>NC_069405.1:39306432-39329804 GCF_026875155.1 Cherax quadricarinatus | reverse complement strand
AAGAAAGGTTAAGAAATTGGCCTGACAATACTGAAGGACAGTAGGGTTAGGGAAGACATGATAACAACATGCAAAATACTGCGAGGAATTGGCAGGGTAAACAGAGACAGGATGTTCCAGAGATGGGACACAGAAACAAGGGGTCACAATTGGAAGTTGAAGACTCAGATGAGTCAAAGAGATGTTAAGAGCTATTTCTTGAGTCACAGAGTCAGGAAGTGGAATAGTCTGCCAAGTGACGTAGTGAAAGCAGGAACCATACATAGTTTTAAGAGAAGGTTTGATGAAGCTCATGGAGCAGGGAGAGAGAGGACCACAAACAGGTGAATACGCACACACACACGCACACACACATACACACATGCACACACACACACACACACACACACACACACACACACACACACACACACACACTTGAGATTGGTGCAAAAACTGGAGGACCAAGCAGGGATAACAGGGAAGGCACTACAATGGATCAGGGAATACTTGTCAGGAAGACAGCAGCGAGTCATGGTACGTGGCGAGGTGTCAGAGTGGGCACCTGTGACCAGCGGGGTCCCACAGGGGTCAGTCCTAGGACCAGTGCTATTTCTGGTATTTGTGAACGACATGACGGAAGGAATAGACTCTGAGGTGTCCCTGTTTGCAGATGACGTGAAGTTGATGAGAAGAATTCACTCGATCGAAGACCAGGCAGAACTACAAAGGGATCTTGACAGGCTGCAGACCTGGTCCAGCAATTGGCTCCTGGAGTTTAATCCCACCAAGTGCAAAGTCATGAAGATTGGGGAAGGGCAAAGAAGGCCGCAGACGGAGTACAGTCTAGGGGGTCAGAGACTACAAACATCACTCAAGGAAAAAGATCTTGGGGTGAGTATAACACCAGACACATCTCCTGAAGCGCACATCAACCAAATAACTGCTGCAGCATATGGGCGCCTAGCAAACCTTAGAACAGCATTCCGACATCTTAATAAGGAATCATTCAGGACCCTGTACACCGTGTACGTTAGGCCCATATTGGAGTATGCGGCCCCAGTTTGGAACCCACACCTAGCCAAGCACGTGAAGAAACTAGAGAAAGTGCAAAGGTTTGCAACAAGACTAGTCCCAGAGCTAAGAGGTATGTCCTACGAGGAGAGGTTAAGGAAAATCAACCTGACGACACTGGAGGACAGGAGAGATAGGGGGGACATGATAACGGCATACAAAATACTGAGAGGAATTGACAAGGTGGACAAAGACAGGATGTTCCAGAGATTGGACACAGTAACAAGGGGACACAGTTGGAAGCTGAAGACACAGGTGAATTACAGGGATGTTAGGAAGTATTTCTTCAGCCACAGAGTAGTCAGTAAGTGGAATAGTTTGGGAAGCGATGTAGTGGAGGCAGGATCCATACATAGCTTTAAGCAGAGGTATGATAAAGCTCACGGCTCAGGGAGAGTGACCTAGTAGCGATCAGTGAAGAGGCGGGGCCAGGAGCTCGGACTCGACCCCCGCAACCTCAACTAGGTGAGTACAACTAGGTGAGTACACACACACACACACACACACACACACACACACACACACACACACACACACACACACACACACACACACACACACACACACATACACACACACACTGGGTGCAGACGAGGGTGACAAGGCTCCGAGAACCTTAGTGTTTTTAAGGCGTGCAGTAACTGCTAGCAGTAATCAGTGGTAGTGACAACGTCAGTGAACAATCCTACGAGTGATAACTAAAGTTATTAGTTAAAAAAAAGTCGAGAGGAAGCCTGAAATCATTAATATTTCAAAGTGCCAAACCGTTGTGGGGCTACTAGGCACTGTTGCCACACAGATTCAAACATACAAAGATTAGAGTGTGGAAGCGGGTGTTCAAGAATTACCAGCATTTGGTTAACAAGTGAAATGTGGGACACCATACAGTGAGAGTGAAAAAGTTAATAAGCAAATGGAGAAAGGAAAAATAAAATATACAACAAGGGAAGGTGGCAGTAGTAGGCCTGCTGAGGCAGTGACGTCACAACAAGTTGTGTGCCATTATACATATAAAGTGAAGTGTATATAATGTAAAGTGTATACTATCATAAGTGACAAGTGAAATCGCTTGAGGAACGCGGGATGTATGAGCACATATGGTTATAAACATCACGGGTGAAGGATCTCCAAAATAGTGATTTAAGGCCTATGCACGACGACTACGACATCAGGATCTGGCAACTTGTCACCGCACTACTGCCAGCTCAAGTATCACTCATCTACTGTGGTTTGCATGTTGTGGGCTCTGGCTCCTGGTCTTGCATCACTGTTAGATACCGGTCACTCACTCCTGCAAGCTATTACCAGAATTAGAGTAGAAATAGCAGAGTGTGAGGTGTAGAGCAGACTAGCGAGGGGTAGCGTAGTATTACTACCAGTAGTTATTAGCAGTATGAATACTTAGGAAGCTAGGAAGTCCTCTCTCAATGTGAACAAGGAATAGGATAATAGCCAGCAATAATTGAAACTTAAACCCAGAAAGGGAAATAAGTAGAGAGAGTAGAATTACTAGGAAAGACAGCTGGGACTAAATTTGAGCCTACACGACAGAGAGGTATAACGGATCTTTCAACCACACCACCTCCCCCCCCTAACCATCCCTCCCTCACACACACACACACAAGGGTAGACACTCATAGAAGCTTTAGACCCTAGTAGCAATTTCTGATTTTTATAACCCAGAATTACTGGTATGTATTAACAGTATCTCCCCCTCACACCTCCCCCATACACACGAACACATACATATACACACACACACACACCTGCGCTAGGACAAAATGGTAACTAAGTAGGCGAATACACACACACACGCACACACACACACACACACATACATACACACACACACACACATGCACACACACAAACCACACACACACACACACATGCACAAACAAGGGAAACAGAATAATAGGAAGACCAAAACGAGTCCTTGGTTTACCCGAAGGTGTAGGGAGGCAAAAACTAAGTGCAACAGAGAATGGAAAAGGTACAGGAGGCATAGGAACCCAGGAAAACAAGGAGATTAGCAGAAGAGCCAGAAACGAGTATGCGCAGATAAGGAGGGAGGCCCAGCGACAGTATGAAAACGACATAGCATCGAAAGTCAAATCTGACCCGAAACTGCTGTATAGCCACATTAGGAGGAAGACAACAGTCAAGGACCAGGTGATAAGGCTGAGGAAGAAGGTGGAGAACTCACAAGAAACGATCAAGAGGTATGTGAGGAGCTCAACACGAGATTAAGGAAGTATTTACAGTAGAGACAGGAAGGACTCTGGGGGGACAGACCAGATGGGACACCCAGCAAGGAATAACACCAACAGTTGTTGGACGACATACATACAGATGAGGAGGAGGTGAAGAAACTGCTAGGGACATCGATACCTCAAAGGCAATGGGACCAGACAACATCTCCCCGTGGGTCCTTAGAGAGGGAGCAGATATGTTGTGCGTGCCACTTACCACAATCTTCAACACATCCCTGGAAACTGGGCAACTACCTGAGGTATGGAAGACGGCAAATGTAGTTCCCATTTTCAAAAAAGGAGACAGAAAAGAGCACTAAACTATAGACCTGTGTCATTGACGTGTATAGTATGCAAAATTATGGAGAAGATTATCAGGAAGAGAGTGGTGGAGCACCTGGAACGGAACAGGAGTATAAATGCCAACCAGCAACGGATTCACGGAAGGCAAATCCTGTGTCACAAACCTTCTGGAGTTTTATGATAAAATAACAGAAGTAAGACAAGAGAGAGAGGGGTTGGGTTGATTGCATCTTCTTGGACTGCAAGAAGGTCTTTGACACAGTTCCTCACAAGAGATTAGTGCAGAAGCTAGAGCATCAGGCGCATATAACAGGAAGGGCACTGCAATGGATCAGAGAATACCTGACAGGGAGGCAACAACGAGTCATGGTACGTAATGATGTATCACAGTGGGCACCTGTGACGAGCGGGGTCCCACAGGGGTCGGTCCTAGGACCAGTGCTATTTTTGGTATATGTGAACGACATGACGGAAGGGTTAGACTCAGAAGTGTCCCTGTTTGCAGATGATGTGAAGTTAATGAGGAAATAAATCTGATGAGGACCATGGCAGGACTTCAAAGAGACCTGGACAGACTGGACACCTGGTCCAGCAAATGGCTTCTCGAATTTAATCCTGCCAAATGCAAAGTCATGAAGATAGGGAAGGCACAGAAGACCACAGACAGAGTATAGGCTAGGTGGCCAAGACTGCAAACCTCACTCCAAGGAGAAAGATCTTGGGGTGAGTATAACACCGAGCATGTCTCCGGAAGCACACATCAATCAGATAACTGCTGCAGCATATGGCGCCCTGGCAAACCTGAGAACAGCATTCCGATACCTTAGTAAGGAATCATTCAAGACACTGTACACCGTGTATGTCAGGCCCATACTGGAGTATGCAGCACCTGTTTGGAACCCGCACTTGATAAAGCACGTTCCAAGAAACTAGAGAAAGTACAAAGGTTTGCGACAAGGTTAGTTCCAGAGCTAAGGGGAATGTCCTATGAAGAAAGATTAAGGGAAATCGGTCTGACGACACTGGAGGACAGGAGGGTCAGGGGAACATGATAACGACATATAAAATACTGCGTGGAATAGACAAGGTGGACAAAGACAGGATGTTCCAGGAGGGACACAGAAACAAGAGGCCACATTGGAAGTTGAAGACACAAATGAGTCAGAGAGATAGTAGGAAGTATTTCTTCAGTCATAGAGTTGTAAGGCAGTGGAATAGCCTAGAAAATGACGTAGTGGAGGCAGGAACCATACACAGTTTTAAGACGAGGTTTGATAAAGCTCATGGAGCGGGGAGAGAGAGGGCCTAGTAGCAACCGGTGAAGACGGGGGGCCAGGAGCTAGGACTCGACCCCTGCAACCACAAATAGGTGAGTACAAATAGGTGAGTACACACACATACACACACACACATGCACACACACAAACACACACACACACACACACAAATGCAAACACACACACACATGCACACACACACACACACACATACATACATACACACACACACACGCACACACACACATACACACACCAGACATCATAGCAGTTACAGAAACAAAACTCATGGAGACAATAACAGATGCAATCTTCCACCAGGATACCAGATCATGAGGAAAGATAGAAGGGGCAGGGGGGGAGGTGGGGTTGCTCTGCTCGTAAAAAACAGATGGAAATTCGAGAAAATGGAAGGAATAGATGAGACGGGAGAAAGAGACTACATAGCAGGTACACTTCAGTCGGGGGAACACAAAGTGGTCATTGCAGTGATGTATAATCCACCACAGAACTGCAGGAGGCCAAGAGAGGAATATGAAGAGAGCAACAGAGCAATGGTGGACCACTTGCTGAGGTGGCAAGAAGAGCTCACTCCAGCAGAGCAAAGTTGCTGGTTATGGGGATTTCAACCACAGGGAGATTGATTGGGAAAACCTGGAGCCACATGGGGGTCCCGAAACATGGAGAGCCAGGATGTTGGACGTGGTGCTGGAAAACCTCATGCACCAACATGTTAAGGACACTACCAGAGTGAGAGGGGAGGATGAACCAGCAAGATTGGACCTTGTGTCACCCTTGGCAGCTCAGGACATTGAGGACATCAAGTATGAGAGTCCCCTAGGAGCTAGCGACCACGTGGTTCTGTGCTTTGAATACATAGTAGAGCTGCAAGTGGAGAGAATAACAGAAGTAGTATGGGAAAAACCTGACTATAAAAGAGGGGATACATAGGGTTGAAGAACTTCCTGCGGGAGGTCCAGTGGGACAGAGAACTGGCAGGAAAGCCAGTAAATGAAATGATGGAATATGTAGCAACAAAATGCAAGGAGGCAGTGGAAAGGTTCATTCCCAAGGGCAATAGTAACAACGGGAAGACCAGAACAAGCCCCTGGTTCACCCGACGGTGTAAGGAGGCAAAAACAAGTGCAATAGAGAATGGAAAAAGTACAGAAGGCAGAGAACACACGAAAATAGGGAGATCAGTCGCAGAGCCAGGAATGAGTACGCACAGGTAAGGAGGGAGGGCCCAGCGACAGTATGAAAATGACATGCATCGAGAATCAAGACTGACCCGAAACTGTTGTATAGCCACATCAGGAGGAAGACAACAGTCAAAGACCAGGTGATCAGATTAAGGACAGAAGGTGGAGAACTCACAAGAAATGATCAGGAGGTATGTGAGGAGCTGAACAGGAGATTTAAGGAAGTTTTTACAGTAGAGACAGGAAGGGCTTGGGAAGACAGAACAGAAGGGAACCTCAAGAGGGAATATACCAACAAGTGTTGGATGACATACGAACAACTGAGGAGGAGGTGAAGAAGCTCTTAAGTGACCTTGACACCTCAAAGGCGATGGGACCGGACAACATCTCCCCATGGGTCCTTAGAGAAGGAGCAGAGATGCTGTGTGTGCCTCTAACCACAATCTTCAACACATCCCTTGAAACTGGGCAACTACCTGAGAAATGGAAGACAGCTAATGTTGTCCCCATATTTAAGAAAGGAAACAGAAACGAGGCACTAAACTACAGACCTGTGTCTCTGACATGTATCGTGTGCAAAGTCATGGAGAAGATTATCAGGAGGAGAGTGGTCGAACACCTGGAAAGGAACAAGATTATAAATGAAAACCAGCATGGGTTCATGGAAGGCAAATCTTGTATCACAAACCTCCTGGAGTTTTATGACAAGGTAACAGAAGTAAGACACGAGAGAGAGGGTTGGGTAGATTGCGTTTTCCTAGACTGCAGGAAGGCCTTTGACACAGTTCCCCCACAAGAGATTAGTGCAGAAGCTGGAGGATCAGGCACATGTAAAAGGAAGGGCACTGCAATGGATAAGGGAATACCTGACAGGGAGGCAGCAACGAGTCATGGTACGTGAAGAAGTATCACAGTGGGCGCCTGTTACGAGCGGGGTCCACAGGGGTCAGTTCTAGGACCAGTGCTATTTTTGATATATGTGAACGACATGATGGAAGAATAGACTCTGAAGTGTCCCTGTTCGCAGATGACGTGAAGTTGATGAGAAGAATTAAATCGGACGAGGATGAGGCAGGACTGCAAAGAGACCTGGAGAGGCTGGACATGTGGTCCAGTAACTGGCTCTCGAATTCAATCCAGCCAAATGCAAAGTCATGAAGATTGGGGAGGGGCAAAGAAGACCGCAGACAGAGTATAGGCTAGGTGGACAAAGACTACAGACCTCACTCAGGGAGAAAGACCTTGGGGTGACCATAACACCGAGCACATCACCGGAGGCACACATCAACCAAATAACTGCTGCAGCATACGGGCGCCTGGCAAACCTGAGAATAGCGTTCCGATACCTTAATAAGGAATCGTTCAAGACACTGTACACTGTGTATGTTAGGCCCATACTGGAGTATGCAGCACCAGTCTGGAACCCACACCTGGTCAAGCACGTCAAGAAGTTAGAGAAAAGTACAAAGGTTTGCAACAAGGCTAGTCCCAGAGCTCAAGGAATGTCGTACGAGAAAGGTTAAGGGAAATCGGACTGACGACACTGGAGGACAGAAGGGTCAGGGGAGACATGATAACGACATACAAGATACTGGCGGGGAATAGACAAGGTGGACAGAGATAGGATGTTCCAGAGAGGGGACACAGGGACAAGGGGTCACAACTGGAAGCTGAAGACTCAGACGAGTCACAGGGACGTTAGGAAGTATTTCTTCAGTCATAGAGTTGTCAGCAAGTGGAATAGCCTAGCAAGTGTAAGTAGTGGAGCAGGAACCATACATAGTTTTAAGAAAAGGTATGACAAAGCTCAGGAAGCAGAGAGAGAGAGGATCCAGTAGCGATCAGTGAGAGGCGGGGCCAGGAGCTGAGTCTCGACCCCTGCAACCACAATTAGGTGAGTACAATTAGAGTGAGGTGAGTACACACACATACACACACACACACACACACACACACACACACACACACACACACATACATACATACACACAGATGTGACAGAGTGAACAGGCAAAAGGGGGGGGTTGGCCTGTACATTGCAGAGTCACTTGTTTGCACAGAACTGCTAAATGCCTCAAATGATGTAGTGGAAGTTTTAGCAGTAAAGGTCGAGAACCAAAACCTAGTCATTGTGATAGTCTACAAGCCTCCGGATGCAACATCCCAGCAATTCCAGGAACAGCTGTTAAAAATTGACCACTGTCTGGAAAATCTCCCAGCTCCTGCACCCAATATCTTGCTCCTGGGGATTTCAACTTAAGGCACCTAAAATGGAGGAATATAGCAAATAATATTGTTGCAGTAATAACACCAGGAGGCAGCTCTGATGAAAACTCACACTCACGCGAGCTTTTAAATCTCTGCACAAAATTCAATTTAAACCAGCAAATAATAGAGGCCTACTAGACTGGAGAATACACTAGACCTCATCTTCACTAACAATGATGATCTGATAAGAAATATCACCATATCAAAAACAATATACTCAGATCACAACATAATTGAGGTTCAGTCATGTATGCGCGGAGCCCCAGACCGACATAAGGAGATTAGTCCCCGAGGGAGCATTCACCAATTTCAACTTCAATAACAAAAACATAAAGTGGGACCAAGTAAACCAAGTCCTAACCGATATAAGCTGGGAAGATATACTAAGCAACACAGACCCCCAACTTATGCCTAGAACAGATTAACTCGGTAGCACTCGATGTATGCACAAGGCTTATTCCTCTAAGAAAAAGGAGGAGTAGATGTAAAACAGAAAGAGACAGGCGCTCCCTTTACAGGCGACGGAAAAGAATAACAGAGCGGCTAAAAGAGGTCAATATATCTGAAATGCGTAGGGAGACACTGGTCAGAGAAATAGCAAGCATCGAACTTAAGCTAAAAGAATCCTTTAGGAGTCAGGAATCGCGGGAAGAACTAAAAGCCATAAATGAAATCGAAAGAAACCCAAAGTATTTTCTTCTCCTATGCCAAATCAAAATCGAGAACAACGTCCAGTATTGGGCCCCTACTTAAACAAGATGGTCCTACACAGATGACAACAAGGAAATGAGTGAGCTACTCAAGTCCCAATATGACTCAGTTTTTAGCAAGCCGCTAACCAGACTGAGAGTCGAAGATCAAAATGAATTTTTTTATGAGAGAGCCACAAAATTTGATTAACACAAGCCTATCCGATGTTATCCTGACGCCAAATGACTTCGAACAGGCGATAAAATGACATGCCCATGCACTCTGCCCCAGGGCCAGACTCATGGAAACTCTGTGTTCATCAAGAACTGCAAGAAGCCCCTATCACGAGCCTTTTCCATCCTATGGAGAGGAGCATGGACACGGGGGTCGTCCCACAGTTACTAAAAACAACAGACATAGCCCCACTCCACAAAGGGGGCAGTAAAGCAACAGCAAAGAACTACAGACCAAAAGCACTAACATCCCATATCATAAAATCTTTGAAAGGGTCCTAAGAAGTCAAGATCACCACGCATCTAGAAACCCATCAGTTACACAACCCAGGGCAACATGGGTTTAGAACAGGTCGCTCCTGTCTGTCTCAACTATTGGACCACTACGACAAGGTCCTAAATGCACTAGAAGACAAAAAGAATGCAGATGTAATATATACAGACTTTGCAAAAGCCTTCGACAAGTGTGACCATGGCGTAAATAGCGCACAAAATGCGTGCTAAAGGAATAACAGGAAAAGTCGGTCGATGGATCTATAATTTCCTCACTAACAGAACACAGAGAGTAGTCGTCAACAGAGTAAAGTCCGAGGCAGCTACGGTGAAAAGCTCTGTTCCACAAGGCACAGTACTCGCTCCCATCTGTTCCTCATCCTTATATCCGACATAGACAAGGATGTCAGCCACAGCACCGTGTCTTCCTTTGCAGATGACACCCGAATCTGCATGACAGTGTCTTCCATTGCAGACACTGCAAAGCTCCAGGCAGACATCAACCAAATCTTTCAGTGGGCTGCAGAAAACAATATGAAGTTCAACGATGAGAAATTTCAATTACTCAGATATGGTAAACATGAGGAAATTAAATCTTCATCAGAGTACAAAACAAATTCTGGCCACAAAATAGAGCGAAACACCAACGTCAAAGACCTGGGAGTGATCATGTCGGAGGATCTCACCTTCAAGGACCATAACATTGTATCAATCGCATCTGCTAGAAAAATGACAGGATGGATAATGAGAACCTTCAAAACTAGGGAGGCCAGCCCATGATGACACTACTTCAGGTCACTTGTTCTATCTAGGCTGGAATATTGCTGCACACTAACAGCACCTTTCAAGGCAGGTGAAATTGCCGACCTAGAAATGTACAGAGAACTTTCACGGCGCGGATAACGGAGATAAAACACTCAATTATTGGGAGCGCTTGAGGTTCCTAAACCTGTATTCCCTGGAACGCAGGAGGAGAGATACATGATTATATACCTGGAAAATCCTAGAGGGACTAGTACCGAACTTGCACACGAAATCACCCACTACGAAAGCAAAAGACTTGGCGCAGACGATGCACCATCCCCCCAATGAAAAGCAGGGGTGTCACTAGCACGTTAAGAGACCATACAATAAGTGTCAGGGGCCCGAGACTGTTCAACTGCCTCCCAGCACACATAAGGGGGATTACCAACAGACCCCTGGCAGTCTTCAGCTGGCACTGGACAAGCACCTAAAGTCAGTTCCGGATCAGCCGGGCTGTGGCTCGTATGTTGGTTTTGCGTGCACCCAGCAGCCCCAGCCGGGTTTATCAGGCTCTGATCCACCAGGAGGCCTGGTCTCAGCCCCGGGCCGCGGGGGCGTTGCCCCCCCGGAATTTCTCTCCCCGGGTAAACTTCAGGTAATCACACACACATGCACACACACAAACCACCAACACACACGCACACAAAACAACACACACACACACAAAACACACACACATACACCCCACCACACACAAAAACACACCACGCACACACACAACACAAACACACACGCAAGATTATCAAGGGGCCCCCTTTTTCCATCGGCCCTCTTTCCCCCCCCTTCCCCTTCTAACCCCTTTACCCCACAAAACACCTCCCTGCTTCAAAAGGGTTTCTTTTTAACCTCTCTCCCCCTCCCCCCCTTAATCCAAAATCCCTCTCTTCTCTCCCACACATGCAAAACACACATCACAAAACCATATACACTTGACACAAACACGTATTTCCCCCCTTCCCCTAACCCCCTTTTCCCCCCTCCTCTAACCACCTCTCCCCCTCACCCCCAAATTCCCCCACCCCTCCACCAAACCATCTAAAACCCCCCCCCCCCAAAAACCCTCTAAACCCCTCCCCAATACCTCTCCCCCTCCAATAAAACCCTTTCCCCCCCCTCCCCCAAAAAAACCAAACCAACCCCACTCCCCCCCTTTAAACCCTCTTTTTCCCCTCCCCCAAAACCCCCCTCCCCCCTTCCTTTTGTGGGCAATGCGGGGAAACCCAGAACTAGGATGGAAAAAAGGGGCCCGAAAAGGGCGAATCTGGGAGGGGGGAAATTTGGGGGCAGAGCTCCAAAAAAGGGGGAAGACTGGGGAAGGAGGCTAGAGGGGTTGCAAGGAAGATGGAGGGGGGTTAGAGAGAAATGCAGAAGGGTTTAAACAACAGCCCAAAAAGCACAGAAAGCAAGATACAGTGATTAAAAGGGAGCTGAGACATCTGAAACAGCATAGAGACAAAGAATTCCCAAAAGTAGCATCAGCAATGGCTACACGACACAGACAAGGGTTTCTGAAGGGAGCATGGATGCTAAACTGTATGCAGGGGTCCTCCCAAAAACCATATGGGGCCAAAAAAAAGGGGAAGGGACACAATGGGAAGAATGAGAGGTTGGAAGACATTAAAGGGAATAGGACATGTGCGGGGACCTTACCAGATTTAAGAAATCGTAATGCACATGCAAAAAAACCAACCCCGGGGCCGGGATTGAACCCGGGTCATAGAGTCTCTTGACCGCGGGTTCAATCCCCGGGGGGGTATGGTTTTTTGCAATTTTGTTTTTACGATTTTTTAAGTCTTTGAGGGGCGTAAGGGACTTGAGTAGATTTCGTCACGGCCACCTAGCTGGAGATTCGTCTGAAAAACTTGCATTTGTGGTCACAGAGGTCCTGTGCTAATTTTCCTATTTTTGTAGAAATATCCCTAGTTGGATAATCTTATTGTGGCTAGTGTCTAGTGGCAAACGCGAGGGCGGGAGTTTGAGATCTATGCCGCGGGTTAAACCCCGGGGCCGGGGGTAGGGTTTACCTTACCAACCCCCTGTGGGGCCCGGGAAACGGGTGAGCAGGAAGGAAAAACCCAATGAGCAAGGGGCCTAGCTAGGGAAGGGACTAAAAGGAAGGAACACTCCATGGGAAGGAAATAAAACCCTCAGGGGATCAATTGGAGTCACGGGGGAGGTGAAAATGGAGAGATCAGTTTTTTTGTCTAGGGGGCTAGACGAAGCTAAAGGGGGAAACTTATGATGAAAAAAAAAGAGGAGGAGAAGGTGACAGGCGGGGGGACATGACCCCGGTGGCAAATTTTCGGGGGAATCGGGTGGGTTTACAAATAAAGGAATCGCCTCTCAAAGTAATTTTCAAGGCAGAATCAAAACCCCCAAACCCGATCCTGCAGGAGAAAACACGGCTGAAGCCAAAAAGGGTTCATGATGTGTCCCTTATCGAACGAACGCAGGGGAAAGGAGAGTGTACAGAGATTGCAAAAACGAAAGGAAAAAAGGGGGGGAAATGAAAAAAAGGGGGAAGCAGAATAACCCAGGAACAAGTGCAAGGACAAGCAACCCCCCCCGAAACACCCGCAAAAGCTCCCGCCCCCGAACCCCCAAAGGAAAATAACAATCCAAAAACAAACCTCACACACCAATCCCCCTGTTACCCCCCCCGCACCAGAGTTCGTATTAAACAAAAGTTTAAAGGTTTTTTGGGACACAAATCGGATGGATTAACGAATAAAAAGGGAATGGCAAAAAAGAATCAATGAAAAGTCGACATCATAGCAGTTACAGAAACAAAACTCAGGGACAAAAACAGATGCAATTTTCCCACCAGGATACCAATCAGAGGAAAGATAGAAGGGGCGGGGGGAGGGGGGTTTTGCTTGCTCGTGAAAAACAAGGGAAAATTTGGGGGAAAATGGGGGGAAATAGACGAGATGGGAGAAAGAGCTACAAGTAGGTACATTTCATCTGGGGAGCAAAAGGGTGGTCATTGCTGGATGTAAAATCCACCCAGAACTGAGGAGGCCCAAAGAGGGGAATTTGAAGAGAGCAACAAGCAATGGTGGACACCCTAGCTGAGGGGGTTTAAAAAAGACCACTCCAGCAGAGCAAAGTTGCTGGTTAGGAGGATTTCAACCACATGGAGTTTTCGGGAAACCTGGGCCACATGGGGTCCAAAAACAGGGGGGAACCCAAAGGGTTTTGGACTGGTGCGGGAAAACCCATGCACCAACATTTAAAGGCACTACCAGAGTGAGAGGGGGGGATGAACCAGCAAGATTGGCCCTTTGTTCACCCGGGCAGTTCAGACATTGAGGACATCACGATGGAGTCCCCTGACTAGCGCCCACGTGTTTCTGGCTTTGAATGCAGAGTAGATTTTGAAAGAAGAGAGTAATGGGATTGAATGGGAAAAACCTGACTAAAAAGGGGGGGACTACTTTGGGTGGGGAATTTCCCGCGGGGGTTCTGGGGGACAGAGAACGGGCGGGAAACCCCAGTAAAAAAATGAGGAATATGTAACAAAAAACAGGGAGGCAGTGGAAAGGTTTACCCCAAGGGGCAACAGAAACAATGGGAAGACCAAACGACCCCTGTTTCCCCGACGGTGAAAGGAGACAAAATAAAAAGTGCAATAGAGAAGGGAAAAAGACAAAAGGGCAGAGAACACTAAAAAAGGGGAGATCATCTAGACCCAGGAAACATTTGCAAGGAAGGAGGGAGCCCAGCGAGAGTATGAAAATGACAAGCACGAAATCAAGACGCCCCAAAACTCTTGTATAGCCAATCGGGAGGAAGACAACAGCCCAAAGACCGGGTGATCAATTGGGGACATAAGGGAGAACTAACAAAAAATGATCAAGGTATGTGGGGAGCAAAACAGAGTTTAAAGAAGATTTACAGAGAACAGGAAGGGCTGTGGAAGACGCACAGAAGGGGAACACAAGAGGGAAAAACCCCAAAAAGGGTTTGGTTTACATACAAACAATGAGGAGGAGGTGCAGAACCAAATGCCTTGACCCTAAAAGGGCGAGGGGCCCGGGACACTCCCCATGGGTCCAAGAAGGGAGCAGAGAGCTGTGCATGCCCCTAACCACAAACTTTAAAACCAACCCTTGAAATGGGGAACTACCTGAAAATGGAAGACAGCAAATGTATCCCCCCAAATTAAGAAGGGAAACAGAAAAGAGGCACTAAACTACAGACCGGGCTCTGACATTATTGTTCAAATCAGGAGAAGATTTTCAGGAGGAGAGGGGAACCCTGGAAAGGGAAAAAAGATTATAAAAAAAACCTTTGGGTTCATGGAAGCAAATCTGGTCACAAACCCCCTGGGGTTTTATGACAAGGGAACAAAGTAAGACACGAAGTGAGGGTGGATTGATTGCGTTTTCCTGACTGCAGGAAGGCCTTTTACACAGACCCCCCAAAGTTTTTTGCAGAAGCTGGGGATCAGGGGCCCTATAACAGGGAGGCACTGCAATGGATAAGGGAAACCAACAGGGGGGGGGGGGGGGGGCAGCCAAAACGAGCATGGTACGTGAAGGGTATCAAGTGGGGCGCCTGTGACGAGTAGGGGCCCCACGGTCAGTTTTTCCCCGTGCTATTTTTGATATAGCGAACGACATGATGGAAGGAAATAGACTCTGAATGTCCCCATTTGCAAAAGATGTGAAAATGAAAGAATTAAATCGACGAGGGTGAGCAGGACACAAAAGAACCGGACGGGTGGATTTGGTCCAGAAACGGCTTCTCGAATTCAATAGCCCAAAAGCAAAGTTTGAAGATTGGGGGGGGGCAAAAAAGACCCAAAGGTATAGGCAAAGGGGGACAAAAACTATGCCTCACTCAGGGGGAAAGACCTTGGGGGGGACCCCAAAAACCCAGCACATCACCGGAGGCACCACAACCAAAAAAAAATGCTGCAGCATAGGCGCCAGGCAAACCTGAGAATAGCGTTCCGTACCTTAACAAGGGGAAACTTCAAGACAGTACACTGGTTTTTAGGCCCATACTGGGGTATGCCACCCGTCTGGGGAAACCCCACCTGGTTTAAGCACGTCAAGAAATTAGAGAAAGTACAAAGGTTTGCAACAAGGTATCCCCGACTCGGGGGGTGCGTACGAGAAAGGGTTAGGGGAAAACGGACTGACGACACTGGGGGACAGAAGGGGCAAGGGGGACAGATAAAACATTCAAGAACGCGGGGAATAACAAGGGCAGAGATTGGATGTTCCAGAGAGGGGACACAGGGACAAGGGGTCACAACTGGAAGCTGAAGACTCAGACGAGTCACAGGGACGTGAGGAAGTATTTCTTCAGTCAAAGAGTCGTCAGGAAGTGGAATAGCCTAGCAAGTGAAGTAGTGGAGGCAGGAACCATACATAGTTTTAAGAAGAGGTATGACAAAGCTCAGGAAGCAGAGAGGGAGAGGACCTAGTAGCGATCAGTGAAGAGGCGGGGCCAGGAGCTGAGACTCGACCCCTGCAACCACAATTAGGTGAGTACAATTAGGTGAGTACACACACACACCCACACACACACACACACACACACACACACACACACACACACACACACACACACACACACACACACACACACATAGTATGCAAAGTCATGGAGAAAACCATCAAGAGGAGGGTGGTGGAACACCAGGAATGAAACAATCGACAACCAGCATGGTTTCAGGGAAGGAAAATCCTGTGTCATAAACCTACTGGAGTTTTATGACAAGGTGACAGAAGTAAGACAAGAGAGAGAGGGGTGGATAGACTGCATTTTCTTTGGCTGCAAGAAGGCCTTTGACACAGTTCCTCACATGAGGTTAATGCAAAAGCCAAAGGCTCAGGTTCACATAACAGGAAAGGCACTGCAATGGATCAGAGAATATCTGACGAGGAGGCAACAGTCAGTCATGCTACATGACGAGGTGTCAGTGGGCGCCTGTGACAAGTGAGATTCCACAGGTGTCCGTCCAATGACCTGTGCTTCTTTTTGGTATATGTGAATGACATAAAGGAAGAGATAGACTCAGAAATGTTCTTGTTTGCAGAAGATGCGAAGTTAATGAGGAGAATCTAATCGGTCGACGATCAGGCAAGACTACAAAAAGACCTGGAAAAGCTACATCCAGGTCCAGCAACTGGCTCCTTGAATTTAACCCTGCCAAATGCAAAGTCGTGAAGATCTAGGAAGGGCAAAGAAGACTGCAGACAGAGTATAGTCTAGGTGGCCAAAGACTGCCAACATCACTCAAGGAAAAATATCTTGGGGTGAGTATAATTCCTAGCAAATCTCCTGGGGCGCACACCAGTCAGATAACTGCTGAAGCTTACGGGCATCTGGTAAACTTAATTAAGGATAGCATTCCGATACCTCACTTAGGAAACGTTCAAAACTCTGTAAATCATATGGGTCAGACCCATACTGAAGTATGCAGCACCAGTTTGGAATCCACACCTGGTCAAGCACATCAAAAAATTAAAGAAAGTGCAAGGTTTGCAACAAGACTATTCCCTGAGCTATAGGGATTGTCCTACGAAGAAAGGTTAAGGGGAATTGGCCAGACTACACATGAGGACAGGAAGACATGATAACGACATATAAAGTACTGCACGGAGTATTCAAGGAGGACAAAGACAGAGATGGGACACAGAAATAAGGGGACAAAATTGGAAGTTCAAGACACATATGAGTCAAAGGGATGTTAGGAAGTATTTCTTCAGTCATAGAGCTGCCAGGAAGTGGAATGACCTAGAAAGCGAAATAATGGAGGCAGGAAGAATTCATAGTTTGAAGATGAGGTTTGATCATGCTCATAGAGCAGGGAGAGAGAGGACCTAGTAGCAATCAGTGAAGAGGCGGGGCCAGGAGCTATATGTCGACCCCTGCAGCCACAAATAGGTGAGTACACACACAAACACACTCAAACACAAACACACACACACACACACACACACACACACACACACACACACACACACACACACACACACACTCAGCTATAGAATCCCACAGTACGCTACCAGGTCTCCCACCCTCACAGGCACCCCAAACCACAGTGTTGGAGAGGAAACTGAAGGTATGGTACACAAACGCTCATGGAATAACAAATAAGTGGGAGGAGTGGCACAAAAGAGCGAAAGAGGCATCACCGGACATCATAGCTCTCACAGAAACCAAGCTTACATGTATGATAACAGATGCCATCTTTCCAACGGGATACCAGATCCTGAGGAAAGACAGAGGGAACAGGGTGGGTGGAGGAGTGGCACTGCTGATCAAAAACCGAAGGAATTTTGATGAGCTGGAGAGAGGAGACAGTGGAGAAGCAAGCGATTACATAGTGGGAACACTTCAGTCTGGAGGTCCCAAAGTTGTAATTGCAGTGATGTATAACCCACCAGAGAACATCAGGAGGCCAAGGCAAGAGTATGATGAGAGCAATAGAGCGATGGTTGACACACTGGCTGCAGTGGCCAGAAGAGCTCATGTGTGCAGGGCAAAGCTACTAATCATGGGTGACTTTAATCACAAGGAAATCGATTGGGAGAGCTTGGAGCCACATGTTGGCCAAGATACATGGAGGGCAAAGATGATGGAGGTGGTACTGGAAAACTTCATGTACCAACACGTAAGGGACACTACAAAAGAGAGAGAAGTGCAGATATTGAGGATATCACATATGAAAGACCCCTCAGGGCCAGCAATCATGTGGTTTTAAGCTTTGAATACACAGTAGAGCTACAAGTGGAGGGGGAAGCAGGAAGGCCCGGGCAAATGAAGCCAAACTACAAGAAAGGGGACTACATGGGAATGAGGAACTTCCTGAACGGGATTCTGTGGTACAGAGAACTTGCAGGAAGCCAGTAAATGAGATGATGGAATTTGTAACAACAATATGCAAGGAAGCTGAGGAGAGGTTTGTACCCAAGGGTAACAGGAATAATAAAAAAGCCAGGATGAGCCCATGGTTTACCCAAAGATGCAGGGAGGCAAAAGCCTAGTGTGATGGGGAATGGAAGAATAGAAGGCAAAGGACCCAGGAGAATTAGGAGAGTAGTCGTAGAGCCAGAAATGAATATGCACAGATAAGAAGGGAGGCCCAATGACAATATGAAAACGACAAAGCAGTGAAAGCCAAATCTGACCCGAAACTGTTATACAGCCACATCAGGAGGAAAACAACAGTCAAGGACCAGGTAATCAGGCTAAGGAAGCAGGAGAGTCAACAAGAAATGACCGTGAAGTATGTGAGGAAGTCAACAAGAGATTCAAAGAAGTGTTCACAGAGGAGACAGAGGGGGCTCCAGAAAGACGGAGAGGTAGGGTACACCACCAAGTGCTGGACACAGTACACACAACCGAGGAATAAGTGAAGAGGCTTCTGAGTGAGCTAGATACCTCAAAGGCAATGGGCCCGGATAACGTCTCCCATGGGTCCTGAGAGAGGGAGCAGAGGCACTATGTGTAACCTTAACAACAATATTCAATAAATCTATCGAAACAGGGAGATTGCCTGAGGCATGGAAGACAGCAAATGTAGTCCCAATCTTTAAAAAAGGAGACAGACATGAAACACTAAACTACAGACCATTATCACTGACATGTATAGTATGCAAAGTCATGGAGAAGATTATCAGGAAAACACCTAGAAAGGAATGATCTCATCAACAGCAGCCAACATGGTTTTCAGGGACGGAAAATCCTGTGTCACAAACCTACTGGAGTTCTCTGACAGGGTGACAGCAGTGAGACAAGAGAGAGAGGGGTGAGTGGATAGCATTTTCTTGGACTACAAGAAGGCGTTTGACACAATTCCACAGAAGAGATTAGTGCAAAAACTGGAGGACCAAGAAAGGATAACAGGGAAGATACTACAATGGATCAGGGAATACTTGTCAGGAAGACAGCAGCGAGTCATGGTACGTGGTGTGGTATCAGAGTGGGCGCCTGAGACCAGCCGGGACCCACAGGGGTCAATCCTAGGACCAGTGCTGCTTCTGGTATTTGTGAACGACATGACGGAAGGAATAGACTCCGAAGTGTCCCTGTTTGCAGATGACGTGAAGTTGATGAGAAGAATTCATTCGATCAAAGACCAGGCAGAACTGCAAAGGGATCTGGTCAGGCTGCAGACCTAGTCCAGCAATTGGCTCCTGGAGTTCAACCCCACCAATTGCAAAGCCATGAAGATTGGGGAAGGGCAATGAAGACTGCAGACGGAGTTCAGTGTAGGGGGCCAGAGACTACAAACCTCACTCAAGGAAAAAGATCTTGGGGTGAGCATAACACCAGGCACATCTCCTGAAGCGCACATCAACCAAATAACTGCTGCAGCATATGGGCGTCAAGCAAACCTCAGAACAGCATTCCAACATCTTAATAAGGAATCGTTCAGGACCCTGCACACCGTGTATGTTAGGCAAATATTGGATTATGCGGCACCAGTTTGGAACCCACACCTAGCCAAGCACGTAAAGAAACTAGAGAAAGTGCAAAGGTTTGCAACAAAACTAATCCCAGTGCTAAGGGGTATGTCCTACGAGGAGAGGTTAAGGAAAATCGACTTGACGACAAATGAGGACAGGAGAGATAGGGGGGACATGATAACGACATACAAAATACTGAGAGGAATTGACAAGTTGGACAAAGACAGGATGTTCCAGAGATGGGGCACAGCAACAAGGGGACACAGTTGGAAGTTGAAGACACAGATGAATCACAGGGATGTTAGGAAGTATTTCTCAGCACAGAGTAGTCAGGAAGTGGAATAGTTTGGGAAGCGATGTAGTGGAGGCAGGATCCATACATAGCTTTAAGCAAAGATATGATGAAGCTCACGGTTCAGGGAGAGTGACCTAGTAGCGACCAGTGAAGAGGCGGGGCCAGGAGCTAGGACTCGACCCCTGCAACCTCAACTAAGTGAGTACAACTGAGTGAGTACACACACTCCAACTGCGACAGCCCCAATGCTACTGAGCAATCTAAATCAAACCCACACACTGTTCCCTCTGCCACCAACCCCATCATCACAATCCCCACCCATACCACAACAACCCCCCATAGGTCCCCACCAGGGCTCCCACTCCCCCAGTTCCCATAGTCTCCCAGGACCACAGTGATAGAAAAGAAGCTGAAGGTTTGGTACACGAATGCGGACGGAATAACTAATAAATATGAAGAGTGGCACAAAAGAATCAGTGAGAAATTCCCAGACATCATAGCAGTCACAGAAACGAAACTCATTGAGGCAATAACAGATAGTATCTTCCCACCGGGATATCAGATCCTGAGGAAAGATAAAAGGAGTAGGAGGGGGGGAGGGGTTTTACTGCTCATGAGAAACTGATGAGGATTTGAGGAAATGGAAGGCATCGACGAGTTTGGTGTAAGGGACCACATAATGGGTACAGTTCAGTCTGGGGAATATAAAATACTCATTGAAGTGATGTATAACCCACCACAGAACTGCAGGAGGCCAAGAGCGATGGTGGAGACAATGGCTGAGATGGCAAGAAGAGCCCACTTGAGCAGAACAAAGTTACTGGTTATCGGCAATTTCAACCACAGAGAAGTTGATTGTGAAAACCTGGAGCCACATGGGGGTCCCAAAACATGGAGAGCCAAGATGATGGATGTGGTACTGGAAAACATCATGCATCAACATGTCAGGGACACTACTAGAGAGAGAGGGGAGGATGAACTAGCAAAACTGGACGTTGTGTTCACCCTGAGCAGTTCAGGGCATTGAGGACATCACTTACGAGAGGCCCATTGAAGCTAGCGATCACGTGGTACTGAGTTTTGAATATACAGTAGCGTGGAGAGGGGTAACAGGAATTGAAAGGGAAAAGCCAAACTATAAAAAGGGGGACTACACAGGAATGAGGAACTTCCTGCAGGAGGTTCAGTGGGACAGAGAACTAGTAGAAAAGTCAGCAAACGAGATGATGGAATATGAAACAACAAAATGCAAGGAAGCAGAGGAAAGGTGTGTTCCCAAGGACAACAGAAATAATGGGGAGACCAAAGCGACTCCTTGGTTTACCTGAAGGAGTAGGGAGGCAAAAACTAAGTGCACCAGAGAATGGAAAAGGTACAGGAGGCAAAGGACCCAGGAAAATAAAGAGATTAGTCAAAGAGCCAGAAACGAGTATGCACAGATAAGGAGGGAGGCCCTGCGACAGTACGACAACGACTTAGCATCGAAAGTCAAGTCTGGCCCGAAACTGCTGTATAGCCACGTTAGGAGGAAGACAACAGTCAAAAACCAGGTGATCAGACCGAGGAAAAAAGGTGGTGAACTAAAGAAAAAAAAAAAAAAAAAGAGGTATATGAGGAGCTCAACATGAAATTTAAGGAAGTATTTACAGTGGAGACAGGAAGGCCTCTGGGAGGACAGAACAGAGGGGGACACCAGCAAGGAATATACCAACAAGTTTTGGATGACATACATACAACTGAGGAGGATGTGAAGAAGCTGCTAAGGGACATTGATACCTCAAAGGCAGTGGGACCGGACATCATCTCCCCGTGGGTCCTTAGAGAGGGAGCTGACATGCTATGTGTGCCACTAACCACAATCTTCAATACACAAATAACCCGCACATAAAAGAGAGAAGCTTACGACGACGTTTCGGTCCGACTTGGACCATTGACAAAGTCACACTAACCAGAGGTGGAGCAGGACGGCTATATATAGGCAGGAAGAGGTGGTAGTAGTAGTAGTAGTAGTAGTAGTAGTAGTAGTAGAAGAGTTGACAAGGTGTGACTTTGTCAATGGTCCAAGTCGGACCGAATCGTCGTCGTAAGCTTCTCTCTTTTATGTGCGGGTTATTTGTGTATCGTTCCAGTCACGGTATTGTGCCTTTTTTGTTATTCACAATCTTCAACACGTCCCTGGAAACTGGGCAACTACCTGAGGTATGGAAGACGGCAAATATAGTTCCCATTTTTAAAAAAAGAAGACCTGTGTCACTGACGTGTATAGTATGCAAAGTTATGGAGAAGATTATCAGGAGGAGAGTGCTGGAGCACCTGGAACGGAACAAGAGTATAAACGCCAACCAGCATGGATTTATGGAAGGCAAATCCTGTGTCTCATACCTTCTGGAGTTTTATGATAAAGTAACTGAAGTAAGACATGAGAGAGAGAGGTGGGTTGATTGCATCTTCTTGGACCGCAAGAAGGCCTTTGACACAGTTCTTCACAAGAGATTAGTGCAGAAGCTAGAGGATCAGGCACGTCTAACAGGAAGGGCACTGCATTGGATCAGAGAATACCTGAAAGGGAGGCAACAACGGATTATGGAATGTAATGAGGTATCACAGTGGCACCTGTGATGAGCGAGATCCCACAGGGGTCGGTCCATGAACCAGTGCTATTTTTGGTATATGAATGACGTGATGGAAGGGTTAGACTCAGAAGTCTCCCTGTTCGCGGATGATGTGAAGTTAATGAGGAGAATTATATCAGATGAGGATCAGGCAGGACTACAAAGAGACCTGGACAGACTGTACGCGTGGTCCAGCAACTGGCTTCTCGAATTTACCCCCCCATCCAATACAAAGTCATGAAGATCGGGGAAGGGCACAGAAAATCACAGACGGAGTATAGGCTAGGTGGCCAAAGACTGCAAATCTCGCTCAAGGAGGAAGATCCTGGGGTGAGTATAACACCGAGTACGTCTCCGGAAGCACACATCAACCAGACAACTGCTGCAGCATATGGGCGTCTGTCAAACTTGAGAACAGCATTCCAATACCTTAGTAAGGAATCGTTCAAGACACTGTACACCGTGTATGCCAGGCCCATACTGGAGTATGCAGCACCTGTTTGGAACCCACACTTGATCAACCATATCAAGAAATTAGAGAAAGTGCAAAGACTTGCGACATTGTTAGTTCCAGAGCTAAGGGGAATGTCCAATGAAGAAAGGCTGAGGGAAATCGGCCTGACGACACTGGAGGACAGGAGGGTTAGGGGGAGACATGATAAACGACAACAAAATACTG
>NC_069405.1:39275547-39305932 GCF_026875155.1 Cherax quadricarinatus | reverse complement strand
CCTCAAAAAAACGTTGGGGGGGAAAAAACCCCAAAACACACTCCTTTAAACGCCAAACCAAAAAGCTGAGCATTTTTGGGGGCCCTGGCAAACCTCAAACAGTTCCCCCAAATCTTAAAAAGGGGAATCCCAGGACCCCGGAAACCCGTAACGTTGGCCCCATATTGGATTTAAGGGGCACCAGTTTGGACCCACACCTGCCAAGCACTAAAGAAACTAGGAAAGTGCAAAGGTTTGCAACAAACTATTTCCAGAGCTAAGAGGTATGTCCTACGGGAAAGGTTTAAAAGGAAATCAACACGCACGGAACGGGACAATAGGGGGACGATAACGACAACAAAATACTAGAGGAATTGACAAGGGGGAAAAGACGGGATTTACCAAGTTTGGGACACAGAAACAAGGGGACACATTTTGGAATTTTAAAGACACAGATAATACGGATGTTAGGAAGATTACAGCCACAAGTATCAAAGGGGAATTTTTTGGGGAAGCGAAGTGGGGGAGGCAGACCCAACATAGCTTTAAGCAGAGTAGAAAACCTCACGGTACGGGAGGACCTAGTAGGGGACCAGGAGGGGGGGCCCAAGCTTGCACCGCCCCCCCTGCAACCTCAACTAGGGATACAAACCACAAACACACACACACACACCACACCCCAAAAAAAAAAAAAAAAAAAAAAAAAAAAAAAACCCCTTCAAAATAATATCCCCTTTCCTTTTGTTGGTCATATAATTTATTTCATTACAAAAGCACATTGTAAAAAGGAAGACTGAGCACGACTGCGATCGGGCGAGAAATGCACTGTGGCGCCAGCAAGGGAAAATCCTTCAAAACGTACACCATTTTCAAAAAACCCGTCATGGGGTAAAGGACTGTCAAATGGTCGTGCACGTCAGCCCCACTGGTCCAGGTGAACCATGTGAGCTATTTAACCACGGTTCGGGGTGACCAAGGAGGCTACCGTTCCACGGTCCAGGTATCCAAAAAGGTTTACTATCCCTGGCAGGTGGGCCCGAAGGGACGTTTTTTCTGGTCCATGTGGGGCCAAAAAGGCTTCTGTTCCTCTGGTCCAGGGGGGCCAAGAAGGCACTATTCTCTGTCCCGTGGGGCCAAGAACCACAAAGAACCTATTTTTTTTACCTTTAAAATAGCGATTTCGCATTTGTCGATACCATCTTGGGGTTAAAAAAAACGCATCAAATTCAAGTTAAGTTAGTACGCCACACACAAACCCCTCGCTCAAAAACATACCCCCCCTCCCAAAAAAATACCCAACTACCTCACGACATCCCCAAACCTTTCAACAAACCCGCCACCACAGACATACTAAAACTCTTCACAACGGGGAAAGAGCTCACAAGTGAGGAGCTTCCACACACAGTCGTTCCCTGACGCAAAACTTGGAACAAGCAACGCCACACTAGGCAAGTTAGTATCTCCCACAAGACCAATTTTTGAAACTTAATGAATTTTGCTCAATTTCGCCCGTTGGCCTTTAGTAACAGTCTTAGTACGACCCCTAGGGATTTAAAGTTTTCTTGTAATTTTTCATACAATTAGAGTAGTATAGAGTGGTAGTAGTATTAGTTAGTAGATATAGTAGTAGAAATTATAGTAGTAACATAATAGTAGAATAAAAATAATAATAATAAAAATAACAAAAATAAAAGGAAAATAAAAAAAAAATCATAAAAAGTTTAAAACATAAAACCAAAAAATATATATAAAAATAAAATAAAAAAAAAAAAAAAAAAAAAAAAAAAAAAAAAAATTAAAAAGGACATTTAAATAGACAAAACTGCTTATTTAGTCCAAAGAAAATAAAAAAAAAAAAGGAAATGCCCCGCCCCGCTTTCTCTTTAAACATGACATTTTATAAAGATTAAAAATTTTCCCAAGTTATATCCTTTTTTCAGTTGTAATTTTTCGGGTATGTGTTTAAAAGTAAAGAAGTAATTGCGTCACCACGACTCACGTCTGATAATGTACCCTAAATAAATAAAAAAAAAGGCACAATACCAAAAATAATTTAGCACCACACTTGGGTGTTTAAACACACTACACTGCTATGACCAGCAGTCTTGTTGGATCCCCCAGCAACACTGTTGCCTACTAAACGTACCTCAGGGTCATGACCTTGGGGGTACAGGGTACACAAAAAATCCGACAGGGGTTTTTTTGTGTACAAAAATAACCCAAATCGGACCACGTTTCGGGGCCGACTTGCCCTTTTCAAAGTCACAAAACGAAAAGGAGAAGGAGGGGTATATAAGGCAGGGGGTGGTAGTAGTAGTAGTAATATGGAGGGAAGGTACAGTAATGGGGTGGGAGTAAGGAGGAGGAGAACCAGTCAAATCTAAGAAAGAGGGGCATGCAAGGGGGCTAGGGCCCCCAGAGGTAAAGCAAGAACACAGAGGCGGGGGGGGGGGGGGAATAAATAAAAAAATAAATAAATAAAGGAACAAATACCAAGGGAAAGAAAACAACCCTAAGGAGAAAAAAGGGAAAAGGAAAAAGGGGAAAAGGGAGAAGAAAAAGGAGGAATCAGGTTTAATCACGGGCCAATCGGGGCCCAAACGTCGCGTAACTCCCCCTTTTATGGCGGTTTTTTTTGTGTACCCTGTACCCTTCAAGGGACAACCCTGAGGTCACGTTAGTAGGTTTAAAAGTGTTGCTGACGCACACAACAAGCACTACGGGCATGCAGTGAGTGTTTAAAAACTCTAAGTGTGGCTAAATTATCAGTATTCAAGTACAAAAAGGGTTTGCTGTGACGAAATAACCGCTGATTTTTTAGGGAAACACATATGGCAACATTAGGGATCTTTATTTGAAACGTTTCGCCACACAGTAGGGTTCTTCAGTCGAGACAGAAAATTGATAGAAGCAAAAAATACTTGAAGACGATGTAATCACCATCACCCCCTTTAAAATTTTGAGGGGGGGTCGTCCCCAGTCGGAAAGAGCATTTTTCCGTGTCTGAAACAATAAGTTTAAGTGACAGAATCGGGCCTTATAAGTGCCAGGGGGGAGACTAAAATTGATTTGGGGGGGGTAGGGGCCCCTTCTCAAACCCCCCGTTCTCACTAAAGGGTTTTTCGAAGTAGAGGGCCCGTACCAAAAACCCTTGTGTTCGTGTCTGACAGAATAACATTAAAATGGGAAAAAAACCGACAGATTGTTAGGAAACACATAGCAACAGTTAGGGCTTTTTTTTTGAAACGTTTCGCCAAAACAGTGGCTTCTTCACGGGTTTCAGAAAATGATAGAACAGAAGATACTTGAAGACGATGTAACAGTCCATCCCCCTTAAAATTTTGAGGTGGTTTTATCCCCAGTCTGGAGAAGAGCTTGTTTAAGGGTGATGGGGTGATTACATCGTTTTAAGATCTTCTCTCTATCAACTTTTTTGTACCGACGAAGAAAACCACTGGTAGCAAAGTTTTTCAAAATAAAGATCCTAACTTCAAGTTCACCTAACAAACGTCGTATTTTATCCATTTTTTAAGCATCCCCAAAACCCCCGCAACACAAGGGGACTTGGTAAAGACCACACCTTGACCCTCACTAGTGAAACGGCTGGTTTGAGAAGGACCTACCCCCCCAAATCAACCTACGTCTCACCCCTGGGACTAAATAAGCCCGATTTTGTCACTTCAACTTATTTTTTCAGAAACGGAACAATGCCTTTTTCCAACTGAGGGGCGACCCCCTCAAAAATTTAAGGGGGATGGCTTTATTACATCGCTTTAAAATCTTTTTGCTTCACAACTTTTCGTACTCGACTGAAAAAAAGCCTACTGGTAGCGAAACGTTTAAAATAAAATACCTAACTGTTCAAAGGCTTACCTAAAAAATCTGCGGTATTTTTTTACCATTTTAATTTCATTTTTGCAGACACGCAACCAAGGTACTTGGGACAACCATTTCTACTTTTACAACCTCTACTTGGAACGGCTGGTTTTAGAAGGGCCTACCCTCCCAAATCAACCTACGCCACCTCCTGGACTATATAAGGCCCGATTCTGTCACTTCAACTTCATTTGTTTCAGACAACGGAAAAAAAGCCTTTTCCAACTAGGGGCTGACCCCTCAAAATTTAAGGGGATGGACGATTTCTCGCCCTTCAAGTATCCTGCTTCTATCAACTTTTCTTACTCGACGAAGAACCCTATGTGTAGCGAAACGTTTCAAAAAAAAGTCCCTAACTTTGCATATTTGCTTACCTAACAATCTGTCGGTTTTTTATACCATTTTAATGTTCAATATCTGTCAGACCCGCAAACAAGGGTACTTGGACAGACCATCACTTCGACAACCCTACAGGGAAGGCCCGGGTTTTGAAAGGACCTACCCCCCAAAAACAACCTAGGGTCTCATCCTCCTGGCACAATAAAGGCCCGATTCTGCACTCAACTTCCAAAATTGTTCAGACAACGAACAATGCTCTTCTCCCAGACTGGGGGAAACT
Organism: Cherax quadricarinatus; assembly: GCF_026875155.1. Lineage (NCBI taxonomy): Eukaryota > Metazoa > Arthropoda > Malacostraca > Decapoda > Parastacidae > Cherax > Cherax quadricarinatus. The sequence continues at coordinate 39,301,458 of NC_069405.1, read as the reverse complement.
GCCCACCTCAAAATTTAAGGGTTGATGGACTGATTACATCGTCTTCAAGTATCTTCTGCTTCTACCCAACTTTTCTGTACTCGACTGAAGAAGCCTAATGTGTAGGCAAAAACGTTTCAAAATAAAAAAATACCTAACTGTTGCATATGTGTCTTACCTAACAATCTGTGGGTATTTTAAAACCATTTTAAATTTTCATTCTGTCAGAACACTGCAACACAGGGAAATCTTGGTACAGACCATCTACTATTCGACAACCTCTACAAGTGAGAAGGGCTGGGTTTAAAGAAGGACCTACCCTCACCCAAAAATCAACCTACGTCTCACCTCCTGGCACTATATAAGGCCCAAATTCTGTCACTTCAATTTTCATATTGTTTCAGACAAGGGAACAATGCTCTTCTCCAGACTGAGGGATTTGACAACCCCTCAAAACCTTTAAGGGTGAGGACTGATTACATCGTCTTCAAGTATCTTCTGCTTCTATCAACTTTCTGTCCTCGACTGAAGAAGCCTACTGTGTAGGCGAAACGTTTCAAAAATAAAGATACCTAACTGTTGCATATGTGTCTTACCTAACAATCTGCGGTATTTTATAACCATTTTAATGTTCATTCTGTCAGACACTGCAACCACAAGGGTATCTTGGTACAGACCATCTACTTCGACAACCTCTACTAGTGAGAACGGCTGGGTTTGAGAAGGAAACCTACCCTCCCAAATCAACCTACGTCTCACCTCCTGGCACTAATAAGGCCCGATTCTGTCACTTCAACTTCATATTGTTTCAGACAAGGGAACAATGCTCTTCTTCCAGACGAGGGACTGACCACCTCAAAACTTTAGGGTGATGGACTGATTACATCGTCTTCAAGTATCTTCTGCTTCTATCAACTTTTCTGTACTCGACTGAAGAAGCCTACTGTGTAGGCGAAACGTTTCAAAATAAAGATACCTAACTGTTTGCATATGTTTCTTACCTAACAATCTGTGGGTATTTTATACCATTTAATAACCGCTGATCATGTACCACAGTAAAAATTATCATTACTGGAAGAATGAGTGAACCAGTTGATAAGTTGTGGGATTTAGATGCCATAGGTATTGACGTAAATAAACCAAGCCCACATATTTGGACACTGTCAAATATGAAGATGGACAGTTTTGGGTTAGGTTACCAGGGAAAATTTAAAAATCCACCACATCGCCTAGCAATTATCGCATGGCTTTCCGGACAAAAGAAAGCACAAATGCATGAGTTCAGAAAAAATCCAGAGCTACTGACTGTCTATGATGATATACAAGAACAGTTAGACAATAAATTCACTGAGGAAGTTGTCGAAGACAAGTTGAAGACAGAAGCTCATTTTCTCCCGCACCATGGAGTCAGAAAAGATTCTGAAACCACTCCACTACGTGTTGTATACAATTGCAGCGCACATGCAAAAAAGATATAACAAGTCTTAATGACTGTTTGATGACAGGACCCTCACTAACTGAGAAGCCTGGAGACGTGCTTGTGAAATTTCACACAAATTCAATGCCAAACCACAATTTCCCGTAAAGGGTTTTTGAAATTTTTGGGGTTGAAATTTCACAGCACGTCCCCCGGTTCTCAGTTAGTGAGGGTCCTGTCATCAAACAGTCTTAGACTTTTATATCTTTTTTGCATTTGTGGCTGCAATTGTATACACAACCGTAGTGGAGTGGTTTCAGAATCTTTTCTGACTCCATGGTGCGGGAGAAAATGAGCTTCTGTCTTCAACATGTCTTCGACAACTTCCTCAGTGAATTTATTGTCTAACTGTTCTTGTATATCATCATAGACAGTCAGTAGCTCTGGATTTTTTCTGAACTCATGCATTTGTGCTTTCATTTGTCCGAAAGCCATGCGATAATTGCTAGGCAGATGTGGTGGATTTAATTTCCATGGTAACCTAACCCAAAACTGTCCATCTTCATATTTGACAGTGTCCAAATATGTGGGCTTGGTTTATTTACGTCAATACCTATGGCATCTAAATCCCACAACTTATCAACTGGTTCACTCATTCTTCCAGTAATGATAATTTTTACTGTGGTACATGATCAGCGGTTATTAAAATGGTATAAAATACCGACAGATTGTTAGGTAAGACACATATGCAACAGTTAGGTATCTTTATTTTGAAACGTTTCGCCTACACAGTAGGCTTCTTCAGTCGAGTACAGAAAAGTTGATAGAAGCAGAAGATATTTAAAGACGATGTAATCAGTCCATCCCCCTTTAAAAGTTTTGGGGTTTGGTCAGTCCCTCAGTCGGGAAAGAAGAGCATTGTTCCGTTGTCTGAAACAATATGAAGTTGAAGTGACAGAATCGGGCCTTATTAGTGCCAGGAGGTGAGACGTAGGTTGATTTGGGAGGGTAGGTCCTTCTCAAACCCAGCCGTTCTCACTAGTAGAGGTTGTCGAAGTAGATGGTCTGTACCAAGATACCCTTGTGTTGCAGTGTTGACAGAATGAACATTAAAATGGTATAAAATACCGACAGATTGTTAGGTAAGACACATATGCAACAGTTAGGTTCTTTTTTTTGAAACGTTTCGCCTACACAGTAGGCTTCTTCAGTCGAGTACAGAAAAAGTTATAAAAGCAGAAGATTACTTGAAGACGATGTAATCAGTCCATCACCCTTAAAGTTTTGAGGTGGTCAGTCCCTCAGTCTGGAGAAGAGCATTGTTCCGTTGTCTGAAACAATATGAAGTTGAAGTGACAGAATCGGGCCTTATATAGTGCCAGGAGGTGAGACGTAGGTTTGATTTGGGAGGGTAGGTCCTTCTCAAACCCAGCCGTTCTCACTAGTAGAGGTTGTCGAAGTAGATGGTCTGTACCAAGATACCCTTGTGGTGCAGTGTCTGACAGAATGAACATTAAAATGGTATAAAAATACCGCAGTTTGGGTTAGGTAAGACACATATGCAACAGTTAGGTATCTTTATTTTGAAACGTTTCGCCTACACAGTAGGCTTCTTCAGTCGAGTACAGAAAAGTTGATAGAAGCAGAAGATACTTGAAGACGATGTAATCAGTCCATCACCCTTAAGTTTTGAGGTGGTTCAGTCCCTCATTTTCTGGAGAAGAGCATTGTTCCGTTGTTTTGAAACAATATGAAGTTGAAGTGACGAATCGGGCCTTATATAGTGCCAGGTGTGAGACGTAGGTTGATTTGGGAAGAGGGTAGGTCCTTCTCAACCCAGCCTTTTCTCACTAGTAGGGGGTTGTCGAATAGTAGATGGTCTGTACCAAGATACCCTTGTTGCAGTGTGTCTGACAGAATGAACATTAAAAATGGTATAAAATCCCGAAGATTGTTAGGTAAGACACATATGCAACAGTTAGGTATCTTTTTTTTGAAACGTTTCGCCTACACATTAGGCTTCTTCAGTCGAGTACAGAAAAGTTGATAGAAGCAGAAGATACTTGAAGCGATTTTATCAGTCCATAAACCCTTAGTTTGAGGTGTCAGTCCTCGGGTTGGAGAAGAGCATTTTTCCCGTTGTCTGAAACAATATAAAGTTAAAGTGACAGAATCGGGCCTTATATAGTGCCAGGAGGTGAGACCGTAGGTTGATTTGGGGGGGGTAGGTCCTTCTCAAACCCCAGGCCGTTCTCACTAGTAAAAGGTTGTCGAAGTAGATGGCCCTGTACCAAGATACCCTTGTGTTGCAGTGTCTGACAAGAATTGAACATTAAAAGGGGTTATAAAATACCAAACAGATTTGTTGGGTAAGACAAATATGCAACAGTTAGGTATCTTTATTTTGAAACGTTTCGCCTACAAAAGTGGCTTCTTCAGTCGAGTACAGAAAAGTTTGATAGAAGCAGAAGATACTTGAAGGACAAAGTAATCAGTCCATCACCCTTAAAGTTTTGAGGTGGTCAGTCCCTCCCAGTCCTGGAAAAGAGCTTGTTCCGTTGTCTGAAACAATATGAAGTTGAAGTGACAGAATGGGGCCCCCTTTTTATAGTGCCAGGAGGTGAGACGTAGGTTGATTTGGGAGGGTAGGTCCTTCTCAAACCCAGCCGTTCTTCCTTTGTAGAGGTTGTGAAGTAGAATGGTCTGTACCAAGATACCCTTGTGTTGCAGTGTCTGACAGAAATAAACTTTTAAAATGGTATAAAATACCGACAGATTGTTAGGTAAGACACATATGCAACAGTTAGGTATCTTTATTTTGAAACGTTTCGCCAAACACAGTGGGCCCTTCTTCAGTCGAGTACAGAAAAGTTGATAGAAGCAGAAGATACTTGAAGACGATGTAATAAAGTCCATCACCCTTAAAGTTTTGAGGTGGTCAGTCCTCAGTCTGGAGAAGAGCTTTTTTGTTCCTTTTGTCTAAAAACAATATGAGTTTGAAGTGACAGAATGGGGCCCTTTTATAGTGCCAGGAGGTGAGACGTAGGTTGATTTGGGAGGGTAGGTCCTTCTCAAACCCAGCCGTTCTCACTAGTAGAGGTTGTCGAAGTAGATGGTCTGTACCAAGATACCCTTGTGTTGCAGTGGTTGAAGAATAAACATTAAAATGGTTATAAAATACGACAGATTGTTAGGTAGACACATTGCAACAGTGGTATCTTTATTTTGAAAAACGTTTAGCTACACAGTAGGTTTTCTTCAGTCGAGTACAGAAAAGTTGATAGAAGCAGAAGATACTTGAAGACGATGTAATCAGTCCATCACCCTTAAACAATGCTCTTCTCCAGACTGAGGGACTGAACACCTAAAAAACTTTTAAGGGTGATGGACTGTTTACATCGTCTTCAAGTATCTTCTGCTTCTATCAACTTTTCCTGTACCGACTGAAGAAGCCTACTGTGTAGGCGAAACGTTTCAAAATAAAATACCTAACTGTTGCATATGTGTCTTCCCTAACAATCTGTCGGTTTTTTTACCATTTTAATGTTCATTCTGTCAGACACTGCAACAAAAGGGGTTTATTTGGTACAGCCCATCTACTTCGACAACCTCTACTAGTGAGAACGGCTGGGTTTGAGAAAGGACCTACCCTCCCAAATCAACTACGTCTCACCTCCTGGCACTATATAAGGCCCGATTCTGTCACTTCAACTTCATATTGTTTCAGACAACGGAACAATGCTCTTCTCCAGACTGAGGGACTGACCACCTCAAAACCTTAAGGGTGATGGACTGATTACATCGTCTTCAAGTATCTTCTGCTTCTATCAACTTTTCTGTACTCGACTGAAGAAGCCTACTGTGTAGGCGAAACGTTTCAAAATAAAGATACCTAACTGTTGCATATGTGTCTTACCTAACAATCAGCGGTTATTCTCGTCACTAGTACGAAGCCATTGTACTTGAATACTGATAATTCTAGCACCACACTTAGAGTGTTTAAACACACTACACTGCTATGACCAGCTGAGTGCTTGTTGTGATGCGTCAGCAACACTGTTAACCTACTAAACGTGACCTCAGGGTCAGTGACCTTGAAGGGTACAGGGTACACAAATAACCCGCACATAGAAGAGAGGAGCTTACGACGACGTTTCGGTCCGACTTGGACCGTGACTTAACCTGATTCCTCCTTTTTTCTTCTCCCTCTTCCCTTTTCCTCTTTCCTTTTTCTCCTTAGGGTTGTCTTTCTTCTGCCTTGTGTATTTGTTCCTTTATTTATTTATTTATTTATTTATTCCCCCCTCCCCCCCCGCCTCTGTGTTCTTGCTCTTACTCTCTGTGGGCACCTAGCTCCCTTGCAGTGCTCCTCTTTCTTAGTATTTGACTGGTTCCTCCTCCTCCTTACTACCATCCCCATTACTGCTACCTTCCACCTCCACTACTACTACTACTACTACTACCACCCCCTGCCTATATATATCCCTCCTTCTCTCCTTTTCGTTAGTGTGACTTTGTAAATGGTCCAAGTCGGACCGAAACGTCGGTCCGACTTGGGTTATTTGTGTACACAAATAACCCTGTCGGATTATTTGTGTACCCTGTACCCTTCAAGGTCACTGACCCTGAGGCACGTTTAGTGGGGTCAACAGTGTTCTGGAGATCCCCAAACAAACACTCAGCTGGTCATAGCATTTGTAGTGTGTTTAAACACTCTAAGTGTGGTGCTAGAATTATTGTGGTATTGTGCCTTTTTTGTTATTTAAATTTATGGTACATATACCCAGACGTGAGTCGACTGATTTGTGACGACAATTACATTTCTTCATCTTCTTCACAATACCTGAAAAATTTTACAACTGAAAATGTATATCACACATGAAATATTTCTTACTCATTTATAAATAATGTCACTGTTTAAAGATGAAAGCTTGGACGGTTACATAACTTCCTTCTTAATTTATCACTTAATCTTAAGAGACTAACATAAACGCAGTTTCGTCTTTTAAATTATGTCTATAAAATTATATATAAAATTTATATTATATATATATATATATAAAATTTATATATATATATTTATATATATATATATATATTATATATATATATATCTTTTGGTATTATGACTTTTAAACATTTATTATGATTACTATTTTTTTTATTTTCCTTTTATTGCTGTTATTATTATTATTATTATTATTATTATTACTACTACTACTGTTACTACTACTACTACTACTACTACTACTACTACTACTACTACTAATACTACTACCACTACTACTACTACTCTAATTGTATGAACAATTACAAGAAAACTTTAAATCCGTAGGGGTCGTACTAAGACTCGTTACTAAAGGCCAACGAGGCGAACTTGAGCAAAGTTCATTAAGTTTCAAACTTGAGTCTTGTGAGGAGATACTAACTTGCCTAGTGCTGGACAGTTGCTTGTTCCAAGTTTCTAGCGTCAGGGAACGACTGTGTGTGGAAGCTCCGTCACTCTGTGAGCTCTGCCTGTCTGTGAATGAGTTGAGTATGTCTGTGAGTGAGCTGGGTATGTCTGAATGAGTTGGGTATGTCTGTGAGGTAGTTGGGTATATCTGTGAGTGAGCTGAGTATGTCTTTGAGCGAGCTGGGTATGTGTGTGAGCGTACTAACATTAACTTGAGATTTGATGCGTTATTTTTCAACCCGAAGATGGTATCGACAAATAGCGAAATCGCTATATTAAAGGTAAAAAATAGGTATCATTGTGGTTCTTGGTCCACCTGGACTAGAAGAATAGTAGCCTTCTTGGCCCACCTGGACCAGAGGAACAGAAGCCTTCTTGGCCCACATGGACCAGAGGAACAGTAGCCTTCTTGGTCCACCTAGACCAGTGGAATAGTAACCTTTTTGGTATACCTGGACCAGTGGAACGGTAGCCTCCTTGGTCCACCTGAACCAGTGGTTCAGTAGCTCACATGGTTCACCTGGACCAGTGGACGCATGACAGTGCACGACCATATGACAGTCCTTGACCCCATGACGAGGTGTTCTGAAGCTGGTGTCACGTATTTGAAGCTGATCTCTCATTGCTGGCGACCACAGTGCATTTCTGCTGCCTTGATCGACAGTCTGTGCTCACGTCTTCCATATACAATGTGCTTCTTGTAATGAAATAAATATATATGACCTAACAAAAAGGAACAGGCGACTATTATTATTGAAGGTGTTTTTTTTTTTTTTTTTTTTTTTTTTTTTTTTTGTGTGTGGTGTGTGTGTGTGTGTGTGTGTGTTGTGTGTGTGTACTCACCTAGTTGAGGTTGCAGGGGTCGAGTGCAAGCTCCTGGCCCCGCCTCTTCACTGGTCGCTACTAGGTCACTCTCCCTGTACCGTGAGCTTTATCATACATCTGCTTAAAGCTATGTATGGATCCTGCCTCCACTACTTCGCTTCCCAAACTATTCCACTTCCTGACTACTCTGTGGCTGATGAAATACTTCCTAACATCCCTGTGATTCATCTGTGTCTTTAATTTCCCAAAACTGTGTCCCCTTGTTGCTGTGTCCAATCTTGGTAAATCCTGTCTTCGTCCACCTTGTCAATTCCTCTCAGTATTTTGTATGTCGTTATCATGTCCCCCTTATCTCTCCTGTCTCCAGTGTCGTCGGGTTGATTTCCTTTAACCTCTCCTCGTAGGACATTACCTCTTAGCTCTGGAACTAGTCTTGTTGCAAACCTTTGCACTTTCCTAGTTTCTTTACGTGCTTGGCTAGGTGTGGGTTTCCAAATCTGGTGCCCCTTAACTCCAATATGGGCCTAACGTTCACGGTGTACCCGGGTCCCTGAACGATTCCTTATTAAGATGTAGGAATTTCCTGTTCTGAGGTTTGCCCGGGCGCCCATATGCTGCAGCAGTTATTTGGTTGATGTGCGCTTCAGGAGATGTGCTTGGTGTTATACTCACCCCAAGATCGTTTTCCTTGAGTGAGGTTTGTTTAGTCTCTGGCCCCCTTGAATGTACTTTCCCTCTGCGGTGTTCTTTGCCTTCCCAATCTTCATGACTTTGCACTTGGTGGGATTTGAATCAAGGAGCCATTGTGGACCAGGTCTGCAATCTGTTCCCGATCCTTTGTAGTTCGCTTGGTCTTCGATCGAATGAATTCTTCTCATCAACTTCACGTCATCTGCAAACAGGGACACCTCTATTCCTTCCGTCACACAGCGCTGTATAGCCCTTGTGGACTTAGGATTTCTTTTTTTATTATTTATATTTAAAATATCCTTCCGTCACAAATACCAAAAACAGCACTGGGTTCCTAGGACTTTACCCCTGTTGGACCCGCTGGCACCAAAGGTGGCCCCCTCTGACACCTCGCCCACGTACCATGGACTCTCTGCTGTTTCCTGACAAGTATTCCCTGATCCATTATAGGGCCCCCTTCCCTTTTATCCTGCTTGGTTTTTGTAGTTTTTGCAATAATCTCTTGTGCGGAACTGTGTCAAATGCCTTCTTTCCCGTCCAAGAAAAATGCAATCCACCCACCCCCCCTCTCTCTTGTCCTTACTGCTGTCACATGTCATAGAACTCCGTAGGTCCCGTGATACAGGATTTCCCGTCCCTGAAACCATGTTTGGCTGCTGTTGATGAGATCTTTCCTTTCTAGGTTTTTCCACCACTCTTCTCCTGATAATCTTTTCATGACTTTGCCCTACTATACATGTCAGTGACACTGGTCTGTAGTTTTGTGCTTCATGTCTGTCTCCTTTTTTAAAGATTGGGAGTACATTTGCTGTCTTCCATGTCTCAGGCAATCTCCCTGTTTCGATAGATGTATTGAATATTGTTGTTAAGGGTATACATAGCTACTCTGCTCCCTCTCTCAGGACCCATGGGGAGATGTTATTCGGCCCCATTGCCTTTGAGGTATCTAGCTCACTCAGAAGCCTCTTCACTTCTTCCTCGGTTGTGTGTACTGTGTCCAGCACTTGGTGGTGTGCCCCACCTCTCCGTCTTTCTGGAGCCCCTTCTGTCACCTCCGTGAAACTCTTTGAATTCTCTTGTGAGTTCCTCACATACTTCACGGTCATTTCTTGTTGTGTCTTCTCCTTCCTTTCTTAGCTTGATTACCTGGTCCTTGACTGTTGTTTTCCTCCTGATGTGGCTGTATAACAGTTTCGGGTCAAATTTGGCTTTTGCTGCTATGTCGTTTTCATATTGTCGTTGGGCCCCCTTCTTATCTGTGCTTTTTCGTTCTGGCTCTACGACTGCTCTCTTTATTCTCCTGGGTCATTTGCCCCTTCTATTTTTTCATCCATTCCTTAGCACACTTGGTTTTTGCCTCTCTGCACCTTTGGAATGAACCATGGGCTCATCCTGGCTTTTTCATTTATTCATGTTACCCTTGGGTACAAACCTCTCCTCAGCCCCCTTGCACATTGGTTGCTACATATTCCATCATCTCATTAATGGTTCCCTGCCAGTGTTGTCCTGTCCCCCTGAAAACCCCCTTCAGGGAAATCCTCATTCCGTGTTTGTCACCTCTCTTGTAGTATGGCTTCATTCGTCCTGGCCTTCCCGCTTGCCCTCCACTTGTAGCTCTACTGTGTATTCGAAGCTTAAAACCCCCAAAGATTTGCTGGCCCCAAGGGGTCTATCTTTTGTGATTTTCCTCAATATCTGCACCCACTCAAGGTGAATTACTAAGTCCCTTTTCTTGCCCGGTTTCATCCTCTCCTCTCTCTCTTGTAGTGTCCCTTACGTGTTGGTACATGACGTTTTCCCGTACCACCTCCATCATCTTTGCCCTCCATGTATCTTGGCCCCCATGTGGGCTCCAAGTTCTCCCAATCGATCTCCTTGTGGTTAAAGTCACTCATGATCAGGAGCTTTGCCCTGCATGCATTTAGCTCTTCTGGCCACTGCAGCCAGTGTGTCAACCACGCTCTATTGCTCTCTCATTTCTCTTCCTTCCGCCTCCTCTGCTGTTCTGTGGTGGGTTTTACATCACTGCAATTACCACCTTTGGACCTCCAGAGTGAAGCGTCCCGCTATGGGAATCACTTTCTTCTCCGTGTTCTCCCTCTCCCCACTCATCAAAAATTCCATCGATTTTTGATCAGCAGTGCCACTCCTCCACCCCCCCTGTTCCCTCGTCTTTCCTCAGGATCTGGTATCCCGTTGGAAAGAGGCATCTGTTATCATACCTGGTAAACTTTGTTTCTGCGAGAGCATGATGTCCGGTGATGCCTCTTTGACTCTTTCGTGCACTCCTCACACTTATTTGTTATTCCATCAGCGTTTGTGTATCATAACTTTCAGTTTTCCCTTTTCCCAACCCCTGTGGTTTTGGGGGCCTGTGAGAGGGGAGACCTGCAGCATACTGTGGGATCCCCATAGTGCGTTTTGGGTGGAAGCTGTCGTTTGGTTGTATTGTGTGGGATGTGTGTGGGGGTGGGGTTCTGAGGATAATTTGTGTGTGCTGCCTTGCTGCTCTGTTCTGTTTCTGACTGACCTCCCGCTGGTCCATCCTGCTCCTTCCAGTCGTTTTCTTTTTTGTCCTCTCCCCTCGCTGCTGTCGTTCTGTTTGTGTTCTGCTCTTCTAGGAACCCCTCTTGTACTCTTCCGATTTTCAACCGTGGTTTCTCTTGGGGATCCCCGTTCCACACTGTTCTGTCCCGAGATCAGCTTGATTTGGTCGGTTTCTCCCCTTCAAGTTTCCCCCCTTTCTCTGAAAATTTCAATCTCGTCCATGTCTTCCACCTATTTCCGTGTGAATTTTTCAACTCCTTTCTTTCTTCCGCCGTTTCAGTGTGGTCCTTTCCTCTCTCTCTGAAGCCCATGGATAAACACTGATTTGCCCCTTTCTCCTCCCATTGCTCAACCTCTGTGATCTGGATTTCCCGTCTGTTATGGTCTTTTCTCCCTGATTTTTCCGTGGCTTTGGTACATGGTTGTGCCTCAGCATTCGATTATCACCCTCTCCCTCTGCACCCAGATTGCTCCCCTTTCAACTCTTTGCCCTTCTTGGCAGGCTGATATGACCCTTTGCATAATTTATATCTCCTTTTTTTCTGTTCCGCCTCTCAGCTTTGCATGCTGTGTCTCCTGGTCACTGCCCCTGTAACTCGGTTCGCCTGTTTAACCAACTCTAGGACCCTATCCTGGCTACTGCATTGACTTGTGCCTTCCAATTCTTGCTCCCCTTTTCCAGCCTTTTTCCAATTTCAAGGAGTCTTTCTCCTATTTTTCCAAAAATCTCCTTTTTTCCCCTTTGTTCCATTTCCTTTTCCCTGCCTTCACCACTCTCCTTTAACCGAACCATTCTTATCTGATCCTGATTCCTGCGAGTCCTCACCCTTTTTTTTTTTTTTGAGTGAGGGGAGAGGAGGAAGAGGGGGGGAGAGTGAGAAGGAAAGGGGGGGAGAGAGAAAGTTTAAAAGAGGAGGGGGAGAGAAAGAAGGGAAAGGTAGAAGGAGGAGGGGAGAGTGAAAAGGGAAAGGAGAAAGAGAGAGAGCGGGAGAAGAGAGAGAGAGAGGAAAGAGGGAGGGAGAGAGGGGGGAAAGAGAGGGGAGAGGGGGAGAGAGGGGAAGAGAGGGGAGAGACAGGGAAGAGACAGGGAGAGACAGGTTAGAAGGGGAGAGAGGGGGGAGTGGAAGAGAGAGAGGATAGGGGAAGAAGGGAGGAGGGAAAGAGGGAAGAGATGGGAAAAGGGAGGGGGAGGGGGGAGAGAGGTGGAAAAAGGGAGGGGAGAGAGATAATGAGGAGGGGAAAGGGTGTTAGAGGGGGGAGGAGATGGGTTTGGGGGGGGTGTTATGGAAGAGATGTTAGAGGGGGAGAGATGGGAGAGGGGAGAGATGGGAGGGGGGGGAGGAGAGAGGAGATAGGTAGAGAGATTTAGGAGCTAGGTTAAGGAGATAGGTAGAGAGATAGGTAAAGAGGGGAGATTGGTAGAGAGAGATAGGTAGAGATAGGTGGTGAGAGAGGGAGAGAGAGAGAGAGAGAGAGAGAGAGAGAGAGAGAGAGAGGAGAGGGGAGAGAGAGAGGATGAGAAAAGAAAAGGGAGAATGAGAGAGAGAAGAGAGAGAGAGGGAGGGAGGGTTATAGAGGCACTTCACAGGAAGTTGTGAATTCCTGTGTGTGTGTGTGTGTGTTTGTGCCCCCACTTCTAAGTATTCATACTGCTAATAAATACCGGTAGTAATATCAGTAATTCTAAAGCTTTCCAAGTACTTCTAACACTTATCGATTCTACTTATAAAATACAGAAAGTAGCTAGGTTGTAAAATTTAGCTTGTCTCAGCTTAAGTGTCTGACGTTATCCCTCGCTACCGCTTTACTCCCTGCACTCTCGTCTATGCTATTTCTACTCTAATTCTGGTAATAGCTTGCAGGAGTGAGTGACCAGTATCTAACAGTGATGCAAGACCAGGATTCAGAACCCCACAACATACAGCCTCAATAGGTGAGCAATACTTGTGCTGGCAGCGGTGCAATGGCAAGTTGCCAGATGCTGATGACGTAGTCATCGTACATAGGCCTTCTATCACTATTTTGAAAGTCCTTCACCCGTGATGTTTATAACCATATTTGCTCATGCATCCCGCGTTCCTCAAGTGATTTCACTTTTCACTTATGACAGAATACACTTCACATTCGGTGTTACACTTTATATGTATAATGGCATACAACTGTTGTGACGTCACTGCTTCAGGAGGCCTACTACTGCCTGCTACTGCTACCTTCCCTTTTTGTATATTTTATTTTTCCTTTCTGCTTTTGCTTATTAACTTTTTTACTCTCACTGTATGGTGCCCCACATTTCACTTGTTAACCAATCTCTCATAATTCTTGAACACCCGCTTCTACACTCACTTTGATCTTTGTATATTTCTATCTGTGTGGCAACAGTGCCTGCTAGCCCCTAACGATTTGGCACTTTGAAATATTAATGATTTCAGGCTTTCTCTCGACTTTTTTTTAACTACTAACTTTAGTTATCACTCGTAGGATTGTTCACTGACGTTGTCACTACCACTGATTACTGCTAGTGTTGTTGTGTGTGTTTTGTGTGTGTGTTTTGTGGTGTGTGTGTGTGTGTGTGTGTGTGTGTGTGTGTGTGTGTGTGTGTGTGTGTGTGTGCGTGCGTGTGTGTGTGTGTGTGTGTGTGTGATGTGTGTGTGTGTGCGTATGCGTGTGTTTACTTATTTACTTGTGGCTATATGAGTCGAGTCTCAGCTCCTGGCTCCTGTGTGTGTGGTAGTTATGGGTAATATCCCCTCCAGATATCAGACAAATAGCCTTCTGGGTTTAACAGTCTTTGAACTCTCTACTACATCGGACAGACGTCCCTTGCGCTTCTTCATTGGTTCGCAAATTTTATTTCTTAATGTCTGGCTGTCGGCAAAGAGCTTCGTAGAGAACTACCTCACTAGTAAGACAGCAGTCCCCACCAGGAGGGGTAAATCTGAAAGCTTGCTCTGTAAATCTTTTGAGTAATGATGCCGTGAGTTCAGAAGTGAGGGTAGACGTCAGATATCATATCCTTTCAGACGACAGATATCTTGTCTTGTCAAAAGATAAATATGTCGTCCTTTCAGACGACAGATATTTTGTCCTTTCAGATGACAGATGTTTTGTCCTTTCAGACGACAGATATCTTATCCTCTCAGACGACAGATATCCTGTCCTTTCAGACGTGAGTTGGTTGGTAACGCACTCAGCTCACATACTGAGCGTCAGTTGTTCGATCCCCGGCACCAGTAGAAATGTTGAACATGTTTCTTTACACCTGCTGCCCCTGTTCACCTAGTAGTAAGTAGGTACCTGGGTGTTAGTCACCTTGCACCTGCTGTCACTGTTCACCTAGCAGTAAGTACCTGGGTGTCAGTCGACTATCGTGAGTGGCATCCTGGTGTGGGGGAAGGGGCAGCAATACCTTAGATAGGACTGTAAATTGAGTTGTGTAAAAATAAAGACAGGTATCTTGTTTTCTCCAGCGCGTTCCTGTCAAAGGACACATCACCGTTTTTTTTCCATTATTCCCCTCAAGCAGTTGCTTTTGTTGTGTCGTTGCTGGTACAGAACTTGACCAGACTTCTTTGACATGTTGGACATAGGATACCCAGAGGCGGGCGCGTGAAGCTGCTGCCTCTGATATTCGTGAGGAATCTGTTGCTGCTGCCGTTGCTGCTGCCTCTGATATTCGTGTGGTAGCTGTTGCTGCTGCTGCCTCTGATATTCGTGGGGTAACTGTTGTTGCTGCCGCTGCTGCTGCCTCTGATATTCGTGTGGTAGCTGTTTCTGCTGCTGCCTCTGATATTCGTGTGGTAGCTGTTGCTGCTGCCTCTGATATTCGTGTGGTAGCTGTTGCTGCTGCTGCCTCTGATATTCGTGTGGTAGCTGTTGCTGCTGTGCAGACTTGAAAAGTCTGTCTACGATGGATGAGGCTTAAACAAGTCTGTCTACGCATGGATGGCTTGAACAGTCTGTCTACAGATGGATAAGGCTTGAACAAGTCTGTCTACAGCATGGTGAGGCTTGAACAAGTCTGTCTACAGCATGGATGAGGCTTGAACAAGTCTGTCTACAGCATGGATGAGGCTTGAACAAGTCTGTCTACAGCATGGATGAGGCTTGAACAAGTCTGTCTACAGCATGGGTGAGGCTTGAACAAGTCTGTCTACAGCATGGGTGAGGCTTGAACAAGTCTATCTACAGCATTGATGAGGCTTGAACAAGTCTATCTACAGCATGGATGAGGCTTGAACAAGTCTATCTACAGCATGGATGAGGCTTGAAAAGTCTTCTACAGCATGGATGAGGCTTGAACAAGTCTATCTACAGCATTGATGAGGCTTGAACAAGTCTATCTACAGCATGGATGAGGCTTGAACAAGTCTATCTACAGCATGATGAGGCTTGAACAAGTCTATCTACAGCATGGATGAGGCTTGAACAAGTCTATCTACAGCATTGATGAGGCTTGAACAAGTCTATCTACAGCATGGATGAGGCTTGAACAAGTCTATCTACAGCATGGATGAGGCTTGAACAAGTCTGTCTCCCCGATGGAGATTAACACAAATGCAATATAAAGCGATCATTTATTGACTACGTTTCGCCCACACAGTGGGTTTTAACAGGACACAAACAGATCTACGTGTTTATAACTTGATAACGCCCACTGTGTGGGCGAAACGTAGTCAGTAAAGGATCGCATTATACTGCATTTGTGTTGAATTTTTCCATCGTGTAGGTATTGTATATCATGTATCTTCAACTCTGTCTCTCCCATTGCTGAGGCTTGAACAATTTTCTTATGGGTGAGAAACAGACAAGTCTCTCCCTGAAATGGGTGAAAATTATGAGTATTCCTTGGGGCCTTCTTACTATATTGGTGAAACCTGAACGTGTTTGAAACATGAACGTGTCTCGATGCAAAGAAAATCGTTCACCAGCATCGTTACAGTCTTACGTTTCTAGATGTGTATTGTCGCTTCTATGCTTCCTCATGCTAACGGGAGACGGAGGACAAAGATAGAGAGAGATGTGAGGAGAGGATGGGAGACGCGTGGAGCTGAGAAAACAGTGAAAGGAAGTGAGGGAAGAGGCGAAAAGATTATGAAGTAAGGTGGCGGTTAGGAAAACGAGAAAATGTGGGAAAAATGGGTCAAGAAATGGGGATGGGGATTGTGTCCCATTTATTAGCTCTCAGTCATTCCCCACCCCTTCCTTCATATATTCCTTCACTGCTATCTCCCATTACACTATCTTCTTTCTCCCCTTTTCCTTTTTTGTTGCCTCCCCCTGCACTTTCTGCCTCTCTTCCCTTATTCTTTCTGCCTCTCCCTCTCCATATCCTTTGATGACTCTCTTTCTCTCTCTCTCTCTCTCTCTCTCTCTCTCTCTCTCTCTCTCTCTCTCTCTCTCTCTCTCTCTCTCTTCTCTCTCTCTCTCTCTCTCTCTCTCTCTCTTTATTTTTTTTATTTTTTTTTTTACACAGGGTTTGACAAGGTTAAGAATCCCTAGCTTTATTGACAAGCTATTTACAGGTTAAGGATTCCTAACTTTATTGGCAAGCTAAGAGCTGTTACCTACATCAGCTCATTCGAAAGCATTTTTATTGTTATGAGACATACAAGTAGGGAACAGGATGAAGTTGGAGCCATCTGTGGGCCAGCATTTTCATTTGATCAACTGACTTTATCTCGTTGACATCATTATGCTGTACGAATGTGTTCCATACTCGAGTCATCCTGGGTATACATGATCTCAGATGGAGTGAAGTTCTGGAGAAGGGTACAGCCAGAGTGAAGTTGCTGCTTTCTGCCCGTCTTGTGGCATAAAAGCTTGTTTCATGCTGT
The DNA here is from genome assembly GCF_026875155.1 of Cherax quadricarinatus. NCBI lineage: Eukaryota > Metazoa > Arthropoda > Malacostraca > Decapoda > Parastacidae > Cherax > Cherax quadricarinatus. Next base: position 39,284,711 of record NC_069405.1, on the reverse strand, counting down.
CCTCGAAGTGGATCCAAGTGTGGTACTTTGACAATACTGGCCTTGTACATAACAGTAAGGCCACCCACATCCCTCCTATATTGAAAACTCTGCTGAAATGACAGATCTATCCAGGATGGGTCCAGACGAGAGATGAGACGTCTTGCTCTGTTCTCTACTCTGTCAAGCAGTCGCAGATGAGAGGGGGGCAGGCAAACCAAGAAAGTGGAGCATAATCAAGGTGTGAGCGTACTTGTGCCTTGTACAGAATCTTGCAACCCCTATTGTCAAGTACATGCGAGATACGGCGAAGTGCTGTAAGCTTCCTGGCTGCCTTGTTTGCAAGATTTACAACATGGTTCTTCATGGTTAGTTTGGAGTCAATTTTCACCCCAAGGATATCAACTTCTTCTCCAGGTTCTCTCTCTCTCTCTCTCTCTCTCTCTCTCTCTCTCTCTCTCTTCACACTAGTAGGGAGGGTCGTTCATGGATCACCCCAAATCTCACATAACCCCAGAGGTTGTTTCTTATAGAGGAAGAACCTCCAGCAGGAGCCACCTCCGTCAGGAAGAACGTCTAATAGGAAGAACGACCAGTAGTAGGGACCTTCAGGAGAAAAACATTAAAAGGAGCTGAGTGAAGGTGACCTTCCAGGCTGTTGCAGCCCTTAACACCCACAGCAGTCGGTCAGTTCAAGAAAGCTTCGCCAGGTAATCAGGAGATGCTGACTTTCCAAAAATATATCGAGGGTCTGCCTGTCTGTCTCTCTCCTCTCTCTCTCTCTCTCTCTCTCTCTCTCTCTCTCTCTCTCTCTCTCTCTCTCTCTCTCTCTCTCTCTCTCTCTCTCTCTCTCCAGCATCCTCATTTCTGACATGCTCCGCGGGGATACGGTTAGTTTACTCTAATATGGGAATATGCATTCCGTTCTCTCCACTCAGCGACAGTTCACACTTTCCTCGCGGCGTTCGTGACTGGCATGCGCTGGGAGTTGAGAATTATCCGCAGCTGCAGATCTGCCTATAAGAACGCAAACAAAAACATTCCGTGACTTCATAACGTGCGCGTCTGACGTTCTTACCCTCCGTGGCGAGAACCTTCGAAGAGGCGTGCGTGGCGAGTCTAAATCCGTGCGTCCTTCTGTGTGCCAGAGGGTTTTTTCTATACGTCTTTCAACACGGTGGATGAGTAGGGATATTCTCGTCCCGGAGTAAATGTCAAAAGGTTAAGGATAGGGCGTTGGGAGGTTTAAATATTTTGGTACAGGATGTGGGGATGGCTGGTATTTTGGCACTGGGTGCAGGGTATTTGGTGTTTTGGAGGTTTAGGTATATTCTTATTAGGTTTAGGATGTTGGATATTTTGGTACTAGGTACGGAATTAAGGGACGGCGTAATCTTGAAAATAATAAACATGATATAAAGTGCGAATTGAGACTGTTATTGTTTGCTATGATTCAGTGTTTTTGGAAGAATCAGAGGAGAAATTGCTGAATATGGAAAAAGAGCTTGTAAAGGTGTATCGAAGAGCTATATTCCACGTGAAGATTTAGATACATGTGCAACATCTGGGTATCTTTATTGTAGACGTATCGCCATCCAGTGGCTTTATCAATACTGATTCTATGACATAATTTGACGACAGAACTATATGCATATCCACCTGACGATTAATATATAAGCGCCAGCCTTCTTGCCTGTGCTCCAGAATCTACACGATTACGGTGCTATTCACACCAACACCAAGGCTGAGGGACTGATTACCTCATCTTTTGTGTATAGCTCTACTGTCTTCAAATTATGTCCTAGAATCTGTATTGATAAAGCCACTGGATGGCGAAACGTCTACAAATAAAGACACCCAGATGTTTGCACATGTGTGTAAATTTTAATCTTTTCGGTATTGTATACCATTCTTGTACAACATGTTCCAAGTGGACAAGGAAAAGATCAAGGTGATCAGAGTGAGGAGAAATATAGGGAATGAAAACTGATGGGAATGAAAATGGAGTTGGTGAATGTGGAAGTACCCACAGATGGTTCTGTGAAATATCAGCGAACCACAGAGTAGGTGAGAGAAGGAAAGAGGAATTTTCTTCCTAGCACCGTATACCTAGCTCCTAGCACCGTTCACCTAGTTCCTAGCACCGTTCACATAGTTCCCAGCACAGTACACTTAGTTCCGCAGCTGCAGATCTGCCTATAAGAACGCAAACAAAAACATTCCGTGACTTCATAACGTGCGCGTCTGACGTTCTTCCCCTCCATGCCGAGAACCTTCGAAGTGGCCCGGTGGCCTGGTGGCTAAAGCTCCCGCTTCACACACGGAGGGCCCGGGTTCGATTCCCGGCGGGTGGAAACATTTCGACACGTTTCCTTACACCTGTTGTCCTGTTCACCTAGCAGCAAATAGGTACCTGGGTGTTAGTCGACTGGTGTGGGTCGCATCCTGGGGGACAAGATTAAGGACCCCAATGGAAATAAGTTAGACAGTCCTCGATGACGCACTGACTTTCTTGGGTTATCCTGGGTAGCTAACCCTCCGGGGTTAAAAATCCGAAAGAAATCTTATCTTATCTTCCTAGCACCTTACACACAGTTTCCAGCCCCTTACACTTAGTTTCCAGCACCTTACACCTAGTTCCTAACATTTAGCTCCTAACACTTAGTTTCTGGCACCTTACACTTAGTTCCCAACACCTTACACCTAGTCCCAGAACCTTACACTTAATACTCGTGATATCCAGTATTTTCAAATTCAAATTCAAATTTCAATTAAAATTCATTATTTCTACATGATTCATCATTTGTACAAAAAGGATTGCATTATGTATATATTAGAGAGAGAGAGAGAGAGAGTGAATGAGTGAGAGGGAGAGAGAGAGAGAGAGAGAGAGAGAGAGAGAGAGAGAGAGAGAGAGAGAGAGAGAGAGAGAGAGAGAGAGAGAGAGAGAGAGACCCACTTTCTTACACTCGGTTTATTAAGAAAGTTGGAGAAATGACTTATGGCTCAAATAGTTCATGGCTTCCTGCAGTAAAAAGAGAGAGAGAGAGAGGAGAAAAAAAAAAGGAAATGCTTATTTGATTCATTGCATTTGTTGAGTTTTTATATATATATTTTTTAACTCTGTCGTTTCAGTTTCGATTAGAGACCTAATTGACAATGTTTTTCAGGGGAAGGAGGGAAGGGCCGCGTTGATGGTCTTGGTCCAGGGAGCTGGAGTTCCCGATCAAACCTTGTTGCCTTTTATTTCCCAGGTGCTGTAGATTATTATTATTATTATTATAATCAAGGGGGAAGCGCTAATCCCGGAGGATTATACAGCAGGTGCTGTAGAACCCTATGGGTTTAACGCATTTGGGAAAAAATAACTTGTCTGTTTCATGGCACTTTCATTGAGATGTTACACTCATCAGGGAGTCTTCAAGACTACGGTGATCTACACCAACTCCAAGGCTGAGGGACTGATACCTCATCTTCTGTATAGAGTTCTATAGTCTTCCAGTTATGTCTTTGAATTTGTATTGATAAAACCACTGGTGGGCAAAACGTTGCTGGATAGGCACCTAAAGTCAGTAACTGATTAGCCGGGCTGTGGTTCCTACGTCAGTTCACGTGCGGCCAGCAGTAACAGCCTTGTTGATCAGACCCTGATCCACCACAAGGCCTGGTCTCAGACCGGGTCGCGGGAGCGTTGACCCCCGAAATCCTCTCCAGGTAAACTCCAGGTTATCAGCACTGTATACCACTTTATGGTATAAACCTTGGTAATAAATACCGACAAGTTGGTTTAGAAAGACACGTAAGCAAACACTATGACATATTTATTAGAAAACGTTTCGGTCCTGGGACCTTGATCAAGGTCCCAGGACCGAAACGTTTTCTAATAAATATGTCATAGTGTTTGCTTACGTGTCTTTCTAAACCATACCACTTTATAGACTCCCTAGTGGGCGAAACGTCGTTTCAATAAAATGCCATAAGCAGCTTGTTATATATTATTAATAATAATGTAACTGCTGGGGTTGAAATCTTACCTACCAGTGTGTTTGGTAACCTGGAGTTGTACGATTCACTTGCCATGAGTTCTAACCTCAACCATACCGTGGTTTATGGCAGCCTGTTCACTCTTCTCGTGCGGACGTTAATGAAGTCTTGTGGAAGGTTTTAATAAGATAAATGTTTGGTAGCTCGATTGGTAGCGCACTCAGCTCACACACTGAGGTCCGTGCATCGATCTGCGGTACGGGTGGGAACATTAGGACGTGTTTTCTTAACGCACTTGCTGTCCATGTTCATCTAGCAGTAAAATGGGTACCTGGGTGTTAGTCGACTGGTGTGGGTCGCATCCTGGGGCAAAATTGACCTAATTTGCTCGGTATGCTCAGCATAACAAGCTTTCTATATAGTAGTGTGTCATTGATATCAGCTTGGCTTGTATACTTTGTACTTACACTTGTATAATATTATTCGTTTAGAGTCAGAATCTTAATATTAACAGTATACAATTCCGACAAGATGAATAACACATATGTGTAACTTTTCTGTATCTTAACTGCCGAGACGTTTCGCCCGGGCAACAAACTTCTTCAGTCGAGTAAATAAGTGATCAATAAGTCGAGGTTGGCGATTTTGAAGTGTTCAGTCCCTGAACAAATGGAGATTTAGAAGTGTTCAATTCCTTACTCTCAGTTGAAGCGAAGATATCTTGAAGGCTTAGCCCAAATTATATAAGTAAAGTTACCCAAAATTCTGGCTTGCTACAGTCTTCCTCCGTTATGTTAGTACGCTTACCTTCCCCGCCATTTAACTAGTAATCAAGGAAGCAGAGACATGAACCGACTGTAGAAGGACTCACTTCTGATTGCCACCACTACCACCATCACACAGAAATCAGGTTCACTCCTCATTTCAGAAATGCCAGCGAAACTTATTCTCACAGATATGATTCCGCTATTACTTAATACTATATGAAGGAGCACTGCAGTAGACCAACTTACTAAATAAAATATAAAACTTCGACATTTCCATTTGGTAGATTACTGCAGGAAATATCACTCATCCATCTCTACACCTCGCCTCATGCATCTCTGCTGCTCTGTTTACTCTCTCTGTGTGGACCGACAAAACCCTTGGTGGACATCACATCATGATGGATGGGGAGGTACAGTGCCTGTACTCTCAAGTCTGGCTGACTGAACACATTGACTCGACGTCACATCATGATGGATGGGGAGGTACAGTGCCTGTACTCTCAAGTCTGGCTGACTGAACACATTGACTCGACGTCACATCATGATGGATGGGGAGGTACTGTGCCTGTAATCTCAAGTCTGACGGGCTAAACACATTGACTCCAGACTGGGGAACTAATTACCTGAAACTCCTCTTCCTTGTCCTCTTCCACCTTCCTCTGCTCTGGACTGAAGAAGCCACTAGCTGGTGAAACGTTTCCAGAATAAAGATACCCAAACGTGACACAAGTGTATCATTTATCAACTTGTCGGTTTCCGAAACCATTTTTTCAAACGTCGCGTCATTTCAGTAAAATTCCTTAAGCTTTATATTGTGTCTTATTAAGTAACAACATAAAATAAAGCAGTAACATAGCAGCATCAACACCAGCAGAAGCAGCACCAGCAGCAGCACCAGCAGCAGCACCAGCAGCAGCACCGGCAGCAGCGTCAACAGCAGCAGCAGCAGCAGCTGTAACATTAGGTAGTGGAGGAGGAGATTCCTGCAGTTCTGTTTTAATAAATACATTTCAGGTACAATATAGCCAGGGGACACGAGCGGCAAAACAAAGGCATTATTCTGTTCCATTTCATTGAAAGGGAAAAAAAACTTTTTAGGAAATTTTTTGTTAAAGGTTCTCGCTATGAGAAGGGGGAAAAAAATTGTTTTTGTGTGAGTGTGGGGTGTGTGTGTGTGTGGGGTGTGTGTGTGTGGGGTGGTGTGTGTGTGTGTGTGTGTGTTTTGGGGTGGTGTAGTGTGTGGTGTGTGGGGTGTTTCACCTTTTTGTACTCCCCTTTTGTGGTTGCAGGGGTCGAGTCACGCTCCTGGCCCCCCCTCTTCGTTGATTGCTACTAGGTCCTCTCCTCCCTGCCCCATGATTTCTTCATACCTCGTTTTAAAAATATGTATGGTTCCTGCCTCCACCAAAACATTTTTCTGGGGTTTTCCAGGGGCCTACTATTTTAAGACGAAAAATACTTCCTAACATCCTTTGATTCATCTGAGTCCCTTTAACTTCCCAATTTTTGACCTCTTGTGTCTGTGTCCCATCTCTGGAACATCCCTCTTTGTCCACCCCGTCTAAATTCCCCCGCAGTATTTTTTATGTCGTTATAAAGTCTCCCGCCCCCCGGGCCTTTTTTCCTGGGCGTCAGGGGCCCATTTCCCTCAACCTTTTTTCATAGGAAAAAACCCCGTAGCTTGGGGCAGTCTTGTTGCCAAAACCCTTTTCACTTTCTCTAATTTCTTGACGTGTTGACTAGGTTGGATTCCCAAAATGGTGTGCCCACTCCAGTATGGGCCCCGACGGAGATGGTGTACAGAGTCTTTTAAAAGAAAACCTTACTTGTGTGTGTGTGGGGTGTGTGTGTGTGTGGGGTGTTTGGGGTATGTATCAGGTTTAAAAAAACAAACCTTTTTTTTGCCCCGTTTTAAAAAACACTCCGAGCAGTTTAAGCATTTCGATTCTTTCCCAATCTTTAGATTAAATTTGGGAATTTAAAGGGGCGATTGGAAATTTTCCGGGAAGCGACCCAAAAATAGCCGCCGGGGCCCCCAAATTCTCGAAAAATCCGGCTTTTCCCTTGGGGGGGCAATTAAAACGGGGGCGGCCCGGGGCAAAATGCCCGGGGTTTAAATTTAGGCCTTTTTTTATTTTCTTATAATTTTTGGGCCCCAAAAACCCAAAAACCCCTCCCCGCAAAGGGTTGGATGTGCTGCGTAATTTCCGGGCCCCCCCTTCCCCTTTAAATTTGGGTTTTAGGGGAAAGTCCCGGTTTTTTGAACCCTTTTTAAAAAGGGGTGGGTGGGGGTGGCACCCTTCTGGGGGGAGGGGGGTCTGGTCACCCTTTTAAAAGAAAGGGGGGTAGGGGGTTTTTTGGGCCCCCTTTAAGGGTCTTGGGGGGGTTGGGTTTTAATAAGGGGGGGTATTTTCCCCTTTTTGGGGGAAAACCCGGGTTAAACCTTCCCCAAAATTTCCCTTTTTCCCCCCCGGGTTTTTTATTCCCTTAATGAGGTTAAAACGCTTTCCCCTGAATATAATAATAATAATAATAATAAAAATAATAATAATAAAAAATAATAATAATAATAATAATAATTTAATATAATATAATAATAATAATAATTTAAAAAATAATAAAAAAAAAATTAAAAAAATAATTTAAAATAATAATAATCAAAATAATAAAAATAATAATAAAAAATAAAAAAAAATAATAAAAATAATAAAAATAATAATAATAATAAATAATAATAATAATATAATAATAAAAAAATAACACCAACAATAATAAAAAAAACCTGTAGTTATTATTGGGTGGAAAGCCTAGTCTGGTTTTCCCCTTTCCCAACAAAATCAACCGTTTGATACCTAATTTCCTTAAACAGTCGCACCAGCTACTTTCGTCTGCCCCGGGTTATTCCGCTTTTGCCAGTCCAACACTGAAAAAACCCTTCTAGACGCTTTTTTTATCATTTCTTCTGTATTTCCTTCTGCGCCCCTTTCCAATTTATCTTTACTTTAGCTTCGAGTGACATTCTGTGTCGGATTCCTTCTGACCCCCTTTTGCATCTGTTCCTGATATTGTGACATTGTTTCTGTTTCTGGTGCTCTCTTCGCTTCCCTGATTTGGGCCCCTTGTACATGAATAGTAACAACCCCGACAAGATGAAAATTAAACACTTATGCAATATTTTTTGAGACTTTTTCGCCACCCAGTGACAAATTTGTTTTGTTAAAGCCACTGGATAGCAAAACATCTACAGAAAGATACCCACATGCTGCTATGTTTAAATTTTTCATCGATTTGGATTGTGTCTATTCAACACTGTACTCATGTGAAATTTCCGTAACTTCTCTAATCCACTCCGTTTATCGTTCCATTCAGTGCTAATAAGAATAAGAGGGAAAAAGATAGAGAGGGGGGGCTTGTGTGTGTGTGTGTGGAGAAGAGAGAGAGGGGGAGAGAGGAGGGGAGAGAGAGAGAGAGAGGGGGAGAGGGGGAAGAGGGGGGGAGAGAGAGAGAGAGAGAGAGAGAGAGAGAATAAAGGGGAGAGAGGAGAAGAGGAGAAGAGAGAGAGAGAGAGAGAGAGAGAGAGAGAGAGAGAGAGAGAGAGAGAGGGGGGAGAGAGAGAAGAGAGAGGAGGGGGAGAGGGGAGAGAGAGAGGAAAATGTTCAGCATCCCTTCTGTTTTTTTTTCCCCCCCTCCCCCCACCTCTCCTCCATCCCCTCTCATTCCCCCACCCCATCAAGCCTCCACTTTTATCCATCACTCCCCACCTACCCCCCACCCTCCACCTATCCCCAAAATTTGGGTTTTTGTTGCTATAAAATCAATTGCGTTATCTTACGGGGGGTCGGTAAAGTTAGTTGGGGTGTTGGGTGGGTATTGAGTGCACGCTGCCTAACTTACCGAATGTCTACCTTTTGAGTGCATGCTGGACTGACTCCCGAAAAACAGGAAAGAATCTGACCCCCTAGGAGAGAGAGAGAGAGAGAGGGGAGGAGAGAGAGAGAGAGAGGGGGAAGAGAGGAGAGAAGAAGATAGAGAGAGAGAGAGAGAGAGAGAGAGAGAGAGAGAGAGAAAGGGAAAAGAGAAGAGAAAAAGAGAGAGGGAAAAGGGGAGAGAGGAGATAGAGAAGAGGGGGAAGAGAGAGAGGAAAGTGTTCTGCATCCCTTTGTTTCCCATTCCCGCTTCACCCTCTCCTCCATCCCTTTTCATTCCTCCCCCCCCATCAAGCCTCCCCTTTTATCCCCTCACTCACCACCTACCCCCCACCCTCCACCTTCCCAAAAATTTCGTTTTTTGTTGCTATTAAACTCAATTGCGTTATCTTCGAGGGGGGCGGATAAAGTTATTGGTTTTTGTTGGGTGGGTATCGAGTGCACGCTGCCTAACTTCACCTGAAGTCTCACTTATCTGAGTGCTGCTGGACCTGACCCTGAAAATCAG
>NC_069405.1:39260993-39272547 GCF_026875155.1 Cherax quadricarinatus | reverse complement strand
AAAAAAGGGGGGAGAATTTAGACCAGGGTAGTGAGATGAGAGTTAAAGTTTATTTTGTAGTTTGGAAGAATGAATTTGTGCTTTGGCGAGCTGTAAAAAGGCATGGTAGAGAGAAGGTTACAGGTCCTGTGGTAGACCCGCAAAAAAGGCACGTTGCTTTGACGGAAAGTAAAGAGGCTCTTAAAGTCAATATGGATTAGTTGTGCTCAGTAAGGTTCCTCAATGTTTACGGAAATCAGGAACCCCCAGAAATGTTCCTCCAATGTTTACAGAAAAGGAACCCTGTAAGCGTTCCCCAATATTTACAAAAACCCAGGAACGCCGTAAGTGCCCTAAAAGTTTACGAAACCCGGAATTTCGAAAGGTTCCCCAATGTGACGAAAAGCCAGGAACTTCAGAAAGTGTTCCTCCAATGTTTAAGAAAACCGGGCCCCCCTGAAGGTTCCTCCAATATTTCAGAAAGCCGGGAAAACGCCAGTAAGTGATCCCCCAAAGTTTACATAAACCCAGGAACTTCAGTAAGTGTTCCCCAATGTCTACAGAAACCCAGGAACTTCAGTGTTTCTTAATGTTTACAAAAAATCAGGAACCTATCTCTTACTTTAAATTTTCTTCTTTTTCTTTTATTTTACCCTCGTCTCTTATTTTCCCCCCCCCCCCCTCTTTCTTTTTTTATTCTCCTCCTTATTTTGTGGAAAGGGGATATTTGTGCCCAATTCAGGACATTTGTTAAAAGTTTTTTTTTTGTACCGTTGTTTATCGTTTCATTTCGAAATGCCCTGAAATATTCGAAAATGCCTTTTCCAAAATTTTTTTTTGTATCATCATCTATTCACATCGTCCTCCTTGTCCTCTTACCCCCCCTTTTTCCTTATTCTTTCCTTTCCTCTCCCCTCCTCCTCTTCCTCCCTTAACCTTTACCCCCTCTCTTCAAAAAGTTCATGGGAGAAAGTTTTTTTGTCATTATATACGACCCCTTTAGCATTCACTTTTAGTACCATCTCAGGTTTGGTTCCCCACCGCATATCTTCTCCCCCTCTCATTCAGGTTTGGGTTTAACTAGCATGTCTCTTAGCCTTATTCAGTTCTAGTCACTGCCAAAAATTCCTGGGCCCCAATTCAGGGTTGTTCACTCCCGCATCATCTCTCTGGCTTCTCTCAGGTCTGGTTCACTCCCCGCATAATCCTTGGCCTCTCATCTCAGGGGGTTTTATCCCCCCTATCCCCGGCCCCCCCCCCGCTCAGGTCTGGTTCACTGCCGCATCATATCCCTGACCTCTCATCTAGGTCTGGTTCACTGCAGCATCTATCCCCGGTCTCCATTCGGGTTGGGCCTCCCCGCATCATCTCCCCGGCTTATCAAAAAGGGCTGGGTCACTGCCAACACCTTTCCCCCCCGGAACTTATTTATTTTTTTATTCTGTTTTTTTTTTCTTTTATTCCGCGTTATTTTATATTTTTGTAGATATCTGAATTTCCTGTTCATTTTCATCTAAAATTTTTCTTCACATCTTGTTTTTTTCCATTGTTATCTTCTCTTCGAAGTTGTTCTTTCTTTTTCCCCCCTGTTTCTAACCCAACGACATATCCCTTCAACACAGCAAGAGTGCCCGTAATGAACCTTACAGGAACACCCGGGGTTCGGGCTGTCTTTCGCCCGTTTACTCTTTTTACGGGTCCTATTCAGTGCTACTTTGTTTCTCACATTTCCCCCAATTAAAACTTCGGAGGGGGAGAACATTTCCCTTGTCCCCCGACCTCTAACCTACCCCAGTTTGGTATCATCCCCGCATTCCTTCTTCCCTTTTGGGTGGGTTCCGTTGCTTGCTACCCGCCTGAAGTCAGTAATGTGGATTTTTGACCCCCCCTTCTTCTCTGTCCCCCTACTTTTCTTTTCCTCCTTCACCTTTCCTTAAACCCCTTGTTTTACCTCTCTTTAAAATCAAGTAATTTTCAGCGACCCGATGCTTGGGGTTAGATGATTGCTAGTTATAGGCTGGGAAAGAGGGAGGGGAATGGTGGGATGAGAGAGGGGGTAGGGTGGGTTTTTTTTAGCCCGATATTAGCCATATTCCCCCCTGATCTCTCTGATAAAGTAGCTAAGCAATGTTCCCCATCCCGCTCCCCTTCTCTTTCTCTTATCTATGTTTATCCATCTCTGTTCTCTTTATCCCCTGTTCTCCCCTCTCCTATCCCGTCCAATCTTGTCCCACCCTTCCCTTTTTTTCTCCCCCCCACTGTTCGCTTCATTCCCCGGGTTTCCCCCATCCCCCTTTCCTCATTATTGTTTTCCTCATCTTATTGTTTTCCCCTCACGTACTACACAGAAAAATTTATGGCTATTTGGTTTTCACAAGCGCCAGTCACACTGTCCAAAATGTGAAATAAAACTCAAGTTATTTTCAACATACTCCCCGCTAGGGGCCCCCTGGGGCTTGCTGGGGGATTTTCCCCTCCACTTGTGCTTTCTTTATCTGGGGTTGAAAAAATTTGTTGTATGAAACTGCTGCTCCTTCTTTTTTCCCTGTCTCCCTTTTTGATTTCGTTCCTCCTTCAAATGTCATGTATGCTAGTGGCTTTCTTTTACGCTTAAAATTTTTTATTACATATAAACTACATTTTTTATATTGCATAAAGAAAAAAATTGTTTGATTGCTTAATCTTTAAATGTGAAGGTAGTGAAGTTTTCAGATCTCTCAGATATACTTTTCTTTTTCATTCTTTGGTCTCTTGCTTCTTGCCTTGTATACTAGTTTGTAATGATCTTTTCTTTCTCTTTTCATGTGATCCAACCCTTAAAAATATAGCTTTCGCTTGTCTTATTTGCATTTCCCATTTATTCCATTAGATATGCTTTTTTGAGTGTTTCACTTACTGCCAACGTTCTATCTTCTCTGGATTTTCTACTTATCTTAGCCCAAACACCATAAGGCCTGTGGTAAATGGTTCAGAAAAATGGTAAGTTCTGATTTCTCAACTCGCTGACTACAGTATAACAGTCACTTCTCAGAGCATATGCTGTATCTTCTTCAAGACTGATGGACTGAACGCATCGATTCCAGGCTGAGGGACTGATTACCTCAAACTCCTCTTTTTCTACCGTTCTTTGTGAAGAATTAGACACATGTGCAACATCTATGTATCTTTATTGTAACGTTTCGCCATCCAGTGGCTTAATCAATACAAATTCAAGGACTTATTTTGAAGAACATAGAGCTATATACAAAAGATGAGGTAATCAGTCCCTCAGCCTTGGAGTTGGTGATGAGCACCGTTTTCTTTGTATTGGACTGATGAAGTCAGTGTGTGGATAACGTTTCCTCAATAAAAAATTAAAAACTTTTGCACAAATATTTCATTCACCATATGCCCTCTGTTTCTCATGTTTCTCTTCTTGCAACATAAGGTTGCTCTCTCCACCTTGATTTCCTCAGCATCAATTGCCATTTCTCCTGACTTACCGAGCATATGTTGGTTTGTCACATCCTTTATTTTCTTGATTCTTCTTTTTCTTTAATTTGTCAAAACTTATGTTGGATCGTTATTTAAACCCTTTCTTATTCTTGTTTTAGCCTCCTTGTCTCATTTTCCCTTGTTTACTGCGGTTTCCCCAGTTCCTATTCCTCAAATTACCTCCATTCCACCTCCCTCTCTTTCTTTCTTACAAAGTTACTGGGGCTCAGACATCACTCGTTCCGTGTTTTGTTTCCCTCACTTATCTCTTTCTCTACAGTTTCCCGATATTTAAACCTCAAATCAAACTTTCTCTTTGACACTAATTGTTTCTCCATTCTCTTTATATTACCCCACTGATATTTGTTACTTATGAGCAAAGGTCATTCCGTTATCTTCCATTCCTGCTCTCCTATAGCCTTGCATCAATGTCTATGTTACTTCTCTTCTTACCTAATTAGACTATTATTCGCTTCTGTGTCGTTTTCGTTGTTTCACTGAGGTAAGTCTGTGTGAGACGGTTAAGAGAAAGAGAAGAGTGGCAGTGATGTTCATGATGTTCGCTGAAAGATAAGTGGTTTTCAAAATTCGTTATTGTGGTTTTGTATCACATGTTTGTGGTTGCAGGGGATGATTCACAGCTCCTGGCCTCTTCGCTGGAGCTACTAGGTCCACTCTTTCCCAGTATGTATGTGCGCGGGTAGTAGTTACTAGTTGTCAAAGACACTTGTCGATAGACACTGTGTGTGTTGTGGTTGCAGGGGTCGAGTTACAGCTCCTGGCCCCGCCTCTTCGTGGATTCTACTAGGTCCACTTTCTCCTTGTGCGTGTGTGTGTGTGTGTGTGTGTGTGTGTGTGTGTGTATGAGTGCGTGTTCACCAAGAGCGTAGTGTGCACATGTATAGGTACATGTACATCTGCCTGTGTGTATCAAGACAAGTGGACTGCCTCACCCACACACAAACTCCTTGCAAGAAACCACCAACCATATTATTGCTAAATTACTTCAAAGAAATTTTAATGGTGGCACACAATGCAGGTGTCTGATAAATTAACATAAACTCAAAAGAGGCTTTTAAACCTCTGGCAGGGTCATTAGTGCACTCTGTAAAGCTGGCTAGGGCTTTTAGGCCCCCTTGTCACCCTGCCTCTGACTAGTGCCCAGGACCGTGAAGTGTGTGTGTGTGTGTGTGTGTGTGTGTGTGTGTGTGTGTGTGTGTGTGTGTGTGTGTGTGTGTGTGTGTGTGTGTGTGTGTGTGTGTGTATGTGTGTGCGTGTGTATGTGTACGTGTGTGTATTTGCCTAAATTACTTCTTATATGGTAGGGTGTGCAAAAGAAGAAAATTAAAGGTGAATACAGGAAAGAGAAAGGTTATGAGGATAACAAAAAGATTAGGTGATGAAAGATTGAATATCAGATTGGAGGGGAGAGAGTATGGAGGAGGTGAACGTATTCAGATATTTGGGAGTGGACGTGTCAGCGGATGGGTCTATGAAAGATGAGGTGAATCATAGAATTGTTTGAGGGAAAAAAGAGTGAGTGGTGCACTTAGGAGTCTGTGGAGACAAAGAACTTTGTCCTTGGAGGCAAAGAGGGGAATGTATGAGGTATAGTTTTACCAACGCTCTTTTATGGGTGTGAAGCGTGGGTGATGAATGTTGCAGCGAGGAGAAGGCTGGAGGCAGTGGAGATGTCATGTCTGAGGGCAATGTGTGGTGTGAATATAATGCAGAGAATTCGTAGTTTGGAAGTTAGGAGGAGGTGCGGGATTACCAAAACTGTTGTCCAGAGGGCTGAGGAAGGGTTGTTGAGGTGGTTCGGACATGTAGAGAGAATGGAGCGAAACAGAATGACTTCAAGAGTGTATCAGTCTGTAGTGGAAGGAAGGCGGGGTAGGGGTCGGCCTAGGAAGGGTTGGATGGAGGGGGGTTAAAGGAGGTTTTGTGTGCGAGGGGCTTGGACTTCCAGCAGGCATGCTTGAGCGTGTTTGATAGGAGTGAATGGAGACAAATGGTTTTTAATACTTGACGTGCTGTTGGAGTGTGAGCAAAGTAACATTTATGAAGGGATTCAGGGAAACCGGCAGGCCGGACTTGAGTCCTGGAGATGGGAAGTACAGTGCCTGCACTCTGAAGGAGGGGTGTTAATGTTGCAGTTTAAAAACTGTAGTGTAAAGCACCCTTCTGGCAAGACAGTGATGGAGTGAATGATGGTGAAAGTTTTTCTTTTTCGGGCCACCCTGCCTTGGTGGGAATCGGCCGGTGTGATAATAAAAAAATAATAATGGTTGCAGTCGAGTCTTAGCTCCTGGCTCCGTTCCTTAACTTGTGTGTGAAAGGGTGATATGAAATGCACACACACACACACACACACACACACACACACACACACACACACACACACACACACACACACACACACACACACACACCAACTGGTCATTTTTATTGAAGAAAGTGAGGCATTAGTTTCCTTGTTATAACTAGTGAATGCTTCTTCTGCTCGGCTTCAAGCCTTTAATGTTGATATTTAACTTCATTAGAAACTTATGCAGTATTCATTTGGAGTGCATTGAGGTAGTGGAACCTGTGTTCATTGGATACAAAGTATATCTTTCACTGACCACAGAAAATCTAATTACAATATCCCTCTTTCTCTACCCCTTCCTTTCCTTCCCTCCCTTTCTATTCATCCCTTTCTATCTCTCCCTCTATCTTTTCTCTATCTCTACTTCTCCATCATTATCCCTCTGTACCTTTCCTCTCTATCTCTCCCTCTCTATCTCTCCCCCTCTATCCCTCCCTCTCTCGGGACAAACACACCTGTGCGTGCTATCTAATTAGGTCTGGGTGGATAGCGTGGTCAGGTAGATGGTCTTGGGGCGGAGACCATATTTTTTTCTAGAGTTCATGACAAATTACTGACAAGAATTTAGTTCGTGGTTATACCTCCACGCAACGTGATTTTTGGTTCGCTTTTGAAAAGAGTAACATTCAAAAATGCGTTGCTCAAAATGTGCTTTGGTATGAAATACTCTGGGCTTAAACCCTGGTCTATGCCCTCTCTGCTCGAAATGTTCTGCTGTGTAAAACACACCTGGTTCGAAACGAGTTATCGTTTAGACACACCCTCCTCCTTCCTCACACACACACATCTTTGCCTACCCACTAGATAAACCACTTCCGATAATGAACACAGCCATAAGAAACTCCGACAAAGGCGCCCAAGGATTCAAGTTTTGAAGATCGTTCTCATTAAGATGACTTTCCGGGACAAAATTCTGAAGGCCAAAACTTCCCAGCTCAAAAATCATGCAGCCAAAAACTTCTCTGGTTAATAAATTCTCCCACTAGTGAATGAAATACGTCATTTTTGAAACTGATATTTATAAATGTATTGATAAGTAACTATATACACACACACACACACATACACACACACACACATATATATATATTATATATATATTATATATATATATATATATATATTATATTTATATATATATATTTATATATATTATATATATATTATATATATATATATATACGTCGTGCCGAATATGTAAAACTGGTCAATTAGCAAGAACTCATTTAAAATTAAGTCCTTTCTGAAATTTTCTCTTATACTTTAAAGACATATTTTTTTCATTAATGTTAATGTAAAATTTTTTAATTTTGCACCAAAAGAATCTTAGAGAACTTACCCAACCTTATTATTTTAGCCTAACCCAACTAAATATATTTTAGATTTGTTTACAATAATTTAATACTAAACAAACGCAGTGAAATATATTTTTTTCGTTAGGTTCAGAATGATTTTGACGAAATTATTGCATACACAAAATTTTCGCTTGTCCTATACGGCAAGATGAACGTTGCTATTTAAGCCAAGATCGTAAGTTCTGCCTATTCGGCACGACATATATATATATATATATATATATATTATATATTATATTATATATATATATATATATATTTTATATATTTTATATATATATATATAAAATATTTATATATAATAAGCGTGTATGCACCTGGAGAAGAGAGGAATGCAGAGGAGAGAGAGAGATTTTGGGAGATGTTAAGTGAATGTATAGGAGCCTTTGAACCATAGTGAGAGAGTAATTGTGGTAGGGGACTTGAATGCTAAAGTAGGAGAAACTTTTAGAGAGGGTGTGGTAGGTAAGTTTGGGGTGCCAGGTGTAAATGATAATGGGAGCCCTTTGATTGAACTTTGTATAGAAAGGGGTTTAGTTATAGGTAATACATATTTTAAGAAAAGAGGATAAATAAGTATACACGATATGATGTAGGGCGAAATGACAGTAGTTTGTTGGATTATGTTTTGGTAGATAAAAGATGTTGAGTAGACTTCAGGATGTACATGTTTATAGGGGGGCCCACAGATATATCAGATCACTTTCTAGTTGTAGCTACACTGAGAGTAAAAGGTAGATGGGATACAAGGAGAATAGAAGCATCAGGGAGAGAGAGGGTGAAGGTTTATAAACTAAAAGAGGAGGCAGTTAGGGTAAGATATAAACAGCTATTGGAGGATAGATGGGCTAATGAGGCATAGGCAATGGGGTCGAAGAGGTATGGGGTAGGTTTAAAAATGTAGTGTTAGAGTGTTCAGCAGAAGTTTGTGGTTACAGGAAAGTGGGTGCGGAGGGAAGAGGAGCGATTGGTGGAATGATGTTGTAAAGAGAGTAGTAAGGGAGAAAAAGTTAGCATATGAGAAGTTTTTACAAAGTAGAAGTGATGCAAGGAGGGAAGAGTATATGGAGAAAAGAGAGAAGTTAAGAGAGTGTTTAAGATTGTAAAAAAAGAGCAAATGAGAGAGTGGGTGAGATGTTATCAACAAATTTTGTTGAAAATAAGAAAAGTTTTGGAGTGAGATTAACAAGTTAAGAAAGCCTAGAGAACAAATGGAAATTTTTCAGTTAAAAATAGGAGAGGAGAGTTATTAAATGGAGAGTTAGAGGTATTGGGAAAATGGAAGGAATATTTTGAGGAATTGTTAAATGTTGTGAAGATAGGGAAGCTGTGATTTCGTGTATAGGGCAAGGAGGAATAACATCTTGTAGGAGTGAGGAAGAGCCAGTTGTGAGTGTGGGGGAAGTTCGTGAGGCAGTAGGTAAAATGAAAGGGGGTTTAAAAACAGCCGGGATTGATGGGATAAAGATAGAAATGTTAAAAGCAGGTGGGGATATAGTTTTGGAGTGGTTGGTGCAATTATTTAAAAAATGTATGGAAGGGGGAAAGGTACTGGGGTTGGCAGAGAGCATATATTTCCCTTTGTATAAAGGCAAGGGATAAAAGAGAGTGAAAAAATTTAGGGGGAAAAAGTCTGTTGAGTTACCTGGAAAAGTTTTTGGTAGAGTTATAATTAAAAAGAATTAAGAGTAAGACGGAGAATAGGATGCAGGAACAAGGGGTTTTGGGAAAAGGTGGGGGGTGTGGCCGGTGTTTAAAGGAAAATATAAGTGAACAGTATTTGATAAGGCTAAAGAGGTTTTTGTGGCATTTAGGGATTGGAAAAGGCGTATAAAAGGGTGGATAGGGGGGCAATGTGGCGATGTTGCAAGTGTTGGTGTAGGGGTAGGTTATGAAAGCAGTGAAAAGTTTTTTCGAGGATGTGAGGCTCAAGTTGGATGTAGGAAAGAGGGAAATTTTTCCCCGTAAAAATGGCCTTAGAAAAGGATGTGTGTTCACCCGGGGTTTTTTAATATTTTTGATGGGGTTGTAAAGAAGTAAATGCGAGGGTCTTGGCAAGAGGTGGAGTTAAAAGATAAAAAATCACACCAAGTGGGAGTTGTACGCTGCTCTTTGCTGATGACCTGGCTTTGGGGATTCTGAAAAGAAATTCAAAAATTGGTGGTTTTTTGGGTTTTAAAAAAATTTTTTTTAAAAAAGTAAGGTTTGGGGAAACAAAAGTTGGTGAAAATTGAATATTTAAGATAGGGGGAAGGGAATTTTAAAAATTTTGGGGGGTGTCAGGGATGGGTTTGGGGGGGAATAAGTTTGGGGGGAAAAAATACACTTGGATCTTAAAAAAGACTTTGCCCTTGGAGGCAAGGGGGTTTGAGTTAGTTTTAAAAGCTTTTTAAGGGGTGTGATGGGGATTTTTCAGCAAAAACTAGGCTAATGTCTCCTAGGGAAGGTGGGAAAAGCAAAATTCGGGTTTGGGTTGAGGGGCCCCGGGTTTAAAAAAATTTGCCCGAGGGGAGGAATTTGGAGGGGGGACTGTGGAAAAAGGGTTCCCCATTTTCGATGTTAGCTTAGGGAAAAGGAGGCGGGGTGGGGTCGGCCAAAGGGGTTGGAGGGGGGGAAAAGTTTTTTGTGCGGGGGCTTGGTTCCACCATCGGATTTTTATAGGGGGGAAAATTTTTTAATACTTCCCCTTTTGGGTTGGGGGGAAAAAAACAAAAGGGCGGGCCCGGGGGGGACTTGAGCCGGGGAATAAGTACAGTCCCGCACTCGAAGGGGGGTGTTAAATGTTGCATTAAAAAAACTTTTAAAGCCCCCCGGAACAGTGATGGAAAAGGGTAAAAGTTTTTCTTTTTCGGGCCCCCCTGCCTTTGGGGGAATCGGCCGGTGTGATAATAATTTAAAAAAAAAAAATAATATTATATATATATTTATATTTTATATTATATTTATATAAAATATATATATATTATATATTATATTTATATAGATAAATTTTTACAATAAATAAGAAACAATGTTTTAAAAAAAGAAACAACACTTTGGGTTGAAAACCCGACTTTGTGGATTTTTTCCCGAAAGTTGGGATCCAAAACGCTTTGGGTTTTTTTAAGTGGGTTTTTTTATATTTATATTATATTATATATATATATAAAAAAAATTAAATATTTTTATTTTATTTCAAAAACTCCATATTAAAAATTCAAACCCCAAAAACCCCTTTTATTTAAAAAACAAAAAACCCCCCCCCCCCCCCAAAAAACCCCCCCCAACAAAAACAAAAATTTTTATTTTAAACCCAACCCCCCTAAATATATTTTAGATTTGTTTACAATAATTTGTACTAAACAAACACAGTGAAATATATTTTTTTCGTTAGGTTCAAAATGATTTTGGCGAAATTATTGCATACCCCAAATATTCGCTTGTCCTATATGGCAAGATGAGCGTTGCTATTTAAGCCAAGATCGAAAGTTTTTGCCTATTCGGCACGACATAATATATTTTTTAAAATATTATATATATATATATATATATATATATATATGTATTTTCATCACACTGGCCGATTCCCCCCAAGGCAGGGTGGCCCCGAAAAAGAAAAACTTTCACCATCATTCACTCCTCACTGTCTTGCCAGAAGGGTGCTTTACATACAGTTTTTAAACTGCAAATTAAACCCCCCCTTCAGAGTGCAGGCAATGTACTTCCATCTCCAGGCTCAAGCCCGGCCTCCCGGTTTCCCTGAACCCCTTCATAAATGTTACTTTGCTCACCTCCAACAGCACGTCAAGTATTAAAAACCATTGTCTCCATTCACCCCTATCAAACACGCTCACGCACGCCTGCTGGAAGTCCGAGCCCCTCGCACACAAAAACCTCCTTTACCCCCTCCTCCAACCTTTCCTAGGCCGACCCCTACCCGCCTTCCTTCCATTTACAGATGATACACTCTTGATGTCATTCTGTTTCGCTCCATTTTTCTCTACATGTCCGAACCACCTCAAAAACCCTTTCCCTCAGCCCTTTGGACAACATTTTTGGTAATCCCGCACCTCCCCCTAACTTCCAAACTACGAATTCTCTGCATTATATTCAACCACACGTTGCCCTCAGGGCATGACATCTCCACTGCCTCCAGCCTTCTCCTCGCTGCAACATTTATCACCCATGCTTCACACCCATATAAGAGTGTTGGTAAACTATACTCTCATACATTCCCCTCTTTGCCTCCAAGGACAAAGTTCTTTGTCTCAACAGACTCCTAAGTGCATCACTCACCTTTTCCCCTCATCAATTAAATGATTCACCTCATCCTTCATAGCGCATCCGCTGACACTTTCCACCCCCAAAATATCTGAATACATTCACTTCCTCCATTCTC
>NC_069405.1:39253493-39255993 GCF_026875155.1 Cherax quadricarinatus | reverse complement strand
GACCCGCAGCTGGAGCTTTTGGTCATCTGACCGAGGCCTTCCGCTGGCTTACCGGTGCACCTCTTTATAAAATTATGGTTATGATAGGAAAAAATGTCAATTTGCCGGCTATGTTTATAATGGGAAGTTATGCTGCATTAACTGCTATTGTCATATGTTATTATAAATGTTGTTTGTGATCATCATATATTTTCAGATATGATTGTGACCTGTCATTTTTCTTTTGAATCGATTTTTATGAAACAAATAAGAAATCTTTATATTGATAAATATTTATATATGTAACATGTACCATTCAAAATAAGCTCATGGCCCTTCGTTGGACACCTGGTTAAAACAGGGGATAGGTAACAAGAAAATATTATGAACAGTAGCCTTCATAGCATTCAGAGGGCATTTCCTTCCAAGCAGTGAATCGTTCAAAAAAAGCGAGTTTTGCTCAGTACAAATAGACGAATCCACAGATGCTGCCAATCTGCCTAACCTTTTAATTTGTAATCGTTGTTTATTTGAGGAAACAGTTCGTGAGAAGTTTTTGTTTCGCCAGATACTTTCTGTTAGTACAACACGAGAATATGTTCAATTTAATCGACATCTTCACGAGAGGTAATAAAATCAACCGGTGTGTGCAGTGTGGGAACATTGACTGACTAAGCGATGCTATCGTGTTCTTTATTGCTTCTTAAAATCATGCTAGATGAGCTTATGCCAGTGTTCAGGGACTCGGTGAAAAAAAGATAAACTTATCCCAATTCGTCCGCTAGATTCAAGGATGTCTTCAACTCTGGTCAGTGAAACAGACAACGAACATAAGACACTTCTACTACACACCGAAGTGTACAGGTTGACACACAGCAAAGTTTTGACAAGACTTTTTGCATCGAGTTTTGAAATTAAAGTTCGTCCTTAATTTCTTGACAAATATGAAGGGTAAAATCTTGAATAGAAACATTTTTTAAATGAAATGCATGTAAAGGAACTAATTCTTTTGTTCTTTTATAGGATGGTAAAGAGGAGAAAAATGAGCCATGAAGTTTGGTGTTCCTAGAATATGGTGTGAACCCACTGATCACTCAACCAACTGCTACTTCTGCCTGGTGGATCCTTCTTAACGCCGAACTGGGAAAAATACACCTGCTATTTCTTATCCAGACCTTCCCTCTTATTTTGCACCAGTACCACACAGTGCTGATCTTCCTGTACCTAAATCTCCAGAAAGAAATTAACCGCCAGAAGAAGAAAGCAGCAAATCAGACAATGAAGAGCACAGCGAACAAGACAGATGCAGCTGTTGGGAGGAATCCTTACTACCCAAACCAAACATACCTCAATGACCTTATCAGAGATCTTGGTTTGACAAAGTCAAATGCTGAGCTTTTGATTTCAAGGTGGATGAACGTGTGCAAGTGACTAAGCCAAAGAAAACGTCACCAACATTTTTCAAGCTTCTTCACTAACGAAGACAGATTGTGCTACTGTAATGATGTATCAGGCCTGTTTGATGCAATTGGAATTGTAAGCAATCCAGATGAGCGGAGACAGCTCCTCCAGAAGCCTAAAAGTTGTACTTCTGCACAATGGGAACAAGTATCCATCTCTTCCCTTGGCTCATTCAGTGCATCTTAAGGACGAATACAAGTGTCATACTTCTACTGGAAGCTTTGAACTATGATAAGTATGGCTGGGAGGTTATTGGAGACTTCAAAATGGTAGCATTTTTTGATGGGACTCCAAGGAGGCTTTTACCAAGTTTCCCTGTTATCTCTGTCATTGGGATAGTAGAGACAGAGCAGCACATTACCAGAGGAAGCACTGGGCTCAAAGGAGTGAGTTCTCAGTAGGAAGACATAATATCAAACATAAACCATTGGTGGATCCTCAAAGGGTTCTGTTCCCTCCATTACACATCAAACTAGGGCTAATGAAAGTTTGCTACAGCTCTCGACAATGAGTTTGCAGCCTGCAAGTATCTTCAAGACTTCTTTCCCAAGCTATCAGGGGCAAAGGTGAAGGCTGGTATCTTCACTGGACCACAAGTCAGGAAAATCATGGAATGCTCAGAATTTCCGAAGCTCACAGAGAAGGAAAAGGCAGCCTGGGAGAGTGTTGTTGCTCTAGCACAGAGCTTTCCGGGCAACAACAAGACTGACAATTATGTGGAACTTGTTGAGACCTTGGTAAAAAGCTATGGTCAGATGGGCTGCAGGACGTTCCTTAAGGTCCATATCCTTGATGCTCATCTTGACAATTTCAAGGAGAATATGGGAGCATACTCAGAGGAGCAAGGGGATCGCTTCCACCAAGATATAATGAAGTTTGAACACAGATATCAGGGATCTTATATTGGAAACATGATGGGAAACTACATTTGGGGGCTTAAACGGGTAAGTGATTTGTTTCATGCTCTCAATCTAGAAAAACTGCTCATTTGTAACTTTGTAAATATGTTTCAGAAAATTTAAAGTATTGAAACTTAGCCATTTTTTTTCAAAAATTCATC
>NC_069405.1:39243506-39252993 GCF_026875155.1 Cherax quadricarinatus | reverse complement strand
CCCCGAACTCCCCAAAACACACTCACCTACACACCACCAACACATACACACACACACACCACACACCACACACACACACACACTCCCCCCACAAACTCACTCGCACACACACACCCACACACACACACACACACACACACACAAACTCATACACACACACACACACACACACACACACCCACACACACACACACACACACACACACACACACACACACACGGAGACAAGTGATTACATAGTGGGAACGCTTCACTCTGCAGGTCCCAAGGTGGTAATTGCAGTGATGTATAACCCACCACAGAACAGCAGGAAGCCAAGGCATGGTATGACGAGAGCAATAGAGCGATGGTTGACACACTGGCTGCAGTGGCCAGAAGAGCTCATGCATGCAGGGCAAAGCTCCTGATCATTGGTGACTTTAACCACAAGGAGATCGATTGGGAGAACTTGGAGCCACATGCGGGCCAAGATACATGGAGGGCTAAGATGATGGACGTGGTACTGGAAAACTTTATGTACCAACACGTAAGGGACACTACAAGAGAGAGGGGTGAGGATGAACCAGCAAGACTGGACTTAGTATTCACTTTGAGTAGTGCAGATATTGAGGACATCACATATGAAAAGACCATTTAGGGAAAGCGATCATGTGGTTTTAAGCTTCGAATACACAGTTGAGCTACAAGTGGAGAGGGAAGCAGGAAGGCCAGGACGAATGAAGCCATACTACAAGAGAGCTGACTACACGGGAATGAGGAACTTCCTGCACGGGGTTCAGTGGGACAGAAAAACGGGCGGGTTAAACCAGTTAATGAGATAGGGGAATATGTAGCAACAATATGCAAGGAGGCGGAGGAGAGGTTTGTACCCAAGGGTAACAGGAATCATGAAAAACCCAGGACGAGCCCATGGTTCCACCAAAGGTTCAGGGAGGCAAAAACCAAAGGGTTTACTAGGGAATGGAAGAAATATAGAAGGCAAAGGACCAGGAGAATAAGGAGAGCAGTCGTAGAGCCAGAAATGAATAGGCACAGATAAGAAGGGAAGGCCCAACGACAATTTGAAAACGACTACCAGGCGAAAGCCAAATCTGACCCGAAACGTTATACAGCCCATCAGGAGGAAAATAACAGTCAAGGACCAGGTAATCAGGCTAAGGAAGGAAGGTGGAGAGACAACAAGAAATGACCGTGAAGTATGTGAGGAACTCAACAAGAGATTCAAAGAAGTGTTCACAGAGGAGACAGAATGGGCTCCATAATGACGGAGAGGTGGGGCACACCACCAAGTGCTGGACACAGTACACACAACCGAGGAAGAAGTGAAGAGGCTTCTGAGTGAGCTAGATACCTCAAAGGCATTGGGGCCGGATAACATCTCTCCATGGGTCCAGAGAGAGGGAGCAGAGGCGCTATGTGTACCCCTAACAACAATATTCAATACATCTATCTAAACAGGGAGTGGGCCTGGGGCATGGAAGACAGCAAATGTAGTCCCAATCTTTAAAAAAAAGAGACAGACATGAAGCACTAAACTACAGACCAGTGTCACTGACATGTATAGTATGCAAAGTCATGGAGAAGATTATCAGGAGAAGAGTGGTAGAACACCTAGAAAGGAATGATCTCATCAACAGCAGCCAACATGGTTTCAGGGACGGGGAATCCTGTGTCACAAACCTACTGGAGTTCTATGACATGGTGACAGCAGTAAGACAAGAGAGAGAGGGGTGGGTGGATTGCATTTTCTTGGACTGCAAGAAGGCGTTTGACACAGTTCCACACAAGAGATTATTGCAAAAACTGGAGGACCAAGCAGGGATAAGAGGGAAGGCACTATAATGGATCAGGGAATACTTGTCAGGAAGACAGCAGCGAGTCATGGTACGTGGCGAGGTGTCAGAGTGGGCGCCTGTGACCAGCGGGGTCCCATAGGGGTCAGTCCTAGAACCAGTGCTGTTTCTGGTATTTGTGAACGATATGAAGGAAGGAATAGACTCCGAAGTGTCTCTGTTTGCAGATGACGTGAAGTTGATGAGAAGAATTCATTCGATCGAAGACCAGGCATAACTACAAAGGGATCTGGACAGGCTGCAGTCCTGGTCCAGCAATTGGCTCCTGGAGTTCAACCCCACCAAGTGCAAAGTCATGAAGATTGGGGAAGGGCAAAGAAGACCGCAGACGGAGTACAGTCTATGGGGCCAGAGACTAAAAACCTCACTCAAGGAAAAAGATCTTGGGGTGAGTATAACACCAGGCACATCTCCTGAAGAGTACATCAACCAAATAACTGCTGCAGCATATGGGCGCCTAGCAAACCTCAGAACAGCATTCCAACATCTCAATAAGGAATCGTTCAGGACCCTGTACACCGTGTACGTTAGGCCCATATTAGAGTATGCGGAACGAGCTTGGAACCCACACCTAGCAAAGCACGTAAAGAAACTAGAGAAAGTGCAAAGGTTTGCAACAAGACTAGTCTCAGAGCTAAGAGGTATGTCCTACGAGGAGAGGTTAAGGGAAATCAACCTGACGACACTGGAGGACAGGAGGGATAGGGTAGAAATAAATGGTATAAAATACCGACACAATGGCAATATAAACACAAATGCAGTATAATGTGATCCTTTATTGACTACGTTTCGCCCACACAGTGGGCTTTTTCAAGTCACAAACAGAACTACCTGGGGTGGAAGGAAAGCGAGTATTTATAGTCCGGCTGAGGTCAGGTGAAGAATGCTGCATTCTGATGATGTACCGAGTTGGGTTGTAGAGTCTAAAAACTTGGGTAGCTTGGAAAGGAGACTGGACAAGTTTGTGAGCAGACCTTCTACAGTGTTCTTATGGGGGATAGCGATGAAGAATTTTCTTGGCAAGTGGTTCACCCTTGTTATAGAACCCAATATTTGGTTGAAGTTGTGGGGTATAGAAATAAGTGATGATTCCGGGATTTTGGGTTTTTGGGGGTTTTGGTTTTCTGTGGCGAAAAAGTTTGGTTTTTAGTTTATCAAGTGGTTGTGTAAAATTACGGTGTTGTAGCATGAAATTCCTTGTGTCGTCGGGACCTGCTTGCTTTATTGGTGTTCTAAATTTGGGTGTTTGGAGGCCCCTTGATGTTTCGCCCCGTATAATTGTTGCACATTACAGGGATTTGTATCCCCTGCAGAGGATGGAGGCTTGCCCTTTGCCTACTATGGTGATGCCCTTTGATGGTGTGGTTGTGGGGGTGTTTACTTGGAAGATTTTTTGGGCAAAGAGGGTTGCCAAACTTTTTCCCAAACATCTTTCCCAAAACATCATTCCAGTTTTACCCCCAAAACCCACGACCATAAAGGGACATCCCCCATTTAGTAGGCAGGGAAAACCCTCCACCCTCTGCGGGGGTTATACTTTAACCCCTTGTAAGGGGACTGAAACAAGTTATACGTGGGGGGAAAAAATCAAGGGACCCCCAAAAACACGTTTTTCAGAACCCCAAATACGAAAGCGGGTCTGACGACAAAGGAATGCATGCGTAAAAACACCGTAATTCACAAAACCCACTTGAAAAAACACAGAAAACTCAAGACTTATCCCCACAAAAAGACAACACCCAATACCGAAGAATCCTGGAATCATAAATTTTTTTTAATACCCGACAACTTCAACCAGAATTTTGGCTTCTAAAACCCATAGTGAACATTCCCAAAAAAACTTTTTTCATCGCTTTTCCCACATAAGAAAAATGTAGAAGGTCGGGCTCAAAAAACTTGTCGTCCCCTTTTCCCAAGACCCAAATTTTTTAGACTTTTAAAACCCAAAACCCCCGGTTTCATCATCAATGCGCATTCTTAACGCCCTCAGGGGACTAAAAATACTCGCTTTCCTTCCACCCAGGTGGGTTCGTTTGTGACTTAAAAAAACCCCACGTGGGGGCCCAAAACGTAGTCAATAAAGGTCACATTATACTGCTTTTGGGTTTTTATATTGCCAGGGATGGGGTTTAAAATTGATAACGACATACAAAATACTGAGGGGAATTGACAAGGTGGTGAAATTGGTGTGTGTGGCACACACACACCACTCACCCACCAAAAAACACACACAACCACACTCCCCCGGGCACATACACAACACCCCCACACCCCCACACACACACACACACACCCACACAAACACACACACCCCAAACACAAAAAAAACACAAACACGCACACACACAAACACACACCCCAAACACCACCCCACACACACACACACACACACACACCCACCACAACACCCCCACCCCACACACACACACACACACACACAGGGGAAAATTTTTGATCAAAACGGGTTTAATTAAAAGGCGGGTTTTAATTGCGTCACCCGGGGGTTTCTGGAGATCATTTAAATAAACACGTTTTTCAGTCTGTTTCTATCTTTTCTCTCTCTCTCTCTTCTCCCCCCTTTCCCTCTCCCCTCTATCTCTTCTCTCTCTCTCTCTCTCTCTCTCTCTCTCTCTCTCTTTTTTCTCTCTCTCTATCTTTTCTCTCTCTCTCTCTTCTCTTCTCTCTCTCCTCCCCCTCTCCCCTCTCTCTTCTCTTATCTATCTATCTATCTATCAAACAAATTTTATCTTCATCCCAGGCTGCTGAAAAGGAAAAATTTTTTAGGGTTGATTCGACCATCCCCCAAAATTTAAATAATGTATTTTTCAACCATAAATTTAAGTTTTTCTTTTAATAACCTAAAACTTCTTTTTTTCGCTGTTTGGGACCAGCCCACTTCCAGGTTTGGGTACTTGATTATTTTTTTCTCCGGGTTTAAAACCTGTTTTGGTTTGCATTACAGTCTCTGGTTAGGGGGCAAAAACTTAAGGCGTTGCTACTGTTAACTCTTTTAAATTTTTTTTTTTTTATTTTCCTTCTGAAAATATATATATATATATATATATATATATATATATTTTATAATTTATATATATATATTATATGTGTGTGAAAATTTGTAGGTTGGTTTAGACAGCAACCCCCCGGGGAAAGTTTTTACCGCCCTGCCAAAGGGGAGTTTTAAAAAACAAAAACCCTTTTAATTGTTTTCCCGGGGGGGGGGGTTGGTGGGAAATTGTGTGTTTTTTTTTTTGTTTCATAAAACATGGAAAGGTTTCGGGAACGTTTTGCTACTTCTACTTCCCTTGGGTCCCCCAACTACACATCATGTACAAGCAATATATAACATGCCCCCGGGTTTTCTTCTTTTTCTTGTTGTTTTGTTCTAGTTTATTTCCTTACTCCATGGGGAAGGGGGAACAGTTTCTTCCTCTGAAAAAGCCATGCTTTGTTTAAAAAAGTACTAAATTTCCCCGGGGCAAGGGGCTTGTAACCCCTTTTCCCGTACCCTATTTTCTAAATGTAAAAGGAGAAACTTTCGTTTTTTTTTTGGGCCCCCCTTTCCCCGGTGGGATATGGCCGGTGTGTTTAAAAAAGGGAAAAAAAGAAAAAGAAAGAAAGGAAAAAATGAAAAGAAAGAAAGGAGGGGTTTGGGGTATTGGGCAGTTCGGAGGGAAAATGTTTTGTATCTTTATTGTGTATGCTTTAAACTGTTGTTTCTGAGCACCTCTGCAAAAAAAAGTGTTTAAAGTGTGAGTGTGGTGGAAAAATGTTGGGAAAGATGATGAAAGTATTTTCTTTTTTTGGGGGTTTTCTTTTTTTTTTGGGTCACCCTGCCTCGGTGGGGGGATGGGGTGACTTTTTGAAAAAAAAAAAAAAAAAAAAAATTTTATATATATATATATATATATATATATTTATTTATAAAATATTTATATATATATATATTTATAAATTTATATATATATATATAGATTTTATTATAAGTTAAAATTTTGGGAGGTTCAAAACCCCCCCTTGAACTGTTCTGGGACCCCCCTCCTCCTCAGAGAAAAAAAAATAAATTGCTTTAGGGGAAAATCAAATTTCTCTCTGGGAAACTTTTGAGGGAAATTTTTTTCCCCCACCCCCTTTATATGTTAAATATTTATATTTTTATATATATATATATATTTTTATATTTATATTTTTTATATATATTTATATATATATATAAATTTTTTTAAATAATATTTTTTATATTTATATTATATATGTATATTATAATATATTATTTATATTTATATATGTAAAATTTATTTTATAAATATATTTATTATATATATATATATATATATTAAAATATATTTTTATAAATTTTAAAATATAATAAAATATGGTATATATATGTATATATTTATATATATATATTTATTTTTATAATATATTTTTTATAAAAATATATTATTTAAATTTTTTAAAAAAAATATTATATTTATTATATTTATATATTTATATATATATAATTTTATATTTATTACATTTATATTTTTATATATATATTATAAATTATATATAATATATTTTTATATTTTTGTATGTTATATACGTATTATATAATTTTTATTATATATATATATATATTTTTTTAAAATTTATATATTTTTTATATATATATTTTTATATATATGTATTTTATTATGTATTTTTTATTTTTATTATGTATATTTGTATGTATATTATGTAAAATGTATGTATATGTATGTATATTATGTATATTGTTGTTTTATATATATTTTATATTATAAATATATATATATATATATATTTATATATGTATGTTATATATGTATATATATATATAAAATATATTATATTTGTATGTAAAATTTTATATTTATATATATTTTATATATATAATATTTTTTGGGAAAGTCTAAAAAAGAGAAAATTTAAAAGAGTTGTAATAGAAAACATTTTAACCCCCCTTTTCAAAAAACCCAAAATGAACCTTGCAAAGGGCGTCTTCAATTGCTTTCCTTGACCTTTGGGAAAAAAAAACTTCGAAAAAAATAAAATTTGCGAAGTATTGAGAATTTTCCCAAAAAATAAACGGGGAAAAATCCGGGCAATATAATGAGAAAAATTGGGAAAGGGTTTTATTCACTGTTATGTTACGTAGCAGCCTTTAATGTAATATGAAAAGGGGCTTCCGAATTTTTTTTTTTGGGATTACATCATTCTTGTTTTCGTGGCGAAGAGGGTTTAAAAGACCCCCGTGTAGGCGAAAAGTTTTTTAAAACCCAAATTTTTTTTTTTTTAACCCTTTAAACCAAAAAAACCCAAGCGACGGAGATAAAAAAGAGGCATTTTTGGGGGGAAAAAACTTGGTGATGTGTTAAACTAAGAAATTTGAAATCAAGAAGACGAAAAAGAGAAGGTGGAAAAAAGGGAGGACACCCCTATAGAGTATAAGGGGATCCCTTTTTTTGGGCAAAGTTTCGCCAACCCGGGGGTCTTTAAAAGGGGCACAAAACAGATTACCTTTAAGACTAGTAGCTGTACGACATAGAGGGTTTGTTTCTAAATTTTTTTTTTTAATAATAATTGTGACTTGATTTAAAAAAAAGGGATGTGGGCGAAAGTAGTCAATAAAGACCGTTTTTATTCTGCATTTGTTCTTATTTTTCCATTAAGTCTGTATTTTTTTACCCCTTTATCTCGGAAAGAGACAATGGGGAAAAGGGCAGGGGGAAGAAGAGATTTTGAATGAGGGGAACGAAAAAAACGAAAGCGACAGGAAAGAGAAAGAGGGAAACTTACAAGGAGGAGGAAAAAAAGATGAGCCCGGGGGGGATGTTAAAGAGGAAAAAAATCAAGAGAAGTAGCTGAAAGAATGGGAAGAAGAGGAGGAGAGGAAAGGAGGATCAGAAAGTAGTGGTATTGAGGACACAGACGAGGCTGGTTTTCCCTCATTGTGGAGGCAAGAATTTCACAGTTCACGAGACGAGGACAAGAGGAGCAGAGGCGACGTGACAGCTCTAATTGACGCCATGAGAACTCTTGTCCTATGTAAAATCTCTCTCTCTCTCTCTCTCTCTCTCTCTCTCTCTCTCTCTCTCTCTCTCTCTCTCTCTCTCTCTCTCTCTCTCTCTCTCTCCCTCCCTCCATCCAGAAAAGGAGGGTGATGCGACTTTCTGGCTCTCCCTTGCACTTGTGTTAGGGAGGCTGGCGAGGGAGATCAGTTGCGTGAGGTTAGAATCTCTTCACAGAGTGCCTCACATACTTTGCCTGACCAAAAAATGCCTTGGGATCCAAGCGAGTGAATTCTTTCAAACTCGAATAAAGGCGGTCGTTTCGGTGTGAATTCTACGAAAATGGGGGTCTTTTTTGGGTGCGAGTTCTTTGTAAATGGGAGCCTTTTTGGGGTGAATTCTAAAAAAATGGGAATTTCCTTGTGAAAAAAGGTTATTTTGTGCCAGCTCTTTTTAAAATACATAGATTTATAATATTATTATATTTTTAATTTTAGTTCCTAAAATGGAGTCATGTTTTGGTTTGAATTATTTATATTGGAAAGATTTCAATGATTTTTTTAACATATGATTTCTTTTTTATTTGAATTTATAGAAAATATCAATATATAAACATGAAAAATGGGCAGTACTTCCTGCACTCACGTGAGAGGAAGGTAGTACTTCCCACACTCACGTGAGAGGCGGGTAGTACTTCCTACACTCACGTGAGAGGCGGGTAGTACTTCCCACACTCACGTGAGAGGCGGGTAGTACTTCACACACTCACGTGAGGGGAAGGTAGCACTTCCCACACTCACGTGAGAGGCGGGTAGCACTTCACACACTCACGTGGGAGGCGGATACTACTACGCACACTCACGTGAGAGGAAGTTAGTACCTCCCACACTCACGTGAGAGGCGGGTAGTACTTCCCACACTCACGTGAGAGGCGGGTAGCACTTCACACACTCACGTGAGAGGCGGGTAGTACTTCCAACACTCACGTGAGAGGAAGGTAGTACTTCCCACACTCACGTGAGAGGAAGATAGTACTTCCCACACTCACGTGAGAGGCGGGTAGTACTTCCTACACTCACGTGAGAGGCGGGTAGTACTTCCCACACTCACGTGAGAGGCGGTAGTACTTCACACACTCACGTGAGGGGAAGGTAGCACTTCCCACACTCACGTGAGAGGCGGGTAGCACTTCACACACTCACGTGGGAGGCGGATACTACTACGCACACTCACGTGAGGGGAAAGGGTTAGTACTTCCCACACTCACGTGAGAGGCGGGTAGTACTTCCCACACTCACGTGAGAGGCGGGTAGCACTTCACCACACTCACGTGAGAGGCGGGTAGTACTTCCCACACTCACGTGGGAGGCGGATACTACTACGCACACTCACGTGAGAGGAAGGTAGTACCTCCCACACTCACGTGAGAGGCGGGTAGCACTTCCCACACTCACGTGAGAGGCGGGTAGCACTTCACACACTCACGTGAGAGGCGGGTAGCACTTCACACACTCACGTGAGAGGCGGGTAGTACTTCCCACACTCACGTGAGAGGCGGATATTACTACGCACACTCACGTGAGAGGAAGGTAGTACTTCCCACACTCACGTGAGAGGCGG
>NC_069405.1:39226006-39238506 GCF_026875155.1 Cherax quadricarinatus | reverse complement strand
TGTCTTGCCCTAAACGCCACAACTTCTTTCTTGGTGTTCGTATAGCCGCCGCCCAGCTGGATCTTCCTGCGCATGTCTGATTTCTCATTTTTTCCTGAAATGGTAATTTAAGTTTCCACTCTTGTTATCTGGGAGAGTACTGGATGGGTGTGGGAGTGCTCTGGGAGAGTACAGGAAGGGTGTGGGAGTGCCCTAGGAGAGTACTGGATGGGTGTGGGAGTGCTCTGGGAGAGCACTGGATGGTTGTGGGAGTGCTCTGGGAGAGTACAGGATGGGTGTGGGAGTGCCCTAGGAGAGTACTGGATGGGTGTGGGAGTGCTCTGGGAGAGTACAGCATGGGTGTGGGAGTGGTCTAGGAGAGTACAGGATGGGTGTGGGAGTGCTCTGGGAGAGTACAGGATGGTTGTAGGAGTGCTCTGGGAGAGTACAGGATGGGTGTGGGAGTGCTCTGGGAGAGTACAGGATGGGTGTGGAAGTGGTCTAGGAGAGTACAGGATGGGTGTGGAAGTGGTCTAGGAGAGTACAGGATGGGTGTGGGAGTGCTCTGGGAGAGTACACGATGGGTGTTGGAGTGCTCTGGGAGAGTACACGATGGGTGTTGGAGTGCTCTGGGAGAGTACAGGATGGGTGTGGGAGTGGTCTGGGAGAGTACAGGACGGGTGTGGGAGTGCTCTGGGAGAGTACAGGGTGTATGTGGGAGTGCTCTGGGAGAGTACAGGATGGGTGCGGGAGTGCTCTGGGAGAGTACAGGATGGGTATGGGAGTGCTCTGGGAGAGTACAGGATGTGTGGGGGTGCTCTGTGAGAATACAGGATTGGTGTGGGAGTGCTCTGGGAGAGTACAGGATGGGTGTGGGAGCGCTCTGGGAGAGTACAGGACGGGTGTGGAAGTGCTCTGGGAGACTACAGGACGGGTGTGGGAGTGCTCTGGCAGAGTACAGGATGGGTGTGGGAGTGCTCTTGGAGAGTACAGGATGGGTGTGGGAGTGCTCTGGGAGACTACAGGTTGGGTGTGGGAGTGCTCTCGGAGACTACAGGATGGGTGTGGAAGTTGTCTGGGAGATTACAGGATGGGTGTGAGTGCTCTGGGAGAGCACAGGATGGGTGTGGGAGTGCTCTGGGAGAGTACAAGATGGGTGTGGGAGTGCTCTGGGAGAGTAGAGGATGGGTGTGGGAGTGCTCTGGGAGAGTACAGGATGGGTGTGGGAGTGCTCTGGGAGAGTACAGGATGGGTGTGGGAGTGCTCTGGGAGAGTACAGGATGGCTGCAGGAGTGCTCTGTGAGAGTACAGGATGGGTGTGGGAGTGCTCTCGGAGAGTACAGGATGGGTGCGGGAGTGCTCTGGGAGAGTACAGGATGGGTATGGGAGTGCTCTGGGAGAGTACAGGATGGGTGTGGGAGTGCTCTGTGAGAATACAGGATTGGTGTGGGAGTGCTCTGGGAGAGTACAGGATGGGTGTGGGAGCGCTCTGGGAGAGTACAGGATGGGTGTGGAAGTGCTCTGGGAGACAACAGGACGGGTGTGGGAGTGCTCTGGGAGAGTACAGGATGGGTGTGGGAGTGGTTTGAGAGGGTGCAGGATGGGTGTGGGAGTGCTCTTGGAGAGTACAGGATGGGTGTGGGAGTGCTCTGGGAGACTACAGGTTGGGTGTGGGAGTGCTCTGGGAGACTACAGGATGGGTGTGGGAGTGTTCTGGGAGACTAAAGGATGGGTGTGGGTGTTCCTGGAGAGTACAGGATGGGTGTGGGAGTGCTCTGCAAGAGTACATGATGGGTGTGTGAGTGATCTGGGAGAGGACACGATGGTATGGGAGTGCTCTGGGAGAGAACAAGATGGGTGTGGGAGTGTTCTGGGAGACTACAGGATGGGTGTGGGAGTGCTCTGGGAGAGTACAGGATGGGTGTGGGAGTTGTCTGGGAGATTACAGGATGGGTGTGGGAGTGCTCTGGGAGACTACAGGATGGGTGTGGGAGTGCTCTGGGAGAGTAGAGGATGGGTGTGGGAGTGCTCTGGGAGACTACAGGATGGGTGTGAGTGCTCTGGGAGAGTACAGGATGGGTGTGGGAGTGCTCTGGAAGAGACAGATGGGTGTGGGGTCTCTGGGGGGAGTACAGGATGGGTGTGGGAGTGCTCGGGAGAGTTACAGGATAAAGGGGTTGGATGCTCTGGGAGAGTACAGGATGGTTTTGGGAGTGCTCTGGGAGAGTACAGGATGGTGTGGAGGGGCTCTGGGAGAGTACAGGATGGCTGTGGGAGTGCTCTGTGAGAGTACAGGATGGGTGTGGGAGTGCTCTCGGAGAGTACAATATGGGTGTGGGAGTGCTCAGGGAGAGTACAGGATGGTGGTGGGAGTGCTCTGGGAGACTACAGGATGGGTGTGGGAGTGCTCTGGGAGAAAACAGGATGGGCGTGGGAGTGCTCTGGGAGAGTACAGGATGGGTGTGGGAGTTATCTGGGAGAGTACAGGATGGGTGTGGGAGTGCTCTGGGAGACTACAGGATGGGTGTGGGAGTGCTTTGGGAGACTACAGGATGGGTGTGGGAGTGCTCTGGGAGAGTACAGGATGGGTGTGGGAGTGCTCTGGGAGAGTACAGGATGGGTGTGGGAATGCTCTGAGAGAGTACAGGATGGGAGTGGGAGTGTTCTGTGAGAGTACAGGATGGGTGTGGGAGTGCTCTCGGAGAGTACAGGATGGGTGTGGGAGTGCTCAGGGAGAGTACAGGATGGTGGTGGGAGTGCTCTGGGAGACTACAGGATGGGTGTGGGAGTGCTTTGGGAGAGTACAGGATGGGTGTGGGAGTGCTTTGGGAGAGGGTACGATGGGTATGTAAGTGCTCTGGGAGAGTACAGGATGGGTGTGGGGGTGCTCTGGGAGAGTACAGGATGGGTGCGGGAGTGCTTTGGGAGACTACAGGATGGGTGTGGGAGTGCTCTGTGAGACTACAGGATGGGTGTGAGAGTGCTCTGGGAGAGTACATGATGGGTGTGGGAGTGCTCTGGGAGAGTACAGGATGGGTGCGTGAGTGCTCTGGGAGACTACAGGATGGGTGTGGGAGTGCTCTGTGAGACTACAGGATGGGTGTGAGAGTGCTCTGGGAGAGTACAGGATGGGTGTGGGAGTGCTCTGGGAGTGTACAGAATGGGTGTGGGAGTGCTCTCAGAGAGTACAGGATGGGTGTGGGAGTGCTCAGGGAGAGTACAGGATGGTGGTGGGAGTGCTCTGGGAGAATACAGGATGGGTGTGGGAGTGCTCTGGGAGAGTACAGGATGGGTGTGGGAGTGCTCTGGGGGAGGGTACGATGGGTATGTGAGTTCTCTGGGAGAGTACAGGATGGGTGTGGGAGTGCTCTGGGAGAGTACAGGATGGGTGTGGGAGTGCCGTGGGAGAGTACAGGATGGGTGTGGGAGTGCTCTGGGAGAGTACAAGATGTGTGTGGGAGTGCTCTGGGAGAGTACAGGATGGGTGTGGGAGTGCTCTGGGAGAGTACAGGATGGGTGTGGGAGTGCTCTGGGAGAGTACAGGATGGGTGTGGGAGTGCTCTGTGAGACTACAGGATGGGTGTGAGAGTGCTCTGGGAGAGTACAGGATGGGTGTGGGAGTGCTCTGGGAGAGTACATGATGGGTGTAGGAGTGCTCTGGGAGAATACAGGATGGGTGTGGGAGTGCTCTGGGAGAGTACAGGATGGGTGTGAGAGTGCCCTGGGAGAGTACAGGATGGGTGTGGGAGTGCTTTGGGAGAGTACAGGATGGGTGTGGGAGTGCTCTGGGTGAGTATGGGATTGGAGTGGAAGTGCTCTGGGAGACTACATGATGGGCGTGGGAGTGCTCTGGGAGACTACAGGATGGGCGTGGGCGTGCTCTGGGTGAGTACAGAATGGGAGTGGAAGTGCTCTAGGAGAGTGCAGGACGGGTGTGGGAGTGCTCTGGGAGAGTACAGGATGGGTGTGGGAGTGCTGTGAGAGAATACAGGATAGGTGTGGGAGTGCTCTGGGAGAGTACAGGATGTATGTGGGAGTGCTCTGGGAGAGTACAGGATGGGTGTGGGAGTGCTCTGAGGGAGTACAGGAAGGGTGTGGGAGTGCTCTGGAAGAGTACAGGATAGGTGTGGGAGTGCTCTTTGGGAAAAGTACAGGATGGTGTGGGATTTCTCTGGGAGAGTAAAAGGATAGGTGTGGGAGTGCCTGGGAAGTACAGGTTGGGTGTGGGAGTGCTCTGAGAGAGTACAGGAAGGGTGTGGGAGTGCTCTGGAAGAGTACAGGATAGGTGTGTGAGTGCTCTGGAAGAGTACAGGATGGGTGTGGAGTGCTCTGGGAGAGTACAGGATGGGTGTGGGAGTGCTCTGGGAGAGTACAGGATGGGTGTGGGAGTGCTCTGGGAGAGTACAGGATGGGTGTGAGAGTGCCCTGGGAGAGTACAGGATGGGTGTGGGAGTGCTTTGGGAGAGTACAGGATGGGTGTGGGAGTGCTCTGGGAGAGTACAGGGTGCCTGGGGGTGCTCTGGGTGAGTACAGGATGGGAGTGGAAGTGCTCTGGGAGACTACATGATGGGCGTGGGAGTGCTCTGGGAGACTACAGGATGGGCGTGGGAGTGCTCTGGGTGAGTACAGGATGGGAGTGGATGTGCTCTGGGAGAGTGCAGGACGGGTGTGGGAGTGCTCAGAGTACAGGATGGGTGTGGGAGTGCTCTGAGAGAATACAGGATAGGTGTGGAAGTGCTCTGGGAGAGTACAGGATGGATGTGGGAGTGCTCTGGGAGAGTACAGGATGGGTGTGGGAGTGCTCTGAGAGAGTACAAGATGGGTGTTACGGGGAGTGCTCTGTGGAGGTACAGGATGGATGTGGGAGCTGCTCTGAGAGAGTACAGGATGGCGTGTGGAAGTGCTCTAGGGGAGTACAGGAGGGTGTGGGAGTGCTCTGGGAGATACAGGATGGGTGCTGTGGGAGTGCTCTGGGAGGACTTACAGGTTGGTATATTGCGCATTTTCTTTGCGGACAATATACTGAATTCTGTATTGTAGGGGGCTGCCGCCTGATCGCCAAATACGCTTAATAGCCTTGTGGTGTGATTCTTCTGGCTTGGGATAGACTAAGGGTTGTGATCCAATGTAGACTGTGACCACCTGCGATGTCTGTCCCACATTAAACATCAACAATGCTCCAAAGCCATTACCAGCGCGAGGGCTTCTTTTCAATGGTAGTAGTAAGCTCTCTGATGTGGCTGGAATATTTTAGCTGAAAAGTATGCGATGGCCTGCAGCTCCTTTGTTCCCGATGTGTATTAGTACCGCCCAACCCCAGACTCCCACCCCCACAAGCATCAACCTGTAATGAAAAAGGTTTGGAGGGAAGTCTGGAGACAGAGAATGGTGTGCAGAGACAATATCTTTTTGCTTCGTATTAATAAAAGCAGTGTTACAATCTGTCGGACATTTAAGGGTACTTTTACTGGACTTGTATAGTGGGTAAGGTGGGGCTCAATATATGAGAAATTCTTACAGAATCTTCTGTAAAATACTAATCATGCCTAGGAAACGTGAGAGATTTCCTATCATGAGGAACTGGATAATCTTTAATCGAAAGAACTTTAAGCAAGTTTAGGTGCATCATTTACCACTACTACTTAATCGGCCTAGAAAAGTGATTGTGGGCCTGGCCAAAGGAAGATTTAGATAAATTAACTGTTAATTGGAATCTTAAAGCGTCTAAACAGAGCTTTAAGTCTAAGTAGGTGTTGATCCAAAGTATCTGACACCAAACAATATCATCTAGGTATGCTGCGTGCCTCTCAGTCCTTTTAATTAGCCTGTTGGATGAGTTTCTGGAATGAAGAGGGGGAAATTTTCATTCCGAAGGGGGTAACTGTATACTGATATTGACCTCCTGGAATTACGAAGGAGAGATTTCTTTCGCCTTATCTGTCATAGGTACTCGATAGTAAACTTATGGTGATCTTATTTGGTCACAAAAGGAGCCTTACCCACAAGTCT
Source organism: Cherax quadricarinatus (assembly GCF_026875155.1). Classification (NCBI taxonomy): domain Eukaryota; kingdom Metazoa; phylum Arthropoda; class Malacostraca; order Decapoda; family Parastacidae; genus Cherax; species Cherax quadricarinatus. Next base: position 39,232,518 of record NC_069405.1, on the reverse strand, counting down.
TTTACGTCATCCAGACGAGGAAGAGGGTTAGCATCTGTGTTGTGACCTCGTTCACTTTACGGTAGTCTGTGCACAACGAAAACCCTCCATCAGCTTTTTTAATAGGAGGCACGGTGGAAGCCCATGGACTAGATGACTCCTCCACTAAACCATGTTCTAACAAGAGTCTATTCCTGCTGTAGTAGCCTTGCTTTTAGGATTAGCTCGTAGGGGGAGATTTAATTGGTTTAGATTTTCCCACATCTACACCATGGTAACCTATCGTACTGTTTATTCGGCACATCCGAAAAAATATTGGGATATGATGTAGAAGCTCAGTTAAATTGTTGCTTGTATTTCCAGATAATCCATACATTAACGGTGCTAGGATCCTTGAGGAGGACAGAATTTGAAAGTTTAGTTTAATTTCAGAGATTGAGTGCAAGAGTCAGAGTCGTCCTCAGAGGTAGAGGAAAGAGCATTACTGGGGACTTTATCTGTGTATGAAAGGCCTTTATTTGATTAATGTGGTAAGTTTTTGTTTTTGAGGTCTTATCAATGGAAGATACCCACATAATTTAAATCAGATAATTACTTACTATCTGCATAGGTCCCGTATAATTAGCCTTTCAAGGGTCGTGGCCAGGTTATAGGTTCTGCACCAACTACTTTCGTATCCTGGATGGAAGGAGCGGAAATTGTGCACTTCTGTAAACTCTGTTTCATTCCTTACCTTTGAGCGTTCTTTAGGTTAGCCGTGGCTAACTCAGTGCCACCTGAACCTTGAGACGGGATGTAGAGTGCTGAGCTTACGTCTTCTTCCCATCCATCCTTGCTTTGAGCACCGAAGAGGACCTCGTTCATTTGTGCCCAAAGATCAGCTCAAACGGAATAACCCTTGTAGACTCTTGCACGTCTCCGTACTGAGACAGCACAAAGGTAGAGATTCATCCCATCTGTCGGAAAGTGATGCAAAAACTTCTCATCATGTTTTTAATGTTTGGTGGAAATCTTTCCAAGGCGCTTGGGACTGTGGGTGATAGGCAGTTGGATAAGTTGTGGAATTATACCTAGCCTTGTTAATACTTCCTAAATGCTTTGGGCAGTGAAGTTAGTACCTTGTTCATTTGTATAGTTTTTGGAATGCCCAAAAACAAGCAAAGGAATTTTGTTAAAGCTTTGAGAAATAGCTTTAGAATTGATACTACGCATTGAGGATCGCTTCAGGATATCTGGTTACTTTATTCATAATTGTAAATAAATACTGATTTCCGGGACTTTGACTTAGGTTGTGGAACTACACAATCTATAATTAAATTGCAAAAGGTTCTCATCAGCTGGATGGGTTGGAGAGGTGCTTGTTTAATGCGATGTCCAGGTTTTCCAACTTAGCTGAAATTCTCGGCAACACCTAATATGATTCTTTACAGCTTTCTTTAATTTTGGCAATAAAATCTTTGTGATTTATACAAGTTTTTGTTATACCTAGTGACATCCTGATGACGTATTATGAGCTATTGTTTAATATCTGAGGTCCTATAATTGGTTGGAACCACTAACCTGTCGTATATTTGACAGGCCCTCTTTCTCCTTCCCAGTCTCAGTGCAAACCAATAATCATTTTACTTCATACTTGACTTGGATGACACCAAGTGGATTTACCCATGGCTGCCTGAAAAGCGAATTTAAAGAAGGGTCCTTTCGTTGTTCCTCCGGATAGGACAGTCCCTAGGGATGGAAACAGAGACCTTGGACAATCCTGCAACTGGGAATAGGAAGCTTGATCGGGGTCTGTTCACTTGATTTACGAGACTCCGCCGTGTGGTCTCATAAAACAACGTGGCTATTCGATCGTTAGGAGTCGTCCAAGGATAGGTCAAACATTCTCCCCAGAAACAGAACCCTTGGGATGTTGCCCGAGTTATGGCCAACATGAGAAGCATTAATCATTATAGGTTCAGGACACGAAGTTACAGTAGTAATGTTATTACCCAGTAATAACATGGCATTTTTCATGGAAATTCCTTTTGGATACCTACAGTCATGTACCAGTGTAATATTGCACTGTACATAAATTTTCTTATTGAACAAAGGAAATGAATTATATAAGCTCCTCCATAGGCTTCAATAAAAATGAGGAATTCAAGGAAGTTTCTCTGAAAGGCGGTAATTTTCCTTCTTATGAAACCAGTGAGCAATATTGCTCCAGTATCTCTAAAGGTATTTACTTTAGTTGTTTCGAGTTTCCTGAGGAATAAGACTTTCGCAATACTAAGGGGCCATACCTTTTACACTCTCGCTCTCACTTCTCTATGGGGGAAATGTTTACTAGGGATATAGAGATTTTCCGATGGGTTGAGGTTTTTGGGGGCAGTTGGAATGATGTGACTACTTTATTGCACCTGAAAGCAGACAGGACAGGCTTGCCCTTTACTCCCTGATGACGTTTTGCAAGTAGGTGTCGTTCTGGCGGGTGCATCTCTGGATATTTGTTGTCGAGATAGCTCCATAAGTAGTTTTGCCTCTCCGCAGGGGGACCAATATGTTGAGAAAGCGTGGCTCACCAGGCGACTTTGGTTGGATGACGTTAGGCCGCTCTCCCTCCGGCTGGCACTCATTCTCCAATTTGTCGATCTATGCTTCACACCAGACTGTTGAAAAGAGTAGACGGGACCGCTCGGACAGGAGCGGTTCGTTTCGAAGGTATCAGCCAACCTGGCGCCTCCAATGCAGTGGTTAAGTCCACGATCCTGAAGAAAGGACACGAAACCTATGGAGTCACCGGACTCCTGCAGGTTATCAATCAGAATAAAATGCTGCAACAGCTCCTCAAAAGTTGATGGACACCACTCGCTTTATACCAGCTGGTAAAGCTTTGGCTTCGTTTGCTGTCTCACAAAGTCCACAGGGATTGTCAAGCTGCCGCCTGTTCAATTTGAAGGTCGTACGATTATTTAGCTGGGATACAGTATATGCTCCCACACTGTGGTCTTAACTCTTGATAATCAGTGAATTCAGCGTCAGTTAATACCGACGTAAATTCCTGTGCCTTACACCATTATGCTGTATGAACCTAGCTGCCCAGTGCTGTTCGGCCACCTCATGGCTCGAGCCTGATTTTCGAAGCTTTCGAAAATTGCTTGGTTCGGCCTCATTGAAGCGGGGAAACATGGCTGTACTGCTTTTTGTAAACTGAAAATCGTTTACAGATGCAAAAACTGCCGCATCTCTTTCCCTATCAAAATTCTTCCCTTGCGAATGCTCTCTGTTCCCTAGTTTGCTCAGATTGATTTTGCCAGCTCAAAGTGCACAACGAAGCTGGATTCACCCTGAGACAAACCCAGCTTGCACTATACTGACCATTTTGCTCCTAGGTGTTTCATCGACTCTGCGAGAACATAGTAGTTTTTTCCCTAGCTCCCGTATAAGGGAGGAAGTTTGATGTTGCCTCCTCTTCTTCAATAAGTATGTCAGCAATAAGTGAACGCAGTTGCGCAGCTGTGAGATGTGCGTTTATAGGGTTTGCATGGAACGAGCAATTTGCCAACAACGATGTAAGGACATTTTAGGTAGGTTATGCAAAGTATATGCCAGACACCAGGAGGCGTTGGACTCGTCTAGGTGGCATAAGTTATTCGCTATGCACAGTACGAAACCCCAACGTAAACACGTTTAATTTGCAGAACACGCTTAGCTATGCACAGTACGATTGCAGAATAGCTTACAAGCAAAGCCGACTGCACACAACATTGACCGTAGCGAAGCGAGCACACTGACAAGCTAGTAGCGAGTGTTGAACGATCACACAATAGCAAGGCTGATCATAAGCAACTGACACGCAAAATTTGTAAAGCGAAGCGAAACAGCAAGCTACACAATGTTCCTGCTACAAGCTTCACCCTAAGCTCAACCGTTTCTCTAAGTTCAGCTCTCGGACAGGCTACCCATATTACAACCTAGGATTTCAAATGGCCTGTTATCCCAGGTGTAATGGGAGCAAATAAACACAGTAGAAAAAGTTTAGACTTATATTATCCTTCACCAATTATAACAGCAATATGTACACTATGTACAGTGATAAATATAGTGCACTCCACGGTAAGCAAGGCAGAAATAGAAGCCACAAGATAGCAGACCGTGCTTCAACCAGCTCTAGAGTGGGAATGACAAGGGCAGACAGGAGAGCGGTATCCACATAACCTCTGCGATTGTCAATCCCACCTTCTTATTGGCTAGAACCTGGTCACTAGTTGAACGATGGGGCCCCATCATCAACTCTTAGCAACCTGGTTCGCTGGTTGGGGGAGATAGCCTGTAAATGAGGGTGTGTCCATGCGCCGAATAAAGGTTACGTACTCTTTGCATGCCACATGTGATTTCCCAGTTTTTTCAGTAATGGCCATTTATGTTGCCCCTCAAGTTTGTTCTTGCTGGTTGCTTTTCTAATTATAGCTAATTTTTCCGTTGCCTTGGGAAAAAGTTGAACAAGTGGATGGGTGGAAATGGTTGGCTCAGAGAAGGACATGCCTAGTGTCGGGGAGTAGACTTCCGGCAGTGTTCCTCCATTCTTATGTTCTTATGATCTATGTATATCAGCTGATGAAGCCTGCGCCTTGGGCTTCATCAGCTGATTGCTGGGACATCAACACTGGTTGATGTAATCAATCCATTGCCTTTGCAGCAAAATAAAATCAACTACCTCGCCACCTCGCGAACTTCGTCTTCCACCGGCGTTATTGTCTCTGTAACCCACTGATGAAGTTTGCAACGCAGATTGGGTTAGGTAAGGTTTCGCCAGGAAACAGAACAAGTGTTTCCTGACGCTTTTAGTCATCTGACCGAGGCCTTCAGCTGGCTTGCCTCTCCACTCCTCTTAAAAAAGTATAATTTTGATTATAGCCATTAGATTGCAGCGCAGGCGTTGCGTTTCGCCATAAAGATTCCCTGTGAATATTAAAATGGTATTCATTACTGACTACAGTTAGGTAACTTTATTCCGAAACGTTTCGCCTACATAGTAGGCTTTTTCAGTCGAGTATAGGAAAGTTGGCAGGAACAGTAGAGATGTGAAGACGATGTAATCAGTCCATCACCCTTGAAGACGTTTTTTTGAGGTGTTCAGTCCCTCAGCTTGGAGAAGAGCTTTTGCTCCGTGGCTTATTGCTCTGTTAGAGCGATCGTAGAGCCTATTGTTCTCTTAGACTCACTTAGAGCAACCGTAGAGCTTATTGCTCTGTTAAAGTATTAAGCTCTAACAACCATATGTATTGCAATTACTAATTCTTCTACAACGATTATATTGTTCCTTTCACATCACTCCAACTCACCAGTTTGTGGTGTTCCATACATTTTGTGTGTAAACCAAGAACCAACATGGGCCAGTTTCGGCAAACATCATCGTGAGTATCCACCGGAGATTACAGAGTTGTGACAATCCTCTGCATCAGACCGTTGCTTCTGTATGAGTGAAAGTGCAGTGTGCATGTTGGGATTTGGAGAGTAGTGGCAGTGTTGAGTTTGTTTACCTCTTCGTTCGGCCAGGGTCGGGGGGAGGGGGAAGTGGTCGCTCAAGACACCATCACTGGATGCTGAACAGAAGAACACCTCGGTTAACAGTGAGAGCATGGTGATTAGTGTGCCAAATGGCGAGGGTTTTTTTCTGAATGGAATAATAAGTGTATAACAGCTAGCAAAAGTTAGTCAGTGATGAGCATCTTTAATGAACACACAGGGCCACTCCCGCCGCCCCCCATCCCTGGTCTCCTCCCCTCATCCCAGCCTAGTCCCACTGACTTCCTGACCAAGGGTGTTGCCGTTTAGTGCCCCACCAATTACTCGCTCTGCTGCTCGCTACTCCCCCACCCTCATCCCCCATGCATCCATGCTGTCCTTCACCAGTTACCCCACAGCTGGCGCCCTCCCACCCCCACGATGTCAGCAATGTCACAAAAAGTGCCGGGTTCCCAGGAATCATCACGACAGAGTCAAAGCCGTCGTTCATGAGGTATCTGCCAGGTGTGCCACAGGGAATGTGCACTCAGTCCCATAACTGGCAACATCCGTGCACACAATGGATATCTAGGCGCCAGGAGAGTTCCAAATGGGAACAACCAACAGCCCTTTCCAGCAAACAAAACTGACAGCTACCGTGACTTCACCTCCACAGAGGACCTCAACTCTGCAATCAAATTAGCATCCATCAGGACTCTGATACACATCCCCAAAGCAGCTCACCCTCAAGCTGCTAGCAAATTCACTCACCTCCTGAAGGAAGTCAACGATGCTCCTTCAAACAACGGATCCTGGCACAATCTGCTGCTTTTTGGCAATGCCTGTTTGGCTGTTCCACCAAGGAGGAGCAAGTCACTAGCAACACATGTTATAAGGGCAACAAATGCATTCCCTACGGATGACAACCTCGTCCGTCTCCCTCCTAGGGCGACAAACACCCGCCGGGCAAATGCCAACAACAGGACACCCGATGCCTCAAAAATCAGAGCCCAAATTAGCAAAAAAAATATAAGATTGGAGCA
>NC_069405.1:39206006-39221006 GCF_026875155.1 Cherax quadricarinatus | reverse complement strand
GACCAGGTGTTTTACAGTGAAACATATAAGTGAAAGTATTTAGATAAGGCTAAAGAGGTCTTTGTGGCATTTATGGATTTGGAAAAGGCGTATGACAGGGGGGATAGGGGGCCAAGGGGCAGATGTTGCAAGTGTATGGTGTAGGAGGTAGGTTACTGAAAGCAGTGAAGAGTTTTTACGAGGATAGTGAGGCTCAAGTTAGAGTATATAGGAAAGAGGGAAATTATTTCCCAGTAAAAGTAGGCCTTAGACAAGGATGTGTGATGTCACCGTGGTTGTTTTTTAATATATTTATAGATGGGGGTTGTAAGAGAAGTAAATGCGAGGGTCTTGACAAGAGGCGTGGAGTTAAAAGATAAAGAATCACAACAAAGTGGGAGTTGTCACAGCTGCTTTTTGCTGATGACACTGTGCTCTTGGGAGATTCTGAAGAGAAGTTGCAGAGATTGGTGGTTTGAATTTGGTAGGGTGTGCAAAAGAAGAAAATTAAAGGTGAATACAGGAAAGAGTAAGGTTATGAGGATAACAAAAAGATTAGGTGATGAAAAAATTGAATATCAGATTGGAGGGAGAGAGTATGGAGGAGGTAAATGTATTCAGATATTTTGGGAGTGGACGTGTCAGCGGATGGGTCTATGAAAGATGAGGTGAATCATAGAATTGATGGGGGAAAAAGTGGGTGGGGGTGCACTTGGAGTCTGTGGAGACAAAGAATTTTGTCCTTGGAGGCAAAGAGGGGAATGTATGAGAGTATATTTTTAAACCAACGCTCTTAATGGGTGTGAAGCATGGGTGATGAATGTTGCAGCGAGGAGAAGGCTGGAGGCAGTGGAGATGTCATGTTCCGAGGGCAATGTGTGGTGTGAATATAATGCAGAGAATTCGTATTTTTGGAAGTTAGGAGGAGGTGCGGGATTACCAAAAACTGTTGTCCAGAGGGCTGAGGAAGGTTGTTGAGGTGGTTCGGACATGTAGAGAGAATGGAGCGAAACAGAATAAATTCAAGAGTGTATCAGTCTGTAGTGGAAGGAAGGGCGGGTAGGGGTCGGCCTAGGAAAGATTGGAGAGAGGGGGTAAAGGAGGTTTTGTTTTGGCGAGGGGCTTGGACTTCCAGCAGGTAGCATGGGGCGTGTTTGATAGGAGTGAATGGAGACAAAGGGTTTTTTTAATACTTGACGTGCTTTTGGGAGGTGGAGCAAAGTAACATTTATAAAGGGGGTTCAGGGAAACCGGCAGGCCGGACTTTGAGTCCTGGAGAGGGAAGTACAGTGCCTGCACTCTGAAGGAGGGGTGTTAATGTTGCAGTTTAAAAACTGTAGTGTAAAGCACCCTTCTGGCAAGACAGTGATGGAGTGAATGGGGTGAAAGTTTTAATATATATATATATAAATATATATTATATTAATATATATATATATATAATATATTTTATAATATATATATATTAAAAATATATATTTATATATACAAAAATATGTATGTATATATATAATATATATATATATATATATATATATATATATATATATATTAAAATATTAAAATATAAATATATTATATATATAAAATATATATATAAATATATATATATATAATATATATTTTATATATATATTTATATATATAAATAATATATAATATATAAAATATATAATATATATTTATTTTTAAAATATATATATATTATATATATATTTATATATATATATATATTTATATATATATATATATTTATATAAATATATAATATATATATATATATATATATATAATTATATATATAAAATATATATATATATATTATATATATATGCCCTCTGTGTCCATGTATTGTTGTAGCGGTGACAAAGTTCCTGGAGAGCGAAACGTTACCACAATTAAATGTCGCATTAGTTGCACCAGTGTCCTCTCTACTCGACTAAAATAATGCTCATGTTCGACACAGCTCCACGGTGACACATTATGAATTGGAATAAATGAAAACGGGTGTTTCGCGGAAACCATTTACAGGGAAGTGTTTGGAAGAGGCAATTAAAAGCACTCACGATAACTATAACTGCCTCTTGGCAGTGTGGAGGTATTGAGGCCTGAGTAGTTGAAGTTCGACAGCAATGCCACTTGTGTGGAATGAGATTATCGGTGTGCCAAAGTATCGATGTCGGTATCAGTATCGGTGGCTATCGGCTAATTTTGATGGTATGAGTATCGATATTGGTAAAAATTTTGGTATCGCCCCATTGCTAGTTGCGATAAAGAGGGTTGGGGTTATAGGATGCTGGGATACCTTAATCGGATTGTTCGGCAACCGAAATACGTCTCGTTACGCGTATTATACGGTATTCATAGGTATCTTTAATGTCTTAGTAGTGGGACAGGTGACAAGGTAACCCCAGATATCCTAAATTAGTCACTCCTTCCTAGCAGGACAAGTGATGAGGAAAAAGTGCATGCTTAATCAGGTTTTCCTGGGGAAAGAAATCTCTGTTTTGTGTCAGTTTGTATGTTTCTCTCAACAGTCTTTGTCTCTGCCTGTCAGACGGTGTCAGACTGCTTCACGGTCAGTTAGTCGGTCTGTCCGTCTGCCTCTCTGTTAACATGTCGGTCATTGTTCCACTCGTTAAATTTTGATTAGTCATTGATTAGAATAAAGGTACAAGGAGCTCCTGTTGGACGTTCAGTCACCTCGTAAAGTCATCAAGGTTAGCAAGGCAACAACACCTCTGCAGTTTTGAGTATATTTGCTCAACACGTCAGTTGTTAATTTGCTAACAAGCAAGTCTCCCCTTTTTCCCCTTCCATTTGGTCTCGCACTCTTATTCATTTCCAGATGCAGAGGCTGTGTATACAGTTGACTCTAGTTCCTCAGAATACGCTGTTTTCTTTTAACCAATCTTGTGATGAATGGTTAACTGTCGGAGTTTTTTATTTTTACATCGGAAAAACAGGCTTAGATAAGGTTTGTCAAAATAGGACAAGTGTTTCATGACGCGGGTGTTACTCATATGATGACTCACACCTGAAGCTTTTGTTCATCTGACCGAGGCCTCCCGCTGGCTTACCAGTCCATTTTGAATGTTGTCTTTATTAAGACTCACGGAATCGTAATAACACGACTGCAAAAAATAAATGCACGGAATGGGTAGGGATCACCCTCTCTGACCAGTGCTGAATGTCCTGTCTCTACACTCCTCCTTTAACTTAATAAAGCTTTCCCCAGAGCTATACGTTGTCTTTAATAAGAGTAATCTCTGCAGCAATCATCTTTCATCATTTAATGGCAATATCTGCTATTCCACACGTGTTCTACCTTTCAGGACACTCAATTTGCAATAATCTTTGCATGTTCTGTGGTTTAGGAGCCCTCAGTTTGAGAGATCACTCACATATGCATCTCGTTGAGAGACGACGTCACTGACTACAAAAAACGGTCAGGTGGTGTTCCCAACCCATTACCATTTTTTTTCATCACGATAACACTTGCATAACACGATTTCATAACCAGCATATTGAGAAGCTTGACTTCATTAAATCATTACACACTGACAACGCCGCTTCTGCTACACCATAACAACACTAAGACGCCACTTTAATAAACACCATATCAGGAAGACCATTAACACAACACCATATCAGCAACACAAACACAACACCATATCAGCATCACCAGTAACACAACACCATATCTGCAACACAAACACAACACCATGTCAGCAACACAAAAACAACACCATCAACACAACACCATATCAGCAACACAAACACAACACCCTATCAGCAACACATGCAAACAACACCATTTTAAGCAACACAAACACAACACCATATCAGCAACACCACCAACACAAAATAATAAACACTTTTTTTACAAGTAAAATTCCTTCAACACAACAAACAATTTAACACTAATACCATAACCTCACTATCAGAACAACAACACAAACATTTTAACAAAAAGCTCTCCACCACAACTACAAAAAAAAAAAAAAAAACCACACAATATCACAACACCACCACTCCGCCACACCATACATCACAACACCCCAACACTACCAAGACACCACAAAAACACCACTAAAATATCACCACAATATCACCACCGCCTCACCACAACTCACTCCAGACTCCCGTCATCTGGTACACCAGAAAAGCAGCTGCAGTTTGCACCTTCTTCTTTGATCAAAAGCTTTCCCCATCTGGTCCCTCGTCACTCTTGAATATTATTTTTCGTCTTGTGTGTGTATGTGTGTATGTGTATATGTGAATGTGTGTATGTGTGTATGTGTGTGTGTACTCACCTAGTTGAGGTTGCAGGGGTCGAGTGCGAGCTCCTGGCCCCGCCTCTTCACTGGTCGCTACTAGGTCACACTCCCTGAACCGTGAGCTTTATCATACCTCTGCTTAAAGCTATGTATGGATCCTGCCTCCACTACATCGCTTCCCAAACTATTCCATTTACTGACAACTCTGTGGCTGAAGAAATACTTCCTAACATCCCTGTGATTCATCTGTGTCTTCAACTTCCAACTGTGTCCCCTTGTTACTGTGTCCAACCTCTGGAACATCCTGTCTTTGTCCACCTTGTCAAATTTCCTCTCAGTATTTTGTATGTCGTTATCATGTCCCCCCTATCTCTCCTGTCCTCCAGTGTCGTCAGGTTGATTTCATTTAACATCCCCTCGTAGGACATACCTCTTAGCTCTGGGACTAGTCTTGTTGCCAAACCTTTGCACTTTCTCTAGTTTCTTTACGTGCTTGGCTAGGTGGGGGTTCCAAGCTGGTGCCGCATACTCCAATATGGGCCTAACGTACACGGTGTACAAAGGGGCCTGAACGATTCCTTATTAAGATGTCGGAATTGCTGTTCTGAGGTTTGCTAGGCGCCCATATGCTGAAGCAGTTATGTGTGTGTGTGTGTGTGTGTGTGTGTGTGTGTGTGTGTGTGTGTGTGTGTGTGAGTGTGTGTGTGTGTGTGTGTGTGTGTGTGTGTGTGTACGAGGGTTCACTTAGTTTTACCCGGATGTCAACCAACTTTATTTTTGCGCATCCAACAACAAGTGTGGCTCCCTAACAACTTCTATTAAGCTTCATATCTACTCTTGAATCTACATATATTTATTTGACCTCCACCACATTCGTTTCTAATTCACTGTTTTCTGATTTTCCAGTATCAAAGGTCTATTGACATTGATGAATGATACATTTAAGGAATTTGCAGTCCATCTATGATGATTCATCCATCTTGTTTTTCGTCTGATATGCGACATCGTGTAACAGTTCCTTTTAGTTAGATTTAGTTTTCCCTCCTGAACTGATGCGTGGATTATTATTATTATTATTATTATTATTATTATTATTATTATTATTATTAATATTATTATTATTATTATTATTATTATTATTACTATTTATTTTTTATTTTATTATTATTATTATTATTTTATTATTATTATTATTATCATTATTTTTTATTATTATTATTATTATTATTATTATTTTTATTATTACTATTATTTATTATTATTATTATTATTATTATTATTATTATTATTATTATTATTATTATTATTATTATTATTATTTAATATTATATTATTATCATCATTATTATTATTATTATTATTATTATTATCATTATTATCATTATTATTATTATCATTATTATCATTATTATCATTATTATCATTATTATCATTATTATTATTATTATTATTATTATTATTATTGTTGTTGTTATTATTATCATTATTATTATTATTATTATTATTATTATTATTATTTATTATTATTATTATTATTTTTATAGTACACGTGGTTTGCTAACTTTATAATATTATTACGTCCGTCATTACTCTTCAGGTCTCTTGCTTTCTCAAACCTTGCTACTTCGTTAATAATTATCCGGACTTCTCGCAATATTTTTTTCTCTAGTGATGTGTTGTACAGCATCATTAGTGGCTTGAATAGGACTTCTGTCGCCTCTTTCAGTATCCATGTTTTCAGGTCTCCAAGCCCTCTGCATTTTTTTTTTTTAAATTTCTGTTCCAGCTTTGTGGTTTAGTATCCCTACTTCTGCCAGCTGAACTGTTTGGATTGTGAATACTCAGAACCCATATTGCATCCCTCTATTTAATGTGACTGTTTGCCATTAATTTTCTCCTGATGTGACTGCGCAACACTTTGAGCTGTTAGTTTTCTTCTCTTGCTGTTGTGTCCTTCCAGATTTTTATGCCAAGAAAAAGTTATTCGGCAGTGTTCTCAAATCCCCCTTCTTAGTATCTACTTTCATAGACAGCTTACCGAAGCATTAATATAAATTATCATTCATCGTCTCTCTCTCTCTCTTCTTGTACTGGGACTAATCTTTTTAAGGGCCTCTGTGCTCCATCTTCCCTTCTGTTGGAAATGCTCTCTCTGAAGCCTTTAAGTTTCTGGATAAAGAAGACCCTCGCGTTTTATTTTTTTCTAGTATAGTTCGTTGTCCCACTGTATTTTTTAAATCGATTTTTAATCCTGTACATTTTTCTTTCTCGTGTGCTAGTATCGTACTCTCCCTACCAAGAAGAGCCACTTAAGCGAGTACTTTGAGCAGCTTTAAAAATATGTTAGGTACATAATTGGGAATGGTTTTGCATAAGCAGGCACTACCTAACATGTGTCTGTAGGACTACTGTAAAGCCGCTCCTGCATTCGTGTGTTCTCACGTTCTCTCTTTCTAACCAGACGCAAAGTCAAACGAACAAATAACACAAAGAGCAAAATTGAAAACATCCCCTTTAAATAATGCGTCTCCGTAATTCATTTCAGAAGAAAATGTATACAATGATCTCCTAAGGCAATATTACGAAAGTATTAAATTTACTATCTCTGGAAGCCTTCTGGTGCAGTCAGTATATAAGATAACATAACAAGCAGTGTTAGAGCCACCCGTTGCTGCTGTTGCTGCTGCTGCTGGCACTGCTGTTGCTGCTGGCACTGCTGCTGACACCATTGCTGCTGGCACTAGCATAGAATACTTAAAAGATGCTTATACTGCCTCTTTGAAAAAAAATACAATTAATAATGTGCATATATTTGAGGTTAGAGCTCTTTGTGGTATCTCAGAGTTTACACACACAAGGGCAGGAGTGAATTTATTTTTTTCTCTCGGGAAGTATGGGGAAAGAAGATGAAAGGGACAATAGAAGGGGACGAGATGAAAGGAGAAAGGGGAGATAGCTTCATTTTTATTTAAAAAAATTAAAGTGAATTTTCTGTATTTTTGTGATTCGATGTATAATTTTTAGCGTTATTGTTACCTGGATCGTCTTATTAAATCTTTTTAAAACTGGGGTTTTTTCGCCCACCAGTACCCCCCCCAAAAAAACCCTCCCAACCACCCCCACTCCCCACCATTACCTTCCTTCTCCGCCAATCACACCAAAAATAATTCTATCAATATTACCATTGTGGAAAATAAAAATGATTGCCCCTGTTGTTAATCTAAAAATAAATATTTCCGCTTTGTATATGAAAATTCCACCGGGAAGACATACCTCTGTAAATTCAGCGAAAAATTCAATTTTTTTTTTGCTTGTTAATTTAACATCATAAATATATATATTATTAGGAACACTCCCACTGACATTATAATATATGTATGTAGTTTATAAAAATATATATAAATATTTATAAATATTAATATAAAATATATATAAATAAATATAATATTATATTTTATTTATTTATTATTTTTATTATCAAAAAGGCCCGATTCCCCCCAAGGGCAGGGGGGCCCGAAAAAGAAAAATTTCACCATCTTTCACCCCAAAAATGCTTTCCCAAAAAGGGTGCTTTACACTACATTTTTTTAACTGAAAACATTAACCCCCCCCTTCAGAGTGCGGCACTGTACCCCATCTCCAGACTCAAGTCCGGCCTCCCGGGTTTCCCTGAACCCCCTTCATAAATGTTACTTTGCTCACATCCAACGCATTTTCAAGTATTTAAAACCATTTTTCTCCATTCATCCTATAAAAACACGCTCACCTTTGCCTGCTGGAAGTCCAAGCCCCTCCACACAAAACCCTCCTTTAAACCCCCTCCCCCCAAACCCTTTTTCCGGGCCCGCCCCCTACCCCCCCTTTCCCTTCCACTACAGACTGATACACTTTTAAAGCACTCTTTTTGCTCCTTTCTTCTACATGTCCGAACCACCTCAAAAACCCTTCCTCACCCTCTGGAAACAGTTTTGGTAATCCCGCAAAACCTCCTAACTTCCAAACTCGAATTCCTGCATTAATCCACACCACAAATTGCCCTCGACAAAAACACTCCACTGCCTAAACCCTTCCCTCGCTGCAACATTCTCCCCATGCTTCACCCCATATAAGAGCTTTGGGAAAAACTATACTCTCATACATTCCCCTTTTTGCCCCCAAGGACAAAGTTCTTTGTCTCCACGACCCAAAGTGCACCCCCACTCTTTCCCCCCATCAATTTTATGATTTTCCTCATCTTTCATAACCCAAAACCCCGGGTCGTCCACTCCCAAATATCTTAATACCATTCCCCCTCCTCCTACTCTCTCCTTTTTTTTAATTTTATTATAATTTTTTTATAAAATAATATTTTAAAATAAAATATATATATATATATATATAAAAAAATATATTTTATTAAAATATATATTATATATATAAATACATATATAATATATATATATATATATATAAATTAAAATATAATAAAAATATAATATATATATAATATATATATAATATATATATATATATATTATATAATATATATATATAAAACAAAAGGGAGAGGAACCCACCTTCGCCCAACCACCAATGCTCCATAGCCAAAACACCCCCCACCTAACCCACCCCTACCACCACCAACCTACCACCCCCCTACCACCACCTACCACCACACAACCACCACCACCCACCAATCACCCCACCACCCCTACCAACCACAAATTTCCAACCACCACCCCATCACCACCCCCACGTTTTCCCTCCACCCCCACCATCCACTTACCACCGCCACCACCACACACCTACCAAAACCACCAAACCCCCACATCTACCAGCCACCCGCACCCCCACCTACCACCACACTACCACCGCACTACCACCACCACCACAACCACCCACCAAATACCACCACCACCACACCACCAGCCCCCCCACCACCACATACCCCAAACCCCACCACCTACCATCACCACCACTTACCCCAAATCACCTACCAGCCCCCACATCATGGGCCTACCACCCCCCCTACCACTACCCCCCCACCCACCAGCCACCCCAAACATGGGCCTACCCCCACCACCTACCACACCACCCCCACCACCTCCCCCTACACCTACCACCCCCCCTACCCTACCAAACCATCACCTTCACAACACCACCACCACCATCCCCCCCCACCCTTACACACCACCACCACCACCCCCCACTTTCAAACCCCCCCCAAACCACCACCACCACCACCCCCACCACCACTACCACCACCTACCAGCCCCTAAAATACTGATCGACCCCTCGCTAAAACCAAAATTAATCAACAAAAAGTTAAATTCAGAAATGTGAGAAATTTGTTTACAAAATGCACGACAAAAGGACAAGATAAATTTCTGTCATTTTTTTCGATGGAAAAAAGCTGTTAAGAAAAAAAAATCCCCAAAGAAAACCAGTTATGCAATAACATTTGATGACCCCAAAAAAAATCTTGTGATTTTTTTGCCCTGAGTCACAGTGAAGGTTTTTTTTTGCTGGGAAAAAAAATATGTATTGTTCTATGTTTATAAAAGAAAAAAAATTTTGCAGTCGCCTCTTTGTATTCTGGGGGTCGAAACCCCTCAAGGAAGGTTCCTTTATGTGGGAGGGGTTCTTTTTTTAGGGGTTTTGGGTTGTGCTCCCGTCCCGAATTAAGCCTGAATGCCTTTTCCCCATCCCCCCCCCGGCGCTGATAATCCCCGGGTTTAGCGCTTCCCCCTTGATTAAAAATAATAATGGGGGCAAAAAGCTGAGAAAACCCCCTTTAAGTCGCGCACTATACTTGAATGGATAGTATTGAACACTTACGTGGGCAGTAGTGAGCACTTATGTGAGTAGCACTGTACACTAACACACCTGAGCACTAATGTGAATGATTGTGTAAGTGCTTATTTGAGTGCGTTCGTGAGTGTGTGTGCTTATTTGAGTGCGTCCCTGAGAGTGTGAGTGCTTATTTGAGTTCTTCCGTGAGAGTGTGTTTATTTGAGTGCGTCCCTGAGTGTGTTAGAGCTTATCTGAGTGCGTTCGTATGTGAGTGCTTATATGAGCGCGCCCGTGAGTGTGTGTAAGCTTATTTGAGTGCGTCCATGAGTGCTTGGATGCCTCAGTAAGCGCATGCGCGAGTGTTTATTTGAGTGCGTGTACGAGTGCTTATATGAGTGCGTCCATGAGTGTGTGAGTGCGTTCTTGTATGAGTGTTTATATGAGTGCGTCCATGAGTGTGTGTGAGCTTACTTGAGTGCTTCCATGAGTGCTTGAATGCCTCAGTAAGCGCATGCGTGAGTGTTTATTTGAGTGCATGTACGAGTGCTTATTCGAGTGCGTCCGTGGTTGTGTGCGTGCAAGAGTGCAATACACACCTATTAAGCTTATAGTTATAAAAAATACAAATTATTTATACACGATTTATATTATCAGCAGGTTGTTTGAAGTCATTGTTACGGTCAATATGGGCACAACAACATCACCTATAAAAATTACATTCAGTTTTTATGACCGAAAATGATTCATATAAATTATTGTGTTTATTTTCTTCCTAATTTAGTAGCCATTGTTATTAATTATCCGGGATCACTGAATTTTTAGGAAAATTTATTGGTCTTCATTAACAGTTGGACCGAAGATAATAATAATAATAATAATAATAATAATAATAATAATAATAATAACAATAATAATAGCAATAATAATAAAATATTTATAGTAACAGCAATAATAATAATACAAATAATAATAGCAATAATAATAAAACAACTATAATATTAATATAATAATTAATAGCAACAGACAATAATAATAATTAAAATATTTCAGTAACAACAACAACAACAACAACAATAATAATAATAATAATAATAATAATAATAATAATAATAATAATAATATTAATAATAATAATGTTATTAGTATTATTATTATAACTAATAGCCCAGACAACTTTTGTTCCGAGTAGGGAAATTAGATCTAACAAAAATGATCCCAAATGGATGAACAAGAGATTAAAACATCTCACTGGTCAAAAGAGAGGCATATATAGGCGTATCAAAAGAGGAGTTGGGCAGTTAAGAAATCAATATATTCAATTAAAGAGAGAAATAAAAATAGGAATAAGAAAAGCAAAAAGGGATTATGAGGTTAAGGTCGCAGGGATTCGAAAACTAACTCAAAAGGGTTCTTTCAAGTATACAGAAGTAGGATTAGGGACAAGTTAGGCCCATTTAAGAGTAACTCAGGTCAGATCACTGACAGTGATAAGGATATGTGTGAAATTTTCAATACCTACTTCCTCTCAGTTTTTACTCAGGAAAATACTAGCGAAATTCCTGAAATAATAGATTATGTAGAACAGGACGATAATAAACTATGCACGATTGCGGTAACTAGTGACATGGTCCTCAGACAAACAGAAATTAAAACCTAACAAATCCCCAGGCCTTGATGAACTGTTTGCAAGGGTGCTAAAGGAATGTAAAGAGGAACTTAGCATACCTTTGGCTAATCTTTTCAACATATCACTACAAACTGGCATAGTGCCTGATAAGTGGAAAATGGCAATTGTAATACCTATTTACAAGGCAGGTGACAGGTCTTTAGCTTTGAACTATAGACCAATAAGCCTTACCTCCATAGAGGGAAAATTTATGGAATCAATAATTGCCGAAGCAATTCGTAGCCATCTTGATAGGCATAAATTGATTAATAAATCTCAACACGGTTTTACAAAGGAGCGTTCCTGTCTTACGAATTTACTAACTTTTTTCACTAAGGTGTTTGAGGAGGTAGATCATGGTAATGAATATGATATTGTGTGGAAATAAATGGTATAAAATACCTACACAATGGAAATATAAACACATTTGCAGTATAATGTGATCCTTTATTGAGAACGTTTCGTTTCGCCACACAGTGGGCTTTTTAAGTCACAAACAGATCTACCTGGGGTGGAAGGTACGCGAGTATTTATAGTCAGGTTCAGAATGTTGAGGTCAGGTGGAGAATGCTGCATCTGATGATCTACCGAGTGGGGTTATAGAGTCTAAAAACTTGGGTAACTTGGAAGAGAGATTGGATAAGTATGTGAGTAAACCTTCTGCAGTGTTCCTCCATTCCTATGTTCTTATGTGGGATAGCGATGAAGAAGTTTCTTGGCAAGTGGTTCAGCTATGTTATAGAAGCCATTGTTCTGGTCGAAGTTGTTGGATATAGAGACAAGCGATGATTCCAGGATTCTTCGGTATTGAGTGTTGTCTTCTCTGGCGATAAGTCTTGAGTTTCTGTAGTTTATTAAATGTTTTTGTGAATTATGGTGTTGTACACAGGCATTCCTTGGATCGTCAGACCTGCTTGCGTATTGGTGTTCTGAAATATGTGTTTGGAGGTCGCTTGATGTTTCGCCCACGTATAATTTGCTGCAGTCATTACAAGGGATTATGTACACCCCTGCACAGGATGGAAGCTTGTCCTGTCTATTATTGGTAAATGTCCTTGATGGTCGTGGTTGTGGAGGTAGATACCTGGAATGAGGTATTGGAAAAGATGTTGGAAACGTGTTTGGCAATGGAGTTGGTGGGGAGGACTATGTATCTCTTCTCGGTAGTGTCTTCTCTGGGTGTGTTGAAGATGTTTAATGCCCGTCGTCTGCAGTCTCTGATGAAGTGACGAGGATAGTGAGGTTTGGAAAATACTTGTTCAATTATAGTGCATTCTTCCTCAAGGAACTCATTGCTGCAGATTCTGAGTGCGCGCAGGAAAAAGCCTATATTTACACCACGTTTAGTTTTGGTGTCGTGGTGAGAGTAGAAGTGGAGAAGATCGTTTTGGTTGGTGGATTTTCGAGACTTTAAAACGAAGTTCAAGGTCAGCTTTGCAGAGAACATTAAGGAAAGGAAGAGTGTTGTCGACTTCTTCTTCAAGTGTGAACTGGATCGTGGGCTCGACCTGGTTGAGCTTGTCTTGGTGGGCTTGAACGTTGAAGCGTCTGGTAGTTATGAGGAGAATGTCGTCAAAATAACAGAGCCAGGTGACAGACGAAGGAATAATGTTGGAGAAACGCTCGGCTTCCAGATTTTCCATGTATAGGTTCGCCAGGACGGCACTGAGTGGCGAACCCATGGGTAGTCCAAAAGTCTGCTGAAAGAGGTGATTTTCGAAAGAGAAACACGTAAAGCCAACACATAGTTCAACAAGGTCGATGAAATCGCTGGCTGGAATAGGAAGATCAAGTGAATCGTCAATTTTCCTGCGCAAGAGATCGATGACTTGTGTAGTAGGTTTATATTTCCATGATATTGTATATATGGACTTCAGTAAGGCTTTCGATAGAGTTCCACATCAGAGGCTATTGAGGAAAGTTAAGGCACACGGAATAGGAGAATTTTTTTTCCTGGGCAGAGGCATGGCTGACAAAAAGGCAGCAGAGAGTTTGCATAAATGGGGAGAAATCAGAATGGGGGCACATTACAAGCGGTGTTCCGCAGGGGTTAGTGTTGGGCCGTTGTTGTTCATAATTTACATAAACGACATAGATGAGGGAATAAATAACGACATAAGCAAATTTGCTGATGACACCAAAATTGGTCGGCCAATTCATTCTAATGAGGACACTAGAGCACTCCAGGATGATTTAAATAGACTGATGGTCGGAGAAGTGGCAGATGCAGTTTAATATAGACAAATGCAAAGTTCTAAATGTTGGACAGGAAAATAACCATGCCACATATAAACTAAATAATGTAGATCTTAATACTACTGATTGCGAAGAGGATTTGGGAGTTCTGGTTAGCAGTAATCTAAAACAAAGACAACAGTACATTAGTGTTCGCAATAAAGCTAACAGAATCCTTCGTTTTATATCTAGAAGTATAAATAATAGAAGGCCTCAGGTTGTTCTTCAACTCTATATATCCTTGGTTAGGCCTCATTTAGATTATGCTACACAGTTTTGGTCACCGTATTACAGAATGGATATAAATGTACTAGTAAAGGTACAGAGGAGGATAACAAAGTTGATCCCATGTATCAGAAATCATCCCTATGAGGATAGACTGAGAGCCCTGAATCTGCACTCTCTAGAAAGGCGTAGAATTAGGGGGGATATGACCTAGGAAGGAGGGGTGTTAATGTTGCAGTTTAAAAACTGTAGTGTAAAGCACCCTTCTGGCAAGACAGTGATGGAGTGAATGATGGTGAAAGTTTTTCTTTTTCGGGCCACCCTGCCTTGGTGGGAATCGGCCAGTGTGATAATAAAAAAAAAATGACCTAGGTGTATAAGTGTAAAACAGGAATAAATAAAGGGGATGTAAATAGCGTGCTGAAAATTTCCAGCCAAGACAGGACTCGCAGCAATGGTTTCAAGTTGGATGAGTGGAATGAGTGGATGAGTGGATGAGTGGATGAGTGGAACAAACTCCCGAGTACAGTTATTCAGGCTAAACGTTGTGTAGTTTTAAAAATAGGTTAGATAAATACATGAGTGGGTGTGGGTGGGTGTGAGTTGGACCTGACTAGCTTGTGCTACTAGGTCTGATGCCGTGCTCCTTCCTTAAGTGGAAGTGACTTGACTATGTGGGTCATTGGGCTAATCCGGGGTAGGAGGACATGGACCTGCTTCGCATGGGTCAGTAGGCCTGCTACAGTGTTTCTTCTTTCTTATGTTCTTGTTACTAGACAGGAATTATATATATTTATATATATATATATTATATTATATATATATATATATATATATATATAT
>NC_069405.1:39183506-39201006 GCF_026875155.1 Cherax quadricarinatus | reverse complement strand
TACCTTTACGTGGTTGCTGGATTATTTTCATCTTCCTTGAACCTTAAGAACGCCCTGTCCGATCGGCTCCCAACTTTCTGTGATGGTTTACTGTAACCAGAAAAAGGTTCACACAACTGTTAACACGTGCAGATCTCGTCTGGTTAATTTTATATAGATCATTCCCAGCCTTGCTTTTCTCGAGATAACATGAGAAAGACTTTTCTCACAGATTTCAAACGTTCAACATTGGTCTGTCTTCCTTAGAGGAAAGCTGGAATTGTTGCATTAGTAAGTATATGCCAATTTTTCAATAATATTTTTAAAGAGTGTAGTATTTAGTCGTTAAAAACTTTTTTGGTTTCAGGACTGTTTTAGAGCGTTTTCGGTATTTAATAGCTGATGCTGTTAAATACCAAGTCATTTGCTATTTTCTTAAAAATTTAATAAGTTTAGTATAGGTGAATACCTCTTACGATTTTTTTAAACTTGAAACGATGGCTGGAATTGCCTTAAAGAAACACTAGCATCGATTATACGCTGTTCAGAGTTATCTTGAGTTGTTAACGCTTCAGGGTTATCCTGGGTTGTTAACGCTTCAGGTTTATCCTGGGTTGTTAACGCTTCAGGGTTATCCTGGGATATTAACCCTACGGGGTTAATAAATCCCAATAAAGTCTTCTAGCTGTGTGTTTCTCAAACGAACGCGCTTCTCGCTCGTTGTCTCCTGCCAGCTGCGGCGCTGACACAAGGCAAACACCTTCAAGCCACTGTTTGCATTAGCCTCTGCAGGTGAATTATTATTATTATTATTATTATTATTATTATTATTATTATTATTATTATTATTATTAAAGGGAATATCTGAAAGCAGAGGAGTCATACATCGCCAGTACTCCAAATAGGATAGTCGTTAGATTAGGTTAGATAAGACTTGTTAGGAAACAGGACAGCTGTTACATGACGTGGATCTTAGATCTGACTGAGGCCGTCCGCTAGCTTACCGGTCCACCCCTTTAAAAGTCAAGGTTATCATTATAACCACTGAAGGTCGTTTTCGTACGAATTACAGATTGTAAATTTCTATAACACTCGTTGACTCTAGTCTACGTCAGGTTAACCTAAATTAGCCTATACCTGCGTATAGTTAACCACCAATGGTATTCCCACGCTTGCTACCTTGGTTGATGGTCTGGTGGCCCAGCAGCAATACAGAGAAAGTGACTGTTTATGTTTCATGAAATGCTTTTAGGGTGAGAAGTGTGTGGGTGTACTTACCTTTACGACTTCCCTCGAACATCTTGTTTAAACACTGACGTGGTATTGGTATGCTAAGTGGGTGGGTGGGATTGGTATGGACGGGGGGGGGGAAGTAAACTTAAAGAGGGGAGTTATAAATTAGGAGGAAGTTTGTATAACTAGGGGATCCATGATCTATGACCGAGTGGGACCATACTGCCTCTCTAGTGATCTAATTCTCTTCGTGGCCATAGTTAGTTTTAAAACCCTTCGTTGAAAGGTTAAAATGTTAAAATTATGTACACTTGTGATAATTGGTTTGCTATGTTTAATAACGAAGGTTATTCAAACTACATAGATCACCAGTCAAGAATACTTTAATTCCTAACATTTAGATAAATATAAACTATCAGCGTACATAACTGAAATACATACTTCACGGTGTATATGAACCAAGAAATCCATACCTTTTTTGAATATTTATTCGATTATTATTATTATTAAAGATTAGCCGGTATTCTCCCGGCCCGGGCCTTTTCCAAGTGGTGGCCCGGCCTTGGCTCCCTCTTTAGGGAGTGTCTGAGACCTAATTCTCCCATGGGAGGAGGCACAAGTACCTCCTCATCTTTAGGACCAACTGTCCCCAGGCCTAGCCACAAGCTAGGCCATTCTGGTCTGCCAACCCCGCCCCAAGGGGGCAAATGGGAATGACAGTCTTGTGAGCTAAACGCTCGGGCTCAGGCACCTACCCTACCCTAGAAGGGTTAGGCATGGTATCGATGTATTTATTCGATTATTATTATTATTATTAAAGATTAGCCGGTATTCTCCCAGCCCAGCCTTGGCCCCCTCTTTAGGGAGTGTCTAAGACCTAAGTCTCCCATGGGAGGAGGCACAAGTACCTCCTCATCTTTAGGACCAACTGTCCCCAGGCCTAGCCACAAGCTAGGCCTCTCTGGTCTGCCAACCCCGCCCCAAGGGGGCAAATGGGAATGACAGTCTTATGAGCTAAACGCTCGGGCTCAGGCACCTACCCTACCCTAGAAGGGTTATTATTATTATTATTATTATTAAAGATTCGCCGGTATTCTCCCGGCCCGGGCCTTTTCCAAGTGGTGGCCCGGCCTTGGCTCCCTCTTTAGGGTGTGTCTGAGACCTAAGTCTCCCATGGGAGGAGGCACAAATACCTCCTCATCTTTGGGACCAATTGTCTGCCATCCCCGCCCCAAGGGGGCAAATGGGAATGACAGTCTTATGAGCTACATGCTCCGGCTCAGGCACCTACCCTACCCTAGAAGGGTTAGGCATAGTGTCGATGTATATTTATTCGATTTATTTATTATTATTAAATATTAGCCGGTATTCTCCCGGCCCGGGCCTTTTCCAAGTGGTGGCCCGGCCTTGGCTCCCTCTTTAGGGAGTGTCTGAGACCTAAGTCTCCCATGGGAGGAGGCACAAGTACCTCCTCATCTTTGGGACCAACTGTCCCCAGGCCTAGCCACAAGCTAGGCCTCTCTGGTCTGCCATCCCCGCCCCAAGGGGGCAAATGGGAATGACAGTCTTATGAGCTAAAGGCTCGGGCTCAGGCACCTACCCTACCCTAGAAGGGTTATTCTATTCTATTCTATTCTATTTGATTCGCCGGTAATCCCGGCCCGGGTCTCTTCCATCTTGGTGACCCGGCATTGGCTCCCCGGGTAGGGAAGGGACATTTATCATTACTTGCACCTGTGTGGCAGGTCTTCAGCAGGAAGGAAGGGGGTACCTCACCGGCCCTATGGCCAGATGACGTACCAAACATTAGTGTGCACTAACAGTGGCTGGTGTGCAGTGCAATGGAGGCCCAAAGCAGGCCCTCGCAGCAACTTGCGGGGGGGCGGATGAATAAAAAGGAGGGGAAGTAATTTTTCCCAAAGTCCCTACAGAAAGTACACAAATGTGCTCCCTCATTCTCTGGGTCCCCCTATGGGGTCTTTGGGGAAGTGAAAGGCGAAGGGTCTCGTAGCGGGCAGTTAACGGGTAGTGCCCAAGGCTGGGGAACCATTCGGTCAAATGGGCACGAGCTCCTCTCGTGCCCGTTCAAAAATCCGCGCAGTGGTGAGTACCCTAAGCGTGGCGGTGGATATCACCCTCATTTCCCCTGGATGTGCCCGAAGATTTGGGGGGGGTCCCCTGTGGGTCGCCCACATCCCAAACGAGGCCCCGTGACCCCCCAGGGCGGGAAGGGGCCCCTCCCCGCACCACAGCCAACAGGCAATCTGGTGAGGCTGTGGAGATCGCAGCTGCGGCTGTCCCTCGGGGTTGCAGTCCTAGAGCCTCACCCTGCAAATCATTGCCAGGGTACCCCCTGGTCGGGATCCATTTGATGGTAGCCCTGCGACCGGGCCATGAGAGTCTGCGGTCACCCGGAGGATGTGATTAATTTATTTTGTCCTTTGGCTCTCTGTGATAAGCGCTTGGATTGCTGCCTTGGGTAAAACGTGGGGTGAGGGATGCTGATGGCCTCAAGAGCATGCCCCAAGCTTTTTGGGATGGAAAAAGAGTTCGGCCTGGAGGATGGTGAAGGCTGGGAGGCGCAACCCTGCT
The DNA here is from genome assembly GCF_026875155.1 of Cherax quadricarinatus. Classification (NCBI taxonomy): domain Eukaryota; kingdom Metazoa; phylum Arthropoda; class Malacostraca; order Decapoda; family Parastacidae; genus Cherax; species Cherax quadricarinatus. The sequence goes on along the minus strand of NC_069405.1, from coordinate 39,197,202 downwards.
GTCAGATTGCTGGGGAAAAAAACCCCCCAGCACTGTGGGGCCTGCCACTGGGGTCCGGAGCATTGTAATATGGACACACCCTGGGCCTTCCGCACCCACAATGCTAGCCCGGGGGGGCAAGGTGGTGCAGAATGCCCCGGGTGCAACCCTTTTGCTGTCTGGTAGGGTTGCCCAGCTCACCGCAAAACAGCTCTGGTCCCCAAAGGGGGTGGCCCGTGTAGTTCGCTGCCAGCTGTCGCAGCCCCCCCCCTGGAGAAAATGCAGGGGGGAAGGCTTCTGTGTGGCTCTGCTACCGACCCATCCATCGGCGGGGGGATGCGTGGAATGACCTGTCCCGGGCGGACCCGTAAATCTCTCATCAGTTTGTCACCCCCTGGGAGCGGAGATTTTTTTGCAACCCCTCCTGGCAGTCCCTTTGGAACCCTGTCTCAAGAGGCTGTGTGCCCTAAGGTTCGGGCCCACTGCATTGGCCCACCTGGGAGCCCCCAGATGGCCCTAAAGCTGTGTTCTGGATGAAAACAGGGGAATTGATTTTTGTGGGTTTGGCGTAAACCGAGCAATCCCCCATAGCAAAAAGGGAAAAAGTATTCCCGGGATGTAGAAAAACCCTTTTTCCTCGGGGCTGGCCCCAACCTGGGTTTGGCCATGGCACTCAATGCCCAAACCCTCTGCAGACCCCCTCCCCTTTAATGGGCGACATGTTTCTGGAAGGTGGGTGCCTGTAAAATGAGTCCCCAAGGTCCCTTTAAAACTGGAACCCACTCCAGGTCGAGCCCAGGACCGCAGCCTCTAAAGGGCCCCTTTGGTGCGAAGGATCATGGCTTTGGATTTGCTGCGATGCTTGAGTCCCAAGTGCGGCGGGGAAGCCAGCAGATCGAGGTCCCCCTGGGACCTGCAAAAGCCGCGCTTCCTAGGTACGAAGTGCCAGGTCATCGGCATAGCTGAGGGGGGAGGTCCCTTGGAGAAAGGCAGGCACCCCGCTGGTGCATCAGAAATTGAAAGGGTGGGACTAAGACCCCCCCCTGTGGAGTGCCATGTCCGGGTCTTGAGAGAAGAGGCATGCCCCGGGAAAAGCGCCCCGGGCCCGCCTGCCCTGGGATAGGAACGAAGCCATAAAGCAGCCTCCCTTTTTAACCCCCCTGGGGGCCCAAGAGTGAGAGGATGGCAGGGCACGGTAGCTCAAAAGCTTTCTCAGGTCAAGAAAGACAACAATGTGGGCTTGGGGTCCGCCCCAATCCCGGTCATAAGTGGTAAGGTTTTTGGTGCCACTCCTCTGGTGAACCCACAGGGGTGTTTATGGGGGGGGCCCAAAGCTTCCACCCAGGCGCTCCAACACACCCTTTTCAGACACCTTCGAAATGCAACTGGTGGGGGAGTGGGTTCACACTGCCAGGACCCCCAGGCTTGGGAAATGGGTTTTTGATGTCGCCTCCTTCCATACGACAGGGATTTTCCACTCGCCAAAGTCGGGTTTTTGATGACTCCCAGGACAGCTAAAATGTCCAAAAATGGCCAGACCAGTGATCATGCCTAGGTGATCCCATATCCCCGGGAGCAGTGTCTCGATGAGATGTGAAGGTCCCTGGAGCCCTGGTCGGGAATTTCTTCACCTGACTCCCCAGCCGGCTGCTGCTTGGATCACCATCCCCCTTCTGGGGAAAGGGGGGTTGGCTTGGGGGTCTGGAGATCCTGAGGCATTTAGCCCATTGCCCCTTTGGGGGGTGAATGGGTCCCCCAGACGCTCTGCCTCCTTTGCGGGTCTGGGTGAAACCCGAGCCCACTCGACCTGCCCAGGGCCCAATCGTAACTTGGTCCAAATCTCGAAAAGGTGGAGGAGTGCTAAAAGGAGGACACCACTCAAACCTTTACCCTCCCGGACCCTGTGGAGAATGGGTGCATGCCGCCCCAATTCCCTGAGCGACGCATGGACTCAACCGGGGGTTTTACGCTGTGCACTTGCTTTCAAATTGATGCGGTGGTTCTTTTCCCCCTAGTCCTCATTGTAAAACCACCAGTCATTTATATGACCCTCCCCCTGTAATCTTAGGTATTGCCCCTCAGTGCACATTAAAGGCCACCTGAAGCTTTGAGCCCCCTCATCTGGGTCTTTGGAAGGGGGGGGCTCCCCCACCAACGCCAATGACCTCCTGGAAGCACTGCCATGGGCCATTTTTAGATTCCATTGGGGGTAGGGGGGGGAGGGGCACCGCGGGCCATCAGGGAGTGCCACTGAAAATGATCACGGGTGGCGGGGGGGGACCTCCTCTGCGCTGAGACAACCCCCTGAGATGATGGACATCCAAGCGGCCACCAAGTGAGGTTGGTCCCATTTTTGAGGAGGGCGATCTCAGGACCTCCTCCACCAGCCGCCGGTGCCTCCCAGCTGCTTTGGTAGGAGAGACAAAAGAAAATTTTGGGGTGGTGGGCATTGAAACCCAGCCACAACAAGACCCTCCCGGGGGGGCGAGTGCCCCACCTCTGAATGTCAAGGGGTGTACCGAAGCTTCTGTAAATATTGTAAACCACAGAGGTCCATCCGCCAGGTGGGGTGACAGCCTGAACCTCTACGCCCTCCCCACGTCGAGGGGGTCAGGGGAGTTGAATGAGGGATGTGGTCCGACGTAGATCCCCGTCCCCCTGCCAGCCCCTTTCCCATCGCTAAAGGGTGGGCAGAGAATCCCGGATACGTGGCTGCATTTGGTGACAAATCGGTGGTGTCCCCTGAAACAGGAAGTTTAAACCTCACCTGAATGAGTTTCAATCACTAAGTAAATTTTTCCGCTGAACCCCACAATGTTCCATGGAGGATCTTCAAGGGCCGCGAGGGGCTCACTGTTTCCCATCTTCCCTGGGACCGTCGCCCGTTGTTGGCGACTCCGGGGCCCCCTCATCCAGGACTGGAAGGACCCCTGGATGTGGCTTGAAGTTCCATTGAGTTTTTCCCTGTCCAGTGGACCCCCCCAGCACCCATGAGGGGGCTGCCTCCCAGGCCCCCCTGTCCTCGCCGACGGCAGCAGGCGCAGAGGAGCGCTGAGTGACCCCGAGGGTTTTCTTCAGTCGACCGGAAAGGTTTTCGACCTTACCTTGCGGGCATTGAGCTGGACGACCCGTCGAGGCGGGGCTGGGCACTGGTATGCTGGGGGTGCGACACTGCAGCGCAAAAGCGGGTGCACCCTGGGCCCCGATGATGGCCATGGGTTCCAAGTCCCGGGCCCGGGGAACCTCTGCCTGCCCTGGCCCGCTCACAGGGGGGCCTGTCCTTTGGGGGAAGGGGCCTGCTGGCCGTAGGAAAGGAATGTTGGTGCCCGCTGGGGGCCCGCGGGCAGTGTGCCTGGCCTGTGGCTGTTTTTTTCCCCAAAAGTCTGCCTTTTTGGCCACCCTTTCCATCTGACGCCGCGTTGACCGCGCGCTGCCAAAACCCGTGTCTGCCCTCTGTGCCCCCCCCTGGGAGCCCGTGCTGGGGAAACCCCTGGTATTGCCCTCCTGTGGTATCCGGGGGGGAAACCCGGTTTTGGGGCCCATGCGCTGTTGCTGGGGGATTCCCAAAGGGTGGGTGGCGCGGGGCTGTGGGTCGTTCCGAGCGAACCCGCCGCCAGTGCTTCACATCCAGGACAGCTCCGGGTTCCCGGCATGGTGCCTCTTTGAGCAGTTGGCCATTGGGGGCTGGCCGAAGGGCTTCGCCAGGTGGGTGTTTGAGGATTGCAATGCAGTCCTCGGTCGTGTGCCTTGCTGCACACACCCCATTCTTCTCTCGCTGGCAGGTGGTGCAATGATTGAACCCCTGGGAGTTGAAAAAAATTTTACTGGGCCCGACAGGTATGGTCGGGGCTTGAAGCTTCCCCAGACCCCAGGTCCCGGTGCGTGGGAAGTGGACCTTTGGGTGGGTCAGCACCTGGCGGGGTTTTGGGGACCTTGTTCCAAAATTTCAGTGGTCCTCCGCCCCGCAATATTTTGGGACTTCCAAAATGGGGTCCATGGGAGGGGGACAGGGACATGTAAAAGCACTCCCTTGTACACCCTTTTCCGGGCAAACAGTTCACCAGCTGGGGGGGGTACAACCAGCCCCCTTAACTCCCCGTAAGAGTCTTCGTCCCGAGGGAAAACCAGAAACCCCGTTTCCCGGAGTGAACTCGCGCGGAACTTAGGTGGGGGAGACCCTTCCCAAACCCTTTCAAACCCCTGTTGGGAACCCGAATTTTTTTGAAGGGCCCCGGTGGGTTGTGCCCGAGTGAGCGGGAACTCCTCCTTCCAGTGGAGTCAACCGTCCCCCCATGTGGAGGGCCAAAGCAATGGTGTAGGGACCTGGGATGGCTCCATCCCCTTCCACTTGAGGAGCTACTTCCTCCCGGCTTCCTTCCACGACCCCTATGGCCTCTGGGGGTGCAAATCTTTTTTGGTAGGGGTCCGACGACCCCGTGGCAGATTGGTAGGCACATAGCTCCCCTGCACCCTTGGGCTTTTTGGTGGGGCTCCCCCTGCCCCACGCGTCCTCCAAATCGTCCCGCATTCCAAGGAAGTTTAGGCCGCTTCCCCCGGATCTGTCATGGTGACTGCAGGTGTGGGGGAAGAGCAGCAGCAGAGCTGTCCTGTGACCCCCAGCCCCCCCACACCGGGTGCAAACTGTGAGGGTCAGGCCCCAGTCGGGGGCCCTACCACCCTTCGTGGTCATGTTTTGAAGCACTGAAAACCGTCCCGGATCACCAGGGAAAGACGCTAAACTTGCGTAAACTAACACAGTTTGCGAACACAATACAACGTTTTCCCAATCTTCGTCCCACGATAATCCTTCTTGATGGAATCCCCTGAAGGGTTGGCATGGTGTCGTGTTATTTATTCGATTATTTTTATTTTTAAAGTTAGCCGGTATTCTCCCCGGCCCCGGGCCCTTTTTCCAAGTGGTGGCCGGCCTTGGTCCCTCTTTAGGGGTGTCTGGACCTAAGTCTCCCAGGGGGGGGCACAAGTACCTCCTCATCTTTTGGGGAAAAAGTCCCCCGGCCTAGCCAAAGTAGGCCTCTCTGGTTGCCCCTCCCCGCCCCCAAAGGGGGCTAAGGGATGACATCTTATGGCTAAAGGGTCAGGCTCAGGCTCTACCACCCTAGAAGGGGGTTGGCAGTGTCGATCATATTATTCGAACCAACTAATGAAAAAAAAGTTGTTGTGAGCAAATGTCAAGGTGAGTGAGAAATTAGCAAATAACAATGTAAAAGACAACATAAAATTCTTTTTTTTTAAGAAAATTACTTAATTGTTAATAAATTTTGTAACAGTTGAAAAAAAAATATATAAACTATATTTCCATTTTAAACAAAGAATGTTTTTTGTTAGCCCAGGAATGAGCCCCATGATGGAGGGTAAACACTCATAACTTATTATTTTATTCATCAAACCAGCATTTTTTTTAAAAGGGGGTTAATAAAATAAATTATCGCACACGTTATCAAATGAATGTAGTTATTTGAATCACAAATTTTGAATATCAGTGGGTTATTGGACGATCCACCGGCGATCCCCCCCTCTCTCTGTTTTTTCTTTTTTCCAGTCCATAAAAAATTTTTTTTAAAGGGCTGTACCCCTTTATGAAAAACAGATGAGTCCGTGCTGCACCTCCCCCACTTTTGTCACTCAAACTTCACGAGGTTATAACATAACGCATCATAATCACATTCTTTCCTTCCTTCTTCGTACAAAAAATCATGTGTTTTCAGTGGACTAAAGATAATTTCTCTTTTTACAGACAGCCAAGTTTTTAAACTTATGAAAATGCGTTTAATGGAAAAAAGTAAAATTGCATCAATAAAAAATATTATTTAGTTGTTGTTATCCATCAGTATGATTGCTTGACCGCATTTTAGTACGAAGGCAGTGAAAGCTGGAAGCTTTATCAAAAAAATTTTTTATCTTTCTCCGCATCCCTCCCGTGGCGATATTTTTTTTTCACCCTTGTGAGTGCAGAAAAACTGGCCCCCGCATATACACTTGACAAAGCAAGTTCCCTCAGGGTTTTTCTTTGGATAAAAAACAGATATCTTTCTGTTTTGTGTCCTGAAATTTACAGTGATTTTTAAAGTTTTGCAGTGTCTCCCCTCAGACGATAAAATTGTGTAAACAATTTTTTTTCCGAAAAGTCAGTGTTAATTTTTAATTTTTTCATTGCAAAACAATAGAAAATGCCCATTATTCTTTTAAACTTTGCTTTCGTGGCTTACAGGATGAATTTTTTGAAAAAAAAAATGGCTAAGTTTCAATACTTTAAACTTTCTGAAAAATAATTTCGAAGTTACAAAAAGGCAGTTTTTTCTGACTGAGAGCATGAAATAAATCGCTTACCCGTTTAACCCCAAAAAGTAGTTTCCCCTATGTTTCCAAAATAAGATCCCTGATATCGTGTTCAAACTTCTTTTTTCTTTGGGGGAAGCACTCCCCCTTTTCCCCTTTAGTTGTCCCCATATTCTCCTTGAAATTTTCAAGATGAGCATCAAGGATATGGGCCTTAAGGAACGTCCCGCAGCCCATCTGACCATAGCTTTTACCAAGGTTCAAAAGTCCACATAATTGTCGTCTTGTTGTTGCCCGGGAAAAATCTGTGCTGAGCAAAACACTCTCCCCGGCTGCCTTTTTCCTTCCTGGAGCTTTGGAATTTTTGAGCATTCCCTGATTTTCCCTGCTTGTGGGCCCCGTGAAGATACCCCTTAACCCTTTTCCCCCGTAGCTTGGGGGAAAAAAGTCTTGAAGTACTTGAGGCTGCAAACATTGTCGAGAGCTTAGAAACTTTCATTAGCCCCAGTTTGATGGTAATGGAGGAACAGAACCCTTTGAGGTCCCCCCAATGGTTTTGTTTGATTTATGTCTTCCCTGGAACTCACTCCTTTGGCCCGTGCTTCCCTTGGGAATGTGTGCTCTGTCTCTACTATCCCAAGACAGAATTAACAGGAAAAATTGGTAAAAACCTCCTTGGATCCCTCAAAAAAAGCTACCATTTTGAAGTTCCCAAAAACCCCAGCCATACTATCTAGTTCAAAACTTCATAGAAGTAGCCTTTTTTCGTCCTTAAAATGCACTAATGGCCCGGGAAGGAGGATACTTGTTCCCATTTGAGAAGTACAATTTTTGGTTTTGGAGGAGCGTCTCACTCATCTGGATTGTTACAATTCCAAAATTTCATAAACAGGCCTGATACATCATTACAGTAGCACAATCTGTCTTTGTTAATGAAGAAGCTTGAAAAATGTGGTGACGTTTTTTTTGGCTTTGTCATTGCACCTTTTTATCCACCTTGAAAAAAAAAGCTCGCATTTTTCTTTGTCAAACCCCAAGTCTTGATAAGGGATTGAGGGGTCGGGTTTTTGGGAGTAAGGATTCCTCCCAACAGCTGCATCTGTCTTGTTCGCTGTGCTCTTCATTGTCTGATTTGCTGCTTTCTTCTTCTGGCGGTTAATTTCTTTCTGGAGATTTAGGTACAGGAAGATCAGCACTGTGTGGTACTGGTACAAAATAAGAGGGAAGGTCTGGATAAGAAATAGCAGGTGTATTTTTCCCAGTTCGGCGTTAAGAAGGATCCACCAGGCAGAAGTAGCAGTTGGTTGAGTGATCAGTGGGTTCACACCATATTCTAGGAACACCAAACTTCATGGCTCATTTTTCTCCTCTTTACCATCCTATAAAAGAACAAAAGAATTAGTTTCTTTACATGCATTTCATTTAAAAAATGTTCCTATTCAAGATTTTACCCTTCATATTTGTCAAGAAATTAAGGACGAACTTTAATTTCAAAACTCGATGCAAAAAGTCTTGTCAAAACTTTGCTGTGTGTCAACCTGTACACTTCGGTGTGTAGTAGAAGTGTCTTATGTTCGTTGTCTGTTTCACTGACCAGAGTTGAAGACATCCTTGAATCTAGCGGACGAATTGGGATAAGTTTATCTTTTTTTCACCGAGTCCCTGAACACTGGCATAAGCTCATCTAGCATGATTTTAAGAAGCAATAAAGAACACGATAGCATCGCTTCCTCAGTCAATGTTCCCACACTGCACACACCGGTTGATTTTATTACCTCTCGTGAAGATGTCGATTAAATTGAACATCTTCTCGTGTTGTACTAACAGAAAGTATCTGGCGAAACAAAACTTCTCACGAAACTGTTTCCTCAAATAAACAACGATTACAAATTAAAAGGTTAGGCAGATTGGCAGCATCTGTGGATTCGTCTATTTGTACTGAGCAAAACTCGCTTTTTTTTGAACGATTCACTGCTTGGAAGGAAATGCCCTCTGAATGCTATGAAGGCTACTGTTCATAATATTTTATTGTTACCTATCCCCTGTTTTAACCAGGTGCCCCAACGAAGGGCCATGAGCTTATTTTGAATGGTACATGTTACATATATAAATATTTATCAATATAAAGATTTCTTATTTGTTTCATAAAAATCGATTCAAAAGAAAATGACAGGTCACAATCATATCTGAAAATATATGATTGATCACAAACAACATTTATAATATCATATGACAATAGCAGTTAATGCAGCATAACTTCCATTATAAACATAGCCGGCAAATTGACATTTTTCCTATCATAACCATAATTTTATAAAGAGGTGCACCGGTAAGCCAGCGGAAGGCCTCGGTCAGATGACCAAAAGCTCCAGCTGCGGGTCATCATATGACTATGACCTGCGTCAAGAATCACTTGTCCTGCTTCCTGACAAACCTGACCTAACCTTGACTTCTGCATTAATGACGGGTCACTATAAGACCAAGACCAGTCCCAGGATAACGTATTGGCGAATATTATACAAACGACTTCTTCCTTCTTAAGTGCAAAACTGTATATTAGTTCAATACCCACTACTTCATCAAGTTTTCAATACATCCCATAACATGCAAAGAGACGAAAACAAAAGGGAAACAGGGTTATATGGTCTTAATCCAGCCTAGAAAATAATTTAACGATAACGCTTCTAAAATCTGCCTAATCCTCACTCCACCAGCTGGATATATGTTCTCAGTGAATTGCTTAGAAGTTAATTGTACTCTAGCGGCGTGAAATATATTTAAAAATGAAAATGTTCTACAATTAAAGATATGTCGAATGACTGTGAGCTTTGATAAGGAAAAAGCGTAATAAATACAAATTCCACCATTACGGAGAGAAATTCTTCTCGTTCACTCCCAGAGGTCAGGTCATGCACCACCTGGAGTTCGCCCAGTGTTGTTTGAGAACCATTGCTCTCCTCTGACTCCTTCATGACTCACGAAATCGAAGTAGTACGCTTCTAGGTTTCGTTAAGTAAAATTTGTCAGGAGACAGCACAAGTTGCCTGACGTGGGTCTTAGTCATATGATGACCCGCAGCAGGAACTTTTGATCCTCTGACTGAGGCCTTCCGCTGGCTTACCCCTCCGCCTCTTTAAAAATTACGGTTATGATGATAACCATTGTTTTTATCACCACGTTGGCAAACTGGCTTGTGAGATTTAAGACTCACTTGTCATGGGTTCAAATCCCACCCATCTTGTAGCGCGATTGGTAGCGCACTCAACTCACACACTGAGATCCGTGGTTCGATCTGCGGTACGTGTGGAAATATTAGGACGCGTTTCCTTAAGACACCTGCTGTCACTGTTTGCCTAGCAGTAAAAGAGGTACTTGGATGTTAGTCGACTGGTGTGGGTCGCATCCTGGGCAAAAAATTACCTAATTTGCCCTGAATATCCTACATAACAAGGAGCTTTCTGTATAGTCATTGATGTCAGCTAGGCCTGCATACCTAGGTCTGCATACCTAGGCTTGTATACCTAGGCCTGCATACCTAGGCCTGCATACCTAGACCTGCATACCTAGGCCTGCATACCTAGGCCTGCATATCTAGGCCTGCATATCTAGCCTGCATACTAGTTGCTGTATGACCAATACAGGCGTAGCGCATCACAATAGATATAATACTAGATTGAATTTCCGTCGCTGCTTGATCCGAAAGAGGTATACCCGTATTGCCTAACTCAGCCCTTTGTACTCAATACACGAAGGAATAGTGCAGAGTGCGGCATAAATTTGTAATGCAGTTAAATATTGCACTGATGATTGGAAGTCTATCAAAAGAGCCGTTTATTCAGTATCTCATGAAAATTAATATCGCAATTCCCCTCAATAAAAACCGAAACGTAGGAGATATACAAGTTAAATCTAATTCAAACCTTCTACTGAAGAGACATTCCGTGTTATCTTCCAGACTTCTGTCCTGAAAGCAGAAAGTCTGTTCGTATTATTTAAAAATCCCCTTAAAACGCTATTTTGTCAAATTCTCTTTACTCCTTTAAGACAAAATATTTTTTTAAGAAGTTTCAATTTAACAAAATTATTTTAAAATTAGCAAATTTGAGCCAACTCAGTCCAAAAGCAATACAGAAAAGTTTCTAATTACAGCACATTATAAAGTTTGAATTCGATCAGAAGGAGCATTTTCTAGTTATTACAAGAGAAGCAATGCATTTAATAAAATTTTCGAATAAAATTTATACAGCTCTGAATGAACGCCAAAACCTGCTTTTTACAAGGGTCACCAATCATCAAAGTTTGAAGCAATCAGACAAGGCATATTCTAGTAACTGATTTAATCCCAACGATTCCATTTTTTAACAATTTTCAAGTAAAATTTGAAATTTAAACTTAAACTAAAATTTATCGAGGCATCATTCACTCTTATTACATTCCTCATTATTAACAGTCTGAAGCCAATCAGGAAAGCATCTAACTTGGGGAAAAGTGTCAGTATTTTTGTTCAATAAAAACTGAAATTGGGACTTAAGACCACTCAACAACAGCCTACCCCGCGTTCAGGCTCCACACCAGCGTGAAATTTGAAGCCGATCAGATGAGTCATTATACAGATTTTGGCACAGATTCCCGCGATGCCAAGATTTATTTTAAACAGATTTACCGTACACAAATTTACATCTAAAATTTAGAGGAGGAAAAAATTAAAGCAACATCTTCAAGGTACCAAAGAATAATAACAATAATAAGAATGAAAAACAGTAAATAATAATGATAATAATAATAATAATAAAAATAATAATAAAATAATAATAATAATAATAATAATAATAATAATAATAATAATAATAATAATAATAATAATAATAATAATAATAATTCGCTGTTTTTTCTGTAACTGTGGTAGTTATTGTCAAATTCCAACAGAAAAATAATTTACAACAGAGAGAAAAAGATAAAGAAAGAGAAAAAATATATGACATGAGATATGTACATTATACAGCCGAGAGCAAAGTGGCGGCAGATGTATTTCACTTTTTAAAATTAAAAAACACATAATAGTAGGCTTGGCATTATACTTGCATGAGAAATGTTGTAAAAAAGAAAAGCAACACACTCACTTTTATAATATATTATATATATATATATATATATAATATATATATATATATAAAATATATATATATATAATATATATATATATGCAATAAGATCACAGTAAACAGGTGATTTAAAAATATGCAAAACAACCACCCTGAAAGAATAGAGAAATTCCAAGCGCTTTCGTGACTACTCACTTTATCAAGGAACTATGTTCCTTGATAATGTGAGTAGTCACGAAAGCGCTTGGATTTCTCAAATTCTTTCAGAGTGGTTTTTTTGCATATAATATAATATATATATATATATATATATATATATATATATAAATATATATATATATATATATATATTATATAATATAATATATATAAGTTCCTTGATAATGTGAGTAGTCACAAAAGCGCTTGGAATTTCTCTATTCTTTCAGAGGGGTTGTTTTGCAAAAATATATATATATAATATTATATATATAAATTTTATAATATATATATATATATATATATATATATATATATATAAATATATATATAAATATATATAAAAATATATCGTCGTGCCGAATATTAAAACTGGTCAATTAGCAAAAAACTCATTTAAAATTAAGCCCTTCCTGAAATTTTTCTTATACTTTTTAAGATATATTTTTTCATTAATGCTAATGCAAAAATTTAATTTTGCACCAAAAGAATCTTAGAAAACTTACCTAACCTTATTATAACAAGAATTATTTATTTTAGCCAAACCCAACTAAATATATTTTAGATTTGTCTACAATAATTTAATAACTAAACAAACACAGTGAAATATATTTTTTTCTTTTGGGTTCAGAATGATTTTGGCGAAATTATTGCATACACAAATTTTCGCTTGTCCTAATGGCAAGATGAGCGTTGCTTTTTAAGCCAAGATCGCAAGTTCTGCCTATTCGGCACGACATATATATACATATATATCATATATATATATATATAATTTTATATATATATATATTATATATATATATATATAAAAATTTTATATATATAAATAATATAGTATATATTATATAATATATATATATATATAATAAATATATAATTATATATATAAATATATCGGGGGTAGGTTAAAAATGTAGTGAAGTGTTGAGTGTTCATCAGAAGTTTGTGGTTACAGGAAAGTGGGTGCGGGAGGGAAGAGGAGCGATTGGTGGAATGATGATGTAAAGAGAGTAGTAAGGGAGAAAAAGTTAGCATATGAGAAGTTTTACAAAGTAGAAGTGATGCAAGGGGGGAAGAGTATATGGAGAAAAAGAAAGAGGTTAAGAGAGTGGTGAAGCAATGTAAAAAGAGAGCAAATGAGAGAGTGGGTGAGATGTTATCAACAAATTTGTTGAAAATAAGAAAAAGTTTTGGAGTGAGATAACAAGTTAAGGAAGCCTAGCGAACAAATGGAGTTGTCAGTTAAAAATAGGAGAGAAGAGTTATTAAATGGAGAGTTAAGGTATGGAAGATGGAGGGAAATTTTGAGGGAATTTTTAAATGTTGATGAAGATAGGAAGCTGTGATTTCGTGTATAGGGGAAAGGGGGAATAACATCTTGTTGGAGTGAGGAAGAACCAGTTGTGAGTGTGGGGAAGTTCGTGAGGCAGTAGGTAAAATGAAAGGGGGTAAGGCAGCCGGATTGATGGATAAAGATAGAAATGTAAAAAAAGGTGGGGATATAGTTTTGGAGTGGTTGGTGCAATTATTTAATAATGTATGGAAGAGGTAAAAGGGACCTAGGGATTGGCAGAGAGCATGCATAGTTTTCCCTTTTTATAAAGGCAAAGGGGGCAAAAGAGAGTGCAAAAATTATAAAGGGATAAGTCTGTTGAAATATACCTGGTAAAGTGTATGGTAGAGTTATTATTGAAAGAATTTAAAAATTAGACTGAGAATAGGATAGCAGATGAACAAGAGGCTTTAGGAAAGGTAGGGGGTGGTGGACCAGGTGTTTACAGTGAAACATATAAGTGAACAGTATTTAGATAAGGCTAAAGAGGGCTTTGTGGCATTTATGGATTTGAAAAGGCTTATGAACAGGGTGGGATAAGGGGGCAATGTGGCAATGTGCAAGTGTATGGTGTAGGAGGTAGGGTTTCTGAAAACAGTGAAGAGTTTTTAACGAGGATAGTGAGGCTCAAGTTAGAAATACATAGGAAAGAGGGAAATTATTTCCCAGTAAAAGTTTGGCCTTAGACAAGGATGTGTGATGTCACCGTGGTTGTTTTAATATATTTATAGATGGGGTTGTAAGAGAAGTAAATGCGAGGGTCTTGACAAGAGGCGTGGAGTTA
>NC_069405.1:39173506-39178506 GCF_026875155.1 Cherax quadricarinatus | reverse complement strand
CAGATATTTCAATGCCCAATAGAAGAAAGCCAAGTGGTAGTGGTATATAATCCACCACAAAACAACAGGAGGCCAAGCGAGGAGTATGTTGAGAATAACTTGAGTATTATTCACATATTGACAGTGTGACTGGCGCTTGTGTAACCAAAAAGCCATGAATTTTTCTGTGTCAGTACGTGAGGGAAAACAATAAGAGTGAGGAAAACAATAAGTGAGGGAACAGGGAGGGAGGGAACAGGGAATGAAGCGAACAGTGGAGGGGAGTAATAAGAAGGTTTGGGGGCAGAGATTGGACGGGATAGGAGATGGGAGAACATGGGATAAAGAGAACAGGAGATGGATAGAACATAGGGTTAAGAGAACAGAGAATGGAGGGAGCAGGGATGGAGGAACTATTGTCTTAGCTACTTTAGTCGAGAGAGAAACAGAGGGGAAATGATGGCTAATATCTGGCTAATAATATAACACTCACTTACCCCCTCTCTCATCCTCTACTTTATTCCCCTCCCTCATTCCCTAGCCTATAATCTAACAATCTATCTAACCCCAAACATCTGTCGCTGAATATTACTTGATGTTAAGAGAGGTAAGACGAAGGGTTAGGAGAAGGTGAAAGGGGGAAAAGGATGAGTAGGTGGACAGGAGGGAAAAGGAGACGGAGGGGTCAAACATCCAGCTATTTACTGACTTCAGGCGGGGAGCAGACAACGGAACCCAGTCAGAAGGCAGAGAAGGAATGACTGGGGATGATACCTAAACTGGGATAGTAGAGTGTCGGGGCCCGCAAAGGGAAATGTTCTCCCTATCCTGAATGTTCAATTGGGGGGGAAAAGTAGAGAGCAAAGTAGCACTGAATAGGACCAGTATAAGGGAGTAAAGCGGTCGATAGACAGCCCTGACCTGGGTGTATCCTAGTGAATGGTTCATTACGGTCACTCTTGCTGTGTTGAAGGGGATATGTCTGTTGGGTTTGAGATGCAGGGGAGAGAGAGAAAGAACGAACATGCGAAGAGAATGATAACAGAAAGGGAAAAAACAAGATGTGGAAGGAAATAATTTCAGATGAAGAATGAACAGGATAATTCAGATATCTACAAAAATATAAGATAACGTCGGAATAATGAAAAAAAAACAGAGATAAATAATGAATAATTCCGGCAAGGGAAGGATGTTGGCAGTGACCCAGACCTTTGATGAGAGGCCAGGGAGATGATGCTGGGAGTGAACCAGACCTGAGATGAGAGACCAGGGATATGATGCTGGCAGTGAACCAGACCTGAGATGAGAGGTCAGGGATATGATGCTGGCAGTGAACCAGACCTGAGCTGAGAGGCCAGGGATATGAAGCTGGGAGTGAACCAGACCTGAGATGAGAGGCCAAGGATATGATGCTGGGAGTGAACCAGACCTGAGATGAGAGGCCAGAGAGATGATGCTGGGAGTGAACTAGACCTGAGATGTGAGGCCAGGGAGATGTTGGCAGTGAACTAGAACTGAGATGGAGGCTAGAGAGACGAGCTATATGAACCAAACCTGAGAGAGAGGCGAGAGGTAGCTGGTGGGGAACCCAAAACCTGAGTGGTGGGCAAAAGAGATGCGAAGGGTCTTTAAATAAACATAAAATTTTTCTCCCATGAACTATTTGAAAAAGGTGGGAAAAAGGGGTTTTAAGGGAGGAGGAAGGGAGGAGGAGGGGGAGGGGGAAGAAAAAGAATATAAGGAGAAAAAGGGGGTAAGAGGGACAAGGAGGCGTTTGTAAATGTATGAGATCTAACAAACTTGGGAAAAAGGACATTTACAAATTTTCAGGCTTTTTCTAAATGAAACTGAAAACAACGGGTAGAAAAAAAAAAGCTTTAACAAATGTCCTGAATTGGAAAAAAATACCCTTGCCCAAAAAAAGGGGGGAGAAAAAAAAGAAAGTGGGGGGGAGGAAAAAGGGGGGACGAGGTAAATAAAAAAAAAAGAAGAAAATTTTAATGTAAGAGATAGGTCCTGATTTTCTGTAAACTTTAAGAAAACACTTAGAAGTTCCTGGCTTTCGAAACATTGGGAAACACTTACTGGTTCCTGGCTTTTGTAGAATTGGAGGAACACTTACTGAATTTCCCGGGCTTTAAACATTGGGGACACTTACTGGCGTTCCGGGTTTCGTAAATTTTGGGAGGAACGCTTACGGGGGTTCCGGGTTTTCAAAAACAGGGAACACTTACAAAGCCCTGCTTTCTGTAACATGGAGGAACATTTTACAAATTTCCTGGTTTTTTCTGTAAACATTGGAGGATCACTTACTGGCGTTCCGGTTTTTCGTAAATATTGGGGGAAACCCTACAGGGTTCCGGGTTTTCTGTAAACATTGGGGGGAAAACATACTGGGGGTTCCTAAATTTTCCGAAACTTGGAGGAACACTTACTGGCAAAACGTTAATCCATATTGACTTGAAATGCTTCTTTACTTTCCGTCAACGTCAACTGCTCTTTTGGGGTCTACCACGGGATCCTGAAACCTTTCCTTACCTTGCCTTTGACACTGCTCCCTGAATGCCAAATTCATTCTTCCAAAACTAAAAAATAAATTCAAGTCTATCCACTACCCCTTTGGGTCTAAATTCTCCCTCACTGACTGTGTTACAAATCTGTCTTCTGTCTCACTCCTCAATAACTTGAATTTCTTGGTTTGGTTTTCCTTTCCCACTTCCCCTACTCCTCGCGCGGGTATTTCCCCCGTTTAGCTTTTTTGTTTCCCTTTTCGTCAATCTCCTTCCGAATTTTCCCCTATTTGTCCCTTTTGTGGGCCCTCCTTCCTGCCTTTTTAGTTTGTTTTCCAAGAATCCCCCCTTTCCACCCCGTTACCATTTCCCCTTTCTTCTCTTAAATCCAACACTAACTTGCATACTATTTTCTGACAAAGGTAATTGGGTATCATCCTTGATCGCGAGGATACCTCCGTAAAGCTATTTTTTGCTCTCTGACTAAACCCCCTACCCCCTCTTTTCCCCCTCTTATGCTCAAGAGAACTTTCAACAAAAAACAAAGGGACTCTCCCGACCTCTGTCCTCCTGACTTTGACCTTTTCAAGGGTTTCGTTATCTGTCCCCTCTTCCCTTTTCTATGGCCTTTCCCAAAACTCATAACCTGATATTCCTCTTCGTCCTATCATATCCTCTAGAGGTTCTGTTTTTATTCTTTTGCTTCTTGGCGGGCCAAAACCCCTCACCCCTTTTTTGGTCTTTTTTCCTGCCCCCCTCCGTCACTCTCAAGACTTCATTGAACGGGTTCGCTCCCCCCAACCTGAAAGATCTTAGTCTTGACGTGAGTCCCCTTCACCAATTCCCTCTTGTGATGTCCTTGTTTTCCTTAAGAAAGGCCCATGAAGGGTTTCTTCATCCCCCCTATCCCCCTGTGTTTCTTGACTGATCCCCTCTGTGGGACTCTAATCCTTTTCCTTTCCCAAGGAAATATTACCCAAAAACCTTGGGTGTCGCTATGGGTCTCCCTTCTTTGTCCTTGCAAATCTTTACAGGAAACTTCGAGACTGTTCTTCTTCCTACCCTCGAGTGAAACCTTCACTCGGCTCCGCTACGTGGTGACATCTTTGCTTGGGGCCTCATGATTTCAGTCTCTTCCAAACCTTTTTTTGAAGCTCTTAATAAACTTTCCCCCTTCCATTAAGTTTAAAAACTGAATGGGAAAATAATTCCTTGCTTTTTTTTCCTTATGTCCAAAGTCCACGCTCAGATACGGGTTTTTTTTTTTCCTTTAAAACCCAAAAACCCAGCACATGCATGTACCTTCACTACTTTTCCTTATGCTTTCCCCGCAAGAAAATTGTTCTTATCTCCCCCTTTTCCTTTCCCCCCGCATCTGTGATCCCAGTTCCTCAGCAGAAATTTCCACCTTCATAAATTTGTTTTCCCGTCTTGGGTACCCTTCCATTTTAAACTCTTTCCCTTCATTCTAAACGCAAATTTTTTCTCCCCAAACTTCTATCATGGAAACCCTTTTATCCCTGCCCTTCCCTAATATCCCCTTTCTAATCTCAAAAATTTTCTCCGTCCCTTAGCATCAACTTACCTTCCCCCCAACAACACCTTCGCACTAATCTCGTTATACCTCTCCTCCCTCACAGATGTTCCGGTGTCTCTCTATTTCTTGCTCCTCCTGTCCTCTTCATACTTTTGGAGAAACTGGTCGATCTCTTTTACAGCTTAGGGAGCACAAAAAAATTGTTTTGGGTTTTCCGACATAACAAACTCTTTTCTGTCACGTCAGAGATATGCCATCCATTGACTGGTCTTTGCTAAAACTGTTTTCCCCACTTCCAACCGAACAGGTCGGGCCGTCTAGTTGAATCCTCCTTTTACACAACTTTCCCTTTTATAACCTTACCCCGGGTTCTCCTGTAGATGCCTTCTCTCCCACAATTGTTTAAAAAGCTCCAAACTTCAGAAAACCCTGACTTAACCCGAATCCTCATTTTTTTTTTTTCTTTTTCTTCTTCCCTTCCCCTTTCCCTTTCCCTTTTTCTCCCCCTGGGGGGTTTTCTGTCTCCTGCTCGTATTTCTGTTCCTTTTTCATTTTTTTTATTTCACCATTTCCCCTTTCACCACCTTGTGCGCTTGCTCTCCCTCGTGGGATCTACTCACTTCAGTGCTCCCCTTCCTTTTTTTGACTGGCTCGTCATCCTTATTTCCCATTCTCCACTTCCCCCAGTACCTCTCTTCTTTTTACTACTACTACCTACGATGAAATTAAGACACATGTGCGGCGTCGGTTTTTCTTTGTTGTGGGCGTTTTTTGCCATCCATGGCTTCTGGATGGCGAAATCTACGATGGGGGTGCCCGGGTGTTGTGCATGTTCTTAATTTATCTTGTCGGTTTTTTAAACAATTCTTTTTACTACAACTACTACAATACTACTACTACTACTCCACTAATTCTACTACTACTACTATACCACTAAACTACTACCTCCCCCTCTTCTGCCTATAATAGTCGTC
>NC_069405.1:39163506-39168506 GCF_026875155.1 Cherax quadricarinatus | reverse complement strand
TGGGAGGGAGGCCCGCTGGCCTGCGCAGTGTGGGGGGGAAAGGGCCTTTATACAGGTCCTTCACAAACCCCACCAACAAAAATTTTCCAACCCCCAAAAATTCCGCATTTTAAAAATTTTTTATTTTCCAATGTATAATTAAAAATTTTTTCCCAAATTCCCATTAAATTTTAATTGGATCTAAATTTTTTATAAACTAAAGGAAAAATTCATTTTTTATAGTCAAAACTGCTTTTTTTTTAAACAAAATTTAATTTTATTCCCCGTCCCACCAAGGCTTGGGTTGATACAAATTTTTTCAATTTTTTTAAAACAATTGGGTGGTTTTTAAATCTCTCACATGAATAAATAGAAACAAGGGAATCTTGTCCAGTAAAAATGCTATATTTAAAAAAGTTTTAAAAATTAGTTTTGGGGAATTTTTTTAAACCCGTTTGAACCGTAATAAAAAATTTTTTCGGGAAATTTTTCAAAAAAACGTTATAAACACGAAACCTTTAAACTTTTGGGGGGAAAACTTTATTTAAAAGTTTTTTTACTTTTATCATAATTTTTAAAAAACAACTTGGGTATTTAAAAATCTTAAGGGAAAAGAAGGCATATCAACCAAGTTTTTTATGGTAAGGGAGAACCAACATATTTTTAGTTTAATAAGGGGGTTTTCCCCCTTTTTTTTTTGTAAAACCCTATTTCAGCAATTTTAAAAAATTTATCAATTACGTTTCCTTGGGGATTTAAAACATTAGCTATTCATAAATTTTTTGGGTATTTCCTCCCTCTTTGAACTCTGGACTACAAATAAAGTAAAGCTCTCAAAAAAATTGATGAAAAACAGACAGTTTTAAACTCTGTCTTGATGGGAAGAAAAATAGGGGGGCATAGGAACAGTTTTTTGGGAGGTTTTTTTTGTAAAATTTAAAATTTTAATTCAATTATTACCCTTAATAATTTAAAAAAAATCTGGGAAAAGGGAATGACAAATTTTTTTCAAACGCAACAGTAAAAATTTATTTGAAGGGATAAGCCTTTTAATTTGCCCCAAAAAAATGGTGTATAAACTCATTTTTGGGCACAAGACACAAAATAAGTCAACAAATCTGAACCAATTTTTCTCTTTTTAGAGAAATTTTTTTAAAACAGTCTTTTTTTCAAAAAAATTTTCCCTGTATAGGTTTTAAAAAGAAAAAGGTGAAAGAAAGGGTTTCCCCCTTGCCCCCAAAACCCAAACCCTTCTGAGTGTAAAACTTATCATTAAATACAAATTTTGCATCAACAATGCAAAGTTTAATAAGTTTAATGATAGCAGGAACAGACAATGGTAAATCATAATTAACGAGTTCTTCAGATAAAAAAAATTAATAAATCATCAACAGGAACTTTCGTAAACAAGAAAGTAACATCAAAACTAACCATGTTAAAATCATTTAAGTCAGTCAAGGAGCTTAATTTATCAACTAAATCTATGTTGTTTTTAACATTAAAGTTAGAAATCTTGTTTCATAAAAAGCACTTTTGACAATAATATGAAAATTTCCTTTGGTTTATATAAATTAGATCCATTATAAATAATAGAATTTGAGAAGAATTTAATAATACATTGGACAAATAATAAATTTTAAAATGCTTAATACTTGGGAATAATAGTTTGTTTGTGGGTTGTGTGAAGGACCTGTTTAGTTGGGCCAGCGGGCCTGCATTGTTCCCTTTCTTATGAGTAGCGCGTCAGGTGTTGCTTTGTTGTGGGATGTGATAGTGAGGTGTGGGCCAGATCCTTTATATGCCTTCCTTTGATGCATTACTTTCATTGTTCCTTGATAATGTGAGTAGTCACGAAAGCGCTTGGAATTTCTCTATTGTTTCACAGTGGTTGCTTTGCATATTCTGAAATCACCTGTTTACTGTGATCTTATTGCATATATATTATATATATATATATATATAAATATATATATATATATATATATATATATATATATATTTAAAATATATATATATATATTATATATATGTATATATATTATATATACATATATATAAACATGTATATATATATTTTATATATATATATATATATATAATATATATATATATATATATATATATAATATATCTATATATGTCGTGCCGAATAGGCAGAACTTGCAATCTTGGCTTAAATAGCAACGCTCATCTTGCCATATAAGACAAGCGAAAATTTGTGTATGCAATAATTTCGCCAAAATCATTCTGAACCTAACGGAAACAATATATTTCACTTTGTTTGTTTAGTATTAAATTACTGTAAACAAATCTAAAATATATTTATTTGGGTTAGGCTAAAATAAATTGTTCTTGTTATAATAAGGTTAGGTAAGTTTTCAAAGATTCTTTTGGTGCAAAATTAAAATTTTTTACATTAACATTAATGAAAAAAAAATATATCTTTAAACGTAGAAGAGAAAATTTTAGAAAGGACATAATTTTAAATGAGTTCTTGCTAATTGACCAGTTTTACTTATTCGGCACGACATATATATATATATATATATATATATATATATATAAATATATATATATATATAAAATATATATATATATATATATATAAAATGAGGTGACGAATAGGCGGAAACTTGCGATTTGGTTAAATAGCAACCTTATCTTGCCATATAGGACAAGTGAAAATTTGTGTATGCAATAATTTCGCCAAAATCATTCTTAACCTAATGAAAAAATATATTTCACTGTGATTGTTTTGTATTAAATTATTGTAAACAAATCTAAAATATATTTAGTTGGGTTAGGCTAAAATAAATTGTTCTTGTCATAATAAGGTTAGGTAAGTTTTCTAAGATTCTTTTGGTGCAAAATTATAAATTTTTACATCAACATTAATGAAAAAAATATATCTTTAAACGTACAAGAGAAATTTCAGAAAGGTCGTAATTTTAAATGAGTTCTTGCTAATTGACCAGTTTTACATATTTGGCACGACTTATATATATATATATTATATATATATATATATATATATATATATATATATATAATATATATATATATATATATATATATATATATATATACATATATATGCATATAAATATTTATTTATTTTTATTTATTATCACACTGGCCGATTCCCACCAAGGCAGGGTGGCCCGAAAAAGAAAAACTTTCACCATCATTCACTCCATCACTGTCTTGCCAGAAGGGTGCTTTACACTACAGTTTTTAACTGCAACATTAACACCCCTCCTTCAGAGTGCAGGCACTGTACTTCCCATCTCCAGGACTCAAGTCCGGCCTGCCGGTTTCCCTGAACCCCTTCATAAATGTTACTTTGCTCACACTCCAACAGCACGTCAAGTATTAAAAACCATTTGTCTCCATTCACTCCTATCAAACACGCTCACGCATGCCTGCTGGAAGTCCAAGCCCCTCGCACACAAAACCTCCTTTACCCCCTCCCTCCAACCTTTCCTAGGCCGACCCCTACCCCGCCTTCCTTCCACTACAGACTGATACACTCTTGAAGTCATTCTGTTTCGCTCCATTCTCTCTACATGTCCGAACCACCTCAACAAGCCTTCCTCAGCCCTCTGGACAACAGTTTTGGTAATCCCGCACCTCCTCCTAACTTCCAAACTACGAATTCTCTGCATTATATTCACAAAACACATTGCCCTCAGACATGACATCTCCACTGCCTCCAGCCTTGTTCTCGCTGCAACATTCATCACCCATGCTTCACACCCATATAAGAGCGTTGGTAAAACTATACTCTCATACATTCCCCTCTTTGCCTCCAAGGACAAAGTTCTTTGTCTCCACAGACTCCTAAGTGCACCACTCACTCTTTTCCCCTCATCAATTCTATGATTCCCCTCATCTTTCATAGACCCATCCGCTGACACGTCCACTCCCAAATATCTGAATACATTCACCTCCTCCATACTCTCTCCTCCAATCTGATATTCAATCTTTCATCACCTAATCTTTTTGTTATCCTCATAACCTTACTCTTTCCTGTATTCACCTTTAATTTTCTTCTTTTGCACACCCTACCAAATTCATCCACCAATCTCTGCAACTTCTCTTCAGAATCTCCCAAGAGCACAGTGTCATCAGCAAAGAGCAGCTGTGACAACTCCCACTTTGTGTGTGATTCTTTATCTTTTAACTCCACGCCTCTTGCCAAGACCCTCGCATTTACTTCTCTTACAACCCCATCTATAAATATATTAAACAGCCACGGTGACATCACACATCCTTGTCTAAGGCCTACTTTTACTGGGAAATAATTTCCCTCTTTCCTACATACTCTAACTTGAGCCTCACTATCCTCGTAAAAAAATCTTCACTGCTTCCAGTAACCTACCTCCTACACCATACACTTGCAACATCTGCCACATTGCCCCCCTATCCACCCTGTCATACGCCTTTTCCAAATCCATAAATGCCACAAAGACCTCTTTAGCCTTATCTAAATACTGTTCACTTATATGTTTCACTGTAAACACCTGGTCCACACACCCCCTACCTTTCCTAAAGCCTCCTTGTTCATCTGCTATCCTATTCTCCGTCTTACTCTTAATTCTTTCAATAATAACTCTACCATACACTTTACGAGGTATACTCAGCAAAACTTATCCCCCTATAATTTTTGCACTCTCTTTTATCCCCTTTGCCTTTATACAAAGGAACTATGCATGCTCTCTGCCAATCCCTAGGTACCTTACCCTCTTCCATACATTTATTAAATAATTGCACCAACCACTCCAAAACTATATCCCCACCTGCTTTTAACATTTCTATCTTTATCCCATCAATCCCGGCTGCCTTACCCCCTTTCATTTTACCTACTGCCTCACGAACTTCCCCCACACTCACAACTGGCTCTTCCTCACTCCTGCAAGATGTTATTCCTCCTTGTCCTATACACGAAATCACAGCTTCCCTATCTTCATCAACATTTAACAATTCCTCAAAAAAATTTCCCTCCATCTTCCCAATACCTC
>NC_069405.1:39156006-39158506 GCF_026875155.1 Cherax quadricarinatus | reverse complement strand
CAATAACAAACGGGGAAATAGAGAAAAACGCTGAACCATATTATGCAATCGTAAATAGGAACACAAAAGTAATAAGAGACTGAAGACCCATCTATCAATAGACAATAAAATTTTTCACTTAAACAGATAAAAGATTGAAAATCAAACTCTCACTTCATCATATTAAAACAAATATACACCTTATCTATACAGATAATGAAGTGACTTGATTATAAACTCAAAGATCTGCACTATCTATTGAGTACGCCCCGAGATTTTTAAATGAAATTGAAAATTCGCGTCATATACCGAACGCTTGTCATTCCCGTAAATTAAATAAAAAATCCACGCCATCTATTGAGCGCACGGAGAGTTTGGTAGCAAGGGTGGTTGCGTCACATTACCGAGCCCCATCAGCCAGAATGGCTGAGCTGAACATTCCGTCGCGAAGCAGGAAGTGCTCAAGCTAAATGAAACTCGCTTTGAACGGCTTCGTTTAGCTCGAATTCGCAGTTGAAATTCAACGTTTCTATATATATATATATATATATATATATATATATAATATATATATATATTATATATATATATATATATATATATATATTATATATATATATTTTTTTATTATCACACCGGCCGATTCCCACCAAGGCAGGGTGGCCCCGAAAAAGAAAAACTTTCACCATCATTCACTCCATCACTGTCTTGCCAGAAGGGTGCTTTACACTACAGTTTTTAAACTGCAACATTAACACCCCTCCTTCAGAGTGCAGGCACTGTACTTCCCATCTCCAGGACTCAAGTCGGCCTGCCGGTTTCCCTGAATCCCTTCATAAATGTTACTTTGCTCACACTCCAACAGCACGTCAAGTATTAAAAACCATTTGTCTCCATTCACTCCTATCAAACACGCTCACGCATGCTGCTGGAAGTCCAAGCCCCTCGCACACAAAACCTCCTTTACCCCCCCCTCCAACCCTTCCTAGGCCGACCCCTACCCCGCCTTCCTTCCACTACAGACTGATACACTCTTGAAGTCATTCTGTTTCGCTCCATCTCTCTTACATGTCCGAACCACCTCAACAACCCTTCCTCAGCCCTCTGGACGACAGTTTTGGTAATCCCGCACCTCCTCCTAACTTCCAAACTACGAATTCTCTGCATTATATTCACACCACCATTGCCCTCAGACATGACATCTCCACTGCCTCCAGCCTTCTCCTCGCTGCAACATTCATCACCCACGCTTCACACCCATATAAGAGCGTTGGTAAAAAATATACTCTAATACATTCCCCTCTTTGCCTCCAAGGACAAAGTTCTTTGTCTCCACAGACTCCTAAGTGCACCACTCACTCTTTTTCCCTCATCAATTCTATGATTCACCTCATCTTTCATAGACCCATCCGCTGACACGTCCACTCCCAAATATCTGAATACGTTCACCTCCTCCATACTCTCTCCCTCCAATCTGATATTCAATCTTTCATCACCTAATCTTTTTGTTATCCTCATAACCTTACTCTTTCCTGTATTCACCTTTAATTTTCTTCTCTTGCACACCCTACCAAATTCATCCACCAATCTCTGCAACTTCTCTTCAGAATCTCCCAAGAGCACAGTGTCATCAGCAAAGAGCACTGTGACAACTCCCACTTTGTGTGTGATTCTTTATCTTTTAACTCCACGCCTCTTGCCAAGACCCTCGCATTTACTTCTCTTACAACCCATCTATAAATATATTAAACAACCACGGTGACATCACACATCCTTGTCTAAGGCCTACTTTTACTGGGAAAAAATTTCCCTCTTTCCTACATACTCTAACTTGAGCCTCACTATCCTCGTAAAAACTCTTCACTGCTTTCAAGTAACCTACCTCCTACACCATACACTTGCAACATCTGCCACATTGCCCCCTACCACCCTTTCCTACGCCTTTTCCAAATCCATAAATGCCACAAAGACCTCTTTAGCCTTATCTAAATACTGTTCACTTATATGTTTCACTGTAAACACCTGGTCCACACATCCCCTACCTTTCCTAAAGCCCTCTTTTTCATCTGCTATCCTATTCTCCGTCTTACTCTTAATTCTTTCAATTATAACTCTACCATACACTTTACCAGGTACACTCAACAGACTTATCCCCTATAATTTTTGCACTTTCTTTTATCCCCTTTGCCTTTATACAAAGGAACTATGCATGCTCTCTGCCAATCCCTAGTACCTTACCCTCTTCCATACATTTATTAAATAATTGCACCAACCACTCCAAAACTATATCCCCACCTGCTTTTAACATTTCTATCTTTATCCACTCAATCCCGGCTGCCTTACCCCCTTTCATTTTACCTACTGCCTCACGAACTTCCCCCACACTCACAACTGGCTCTTCCTCACTCCTACAAGATGTTATATATATATATATATTATATTATATCTATTATATATATATATATATTTTATATATATATATATATATATAATATATATATATATATTATATATAAGGGAA
>NC_069405.1:39126006-39151006 GCF_026875155.1 Cherax quadricarinatus | reverse complement strand
ACATCACAAACTCACAACCAAACCACTATAAATCATCAACTCAATTATACACGTTCAAATTCCTTATAACACATTAATACATCAACTATCACAATTACTCACAGCACTTTAATACATACTAAATATCAATACTCACTTACATTATCATACATAATCACAACATCAATACAATAATACACAATACAATATATACCACTACATTACATAACACAACAGTATACAAACAAACACATATAAACATACACCACAATAGTCACATCACAGTAAAAATCAAAAGCACAACTCAAGTACACCACACCATACTAACTACACATTACCAACCACATTACAAACAATACAGTAATCAACTCACAGAATCACCATACTCCAGACATACACTTAACAGTTAGAACAATAAGTAAATACGCATACTTAAGTAGTACATCACACATTCACAGTATCCCATTCAGACATTCACATATAGCCACTATCAGTATATGACATAATAGTAATATACACATGCCACAAATATACTCAATAAGTATCATCCATAGTATTATATTAGTATAAGCATCATAAATACATAACAATACACCAAAATACACAATATACCATACATCAACATAATAATCAAAATAAGCACATACACACAAAGATCAGACACAACAGACCACACTGATACAAAGTATACCACAACTATATAGTAACACAGCAAGACACAATCACGGTATACAGAAGCATATATAAATAGTATATAAGTACTAGAAGCAGAGTTGACGACGATAAGGATACGCCAGCACTTCTAGCAGACAGACATCAACATTACCAACACCGACCAAACCAATTAAATACGATAAATACTCACAAGACATCCAGATAGTCCAAAAGAATAATATCAACAATATTTGATTTACCAGTGGATTTTTACGATAATTAACAGTTAATCCATATGTATGTGAACATAGGTATACACATGCAGTTCCATATTAAGTCAGCGTATATTGTCTTTTATTAACATTTAACTCTGTGATCAGTCCTTCTGGAAAAAAGTGGTGTTACTATGCAGCGTGACCAGCTAAATTGCTGTCGAATTAGAATTATCCGGTGTGTTCAGGCTAGGAGTCGCACGGTTATTACAGCACCTATACCCAGCCACAAACAGCCACACCCAGCCAAACCCAGCCACACCCAGTCACACACAGCTACACCCAGCCACACCCAGCCACACCCAGCCACACCCAGCCGCATCAGCCACAACCAGCCACACCCAGACCACAAGCCACACCCAGCCATACCACCACACCCAGCCACACCAGCACACTCAGCCACACCCAGCAACATCACAGTCACAACCAGCCACACCAGAATGTCGAGCTACTCCAGAAGTCCAGCCACACCGGCACACACCGTAACGTCCACTCAACCCAGTCACACCCAGCCACACCCAAGAATGTCGAGCTACTCCCAGGAACGTCCAGCCACACCCGGATACACCCAGTAACGTCCAGTACACCAACCACACTCAGCCACACCTACCCACCCCAGCCACCACCCAGCCACACCCAGCCACACCCAGTCCCACAGCCACACCCACTAACGTCCAGCCACATACAGTCACACCTCATACGTTTATATGCATTTTCAACCATTCTAAACTACACAAAGCCAAATTCTAATACCATCACCTCTCTTCACAGTACCATGACCACACTTCACAGTACCATCACCACACTTCACAGTGTCAACACCACACTTCACAGTACCATCACCAAACTTTACAGTACCATCACCACACTCACATTACCATCACCACACTTCACAGAACCATCACCACACTTCACAGTACCATAACCAGACTTCACAGAACCATCACCATACTTCACAGTACCATCACCACACTTCACGTACCATCAAGACACTTCACAGTACCATCAACACACTTCACAGTACCATCACCAGACTTCCCAGAACCATCACCATACTTCACAGTACCATCACCACACTTCACAGTACCATTACCACACTTCAGAGTACCATCAACACACTTCACAGTGCCATCACCACACTTCACAGTACCATCGACACACTTCACAGTACCATCACCACACATCACAGTACCATCACAGCACTTCACAGTACCATCACTACACTTCAAAGTACCATCACTACATTTCACAATACCATTATCACCCTTCACAGTACAATCATCACACTTCACAATACCATCACCACACTTCACAGTACCATCACCACACTTCACATGTACCAACGCCACACTTCACAGTAACCATCACCAAACTTCACAGTACCATCACCACACTTCACATTACCATCACCACACTTCACAGTACCATCACATCTTCACAATACCATCACCAGACTTCACAGAACCATCACCAATTTCACAGTACCATCACAACACTTCACAGTACCATTACCATACTTCACAGTACCATCACCACACTTCACAGTACCATTACCACACTTCAAAGTACCATCACCACACCTCACAGTACCATCACCACACTAAAAAGTACCATCACTACACTTCACAGTACCATCACAACACTTCAGAGTACCATCACCGAACTTCACAGTACCATCACCATACTTCAAAGTACCATCACTACACTTCACAATACCATTATCACCCTTCACAGTACAATCATCACACTTCACAATAAGATCACCACACTTCACAGTAAGATCACAACACTTCACAGTACCATCACCAGACTTCACAGTACCATCACTACACTTCAGAGTACCATCACCTCACTTCACAGTACTATCAACACACTTCACAGTATTGTCATCACACTTCACAGTACCATCACCACACTTCACAGTACCATCACCACACTTCACAGTACCATCAGCACACTTCACAGTACCATCACCACACTTCACAGTACCATCACCAAACTTCACAGTACCATCACCACACTTCACATTACCGTCACCTCACTTCAAAGTACCATCAACACACTTCAGGGTACCAAAACCACACTTTACATTATCATCTCAACACTTCACAGTACCATCACTACACTTCACAGTACCATCACCACACTTCACAGTATCATCACAACACTTCACAGCACCATCACTACACTTCACAGTATCATCACCAGAGTGCACAGTATCATCAGTACAGTACACTTCACAGTACCATCATCACACTTCACAGAACCTTCACCACTCTTCAGAGTACCATCAACACACTTCACAGTACCATCACCACACTTCACAATATCATCACTACACTTCACAGTACCATCACCACATTGCACAGTATTATCAGTACACTTCACAGTACCATCACCACACTTCACAGTACCTTCACCACTCTTCACAGTAAAATCACCACACTTCACAGTACCATCACCACACTTCACAGTACCATCAACACACATCACGGTACCATCACCACACTTTACAGTATCATCACACTTCACAATACCATCACCACACTTCACAGTACCATCACCACACTTCACAGTACCGTCACCACACTTCACAGTACCATCACTACACATCACGATACCATCACCACACTTCACAGTACATTCACTACACTTCACAGTACCATCAGCACAGTGCACAGTATCATCAGTACACTTCACAGTACCATCAATACACCTCACAGTATCATCACCAGAGTGCACAGTATCATCAGTACACATCACAGTACCATCACCACACTTCACAGAACCTTCACCAGTCTTCACAGTACCATCACCACACTTCTCAGTACCATCACTACACTTCACAGAACCATCACCACACTTTACAGTATCATCACTACACTTCACAGTACCATCACCACACTTCACAGTACCATCACCACACTTCACAGTATCATCTCAACAATTCACAGCACAATCATCACACTTCAAAGTATCATCACCACACTTCACAATGCCATCATAGCACTTCACAGTACCATCACTAACTTCACAGCACCATCATCACACTTCACAGTATCATCACAACACTTCACAGTATTACAACAATTCTTCACAGTACCATCGCCACACTTCACAGCACCATCACCATACTTCACAGTACCATCACCACACTTCACAGTATTATCACCACGCTTCACAGCACCATCACCACACTTCACATTATCATCATCACACTTCACAGTACCATCACCACACTTCACAGTACCATCACCACACTTCACAGAACCTTCACCACTCTTCACAGTACCATTACCACACTTCACAGTACCATCACTACACTTCACAGTACCATCACAACACTTCACATTACCATCAACACACATCACGGTACCATCACCACACTTTACAGTACCATCACCACACTTCACAGTACCATCACCACACTTCACAGTACTGTCACCACACTTCACAGTACCATCACAATACATCACGATACCATCACCACACTTCACAGTACAATCACTACACTTCACTGTACCATCAACACAGTGCATAGTATCATCAGTACACTTCACAGTACCATCAACACACTTCACAGTATCATCACCAGAGTGCACAGTATCATAAGTACACTTCACAGTACCATCACCACACTTCACATTATCATCATCACACTTCACAGTACCATCACTACACTTCACAGTACCATCACCACACTTCACAGAACCTTCACCACTCTTCACAGTACCATTACCACACTTCACAGTACCATCACTACACTTCACAGTACCATCGCAACACTTCACAGTACCATCAACACACATCACGGAACCATCACCACACTTTACAGTATCATCACTACACTTCACAGTACCTTCACCACTCTTCACAGTACCATCACCACACTTCACAGTACCATCACCACACTTCACAGTATCATCTCAACAATTTACAGAACAATCACCACACTTCAAAGTATCATCACCACACTTCACAGTGCCATCATAGCACTTCACAGTACCATCACCACACTTCACAGTACCATCATCGCACTTCACAGTACCATCACCACACTTCACAGTATTATCACAATGCTTCACAGTAATATCGCCACACTTTACAGCACCATCACCACACTTCACAGTACCATCACCACACTTCACAGTATTATCACCACGCTTCACAGTACCATCACCACACTTCACATTATCATCATCATATTTCACAGTACCATCACCACACTTCACAGTATTATCACCACACATCAGAGTACTATCGCAACACTTCACAGCATAATCACAACACTCCACAGTTCCCTCACCACACCTCACAGTATTATCACCACACTTCAAAGTACCAACACCACATTTCACATTACCATCATCACATTTCACAGCACCATCATCACACTTCACAGTACCATCACCACAATTCACAGTACAATCATAACACTTCACGTACCATCACTATAATTCACAGTACTATCACCACACTTCACATTACCATCATCACATTTCACAGTACCATCACCACACTCCACATTACCATCATCACATTTCATAGTACAATCACCACTCTTCACAGTACCATCACCACACTTCACATTACCATCTTCACATTTCACAGTACCCTCACCACACTTCACAGTACCATCATCACACTTCACAGTAAGACCACCACACTTCACAGTATCATCAAAACACTTCACATTACCATCATCACATTTCACAGTGCCATCACCACACTTCACAGTATCATCACCACACTTCACAGTATTATCACCACGCTTCACAGTACCATCAGCTCACTTCACATTATCATCATCATATTTCACAGTAACATCACCACACTCCACAGTTCCCTCACCACACCTCTCAGTATTATCACCACACTTCACAGTACCATCACCACACTTCACAGTACCATCATCACACTTCAAAGTAAGATTATCAAACTTCACAGTACCATCACCACACTTCACATTGCCATCATCACATTTCACATTACCATCACCACACTTCACGGTAAGATCACCACACTTCAGAGTACCATCACCACACTTCACATTACCATCTTCAGTTTTCACAGTACCATCACCACACTTCACAGTACCATCATCACACTTCACAGTACCATCACCACACTTCACAGTACCATCACCACATCACCACTCTTTACAGCAAGATCATCACACTTCACAGTAAGATCGCCACACTTCACAGTACCATCACCACACTTCATATTACCATCTTCACTTTTCACAGTACCATCACCACACGTCACAGTACCATCATCACACTTCACAGTACTATCACCACACTTCACAGTATTATCACAACACTTCGCAGTAATATCGCCACACTTCACAGCACCATCACCACACTTCACAGTACCATCTCCACACTTCACAGTATTATCACCACGCTTCACAGTACCATCACCACACTTCACATTATCATCATCATATTTCACAGTACCATCACCACACTTCACAATATTATCACCACACATCACAGTACTATCGCCACACTTCACAGCATAATCACCACACTCCACAGTTCCCTCACCACACCTCACAGTATTATCACCACACTTCACAGTACCAACACCACATTTCACAATACCATCATCACATTTCACAGCACCATCATCACACTTCACAGTACCATCACCACAATTCACAGTACAATCATCACACTTCACAGTACCATCACTACAATTCACAGTACCATCACCACACTTCACATTACCATCATCACATTTCATAGTACAATCACCACTCTTCACAGTACCATCACCACACTTCACATTACCATCTTCACATTTCACAGTACCATCACCACACTTCACAGTTCCATCATCACACTTCACAGTAAGATTACCACACTTCACAATATCATCACAACAATTCACATTACCATCATCACATTTCACAGTACCATCACCACACTTCACAGTATCATCACCACACTTCACAGTATTATCACCACATTTCACAGTACCATCACCACCCTTCACATTATCATCATCATATTTCACAGTATCATCACCACACTTCACAGTATTATCACCACACATCAGAGTAATATCGCCACACTTCACAGCACCATCACCACACTCCACAGTTCCCTCACCACACCTCACAGTATTATCACCACACTTCACAGTACCAACACAACACTTCACATTTCCATCATCACATTTCAGTACAATCACCACACTCCACATTACGATCATCACATT
Source organism: Cherax quadricarinatus (assembly GCF_026875155.1). NCBI lineage: Eukaryota > Metazoa > Arthropoda > Malacostraca > Decapoda > Parastacidae > Cherax > Cherax quadricarinatus. Next base: position 39,143,873 of record NC_069405.1, on the reverse strand, counting down.
TCACAGTACAATCACCACACTTCACAGTACCATAACCACACTTCACAGTACCATCACCACACTTCACAGTATCATCTCAACAATTTACAGAACAATCATCACACTTCAAAGTATCATCACCACACTTCACAGTGCCATCATAGCACTTCACAGTACCATCACCACTCTTCACAGTACCATCATCGCACTTCACAGTACCATCACCACACTTCACAGTATTATCACAACACTTCACAGTAATATCGAAACACTTCACAGCACCATCACACACTTCACAGTACCATCACCACACTTCACAGTATTATCACCACGCTTCACAGTACCATCACCACACTTCACATTATCATCATCATATTTCACAGTACCATCACCACACTTCACAGTATATCACCACATCAGTGTAGTATCGCAGCACTTCACAGCATAATCACCACACTCCACAGTTCCCTCACCACACCTCACAGTATTATCACCACACTTCAAAGTACCAACACCACATTTCACATTACCATCATCACTTTCAAAGCTCCATCATCACACTTCACAGTACCATCACCACAATTCACAGTACAATCATCACACTTCACAGTACCATCACTACAATTCACAGTACTATCACCACACTTCACATTACCATCATCACATTTCACAGTACCATCACCACACTCAACATTACCATCAACAATTTCATAGTACAATCACACTCTTCACAGTACCATCACCACACTTCACATTACCATCTACACATTTCACAGTACCATCACCACACTTCACAGTACCATCATCACACTTCACAGTAAGATCACCACATTTCACAGTATCATCACCACACTTCACATTACCATCATCACACTTCACAGTACCATCACCACAATTCACAGTACAATCATCACACTTCACAGTACCATCACTACAATTCACAGTACTATCACCACACTTCACATTACCATCATCACATTTCACAGTACCATCACCACACTCCACATTACCGTCATTACATTTCATAGTACAATCACCACTCTTCACAGTACCATCACCACACTTCACATTACCATCTTCACATTTCACAGTACCATCACCACACTTCACAGTACCATCATCACACTTCACAGTATCATCAAAACACTTCACATTACCATCATCACATTTCACAGTTCCCTCACCACACCTCTCAGTATTATCACCACACTTCACAGTACCATCATCACACTTCAAAGTAAGATCATCACACTTCACAGTACCATCACCACACTTCACATTACCATCATCACATTTCACAGTACCATCACCACACTCCACATTACCGTCATTACATTCATAGTACAATCACCACTCTTCACAGTACCATCACCACACTTCACATTACCATCTTCACATTTCACAGTACCATCACCACACTTCACATTACCATCATCACATTTCACAGTACCATCACCACACTCCACATTACCGTCATTACATTCATGTACAATCACCACCTCTTCACAGTACATACCACACTTCACATTACCATCTTCACATTTCACAGTACCATCACCACACTTCACAGTACCATCATCACACTCACAGTATCATCAAAACACTTCACATTACCATCATCACATTTCACAGTTCCCTCACCACACCTCTCAGTATTATCACCACACTTCACAGTACCATCATCACACTTCAAAGTAAGATCATCACACTTCACATTACCATCACCACACTTCACAGTAAGATCACCACGTTCAGGTACATCACCACACTTCACGTAATCACCACACTCAGAGTACCATCACCACACTTCACATTACCATCTTCAGTTTTCACAGTACCATCACCACACTTCACAGTACCATCATCACACTTCACAGTACCATCACCACACTTCGCAGTACCATCACCACATCAACACTCTTTACAGCAAGATCACCACACTTCACAGTAAGATCGCCACACTTCACAGTACCATCACCACACTTCATATTACATCTCACTTTTCACAGTACCATCACCACACGTCACAGTACCATCATCACTTCACAGTACTATCACCACACTTCACAGTATTATCACAACACTTCGCAGTAATATCGCCACACTTCACAGCACCATCACCACACTTCACAGTACCATCTCCACACTTCACAGTATTATCACCACGCTTCACAGTACCACCACCACACTTCACATATCTATCATATTTCACAGTACCATCACCACACTTCACAATATTATCACACACATCACAGTACTATCGCCACACTTCACAGCATAATCACCACACTCCACAGTTCCCTCACCACACCTCACAGTATTATCACCACACTTCACAGTACCAACACCACATTTCACAATACATCATCACATTTCACAGCACCATCATCACACTTCACAGTACCATCACCACAATTCACAGTACAATCATCACACTTCACAGTACCATCACTACAATTCACAGTACCATCACCACACTTCACATTACCATCATCACATTTCATAGTACAATCACCACTCTTCACAGTACCATCACCACACTTCACATTACCATCTTCACATTTCACAGTACCATCACCACACTTCACAGTTCCATCATCACACTTCACAGTAAGATTACCACACTTCACAATATCATCACAACAATTCACATTACCATCATCACATTTCACATACCATCACACACTTCAAGTATCATCACCACACTTCACAGTATTATCACCACATTTCACAGTACCATCACCACCCTTCACATTATCATCATCAATTCACAGTTCATCACCACACTTCACAGTATTATCACCACACATCACAGTAATATCGCCACACTTCACAGCACCATCACCACACTCCACAGTTCCCTACACCCTCACAGTTTATCACCACCTACTCACGTACCAACCAACACTTCACATTACCATCATCACATTTCAGTACAATCACCACACTCCACATTACGATCATCACATTTCACAGTACAATCACCACCCTTCACAGTACCATCACCACACTTCATATTATCATCTTCACATTTCACAGTACCATCACCACACTTCACAGTACCATAACCACACTTCACAGTACCATCACCACACTTCACAGTATCATCTCAACAATTTACAGAACAATCATCACACTTCAAAGTATCATCACCACACTTCACAGTGCCATCATAGCACTTCACAGTACCATCACCACTCTTCACAGTACCATCATTGCACTTCACAGTACCATCACCACACTTCACAGTATTATCACAACACTTCACAGTAATATCGCCACACTTCACAGCACCATCACCACACTTCACAGTACCATCACCACACTTCACAGTATTATCACCACGCTTCACAGTACCATCACCACACTTCACATTATCATCATCATATTTCACAGTACCATCACCACACTTCACAGTATTATCACCACACATCAGTGTACTATCGCAACACTTCACAGCATAATCACCACACTCCACAGTTCCCTCACCACACCTCACAGTATTATCACACCTTCACAGTACCAACACCACATTTCACATTACCATCATCACATTTCAAAGCACCATCATCACACTTCACAGTACCATCACCACAATTCACAGTACAATCATCACACTTCACAGTACCATCACTACAATTCACAGTACTATCACCACACTTCACATTACCATCATCACATTTCACAGTACCATCACCACACTCCACATTACCATCATCACATTTCATAGTACAATCACCACTCTTCACAGTACCATCACCACACTTCACATTACCATCTTCACATTTCACAGTACCATCACCACACTTCACAGTACCATCATCACACTTCACAGTAAGATCACCACACTTCACAGTATCATCAAACACTTCACATTACCATCATCACATTTCACAGTGCCATCACCACACTTCACAGTATCATCACCACACTTCACAGTATTATCACCACGCTTCACAGTACCATCACCTCACTTCACATTATCATCATCATATTTCACAGTACCATCACCACACTCCACAGTTCCCTCACCACACCTCTCAGTATTATCACCACACTTCACAGTACCATCATCACACTTCAAAGATCATCACACTTCACAGTACCATCACCACACTTCACATTACCATCATCACATTTCACATTACCATCACCACACTTCACAGTAAGATCACCACACTTCAGAGTACCATCACGACACTTCACAGTAAGATCACCACACTTCAGAGTACCATCACCACACTTCACATTACCATCTTCACTTTTCACAGTACCATCACCACACTTCACAGTACCATCATCACACTTCACAGTACCATCACCACACTTCACAGTACCATCACCACATCACCACTCTTTACAGCAAGATTACCACACTTCACAGTAAGATCGCCACACTTCACAGTACCATCACCACACTTCATATTACCATCTTAACTTTTCCAGTACATCTCCACACGTCACAGTACCATCATCACACTTCACAGTACTATCACCACACTTCCAGTTTATCACAACACTTCGCAGTAATATCGCCACACTTCACAGACACATCACCACAACTTCCACAGTACCATCACCACACTTCACAATATTATCACCACACATCACAGTACTATCGCCACACTTCACAGCATAATCACATCACTCCACAGTTCCCTCACCCACACCTCACAGTATTAATCACCACACTTCACAGTACCAACGCCACATTTCACCAATACATCACATTTCACAGCACCATCATCACACTTCACATTACCATCACCACAATTCACAGTACCATCATCACACTTCACAGTACCATCACTACATTCACAGTACCATCACCACACTTCACATTACATCATCACATTTCATAGTACAATCATCACACTTTCACAGTACCATCACCACACTTCACATTACCATCATTCACTTTCACTGTACCATCACCACACTTCACAGTATCCATCATCACACTTCACAGTAGATTACCACACTTCACAGTATCATCACACACTTCACATTACCATCCATCACATTTCCACAGTACCATCACCACACTTCACAGTATCATCACCACACTTACAGTATTATCACCACATTTCACAGTACCATCACCACCCTCACATTACCATCATCATATTTCACAGTACCATCACCACACTTCACGTATTATCACCACACATCACAGTAATATCGCCACCTTCACAGCACATCTCACACTCCACAGTTCCCTCACCACACCTCACAGATTATCACACACTTCACAGTACCAACCACCATTCACATGTACCATCATCACATTTCAGTAAATCACCACACTCACATTACGATCATCACATTTCACAGTACAATCACCACCCTTCACAGTACATCACCACACTTCCTTATCATCTTCACATTTCACAGTACCATCACCACACTTCACAGTCCATAACACACTTCACAGTACCATCACCACACTCACAGTATATCCAACATTTACAGAACATATCATCACACTTCAAAGTATCATCACCACACTTCGCAGTGACCATCATAGCACTTCACAGTACCATCACCACACTTCACAGTACTTCATCGCACTTCACAGTACCATCACCACACTTCACAGTATTACAAACACTCACAGTAATATCGCCACACTTCACAGCACCATCACCACACTTCACAGTACCATCACACACTTCCAGTATTATCACCCACGCTTCACAGTACCATCACACACTTCACATTATCATCATCATATTTCACAGTACATCACCACACTTCACAGTTTATCACCACACATCAGAGTACTATCGCAACACTTCACAGCTAATCACCACTCACAGTCCTCACTACACCTCACAGTTTATCACCACACTTCAAATACCAAACCACATTTCACATTACCATCATCACATTTCAAAGATCATCATCAACTTTCACAGTACATCACCAGAATTCACAGTACAATCATTACACTTCACAGGCCATCATACATTCACAGTACTATCACCACACTTCACATTACATCATCACATTTCACAGTACCATCACCACACTCACATTACCATTCATACATTTCATAGTACAATCACCACTCTTCACAGTACCATCACCACACTTCATTTACCATCTTCACATTCACAGTGCCATCACCACACTTCACAGTGTCATCACCACACTTCACAGTATTATCACAGCTTCACAGTACCATCACCTCACTTCACATTATCATCATCATATTTCACAGTACCATCACAACACTCCACAGTTCCCTCACCACACCTCACAGTATTACCACCGCACTTCACAGTACCATCACCACACTTCACAGTACCATCATCACACTTCAAAGTAAGATCATCACATTTCACAGTACCATCACCACACTTCACATTACCATCATCACATTTCACATTACCATCACCACACTTCACAGTAGATCACACACTCACGAATACCATCACCACACTTCACATTACCATCTTCACTTTCCGTCCATCACCACACTTCACAGTACATCATCGCACTTCACAGTACCATCACCACACTTCACAGTACCATCATCATATTTCACAGTACCATCACCCACACTTCACAGTATTATCACACATCACAGTATATCCACACTTCACAGCATAATCACACACCCACAGTTCCTCACACACCTCACAGTATTATCACCACATTCACAGTCCAACTACATTCACAATACCATCATCACATTTCACAGCACCATCATCACACTTCACAGTACCATCACCACATTCCAGTCATCATCACACTTCACAGTACCATCCACTACAATTCACAGTACATCACAACACTTCACATTACCATCATCACATTTCATAGTACATTCACCACTCTTCAGTACCATCACCCACTTCACATTACCATCTTCACATTTCACAGTACCATCACCACACTTCACAGTTCCATCACCACACTTCACGTAAGTTACCACATTCACAATATCTCACAACACTTCACATTACCATCATCACATTCACAGTACCAATCACCACACTTCAACAGTACCATCACTACACTTCACAGTACCAATCCACCACACTTCACGTCCTATCACCACTTCACAGTACCATCACCACAGTTCACTACCATCACCACTCCACATTACCATCTACATTTCACAGTACCATCACCACACTTCTAGTAAGATCACCACACTTCACAGTACCACACACTTCACATTACAACCCCACACTTCAAGTACCATCACAACACTTCACAGCACCATCATCACACCTTCACAGTACATCACCACACTTCACAGTACCGTCACACACTTCAGTACATCACCACACTTCACGGTACCTCACCACAACTTCTCAGTATCATCCAAACTTCACAGTACCTCATCACACTTCACAGTACCATCGCCACACTTCACTGTACTATTACCACAGTTCACAGTACCATCACTACACTTCACGGTACCATTACCTCACTTCACAGTACCGTCACCAAACTTCACAGTACCATCACTACACTTCACAGTACCACACCACACTTCACAGTACTCACCACACTTCACGTACATCACCATCACTTCACAGTGCTATACCACGTTCACGTACATACCACAGTTCACAGTACCATCACCACACTTCACATTACCATCATTACATTTCACAGTACCATCACCACACTTCGTAGTAAGATCACCACACTTCACAGTACCAACACACTTCACATTAATGCCACCACACTTCACAGTACCATCACCACACTTCACAACACTATCATCACACCTCACAGTACCATCACCACACTTCACAGTACCATCACCACACTTCACAGTACCATCACCACACCTCACAGTACCATCACCACACTTCACAGTACCATCACCACACTTCACAGTAGCATCACCACACTTCACAGTACCATCACCACACTTCACAGTACCATCACCACACTTCACAGTACCATCACCACACTCACAGTAACCCTCCTACTACCACCTTATTGCCCTTTCCTCTCCCCTCAGGATATCTCGACTCCTACGAGGGAACTCCATCACAATTGTCTCACTTCCCCTCTCTTTTATTACTCTCTCTTCCCTCTCGCCTTACACTCCAGTAACACACACACACACACACACACACACACACACACACACACACACACACACACACACACACACACACACACACACACACACACATACACACACACACACACACACACACACATACACACACACACACACACACACACACACACACACACACACACACACACACACACACACACACACAACACACACACACACACACACACACACACACACACACACACATCAAACAACATAACACACACACACCAAACACACAACTACACATAAGACACCATCATACAGACACACACAACACACAACACAAAATAAATAAAAAATAAAATTTAAAATAAAGAAAATTGTCAAAGTGCTTAAAAACGTGGTAATGAGATTAATGATCGAACCAGATGTTATTCCATAGCAAGGACAGATTTATATATAATAACAATAGTAACAATAATATAGTAAATAAGTGTAGTAATAATAATGACAATAATGTTAGAGAATAAGTACAATAATGATATAATAATAATGCCACAGATATATAAATTTAGTAGTATTAATAGTAGTTGTAGTAGTAATAAATAATAATATAATACACACATAATAATAAGTAGTAATAGTAGTGTTTAGTAATAGTAGAACATAGTAGTAGTAGGCGGTATGGTACAGCAACAGCAGTAATCGTAGCAATATGTAGTAGTAGTAAAGCAGCAGCAGCAGCTAGTAGTACACACACGTAGTATGTAGTAGTAGAGTAGTAGTAGTAATAGTATGTAGTAGTAGAGTAGCAGTAGTAGTACACAGCAGCATAGTGGTAAAGCAGTAGTAGCTAGTAGTAGTTAGTAGTAGTAGTAGTTAGTAGTAGAAGCAGCAGTAGTGTAGGAGCAGCAGTAATAGTGGTAGTCAGCAACTGCAGCAGTCGTAGTCAATAGTTCATGTAGTAGTAGTAGTTACGCAGCAACAGCAGTCAAGTAGTAGTAGTAGCAACAGCAGCAGTAGTAGCACAGTAGAGTAGTGTAGTAGCAACGTAGTAGTAGAGTAGTAGTAGTAGTCAGTAGTAGCAGCAGCAGCAGCAATAGTGGTAGCAGCACAGCAGTAGTTACACTCAGTAGTAGTAGCAGAGTAGTAGTAGTAGTAGTAGTATAGCAGTAGCAGCAGTAGTAGAGAGCGGCACAGCAGTAGTAGTAGCATAGTGTGTGACAGCAGCAGAAGCAGCAGCAGTAGTAGCAGCAGAGTATCAGTGGTAGTAGTCAAGCAAGCAAGAGTAGAAATGTATAGCAGCAGCAGCAGCAAGTATTACACACAGTAGTAGTAGTAGCAGTAATAGATTAGCAGCAGCAGCAGTAGTGATAGCAGCAAGCGAGTAGCAGCAGTAGTAGTAGTAGTAGTAGTGCAGCAGCAGTAGTGGTAGCAGCAGCTAGCAGTAGTAGCAGTAATGATAGTAGTCACACATGTAGTGTTATTGTAGTATTAGCACTCTGCATTCCGTTCAAGCGTTAAGCAAGAGTTAAGTAAGTGTTTGAAAGGCAGTGTTTAAAAGGGCAAGTTTTTAAAGCAGTGTAGTAGTGTTTAAGTGCAAGTTTAAGGTCAAATAGGTCAGTGTTAAGGTACAATAGTTTCAAAGGCATCAAGCGTTAAGTATTCAAGTGCAAAGGCAGTGTTAAGTTAAGTAGTAAGTAATAGTTTAATAGCAAGTGTTAAGCAGTCATAGTGTTCAAGCGCCAAAGTGTTTAAAGTTAGTAGTGTGCAAAGTCAAGTGTACAGCAGCGTTTAGCAGTGTTAGGTAAAGTTTAAAGGATCAATGGTTTCAATATCAATGTGTGTTTAATTCAAGTGCTTTCACAGTCAATTTTTTTCAAGGTTTTAAAGTTCAAGTGTTTTAAAGGTCAAGTGTTTTAAAGGTCAAGTGTTTTAAAGGTCAAGTGTTTTAAAGGTCAAGTGTTTCAAAGGTCAAGTGTTTTACAAGTTCAAGTGTTTTGAAGGTCAAGTGTTTTACAGTTCAAGTGTTTTAAAGGTCAAGTGTTTCAAAGGGAAGGTCAAGTGTTTTACAGTTCAAGAGCTTTTAATTTCAAATATTTTTAAAGGCGAAGTATTTTTAAAGGTCAAATGTATATTTAGAAGGTCAAGAGCACTTCATTATGAAAGAAAAAGCAGTGTAAATGATTAACGAAAATTACTCCACATGCGATCTCCCTCTATTATAGGGTGACCCAACGAGGAAAACAAATTCACCATCCTTCACTCAATAGCTGTGTTGCCAGAATAAACAAATAATAATGTTTATTTCTACAAGTACATGTACAAGGTATACAGACTATAGCTGACTTCAGTGATGTCAGCTATGGTCTGTATACCTTGTTATGTAAAGAATTTCGGGTAAATTAGGTCAACTTTACCCCAGGATGCGACCCACACTAGTCGACTAACACCCAGGTACCTATTGTAGTGCTAGGTGAACATGAACAGCAGGTGTCTTATGGAAACACGTTCTAATGTTCCACCTGTACCAGGGATCGACCCACGGATGTCAGTGTGTGAGCTGAGTGCGCTACCAGTCGAGCTACGGAACATCACAGTATAAATGACCTTTCGAATCGCAGTATCTTTAGAGTACAGATATGGTATAAATGATTAATAAAACCGACAAGATGGAGACTGGGACACTTACACAACATTTGGAAATCTTTATTATTGAAACATTTCGCCAACCAGTGGATTTTTAAGTCTATTACAGAGAAGAACGAAGGAAGATGATAAGGAGTTTTGGTAATAAGTCCCACAGCTTGGAGACAGTGTTTAGTCCATCAGTCTTGACAGTACAGGCACAGAACTTTCCCCTACCTCTAACCTGTTTCTCTGAATCCCTTCATAAATGTTACCTTTCTCACACTCACACTCCAACAACACGTCAAATCCTCAAAAAAAAAAAAAACTTTCCACTCAATTTTGTCTAACACTCTCACACACATACCTCCATGATGCTCCACTACCTACCACTTAAAACCCTAATTGATTTCCTCCCTGCATCCCTTCCTGCGATGACTCCTATCCCTCCTTCAGTCTACCTTGTATTTACACCCCTCTCTTGGTTAACCTATTCTGTTTTATTCTAAGTAACCAGACTACCTCAACAACCCCTCCTAAGTCCTCTGAATCATACCTTTCATTCCTACTCTATACACACTGCTTACTATTTATCACGTTCTTTATTCTCTGCATAATATTCACACTAAATATTGATCTATCACTAATCACTGCCTTCAGCCTCTTCTTCAGGCAAGAGATCTTAGCGAGGCGTGAGTGGAACTTGGCGATTTAAGAGAAGAACTTGGCGAGGTTTTGGTGGACCTTGGAGAGGTAAGAGAAGAACCTAGTGAGGTAAGGGGAGAACTTAGTGAGGTAAGAGGAGAACTTAGTGAGGTGTGAGAGATTATGCTGTTAAGGAATTACACAGCGTAATTGGCTTAGTCGCTGCCACTTAACATGATTGGCCGTGGTTGATGCTGGCGGAGCTAGAGTGTTGTCTCTTCTGTTGATGCTGCTGCTGTTGCTGCTTTTTCTGCTGTTGCTGTTTTTTCTGCTGTTTCCTGTTTTTCTGCTTTTGCTACTTTTCTGCTGTTGCTGCTTTCACTACTGTTGCTGTTTTCCTGCTGTTGTTGCTGTTGATATTGTTGCTTTTGCTGCTGTTGATGACTATGTTGCTGCTTGTGCTTCTGCGGAGAGAAAAAGAGAGAGACAGACAGACAGACAGACAGACAGACAGACAGAGACAGAAAGACAGACGAACAAACAGAGAAAATTAGTTAGATCTCAGAAGATGGAGGTGAAAAAAAACTTATGCACCCTCGTTTTATTTGTATTTTTTTATATTCTCGTTACTTATTTATAGATCCTAAAAGACTTTACCAAACACTTTATAGACAGTGGTAAAGTGAGCTCATTAGAGCTAATGACTCTGAGGGACAATTAACCGGAGTGTAATGCTGATACAGTAATTACTAAGGTAATTACCAGCCTCCAGAGCACAGAGTGAAGCTACTTAATATTGTACACTTCATATTATATCTGAAGGAGCTTTAGTTTGTGCTGTTTTGAATGTAATTGTGCTACCTAGGGTGTAATTATCTTTGTTCACTATGATTATCTGTTGATATTATTATTACTGTAATTATTATTATTATTATTATTATTATTATTATTACTAGTGTTATTATTATAAGTGTTATTATTATTATTATTATTATTATTATTATTATTATTATTATTATTATTATTATATTAGTGTTATTATTATTATAGTAGTAGTAGTAGTAGTACTATTAGTAATAGCATTAGTATTATTATTATTCCTAATACTAATTTGATAATTATTGATATTATGAACATCACCCGTACTTGTAAACACACATACACACATGCACACGACATATCAAATACTGAGAGGAATAGAAAAGTTGGACAGAGACAGGATGTTCCAGAGATGGGACACAGTGCAAAATTAAAAATTTTTACATTAACAAAAATGAAAAAAATATATATGTTTCAACGTATAAGAGAAAATTTTTAGAAAGGAGTTAATTTTAAATGAGTTCTTGCTAATTGACCAGTTTTATATATTCGGCACGACATATATATATATATATATATATTATATATATATATATATATAATATATATATATATATACGTATCCTGAGTGCGTACGTACTCATCTAATTGTGGTAGCAGGGTTCAAATCCTAGCTCCTGGTCCAGCCTCTTTGCTTGACGCTACTAGGCCCACTCTCTCCCTGCTCTGTGAGCATCATCATACCTCTTCCTAAAACAGTCGTGTCAGAAGTGGGATTCGAACCCACGCCCGGAAGACCGGACTGCGACCTGAACGCAGCGCCTTGGACCGCTCGGCCATCCTGACTCCTGACTCGTGTGAGTGTGTGTGTGTGTACTAGTTAGTTACTATTTTGTCCAAGGCACTTGTCACTAAGACACTTGCCTGTTGTGTGTGAGTGTGTGAGTGTGTGTGGTGTGTGTGTGTGTGTGTGTGTGTGTGTGTGTGTTGTGTGTGTGTCTGTGTGTGTGTGTGTGTACTCACCTAATTGTGGTTGCAGGGGTCGAGACTCAGCTCCTGGCCCCGCCTCTTCACTGATCGCTATTAGGTCCTCCCTCTCTCTGCTTCCTGAGCTGTATCATACCTCTTCTTAAAACTATGTATGGTTCCTGCCTCCACTACTTCGCTTGCTAGGCTATTCCACTTCCTGACAACTCTATGACTGAAGAAATACTTCCTAACGTCCCTGTGACTCGTCTTAGTCTTCAGCTTCCAGTTGTGACCCCTTGTCCCTGTGTCCCCTCTCTGGAACATCCTATCTCTGTCCACCTTGTCTATTCCCCGCAGTATCTTGTATGTCGTTATCATGTCTCCCCTGAACCTTCTGTCCTCCAGTGTCGTCAGTCCGATTTCCCTACACCTTTCCTCGCACGACATTCCCCTGAGCTCTGGGGCTAGCCGTGTTGCAAACCTTTGTACTTTCTCTAACTTCTTGACGTGCTTGACCAGGTGTGGGTTCCAGACTGGTGCTGAATACTCCAGTATGGGCCTAACATACACAGTGTACAGTGTCTTGAACGATTCCTTATTAAGGTATCGGTACGCTATTCTCAGGTTTGCCAGGCGCCCTTATGCTGCAGCAGTTATTTGGTTAATGTGTGCCTCCGGTGATGTGCTCGGTGTTATGGTCACCCAAGGTCTTTCTCCCTGAGTGAGGTCTGTAGTCTTTGTCCACCTAGCCTATACTCTGTCTGCGGTCTTCTTTGCCCCTCCCCAATCTTCATGACTTTGCATTTGGCTGGATTGAATTAGAGAAGCCAGTTACTGGACCACATGTCCAGCCTGTCCAGGTCTCTTTGCAGTCCTGCCTCATCCTCAATCCGATTTAATTCTTCTCATCAACTTCACATTCATCTGCGAACAGGGACACTTCAGAGTCTATTCCTTCCATCGTGTCGTTCACATATATCAAAAATAGCACTGGTCCTAGAACTGACCCCTGTGGACCCCCGCTCATCACAGGCGCCCACTGTGATACCTCTCACGTACCATGACGCGTTGCTGGCCTCCCTGTCAGGTATTCCCTGATCCCATTGCAGTGCCCTCCCGTTACATGCGCCTGATCCTCCAGCTTCTGCACTAATCTCTTGTGGGGAACTGTGTCAAAGGCCTTCCTGCAGTCTAGGAAAAACGCAATCAAACCCACTCCTCTCTCTCTCTGCCCCTTACTTCTGTTACCTTGTCATAAAACTCCAGGAGGTTTGTGATACAAGATTTGCCTTCCATGAACCCATGCGGGTTTTTTCATTTATAATCTTGTTCCTTTCCAGGTGTTCAAACCCCCTCTCCTCCTGATAATCTTCTCCATGATTTTTGCACACAATACATGTCAGAGACACAGGTCTGTAGTTTAGCGCCTCGTTTCTTTTTTCCTTTCTTAAATAGGGGACTACATTAGCTGTCTTCCATTTCTCAGGTGGGTTCCCCAGTTTCAAGGGATGTGTTGAAGATTGTGGTTAGAGGCACGTACCAGCATCTCTGCTCCTTCTCTAAGGACCCCTTTGGGAGATGTTGTCCGTCCCATCGCCTTTGAGGTGTCAAGGTCACTTAGGAGCTTCTTCACCTCCTCCTCATTGTTCGTATGTCATCCAACACTTGTTGGTACATTCCCTCTTCATGTTCCCTTCTGTGCTGCCCTACCCACACCCCTTTTCCCTGTCTCTACTGTAAAAACTTCCTTAAATCTCCTGTTCAGCTCCTCACATATCTCCTGATCATTTTCTTTGTGAGTTCTCCACCTTCTGTCCTTAATCTGATCACCTGGTCTTGACTGTTGTCTTCCTCCTAAATTGGCTATACAGCATTTTTCGGGTCAGTTTTGATTCTCGAAGCTATGTCATTTTCATACTGTCGCTGGGCCTCCCTCCTTACCTGTGCATACTCATTCCTGGCTCTGCGACTGATCTTCCTATTTTCGTGTGTTCTCTGCCTTCTGTACTTTTTTTCCATTCTCTATTTCACTTTGTTTTTTGCCTCCTTACACCGTCGGGTAAACCAGGGGCTCGTTCTGGTCTTCCCGTTGTTACGTTGCCCTTTTGGGGAAAAAAACTTTCCACTGCCTCTTTGCATTTTGTTGTTATATATTCCATCAATTTAATTTTACTGGTTTTCCCCTGCCAGTTCTCTGTCCCACTGGACCTCCCTCAGGAAGTTCTTCAACCATTATGTAGTCCCCTCTTTTATATCAGGCTTTTCTCATTCAACTCCTGTTATTCTCTCCACTTGCAGCTCTACTAGTATTTTCAAAGCACAGAACCACGTGGTCGCTACTCCTAGGGGACTCTCATACTTGATGTCCTCAATGTCTGAGCTGCGCAGGGGAACACAAGGTCCAATCTTGCTGGTTCATCCTCCCCTCTCAATCTGGTAGTGTCCTTAACATGTTGGTGCATGAGGTTTGCCAGCACCACGTCCAACATCCTGGCTCTCCATGTTTCGGGACCCCCATGTGGCTCCGGGTTTTCCCAGTCAATCTCCCTGGGGTTTTGAAATCCCCCATAACCAGCAACTTTGCTCTGCTGGAGTGAGCTTTTCTGGCCACCTAGCAAGTGTGTCCACCATTGCCCTGTTGCTCTCTCATTCCTCTCTTGGCTCCTGCAGTTCTGTGGTGGATTATACATCACTGAAAATGACCACTTTTTGTTCCCCCAGACTGAAGTGTACCTACTATGTACCCCTCTTTCTCCCGCCTCATCAATGTCTTCCATTTTCTCGAATTTCCATGTTTTTTTTACGAAGCAGAGCAACCCCGCCTCCCCCTTGCCCCTTTTATCTTTCTTAAATGATCTGGTATCCTGGTGGGAAGATTGCATCTGTTATTGTCTCCGTGAGTTTTGTTCTGTAACGGCTATGATGTCTGGGACTTCTCATTGTTTTCTTTCTTGCCATTCCTCATGTTTATTCGTTAATCCATCTGCATTTGTGTACCAAACCTTCAACTTCTGTTCTAATACTGTAACTGTGGTGCGGGGGGGGAACAGAGGGATCGGTGTGTGATGGTTGGTTTGGATTGTTTCAGTTGCCTTGGGGGTGTCGTGGCTGGAGTCCGTTTTCAGGTGTTTCGGGGGGTGTGCTTGTCCTTCCATTTGATCCTGGGTTATTCTGCTCTCCTTTTTCATTTCCTCCCATTTCTCCTTTCGTTTTTGAACTCTCTCTTTCCATCGTTTCCCTTTTCCCGTCCTGTGTTCTGTCTCGATCGGGGTTTAAAACACTCCGGAACTCCTGCTTGCCTCTCAGCCGTGCTTTCTCCTGCAGGATCATGGTTCGGGTTGATTCTGCCTTGAAAATTACTTTGAGAGGCCGATTCCTTTTCTTTGTGAACCACCAAATTTTCTCCGAAATTTGCCACCAGGGCATGTCCCCCTCACCTATCACCTTCATAAATACTTCAATCGCTTTTTTCTCCTCCTGCTTTTTTTTCTTCATAATTTTCCCTTTTTAGCTTCGTCTAGCCCATAGACAAACTCGGATCTCTCCCTTTCCCCTCCCACTGTGACTCCCATTGCATCCTCTGATGTGTTTTAGTTCCTTCCCGTGGAGTGTTCGTTCCTTCAGTCCCTTCCCTATTTAAAGGCCCCTATGCTTTTTGGGTTTGTCCTTCCTGCTCACCTGTTCCTGGCCCCCACAGGTATCTGGTATGGTCCCTGCACATGTCGTAGTTCCTTCGAGTCTTCCAACCTTTCAATTCGGGTCCTAGTGTCCCTCCCTTTTTTGTTTTGGTCCATGGGGGTTGACAGGACCTCTGCATACAGTTTAATTTCCATGCTTCCTTCAACCTGTTGTCTGTGTCTGATGTAGCCATTGCCGATGCTACTTCTGTAATACTTTGCCCTCTGTGCTGTTTCAGATGTCTCAGCTCCTCTTCTAATCTCTCTATCTTGATTTCTCTGCTGTGGCCTGTTGCTTCCACCTTCTGCATTCTGCTGCTAACCCTCTTTTCCATCCTTTCTTTCCAGCTCATCTAGTCTCCTTCATCATTTCTTCCTCCCTTTTTTGAGCTCTGCCTCCCATTCCTCCCCTCCCAGATTCGCCCTTTGGAGCCCCTTGACCTCATCCTGGTTCTAATTTCCCCCGTTGCTCCACAAAAGGGGGGGAAACGGGGGGTTAGGGGAGGGGAATAGATGGTTAGGAGGAAAGGGGAGGGGATGGTTGTGGGGAGGGGGAGGATGGTTATTGGACGGGTAGAGATAGTTGGGGGAGGGGGTTAAGGGTTTTTGGGGAGGGGAAAGGTGGCTAGGGTTAGGTGGTTAGGAAGGGGGGAGTGGTGTTGGGGGATGGGGGAGAACATGTTTAAAGAGGAGAGGGGGATGGATGGTTTATGGGGAGGGGGGGGGATGGTTATAGAGGGAGGGAGGTAGTTGGAGAGGGTTAGATGGTTTGGGGGGGGGTTTTAGGTTTTTTGGGGGGAGGGGTAGGTGGCTAAGGTGAGGTGGTTAGGGAAGGAGGAGAGGTGGTTAGGGAGGGGGGGTACGTGTTTGTGTCAAGTGTTTGTGTCAAAGGGTGGAGGGTGTGTGTGTTTTGTATATGGGGTGTGTGTGGTGTGTGTGTGTGTGTGTGTGGTGTGTGTGTGTGTGTGTGTGTGGTGTGTGTGTGTGTATGTGCGTGTGTTGAAAGTGAAATGTGTGTGTGTGTGCGTGTGTGTGTGTGCGGTGGGTGTGGTGTGTGTGTGTGGTGTGTGTGTATATATATATATATATATATATATATATGTGTGTGTGTGTTT
>NC_069405.1:39106006-39118506 GCF_026875155.1 Cherax quadricarinatus | reverse complement strand
GAGGAAGACAACAGTCAAAGACCAGGTGATCAGATTAAAGGACAGAAGGTGGAGAACTCACAAGAAATGATCAGAGATATGTGAGGAGCTGAACAGGGGATTTAAGAAGTTTTTAAAAGTAGAGACAGGAAGGGCTGTGGGAGACAGCACAGAAGGGAACATGAAGAGGAATGTACCAACAAGTGTTGGATGACATACGAACAACTGAGGAGGAGGGGAAGAAGCTCCTAGTGACCTTGACACCTCAAAGGCGATGGGAACCGGACAACATCTCCCAAAGGGCTTAGAGAAGGACAGAGATGCTGTACGTGCCTCTAACCACAATCTTCAACACATCCCTTGAAACTGGGCAACTACCTGAGAAATGGAAGACAGCTAATGTAGTCCCCATATTTAAGAAAGGAAACAGAAACGAGGCGCTAAACTACAGACCTGTGTCTCTGACATGTATTGTGTGCAAAGTCATGGAGAAGATTATCAGGAGGAGAGTGGTCGAACACCTGGAAAGGAACAAGATTATAAATGAAAACCAGCATGGGTTCATGGAAGGCAAATCTTGTATCACAAACCTCCTGGAGTTTTAAGACAAAGTAACAGAAGTAAGACACGAGAGAGAGAGGAGTGGGTAGATTGCGTTTTCCTAGACTGCAGGAAGGCCTTTGACACAGTTCCCCACAAGAGATTAGTGCAGAAGCTGGAGGATCAGGCGCATGTAACAGGGAGGGCACTGCAATGGATCTGGGAATACCTGACAGGGAGGCAGCAACGCGTCATGGTACGTGAAGAGGTATCACAGTGGGCGCCTGTGATGAGCGGGGTCCCACAGGGGTCAGTTCTAGGACCAGTGCTATTTTTGATATATGTGAACGACACGATGGAAGGAATAGACTCTGAAGTGTCCCTGTTCGCAGATGATGTGAAGTTGATGAGAAGAATTAAATCGGATGAGGATGAGGCAGGACTGCAAAGAGACCTGGACAGGCTGGACATGTGGTCCTGTAACTGGCTTCTCTAATTCAATCCAGCCAAATGCAAAGTCATGAAGATTGGGGAGGGGCAAAGAAGACCGCAGACAGAGTATAGGCTAGGTGGACAAAGACTACAGACCTCACTCAGGGAGAAAGACCTTGGGGTGACCATAACACCGAGCACATCACCGGAGGCACACATCAACCAAATAACTGCTGCAGCATAAGGGCGCCTGGCAAACCTGAGAATAGCGTTCCGATACCTTAATAAGGAATCGTTCAAGACACTGTACACTGTGTATGTTAGGCCCATACTGGAGTATGCAGCACCAGTCTGGAACCCACACCTGGTCAAGCACGTCAAGAAGTTAGAGAAAGTACAAAGGTTTGCAACAAGGCTAGCCCCAGAGCTCAGGGGAATGTCGTGCGAGGAAAGGTGTAGGGAAATCGGACTGACGACACTGGAGGACAGAAGGTTCAGGGGAGACATGATAACGACATACAAGATACTGCGGGGAATAGACAAGGTGGACAGAGATAGGATGTTCCAGAGAGGGGACACAGGGACAAGGGGTCACAACTGGAAGCTGAAGACTAAGACGAGTCACAGGGACGTTAGGAAGTATTTCTTCAGTCATAGAGTTGTCAGGAAGTGGAATAGCCTAGCAAGCGAAGTAGTGGAGGCAGGAACCATACATAGTTTTAAGAAGAGGTATGATACAGCTCAGGAAGCAGAGAGAGGGAGGACCTAATAGCGATCAGTGAAGAGGCGGGGCCAGGAGCTGAGTCTCGACACCTGCAACCACAATTAGGTGAGTACACACACACACACACACACACACACACACACACACACACACACACACACACACACACTCAGGTACTTCTCGTAAAAAAAAATATATACTTAGCCAAAACTAGTACATATTGGATGCGTAAATCACTGTGGCAACCCCAACCAATTTCTTAAATATTTTTTTTTATGTATTAACCACAAAATGTGCTCTCCACTTCCCAAACTTTCCTCTTTTCCTACTTACTTCCCTTTTCCTTTCTTTCAACTCCCTCCCTCCCTTTTCCTGTCTCCTTTCCTCCCCTGCTTCATCCATTCTTCTTCAACCCTCTTTTCCGTTTCTTCCATCCCTCACATCAAGTTCCTTACTCACTACTCTATCTCATTAGTTCTCTCCGCTCTTTTTCAATATCTCCCCCTTTCCCTCAAAATACATATTTTTTTTTACATTTCTCCCTCTCTCCTTCTCCTCCTTTTCTCTTCCTTCTCCCCTCCTTCTCTCTCCTTCTCCCCTCCTTCTTCTTCCTTCTCCCTCCTCTCTCCTTCTCCCCTCCTCTCTTCCTTCTCTCCTCTTTCTCTCTTCCGTCTCCTCTTCTTCTCTCTTCCTTCTTCACTCCTTCTCTCTTCAATCTCCCTTCCTATCTTAATATCTTGCAAATTGACTTCATATTGAATATTAAGAGACAGAGACTTAGCACCTTAATTCACCTCTGTCATGAACACACGTACATCACTCAGCAGACCTGGAATAACAGCAGATCTGGAGTAACAGCAGACCTGGGGTAAGAGCAGACCTGGGGTAACAGCAGACCTGGGGTAACAGCAAACTTGGAGTAACAGCAGACCTTGTGTACTTGGTTCTACAAGTTAGTTAAACGACAGGTAATGCTGCCATGAACTAAGCAGATGACCACGTAACAACGGGGTATTACAGATACGTACTGGGAACAATTCTTATTGCTGACTCGGGGGGCACTGGCCACCCTCCCACTTCCACTACTTCCCAATGCCTCCTCAACACTTCCAGTACCCCATTAACACAATATATATAAACTCTCCTCTTCAAACCCACCCAGCACCCCATCAGTTCAACAATAACTACCATCTGGTTATTTTTTCGACTGAGAGAAACATCTGAGGAGCTGGTCGACTTTCCTGGTCACTTTTTCGAAGAGGTTAATTGAGTTTGTTTATGGAGAAACACTTTTGGAAATCTAAGAGCCAAGTAAGCTATAATTTGATAACTGATGAGGCTGGTGTCTAGGGTACTCGACAGATTTCTGAAATCATTTCTTTATCATCGAGGTTGTGATACATGTGTTGAACTGCGGGCGGTGGGCACCAAAAGCTTGAGCCTGATTTATGCCAGCAGCCAGGAGGCCTGGTCTGGGAGAGGGCTGCAGAGGCGCTGACCTCCGGAAGCGTCTGCAAGTAAACCATATAACCTTGAGAAAAGGAAAAAGTGTCCTAAGTGGAGGATTCGATGAGAGAGGGCGTAGCATTGATGCTACTGTCTGTTTACTTATCCACATAAGGTTGCAGAAGTCGAGGCTCAGCTCCTGGCCCTGCCTCTTATCCGGTAAAACAGTTGTAGAATGTATCAACACGTAAATAAGACACAATGAGAGTTTTGTCATTTTGTTGTGAAAGGTTGTCCAGGGTTTACTTCTCCTTGAATCGTTAACCCGATCATACCTATTCCTAAAGGTATGTATAGAGTCTGTCTCCATCATTTCTTCACCCAGTTCATTCTACTTTCTGACCACCCTGAGGCTGAACAAATATCTCTATGGTTCATCTATGTCAGTAGTATCTTGCTGTACCAGATGCCGAATTTACTTCAGACCACATTAGAAGTCGGCCAACGCTAATCCGGTCAGGATAAGTCATGACCAGCCTTAGAAATGCGGAAAATTTGTCCGAGACAAGAGAGGGAATCGAAGTCAGTTTCAGAGTGGCCCCAGGCAGTGTGTGTCCGCCTGCCTGGCCAAGCCGAGGCTGTGCGTCCTGGTGAGATTTCTGCTGTTGAATATAATATACATTCACAGTAATGTACGGAGAGTGTTAAATAATGAACTCGAATATCATTGGTATGCAATTTATTCCCTTCAATATTAGCTTTACCTTTCCTTCTATCGTTCCCTTCACCCTTCTCTCCACCCTTCCGTCACTCCACCCTTCTCTTCTCCCTTCCTCTATCTTTCATACAACTTGTCCTCCACTCGCTCTCAGCCTCCATTCGTCCCTTCAACCTTACCTTACCTTTCCCCTATCATTCCCTCCACCCTTCCCTTCTCTTCCCCCCACCTTCCCTTCAACGTTCCTTCATCTTCCTGCTCCCTCATGGTCACCTGTTAACCTTGTCTATAAGAAAAGAGAGAAGCTTTGATTTGGTTACAGGGAGTAAACATTTCTTTTTTTTATGCATCTTACCATATGTGTATTTATGTCTTTGATGAAGTCGAGTCGTAGCTCCTGACCCCATCAAGTGCCATTACTGGTCTGTGGCCTTTTGAGCCTTTTCATACTCATTCGTAATGCTGTGTATAAAGTTCTTGTCCCTAAATCCACTTTCCTGCCACGCTGAAACTGAAAAATTACTTCCTGACATCTGTAAATTATCGGTAATAAAACAGTTAATCTACTGCGCATCTAATTCTTCCTGAGCCTTAAAAATTTCCAACACATCATATCAGTTTATCTGAGTATCTTGTACGTCGCAAACATGTCTCCTCCTAGTGCTTTTCTCTATGGGACTAGTCGGGGTGCCGACCTTTGCACATTTCTAACTTTATTAGGCGTGCTTGATCGATTAGGAGGCTCCATGCTGGTGGTGCGCACTCTCGTAATATTAACTCCATTCACTCCGGCAATATTAACCCATGCACTCTGACAATATTAACCATGAACTCTGGCAGTGTGGAGTCTTACAGGTGGAGGCGGTGTAATCTGTTTCTCTCTGCCTCTAACAATGGCTTCTACGAGTTTTTTTTTTCAACTCTTCGCAACTTTTATTCTGCTGACTTTTTTTTTCCTTGCCTTCTGTTGACTTTCTTGTCAGCTTTTGTTGTCTTCTTTTATAATTTCTACTATAGCCATATTGGATACCGTTGTCTTCTGCTGTTTTCTTTTCCTTTTTGACTTCTGTTTTCTATTGTTGCTTCTGTTTTTTTTTCTTCGTATCTGTTTTATTTTTGTTAGTTTAGTTTTCTTTTGCTTTCCTCTGCTTTCTTTTATTGACTTTTCTTCTCTTTTGTTGACCAATGTTACATTTTGTTGGCTCCTATTTTTCTTTTGTTGGCTCTTGTTTTCTTTTCTTACTTTCATTTGTTGGGTTCAGTTTTCTTTAGTTGGATTCTGTTTTCATTTGTTGGCTTCTGTTTCTCTTTTAATGTCCTTTGCTTTCCCATTCATTTTTCTGCATTCTTTTGTTGGCTTCTCTTTCTTTTGTTGAATTCTGTTTTTTGTAGGTTTCTGTTTCCTTTAAGTTTTCAACTGTTGTCTTTAGTATTATTTTGGTGACTTTTGTTCTTATTTTCTTTCGTTGACTATTAACCTGTAAATCTTCAGTATTGTTATTGACCTGTAAATCCTCAGTATTCATACTGACCTGTAAATCCTTTGTTTTCTTAAATAATTTCGTCACTCCGTCACCCATCACGTAAGGTGATATCCTGTCTAGTTTCACCTTAGTCGTCTCTAGCGTCATTAGTACCATCTTCATTTCCTCTTTATCTACATGTGTGTGTACTCACCTAGTTGTACTCACCTAGTTGAGGTTGCGGGGGTCAAGTCCTGGCCCCGCCTCTTCACTGATCGCTACTAGGTCACTCTCCCTGAGCCGTGAGCTTTATCATACCTCTGCTTAAAGCTATGTATGGATCCTGCCTCCACTACATCGCTTCCCAAACTATTCCACTTACTGACTACTCTGTGGCTGAAGAAATACTTCCTAACATCCCTGTGATTCATCTGTGTCTTCAGCTTCCAACTGTGTCCCCTTGTTACTGTGTCCAATCTCTGGAACATCCTGTCTTTGTCCACCTTGTCAATTCCTCTCAGTATTTTGTATGTCGTTATCATGTCCCCCCTATCTCTCTGTCCTCCAGTGTCGTCAGGTTGATTTCCCTTAACCTCTCCTCGTAGGACATACCTCTTAGCTCTGGGACTAGTCTTGTTGCAAACCTTTGCACTTTCTCTAGTTTCTTCACGTGCTTGGCTAGGTGTGGGTTCCAAACTGGTGCCGCATATTCCAATATGGGCCTAACGTACACGGTGTACAGGGTCCTGAATGATTCCTTATTAAGATGTCGGAATGCTGTTCTGAGGTTTGCTAGGCGCCCATATGCTGCAGCAGTTATTTGGTTGATGTGCGCTTCAGGAGATGTGCCTGGTGTTATACTCACCCCAAGATCTTTTTCCTTGAGTGAGGTTTGTAGTCTCTGACCCCCTAGACTGTACTCCGTCTGCGGCCTTCTTTGCCCTTCCCCAATCTTCATGACTTTGCACTTGGTGGGATTGAACTCCAGGAGCCAATTGCTGGACCAGGTCTCCAGCCTGTCCAGATCCCTTTGTAGTTCTGCCTGGTCTTCGATCGAATGAACTCTTCTCATCAACTTCACGTCATCTGCAAACAGGGACACCTCGGAGTTTATTCCTTCCGTCATGTCGTTCACAAATACCAGAAACAGCACTGGTCCTAGGACTGACCCCTGTGGGACCCCGCTGGTCACAGGTACCCACTCTTACACCTCGCCACGTACCATTACTCGCTGCTGTCTTCCTGACAAGTATTCCCTGATCCATTGCAGTGCCTTCCCTGTTATCCCTGCTTGGTCCTCCAGTTTTTGCACTAATCCCTTGTGTGGTACTGCGTCAAAAGCCTTCTTGTAGTCCAAGAAAATGCAATCCACCCACCCCTCTCTCTCTTGTCTTACTGCTGTCACCATGTCATAGAACTCCAGTAGGTTTGTGACACAGGATTTCCCATCTCTGAAACCATGTTGGCTGCTGGTGATGAGATGATTCCTTTCTAGATGTTCCACCATTCTTCTCCTGACAATCTTTTCCATGATTTTGCATGCTATACATGTCAGTGACACTGGTCTGTAGTTTAGTGCTTCATGTCCGTCTCCTTTTTTAAAGATTGGGACCACATTTGCTGTCTTCCATGCCTCAGGCAATCTCCCTGTTTCGATAGATGTATTGAATATTGTTGTTAGGGGTACACATAGCGCCTCTGCTCCCTCTCTCAGGACCCATGGAGAGATGTTATCTGGCCCCATTGCCTTTGAGGTATCTAGCTCACTCAGAAGCCTCTTCACTTCTTCCTCGGTTGTGTGTACTGTGTCCAGCACATGGTGGTGTGCCCCACCTCTCCGTCTTTCTGGAGCCCCTTCTGTCTCCTCTGTGAACACTTCTTTGAATCTCTTGTTGAGTTCCTCACATACTTCTCTCCTTATTCTCCTGGGTCCTTTGCCTTCTATATTTCTTCCCTTCCCTAGCACACTTGTTTTTGCCTCCTTGCATCTTTGGGTGAACCATGGGCTCATCCTGGCTGTTTCATTATTCCTGTTACCCTTGGGTACAAACCTCTCCTCAGCCTCCTTGCACATTGTTGCTACATATTCCATCATCTCATTAACTGGCTTCCCTGCCAGTTCTCTGTCCCACTGAACCTCATTCAGGAAGTTCCTCATTCCTGTGTATTCCCCTTTCCTGTAGTTTGGTTTCATTTGTCCTTGCCTTCCTGCTTCCCCCTCCACTTGTAGCTCTACTGTGTATTCGAAGCTCAAAACCACATGATCGCTGGCCCCAAGGGGTCTTTCATATGTGATGTCCTCAATATCTGCACTACTCAAGGTGAATACTAAGTCCAGTCTTGCTGGTTCATCCTCTCCTCTCTCTCTTGTAGTGTCCCTTACGTGTTGGCACATGAAGTTTTCCAGTACCACCTCCATCATCTTAGCCCTCTATGTATCTTGGCCCCCATGTGGCTCCAAGTTCTCCCATTCGATATCCTTGTGGTTAAAGTCGCCCATGATCAGGAGCTTTGCCCTGCATGCATGAGCTCTTCTGGCCACTGCAGCCAGTGTGCCAACCATCGCTCTATTGCTCTCGTCATACTCTTGCCTTGGCCTCCTGCTGTTCTGTGGTGGGTTATACATCACTGTAATTATCACCTTGGGCCACCAGAGTGAAAGCGTTCCGCTATGTAATCACTTTCTTCTCCGCTGTCTCCTCTCTCCAGCTCATCAAAATTCCATCGGTGTTTGATCAGCAATGCCACTCCTCCACCCCCCCTGTTCCTTCTGTCTTTTCTCAGGATCTGGTATCACGCTGGAAAGATGGCATTTGTTATCATACCTGTAAGCTTGGTTTCTGTGATTGCTATGATGTCTGGTGATGCCTCTTTGACTCTTTCGTGCCACTCCTCCCACTTGTTTGTTATTCCATCAGCGTTTGTGTACCATACCTTCAGTTTCCTTTCCAACACTGTGGTTTGGGTGGCCTGTGGGGTTGGGAGACCTGGTAGCTTACTGTGGGATTCTATGGTTGGGGCTTGGGTGGAAGCTGTGGGTATGGATTATATTGTGTGTTGGGATGGTGTGATAGGTTGTGGGGTTCTGAGGATAGTTGTGTGTGTGCTTGCCCTTGCTGCTCTGTTCTGCTCTGACTGACCTCTGCTGGTTCCATCCTTGTCTCCTTTCCTAGCTCCTTTCGCTTTTTTGTCCTCTCCCTCAGCTGCTTTCTCTCTGTTTGTGTTCTGTCTCTGTCTAGGAACACCTTCTTGTATTCTTCCGAACTTTTCAACCGTGGTTTCTCTTGGAGGATCCTGTTCCGCACCGTTTCTGTCCTGAGAATCAGCTTGATCGGTCGGTTTCTCCCCTTCAAGTACCCCCCTATTCTCTGAAAATTTACAATCTCATCCATGTCTTCTCCTATTTCCGTGATGATTTTCTCAATCTCCTTTCTTTCTTCCTGCCGTCTTTCAGTGTGTGTCCTTTCCTCTCTCTCCCGAAGCCCATGGATAATCACTGATTTTGCCCTTTCCTCCTCCCATTGCCTCTTCCTCTGTGATTCTGGTTCCTGTCTGTATGTGGTCATTTTCTCCCTTGATTTTTCCAGTGGCTCTTGGTAGCACGGTTGTGCCTCAGCATTCGACCTATCTCCCTCTCCATCTGCACCATCTGCTCTTCCCTTCCACTCCCGGGTCCTTCTTTGCAGGCTGATATGACCTTAGCATAATTCATATCTCCTTCCTTCCTGTTCAGCCTCTCATCATCGTATGGTGTCTTCTCTGGTCACTACCCCTGAGACTTGCTTCAGCCTGTTTACCTCAAATTCTAGGACCTTTACCCTGGCTACTGCAGTTTCGACTTGTGCCTCCCAATTCTTCGTCTCCTTCTCCAACATCTTTTCCCATTTCACAGAGAGCTCTTTCTCCATTTTTTCAGAAAGCTCTCCTAATTTTCTCTCCCATTCTTGCTCTATCCTTTTCCACTGTTCCACCATCCATTCCTCCTTACCAGTACCATTGTCATCTGATCCCTGATTCCTGCGAGTCCCAACCATTTTTTTTTTTTAATGAAAGAGAGAGAGAAAAAGGGGGAGAGAGTGAGAGATAGGGAGAGAGAAAAGGGGAACCTAGAAGGAGGGGAAAAGAAGGGAAAAAGGGGGGAGAAAGTGAGAGAGGGAAAAGGTAAGGGAGAGGGGGGAGTGACAAGGGAAGAGAGAGAGAGAGAAAAGAAGAGGAAGAGAGAGAGTAAGAGAGGAAGAGAGGAAGAGAGAGAGGGAGAGGGAGAGAGAGAGGAAGAGAGAGAGAAAGAGTGAAAGGAAGAGAGAGAGGAAGAGAGAGAGGATGGAGAGAGGATGAGAGAGAGGATGAGAGAAAGGGGGAGAGAGGAGAGAGAGAGAGAGAGAGAGGAGAGAGAGAGAGAGAGAGAAGAGAGAGAGAGAGAGAGAGGAGAAAGAGGAGAGAGAGGAGAGAGAGAGAGAGAGAGGAAGAGAAAGGAGAGGGAGAGAGATGGGGGGGAAAGGAAGGGTTATAGGGTCACTTCACAGGAAGGTGTAAAATCCTGTATATGTGTTGTGTGTGTGTCTATATATGTGTGTGTGTGTGTCTGTGTGTGTGTGTGTGTGTTTATGTGTGTGTTTGTGGTGTGTGTGTGTGTGTGTGTGTGTGTGCATATGTGTGTGTGTGTGTGTGTGTGTGTGTGTGTGTGTGAGTGTGTGTGGTGTGTGTGGTGTGTGTGTGTGTGTGTGTGGTGTGTTTGCTACAGCTATTCAAGTGCCTAACGACAGAGCTGTTCTCCCCAAGTGTGCCTGCATATGTTTATGTAAACAGTCCTTATTTCCCACGTATGTACTACATATGTATTGTATATGTACCCGATCTCTTGGTTCCCACTGTACTCTTATGCGTTTAAAATTACGTTCAAAAATAAATACACTAGGCTTCGCCTATATGCCGCTACCTCTAAATTCTATTAAATGCCAATAAATGCTGTTTATTCTAATTCTGATAGCTCGAGGAGAGTGACCCCCAATTCCAGCTAGAGACAGGTACTATTGACCCCATGCAACTCAAACTAGGTGAATATTACTTGCGGCTGGCAGTGGAGTAACGTTGCGGGTCTGTCCTGTACCAGAAGATGATGTTTGATGCTTCTCGGTAATTTTTCCACTAACTTCCTGTATGCACTATAGTCTCTAGCTCTTCTAATTTTTTCACTCACTCACTGTATTTATTGACACATCTATACATATCTCTTATCTCCCTGGTCTTGAGTCGCACTTATTCTTCAAAATACCCCACTGCGTTATTATGGCAACACTATTTAGGCCTGACACAACCGTTCACCCTTCCAACGGCCCCTACTAAACACTCAGCAACTATTTCCTTTGTTTTCTTTTCTGTGATCACTTATATTTCCTTTTTTCGGGGCTTAAGTGATTATATGCACTCTCATGCGTGCACACGCCTATATCCCACACTCTATTCCTTATGGCACAGTCAGAAATTATCACCAAAACACGAGCTCAAACCGCGTGACTCCTCAACGAGTGTGTGTGTGTGTGTGTGTGTGTGTGTGTGTGTGTGTGTGTGTGTGTGTGTGTGTGTGTGTGTGTGTGTGTGTGTGAGTCTGTGTGTATCTGTGTGTGTATCTGTGTGTGTGTGTGTGTGTGTGTGTGTGTGTGTGTGTGTGTGTGTGTGGGTGTGAGTCTGTGTGTGTATCTGTGTGTGTGTGTGAGTCTGTGTGTGTATCTGTGTGAGTGTGTGTGTGTGTGTGTGTGTGTGTGTGTGTGTGTGTGTGTGTATGTGTGTGTGTGTGTGTGTGTGTACTCACCTATTTGTACTCACCTATTTGTGGTTGCAGGGGTCGAGTCACAGCTCCTGGCCCCGCCTCTTCGCTGATTGCTACTAGGTCCTCTCTCTCCCTGCCCCATGAGCTCTATCATACCTCGCCTTAAAACTATGTATGGTTCCCGCCTCCACTACGTCACTTTCTAGGCTATTCCACGGCCTGACTACTCTATGACTGAAGAAATACTTCCTAACATCCCTTTGATTCATCTGAGTCTTCAACTTCCAATTGTGACCCTTGTGTCTGTGTCCCCTCTCTGGAACATCCCGTCTTTGTCCACCTTGTCTATTCCGTGCAGTATTTTATATGTCGTTATCATGTCTCCCCTGACCCTCCTGTCCTCCAGTGTCGTCAGGCGATTTCCCTCAACCTTTCTTCGTAGGACAATCCCGTAGCTCTGGGACTAGTCTTTTGCAAACCTTTGCACTTTCTCTAATTTCTTCACGTGCTTGACTAGGTGTGGATTCCAAACTGGTGCTGTATACTCAGTATGGGCCTGACGTAAATGGTATACAGAGTCTTAAACGAATCCTTACTGAGGTATCGGAACGCTATCCGTAGGTTTGCAGGCGCCCGTATGCTGCAGCAGTTATCTGATTGATGTGCGCCTCAGGAGATATGCTCGGTGTTATACTCACCCCCAGATCTTTTTCCTTGAGTGAGGTTTGCAGTCTTTGGCCATCTAAACTATATTGTGTCTGCGGTCTTCTTTGCCCTTCCCCAATCATCATGGACTTTGCATTTGGCAGGGTTAAATTCAAGGAGCCAGTTGCTGGACCAGGCTTGTAGCCTGTCCAGGTCTCTTTGTAGTCCTGCCTGATCCTCATCCGATTTGATTCTTCTCATTAACTTCGCATCATCTGCAAACAAGGACACTTCTGAGTCTATCCCTTCCGTTATGTCGTTCACATATACCAAGAACAGCACAGGTCCTAGGACTGACCCCTGTGGAACCCCGCTTGTCACAGGCGCCCACTCTGACACCTCGTCGCGTACCATGACTCGTTGTTGCCTCCCTGTCAGGTATTCTCTGATCCATTGCAGTGCCTTTCCTGTTATGTGTGCCTGATCCTCCAGATTTTGCAGTAACCTCTTGTGAGGAACTGTGTCGAAGGCCTTCTTGCAGTCCAAAAATATGCAGTCGATCCACCCCTCTCTCTCTTGTCTTACTTCTGTCACCTTGTCATAAAACTCTAGTAGGTTTGTGACACAGGATTTTCCTTCCCTGAAACCGTGCTGGTTGTCAATTGTACACTTGTTTCTTTCCAGGTGCCCCACCACTCTCCTCCTGATGATCTTCTCCATGACCTTGCATACTATACACGTTAGTGATACAGGTCTGTAGTTTAGTGTCTCATGTCTGTCTCCCTT
>NC_069405.1:39086006-39096006 GCF_026875155.1 Cherax quadricarinatus | reverse complement strand
GTGTGTGTGTGTGTGTGTGTGTGTTTGTGTGTGTTTGTGTGTGTGTTTGTGTGTGTGTGTGTATGTGTGTGTACTCACCTATTTGTACTCACCAATTTGTGGTTGCAGGGATCAAGTCTTAACTCCTGGCCCCGCCTCTTCACTGGTTGCTACTGGGTTCTCTCTCTCCCCCTGCTCCATGAGCTTTATTAAACCTCGTCTTAAAACTATATATGGTTTCCGCCTCCACAACGTCACTTTCTAGGCTATTCCACTGCCTGACAACTCTACGACTGAAGAAATGCTTCCTAACATCCCTTTGACTCATCTGAATCTTCAACTTCCAATTGTGACCTCTTGTTTCTGTGTCCCATCTCTGGAACATCATGTCTTTGTGTGTGTGTGTGTGTGTTAGTTACTATTTTGTCCTAGGCACATGGCGATTAAACACTAGGCCTGTTGTATATGCGCGTGTGTGTGTGTGTGTGTGTGGTGTGTGTGTGTGTACTCACCTAGTTGGACTCACCTGACTGAGGTTGCAGGGGTCGAGTCCAAGCTCCTGGCCCCGCCTCTTCACTGATCGCTACTAGGTCACTCTCCCTGAACCGTGATCTTTATCATATCTCTGCTTAAAGCTATGTATGGATCCTGCCTCCACTAAATCGTTTCCCAAACTATTCCACTTCCTGACTACTCTGTGGCTGAAGAAATACTTCCAAACATCTCTGTGATCCATCTGTGTCTTCAACTTCCAACTGTGTCCCCTTATTGCTGTGTCCCATCTCTGGAACATCCTGTCTTTGCCAACCTTGTCAATTCCTCTCAGTATTTTGTATGTCGTTATCATGTCCCCCTTATCTCTCCTGTCCTCCAGTGTCGTCAGTTTGGTTTTCCTTAACCTTTCCTCATAGGACATACCTCTTAGCTCTAGACT
Source organism: Cherax quadricarinatus (assembly GCF_026875155.1). Lineage (NCBI taxonomy): Eukaryota > Metazoa > Arthropoda > Malacostraca > Decapoda > Parastacidae > Cherax > Cherax quadricarinatus. The sequence goes on along the minus strand of NC_069405.1, from coordinate 39,095,093 downwards.
AGTCTTGTTGCAAACCCTTCAGACTTTTTCTAATTTCTTTACGTGCTTGGCTAGGTGTGGGTTCCAAACAGGTGCCGAATACTCCAATATGTTCCTAACGTTCACGGTGTACAGGGTCCTGAACGATTCCTTATTAAGATGTCGGAATGCTGTTCTGAGGTTTGCTTGGCGCCCATATCTCTTGTGTGTGGGTGAATTGTGTGTGTGTGTGCGTGTGTTGTGTGTGTGTGTGTGTGTGTGTGTGTGTGTGTGTGTGTGTGTGGTGTGTGTGTGTATGTGTGTGTGTGTGTGTGTGTGTGTGTTGTGTGTGTGTATGTGTGTGTGTGTGTGTGTGTGTGCGTGTGTGTGAGTGTGCTCACCTAGTTACTCACCTAGTTGAGGTTGCAGGGGTCAAGTCCAAGCTCCTGGCCCCGCCTCTTCACTTGTCGCTACTAGGTCACTCTCCGTGAACCATGAGCTTTATCGTACCTCTGCTTAAAGCTATGTATGGATCCTGCCTCCACTACATCGCTTCCTAAACTATTCCACTTCCTGACTACTCTGTGGCTGAAGAAATACTTCCTAACATCCCTGTGATTCATCTGTGTCTTCAGTTTCCAACTGTGTCCCCGTGTTGCTGTGTCCAGTCTCTGGAACATCCTGTCTTTGTCCACCTTGTCAATTCCTCTCAGTATTTTGTAAGTCGTTATCATGTCCCCCCTATCTCTCCTGTCCTCCAGTGTCGTCAGGTTGATTTCCCTTAACCTCTCCTCGTAGGACATACCTCTCAGCTCTGGGACTAGTGTTGTTGCAAACCTTTGCACTTTCTCTAGTTCTTTACATGCTTGGCTAGGTGTGGGTTCCAAACTGGTGCCGCATACTCCAACATGGGCCTAACGTACACGGTGTACAGGGTCCTGAACGATTCCTTATAAAGATGTTGGAATGCTGTTCTGAGGCTTGTCAGGCGCCCATATGCTGCAGCAGTTATTTGGTTGATGTGCGCTTCAGGAGATGTACCTGGTGTTATACTCACCCCAAGTTCTTTTTCCTTGAGTGAGGTTTGTAGTCTCTGGCCCCCTTGACTGTACTCCGTCTGCGGTCTTCTTTGCCCTTCCCCAATCTTCATGACTTTGCACTTGGTGGGATTGAACTCCAGGAGCCAATTGCTTGACCAGGTCTGCAGCCTGTCCAGGTCCCTTTGTACTTCTGCCTGGTCTTCGATCGAATGAATTCTTCTCATCAACTTCACGTCTTCTGCAAACAGGGACACCTCGGAGTGTATTCCTTCCGTCATGTCGTTCACAAATACCAGAAACAGCACTGGTCCTAGGACTGACCCCTGTGGGACCCCGCTGGCCACAGGTGCCCACTTTGACACCTCGCCACGTACCATTACTCGCTGCTGTCTTCCTGGCAAGTATTCCCTGATCCATTGTAGTGCCTTCCCTGTTATCCCTGCTTGGTCCTCCAGTTTTTGCACTAATCTCTTGTGTGGTATTGTGTCAAATGCCTTCTTGCAGTCCAAGAAGATGCAATCCACCCAGCCCTCTCTCTCTCTTGTCTTACTGCTGTCACCTTGTCATAAAACTCCAGTAGGTTTGTGACACAGGATTTCCCGTCCCTGAAACCATGTTGGCTGCTGTTGATGAGATCATTCCTTTCTAGGTGTTCCACCACTTTTCTGACAATCTTCTCCATGACTTTGCATACTATACATGTCAGTGACACTGGTCTGTAGTTTAGTGCTTCATGTCTGTCTCCTTTTTTAAAGATTATGACTACATTTGCTGTCTTCCATGCCTCAGGCAATCTCCCTGTTTCGATAGATGTATTGTTGTTAGGGGTACACATAGTGCCTCTGCTCCCTCTCTCAGGACCCAAGGAGAGATGTTATCTGGCCCCATTGCCTTTGAGGTATCTAGCTCACTCAGAAGCCTCTTCACTTCTTCCTCGGTTGTGTGTACTGTGTCCAGCACCTGGAGGTGTGCCCCTCCTCTCCGTCTTTCTGGAGCCCCTTCTGTCTCCTCTGTGAACACTTCTTTGAATCTCTTGTTGGGTTCCTCACATACTTCACGGTCCTTTCTTGTTGTCTCTCCTCCTTCCTTCCTTCCTTAGCCTGATTACCTGGTCCTTGACTTTTGTTTTCCTCCTCATGTGGCTGTATAACAGTTTCGGGTCAGATTTGGCTTTCGCTGGTATGTCGTTTTCATATTGTCGTTGGGCCTCCCTTCTTATCTGTGCATATTCGTTTCTGGCTCTACGACTGCTCTCCTTATTCTCCTGGGTCCTTTTCCTTCTATATTTCTTCCATTCCCTAGCACACTTGGTTTTTGCCTCCTTGCACCTTTGGGTGTGTGTGTGTGTGTGTGTGTGTGCGCGTTTGTGTTTGAGTGTGTTATGTGTGTGTGTGTGTGTGTGTGTGTGTGTGCGTGTGTGTGTATGTATGTGTGCGTGTGTGTGTGTGTGTGTGTGTGCGTGTGTGTGTGTGTGTGCGTGTGTGTGTGTGTGTGTGTGCGTGTGTGTATGTGTGTGTGTGCGTGTGTGTGTGTGTGTGTTGTTGTGTGTGTGTGTGTGTGTGCGTGTGTGTGTGTGCGTGTGTGTGTGCGTGTGTGTGTGTGTGTGTGTGTGCGTGTGTGTGTGTGTGTGTGTGCGTGTGTGCGCGTGTGTGTGCGTGCGTGCTTCACTTCCTATTTTAAATTGTGAACACCTCATCTTCCTCTCGTTCTGCCTCTTCTCTTCTTCCTCCTCCTCCTCCTTCTCCTCTTCTTCCTCCTCCTCCTCCTCCTCCTCCTCCTCCTACTCCTCCTCCTCCTCCCCCTCCTTCCTCCTCCTGGAAAGAGATCATTAATCAATGGAATATACATAATTGATCATCCTTGGATCAATGTCAAGACGAGTTCTCTTTTCTAATTAATTATAAACATCGCAAGAGAAAGTTCTCTCTGCAAGTGACATCAAAGAACTTGATACTTTGATGTCCAAACATACCGCCTCCAAGTTTTTTCCATCAATAAATTTCCTTGAAGTTGATTCAGTAGGGAAACTTTACCAGTTGTGCTTGCCTGGGAAACTGGGTTGCCTTGATGCCCGGTAATGGGGATGTTATTCCGAGGAACTGGAGTTATTTTTCCCTTCCTCGGATGAAGCCTGTTACCTCTCACCACGACGGGCGGGCTTACAGCTTGCCCATGAATTTAGAAACAATTCTGTTTCAGTGGCAGATTTGGGAACTGCAAATTTATAAGTGTCAAAGTGAATAAAAAATATTTTAATGCGAGTTTAGAGGAGAAAAAATGGAACAATGGGAAAAAAAATTACAGTGAAATTTCAGGTTAAAGACGATTTTAAGAAAAAAATCTTTTTAAAACAAACATAAAAAACTTTCTCAATAAGAAAGCACATTTTTAGAAAGAGTTTTTTTTTTAATATTCTTAGTACTTACGTGACGACCTAAACTCGTACGCGTCATTCAGCACAAGAAGTGGTAGAGGCTTGACCCTCTGTCCACTCATCTGACAAACACATGTGCTGTCTCTAGCAACTTCCAGCCCTGTTTGATACCTCCAGGGACGTGAGTGCAAATGTGAACGTTTTCCGGGACTGCTCAATCACTGCACTGCCAGACATGTCACGGCTGTAATCTACCTTTAGATCAATCAATAACTCATGTGTTAGAGCAGGTTTTAGACTAGGTGTTAAAGCAGGTATTAAATCAGGTGTTAGAACAGGTTTGTGTATAAATGACTTGAAGTATGTTAAATGACTTGAAATGTGTATAAACGATTAGAAGTATTTATGAACGATTGGAAGTGTGTCTAAACGATTGGAAGTGTGTCTATACGATTGGAAATGTTTCTAAACGATTGGAAGTGTGTCTAAACGATTGGAAGTGTGTCTATACGATTGGAAATATTTCTAAACGATTGGAAGTGTGTCTAAACGATTGGAAGTGTGTCTAAACGATTGGAAGTGTTCCTAAACGATTGGTAGTGCGTAAATACGATTGGAAGTGTGTCTAAACGATTGGAAGTGTGTCTAAACGATTGGAAGTGTGTCTAAACGATTGGAAGTGTGTAAATACGATTGGAAGTGTGTCTAAAAGACTGGAAGTGTGTTTGAACTATTGGAAGTGTGTATATACGATACGAAGTGTATATAAATGATTGGAAGTGTGTATAAATGATTGAAAGTGTGTATAAACGATTGGTAGTGAGCATAAACGATTGGAAGTGTGTCTAAACGATTGGAAGTGGGTATAAATGACTTGAAATGTGTATAAACGATTTAAAATTTGTATAAACAACTTGAAGTGTGTCTTATCAACTCGAAATATGTATAAACTTCTTGGAATGTGTATAGAAGACTTGAAACGTGCATAAAATGCCTGCAGTGCGTATAACAGTTACAGTATAAAAACCTTAGAAATTACTCAAGACATGGACAAATATTTGAGAAAGATGTTGAATACTGTGAAAAGAATGTATCTTGTTCCGATTAATTCGCCTTAAAAGTTTTCCCATTTTTTCCTTTTTTTGGGCGGGGGCGTAGATAATCAAATATATTTCCTGGAATAATCTCTGGAGGGGGATAAAAGTTTGGGATATATTCTGGAAATGTTGAGAGAGACAGAGAGAGAGAGAGAGAGAGAGAGAGAGAGAGAGAGAGAGAGAGAGAGAGAGAGAGAGAGACGAAACGAGACGAGAGAGAGAAAGAGAGAGAGAAAGAGAAGCGCTCATAACAGGTCGTTATACGGTGGGTGGACACGCAAAGCGGACTCAATAATCCCGGTGTTTTGGCTTGACTCTACAGCCGGCCAACCAATTATCCGGCCCATAGCTTCAGATTGGTGTTGTGGCTAAAAGATTCCACGGCCCTAATGGGCCACGGCGGTTGACTTCGCACATCGTCCGCTACAGCAATAGCGGCGAAGCTTTGTAAAATAAAACAGCTGTGGTTTTTCGTTGTCGCGAGAAATTATCTTCGGTTTGTTGTCGCGCTTCACACGTTACAGTGTGGGAAATATTTATCGTGTGGCATTTCAGTCTGTCATAAACCATCATTGTGAGGATAATGGTGAGCATTAAGAAGACAGTAAATGTACGCAATTTAGAGGGGTGAAAAACGCAAATGTATATAAATATTAAACAAACTTAGAAACCATTCAGTACCGGAGTCTATAGTCTGTTAAAGAATTGGACTAAACACTGAAAACACTGCAAGTGAGTAAAATCAACTGGAAGTGTTTATAAACACTTGAAGTGTGTATAAGCGACTTGACGTGTGTATAAACGACTTGACGTGAGTATAAACGACATGAAGTGTGAATAAACGATTGGAAGTATGTATATACGACTTAAAGTGTGCATAAACGATTAAAATGTTCACTAAGCAGATTTATCCTTAGTGAACATCCCATTGTTTTTTAAGGGTTGTTGCAAGTCTTGGTTGATATCTGTTTGATGATGTTCCGTGTCCTCAGTGGCTGCCACTATCATATGCATTCTATAGTCGTCTGCTGAGGATGATACAGAGACACGGTTTATGTCCAAATGTCTGACATGAGGATGAGGGAAAGGATCGGGACAAGTTCTGGGCCTTGGGGAACAGAGGTTTTCCTTGTGATAGCTTCTGAATTTCTTTTTCTGTTACCTCATCTGCCGGTTGATTGGTTGGCTGTGTATAGATAATGTCAATATCCTTGCAGGATGTAAATGGAGTTGATGCAATGGATTAGATAGGAGATGGATTGCATGGGGTGGAAGTAATGAGGATGGGTCTTCCTTTCCTTCCATTTTTTCCCACCATCCCCCTACCCTTCAATTCAATCCACATTTCCACCTCCCTCTTTTTTCCACTATACTCGATTTTATGTTTTTTTATAAATCTCTCTCTCTCTCTCTCTCTCTCTCTCTCTCTCTCTCTCTCTCTCTCTCTCTCTCTCTCTCTCTCTCTCCTCTCTCTCCTCTCTCTCTCTCTCTCTCTCTCTCTCCTCTCTCTCTTTTTCTTCGTGAATGATACAATAGAAATGGGGTGGGGCAATTTTCCCCTCTATTAGGAATGACCTGTCTATTCCCAGGACTGTAATTTTCCTTAATTAACTGCCTAATTACAGCCGACGTCTCCAGGCTACGAGGTCAATTAATTTCCCCTTCACCCTTCAGGTCTGTGTTACACGGTCATTGTTTACGAGCCAGAGACAGACCCCAGCCTGGGAACGCAGCGAGACCTCCGTGTGCGGAGAAATGAGTTGTGTGTTTGTAGTGTATTTGTGTTTGTGTATTTTGCGCGTGGTGTGCGTTTGTGTTTTCAGCGTGTTTTGCGTGTGGTACGTGTTTGTTTAGTTCGTGTTTGTAGTGTTTGTCTATAATAACGTGCTTTTCGTTTGGTAGTTTCTGGGGATTTGGGTTGTTTGTGTTTTAGCTTTTTTTGCGTGTGTTATTTTTTTAGTTTGTGTTTGAATTTGGATTAGCTGTTTTGCCTAGGGGGTGTGTTTGTATTTTGAAGTGTGTTTACTTAGTAAATTTTTGCTTAAGTGTTCTGTGCGGGGTTTGCTTTTCCAGTGTTTTTACTTTTTTTTGCGTTTGGTGTTTTTGTGCGTTTGCGTTTGTATTGGTTTGTGCGCGTTTTGCTGTGAATCTTTGTGATTTGTGTTTGCAGGGTTTTTGCGTGGGGTTTTGGTTTGTGTTTGATGCGTTTGTTTTTGACCGATTTTTTTTTGGGTACATCTCGTGAATTTCCCCAAATCTGTCCAATTGAATTCAAAACTGGAGTCGTGTGATATTTTCAATGAGGATTTGTGCCTTTTTATTGCTGTTTTCCTGTCTGAAAAATTCACTCTAACAGGGGACTCGTTTCAGGCCGTCCAAAACCTGCTTCAGCGTGACTTCCAGACCATCGCTCGAAACATAGTAGGTTTATATCCGGAAATAAACTTGCCTACAACCAACTAACAAAAACAACCATCTTTTCCCTCCAAACCCTGACCCTCCCCTGTTTTCCTGCGTTTTCCATTCTCTCTTTTGTATTATAAAGCCCCCTGAGGGGCGAAACGTTTTTTTAAAAATTTTCAAGCACTTCAAAGTGCCTTACATGCATTTTAAAAACCCCATAGAGCCCACTTTCAACACTTACCGTCCATCTGTTTATAAAGAAAGAGTAAATTCCATCAGCACGCCGCAACTTATAGTTTCTTCCACTCGTCCTCCACTACCAACCAGTGCCTCCCATACCCTTTTCTAAATCAAAATTTACCCAAATTTTTAATGACGTTGCGAGCTCCTCCTATCACATTTATCAGCATTTTATCTCTTTTTCTTGGGTGTTTTCATTTATATATAAATTTATACCCTCCCTAAATTCTAGACACTTAAGTGATGCAACCAAAGGGGTAAATGGGATGTTTTTCCCAAACCCACATTTCAGGACAGGCTTCTACCTTATATATATATATATATATAAATATATATATAAATATATATAAAATAAAATAATATAAAAATTATATATTATATATAAATATATATATATATATAATATATATTATTTTATATATATAATATATATAATAATATATATATATATAATTATAAAAATAACTTAATTATTTAATTGTTTATTTAAAAAAAATTTCCGCGCTCCGACAATTTTTAAATTTTTTATAAAATTTTTTAACGTTCACCATAACAGTCTGTTTTATGAATTTTTGACTCGCGCCGATACAATTATTGAAAAAAATTCATTTTTTTTTACAAAACGCAAAAAAATTTTTTATATTTTTGTAATGCATCAAGGCCCCCTCTACCCCTAACAAAATTTTTTTGTTAGTAATGTAACTATTTTTTTTTGGGTAATGAAACTTTTTTATATTGGTTTTTGTAAATAATTTTTCCGTTGGTTTTTTTTTTTTTTTTGGGAAATTTTTCTATTTTTCGTTAATTGATTTTGGGGATTTTTTTATTTTCCCTAATGATAAAATTTTTGGGGGGGGTGAGTTTTTTTCCCCCCCCCTTCCCCTTCCTTACCCTCCCTTTTCCCCTCCCTTCCCCCTTTCCTTTCCCCCCCCCTTTCTGATTTTTGGTTAATAATTGATTTGTTGATTTTTTTATTCTCGTAAGATAAAATTTCGGGGAATTTTTCCCCTCCTCTTCCCTACCCCCCCCGCCCCCCCCTTTTCCCCTCCCCTTCCCCCCCCTCCCCCTCCCCCCCCCCCCCTCTCCCCGCCCCTTCACCCACCCCTTTTCCCCCTCCCCCCGCCCTTTCCCCCCTCCCTTCCGCCCCCCCCTTTCCCCCTCCCCTTCCCCTTTTTCCCCCCCCCCTTTCCCCTCCCCTTCCCCCTCTCCTTCCCCCCCTCCCCTTTCCCCCCCCTTTCCCCCCCCCCCTTCCCCCTCCCTTTCCCCCTTCCCCCTCCCCTTCCCCTTTCCCCTTCCCCCCTCCTTCCCCCCCCCCCTTCCCCCCTCCCTTCCCCCCCCCCTTCCCCCTCCCCTTTCCCCCTTCCCCCTCCCCTTCCCCCTCCCCTTCCCCCTTCCCCCTCCCCTTCCCCCCCCCTTCCCCCTCCCCTTCCCCCCCCCTTTCCCCCTCCCCCTTCCCCCCTCCTCCCCCCCCCCTTCCCCCCCCCCTTCCCTTTCCCTTCCCCCCCCCCCTTCCCTTTCCCCCCCCCTTTCCCCCTCCCCTTCCCCTTCCCCTTCCCCTCCCCCTTCCCCCCCCCCCCTTCCCCCCCCCCTTCCCCCTCCTCTTCCCCTCCCTTCCCCCTCCCCTTTCCCCCTCCCCTTCCCCCCCCTTCCCCCCCCCCTTCCCCCTCCCCTTTCCCCCCCCCTTTCCCCCCCCCCTTCCCCCCCCCCTTCCCCCCCCCTTTTCCCCCCCCTTCCCCCCTCCCCTTCCCCCCCCCCCCTTCCCCCTCCCCCTTTCCCCCCCCCTTCCCCCTCCCCTTCCCCCCCCCTTCCCCCTCCCCCCCCCCTCCCCTTCCCCCCCCCCCTTCCCCCCCCCCTTCCCCTCCCCTTTTCCCCCCCCCCTTCCCCCCCCCCTTCCCCCTCCCCTTCCCCCCCCCCTTCCCCCTCCCCTTCCCCCCCCCCTTTCCCCCCCCCTTCCCCCCCCCTTTCCATCCCCCTC
>NC_069405.1:39073506-39081006 GCF_026875155.1 Cherax quadricarinatus | reverse complement strand
ACGCCACACTCTCTCGTCCCTGCTCTTATATCTGGATAATGGAAGATGGTCCATTAATCAGGGAGAATTAGAGAGTTCTTCTCAGTATATTAACTTGTGGTATAGTCCTTTCCAGTCTTTCCCATGTCTCCTATGTACTTCCACTTACTCTGCTTCCACTTATCACCGTTCTTTTCAAAGTTCGTGTGTGGGTTACGGCAGGATCTTCTGATAGTCGTTGTTTGTTTATATCTGTCAGAGAAGATTAACTGTTCTGGTCCATGGTCGAGGCCTTAATCAGGTGCCGCACTATGACAAGCTCAACAGGACTGAATGTTGGACCATGGCAACAGCGACCTCTGCTTAAGATGAAGAATTAGATACGTGTAACATCTGGATATCTTTCTGACGTTTTGCCACCCAGAAACGTTCACAAATACAGATACCCAATGTTTCCAAATAAATTTATAATTCTTCAATTTCGGCACTGTTATACATTTCATGTACTACATCTGGTTTTACCAGTACTGTTCTCACAGCCGAACCGCTGGCTTACCTGTGCAGGAATCATGTGATCTGAATGCTACTCTGTTGGGCCAGGGAACAGTTTTCCTCACTGTGGTCTGAGGAGCTTTATTATATATCTTTCTCTTAGTGTGTTTGGTGATACAAAAGCTAACAGCTCCCGTCTAATGGTAAAGAGGCATATTACGACTCCAAACCCAGCCTTAGTATTGTTAATTCCTTAGTGATTTTCCCATTCCATTTTCCCCCTTCCGCGAAAGTATCTCAGCAGTCTATCACAGCAGTCTATTCAGGGTCCTTGAAACTAAAACAGTCCACACGGCATCCTCAAAATATCCTAAAAGACCTTGGAAACCAAAGCAGTTCTCATGCGGTTCCATCAGGTCCTTTCGGCGTTCGCAGAGAAAAATCCTTGAAATCCCTTGAACCCATAACAGTTCTACTCGCGTCCATCAGAATAATCTAAAATGCCCTATTGGAACCACGACCTTTCCGACGATCTCTGAGCCTTGCTTCGAGCAAAGCTCTTGGTACACACGACCCCTGAAAACCACCAACAGATTCTCTGGCACCAAAACAACTTCCTCCATGTATTAAAGAGATCGAGATGCCTCTTAAATATAGCACCGCCTATCCGGACCAATTCCATGCCGCTGTATTCCTCTCCAACACCACAAAGAACGGTCCGCACCAATGATCCATCCAGTCTCCATCAGCTTCTGGATACTAGCTTGGCCTAGTCACCACCTCCGTCCAATCAAACACAAATCAGAGACGCGGTGTGTGTTTCGAGTGCTGGCACTTCCGTCATTCTCAGCGAAGTAGCCCTATCTTGCTGGTGTAAAGCGGCACCACAAGCTTGAAGGTCTCCTGTCTGAATCTGCGTTTTAATGTTGATGCTTTGTGAGTCTTGTTTTAGTTATGCTGCTGCTAGTTGGTTGCTGTGCTGCTAGTTGCTGCTACTACTAGTGCTGCTGCTGCTGCTGCAGCTGCTATGCTGCTGCTGCTGCTTGTCTGCAGCTGCTAAAGCTATTGCTACTGCTTACTAGTTTCTGCTGCTGCTGCTGTTGAAGGCCAGTGTATTGCTGCGGGTGATGCTGGTTAATGCTGTATGCTACTACTATTCTACTCACTGCTGCTCCTAGTCCTGGCTGCTAGTACCAGTTAATTCGTTGGTACTGCTGCTAGAGCCATTTCTACCATAGCGTGCTGCAGCTGTATTGCTGCTGACGTGCGATAATTCAAACCCATTATGTTGCTGTCCGCTTCTGTTGCTGCTGTGCCAACCGTCTGCTTGCCGCCTGTTTGCTAAGTCGTTCCGACAGTTTCAAAAGGAAGGGGGAGGAAGAAGAAGAAAATTAAAATAGTAATGATGTGATAATAACTCCCTGTTGAAGATAATTAATATCCAAACTATGGCAAGTGGGAGAAAAATGGATTTTTAGGCTAATATTTTTACAAGAGGGGAATGATGCCTTGGAGGAAGAAAACAATATTGTGATTAAGATTGTTGAAGTCGTTCCAATGTTTGAGTAAAGTTTGACTCTTGCGTTTGTGTTCTCTGTCGTCTGTCCCTCTGTTCTCCTCTTTCGCATCTCTCCCATCTCTGTCTCTCTCTGCCTCTGTCTCTCTGTCTCTTTTCTGTCTGTCAGTCTGTCTGTCTGTCTGTTGCCCTGTCGGGTCTGTCTCTCTCTCTCTCTCTCTCTCTCTCTTCTCTCTCTCTCTCTCTCTTCTCTCTCTCTCCTGTCTTACTGCATTTCAATTCCTGACCCATACACCTAGTAATACACGGTAGTCCTTGGTCTAGATAGTAATATTTTCTCAAACAGATAGACTGAGTAGCAGGGGGCTAGAAAGGGTCCCCTACTACCTGTCTTTCCCCATGTATTCAAGCACTCTCTCCTTCTTTTTTTTTTTGCACAGGGTTTGACAAGGTTAGGTTAAGGATCCTGCTGTATTGACAACTATTTACATGTTAAGGATTCCTAATTTTATTGACAAGCTAAGAGATGTTACCTACATCAGCTCATTTAAAAAGCATTTTTATTGTTTATGAGAATACTTTTTGGCAACAGAATGAAGTTGGAGCCATCTGTGGGCCAACTTTTTTTCATTTTCTTACCTCCTCTCTCTCTTCTCTCTCTCTCTCTCTCTCTCTCTCTCTCTCTCTCTCTCTCCTCTCTCCTCTCTCTCTCTCTTCTCTCTCTCTCTTCTCCCCTCTCTCTCTCTCTTTTTTCAGTCAAAGTTTCAATCCCAACATAAGAACCGTCATGGAGAGAGAGAGAGAAAAAATCAGGTAAACCTTAGAGTAATTGCAATACCAGGACGTAACGCTTTTTCCCTTCCTCATCGTTCGTCCGTTTGAAGGAGCCAGAATGAGAAACACCGGGAGGAGAAAATGGTAAATAGTCGAAGATGAGCAATGAAAAGAGTGCCAGAAAATATGAATTGTGGAAAGAAAGAAGCGTAATGAGATTCTCCTGAGAAAACGTCTACATGGAATTGCGCTGGACGGATTTGCTAGAATTATACATATTGAGGAAAGGAATTCGAAAGGATTTTTAAATTTATTTTTTTCCCCTTTATGATGGAGGGCAAATGGAATGTACATCTGTTATGTTTCATTTTTTTTTATTGTGAGATCGTGAATTGATACGAGATACATCCTGGACCGAAATTAAAAGAAATATTTTTTGAAAGCTTCTGATTTATTAGATAATCCTAGAATTAAACACACACACACACACACAAAACACCACACAACACACAAAACACACACACACAAACACACACACACACACACACACACACAGCACAACTCAGGGACCGTGCAGAGCAAGTACTCACTCACTATTGTGGTTTGCATGTTGCATCCTGGTGTCTGGCCTTGCATCCTGTTAGATACTGGTCCCTCACTCCTGCAAGCTATTACCAGAATTAGTGTAGAATAGCATAGTTAAAGTGAAGATAGTGTTGAGGAGAGGGTGAGGACAGCAGACTACGAGGGGTAACGTAGGGGTAAGGGCAGTGTTTCTACCCGGTAGTATTAGCAGTTTAAAAATACTTAGGTACTAGGAAGTCCTCTCTCAATGTGAACAAGGAATAAGAAAATAACCAGCAATAATTTATACTTAGATCCAGAAATGGCAATAAGTGGATAGAGTAGCATTACTTGGAAAGATAGCTGAGGAACAATTTGAGACTACACGACAGAGAGGTATAACGACCTTTCAACCACACCACCCTACCTCCCTCCTAACCATCGCCTCGCTCACACACACGCACACACACAACACACAAGGGCAGACACTCAAAACTTTAGACCCTAGTAGCAGAGTTCGCTTTTTTATAACCCAGAATTACTGGTATGTATTCGCAAATCGTCCAAACACACCTGCCCCCACACACACGAACACACACATATACACATATACACAATACACACAGACTGCACTAGGACAATATTGTAACTAAATAGGCGAAAATACAACACAACACACACACACATTACACGGGGCTACGGGATTGGTCCTATGAAGAAAGTGTTGAGGGTAAATCGGCCGACGACGACTGAGGGCCAGGAGGGATCAGGGGAGACATGATACCGACATATAAAATACTGCGCGAATAGACGAGGTGGACAAAGACGGGATGTTCCAAAGATGTGACACAGACACAAGAGTCACAATTGGAAGTTTGAAGACTCAGATGAATCAAAGGGATGTTAGAAGTAATTCTTCAGTCATAAGTAATCAGGCCATGGAATAGCCTAGAAAAGTGATGTGGGGTGAGCAGGAACCATACTAAGTTTTAAGGCGAGGTATGATAGAAGCTCATGGGCCGGGAGAGAGCGGACCTAGTAGCAATCATAGCGAAAGGCGTGCCAGGAGCTGTGACTCGACCCTGCAACCACAAATAGGTGAGTAAAATAGTTGAGTATACACACACACACACACACAAGCAACCACACAACTCACACACACAGCACAGCACACACACAACACACACACACACACACACACACACACACACACGCACACTTCATTACAGTGATGTATGTATCCACCACGAACTGCAGGAGGCCAAGAGAGGAATATGAAGAAACAACAGAGCAATGGTGAAACACTTGCTGAGGGGCAAGAAGAGCACACGTCCATCAGAGCAAAGTTGCTGGTTATAGGTGGATTTCAACCACAGGAAGATTGACTGGGAAAACCTGGAGCACATGGGGTCCCGAAACATGGAGAGCCAGGAAGGTTGGACCTTGTGCAGGAAAACCTCATGCACCAACATGTTAAGACACTACCAGAGTGAGAGGGGAGGATGAACCAGCAAATTGGGACCTTGTTTTTCACCCTGGGCAGCATCAACATTGAGGACATCAAGAATGAGAGTCCCCTAGGCGCTAGCGACCACGTGGTTCAGTGCATTGAATACGTAGTGAGCGCAAGTGGAGAGAGTAACAGGAGTTGAATGGGAAAATCCTGACAATAAAAGAGGGGACTACATAGGGATGAGAACTGCCTGCGAGAGGTCCAGTGGGACCAGAGAACTGTCAGTAACCCCAGTAAATGAAATGAATGGACTATGTAACAACAAAATGAACGTAGCAGTGGAAAGGTTTTATTCCCAAGGGCAACAGTAAACAACGGGAAAGACCAGAACGAGCCCCAGGTTTACCCGACGAGATAAGGAGCAAAAACAAAGTGCAGTAGAGAATGGAAAAAGTGCATGAAGCGAGAGAACACACGAAAATAGGGAATCAGTCCGCAGAGCCAGGAATGGAGTATTCACAGTAATGAGGGAGGCCCAGCGACAGTATGAGAAATGACGATAGCACGAGAATCAAGACGACCCGAAACTCTGTTGTATAGCCACAATCGGAGGAAGACAACAGTCAAAGACCAGGTGATCAAGAATTTAAGGACAGAATGTTGAGAACACACAAGAAATGATCAGGAGGTATGTGGAGCTGAACAGGAGATTTAAGGAGTTTTTACAGTGAGACAGTGAATGGCTAAGGGAAAGAACAGCACAGGAAGGGAACATCAAGAGGGAATATACCAACAAGTTTTTATGACAGACGAACACCTGAGGAGGAGTTGAAGAGCTCCTAGAGTGACCTTGACACCTCAAATGCAATGGGACCGAGTTAACAACATCTCACCATGGGTCCTAAAGAAGGAGCATGATAATGGGTGGCGTGCCTCAAAAGCACAATCTTCCAGAACACAACCCTTGAAACTGGTGCCAACTACCTAGAAATGGAAGACAGAAAATGTAGTCCCCCATATTTAAAGAAAGGAAAACAGAAACGAGACGCTAAACTACAGACCTGTGCCTCTGACATGTATTGTGTTGGAAAGTCATTGAGAAAGAATATCATGAGTGAGAGTGGTCAACACCGGGAAAGAACAAGATTATAATGAAAAGAACCAGCATGGTGTTCATGGAAGGCAAATCTTGTATCACAAACCTGGAGTTTTATGACATGGTAACAGAAGTAAGACACGAGAGAGAGGGGTGGGTAGATTGCGTTTTCCTAGTCAGCAGGAAGGCTTTGACAGAGTTCCCCACAAGAGATTAGTGCAGAAGCTGGAGGATCAGGCGCATGTAAAAGGGAGGGCACTGCAATGGATCAGGGAATACCTGACAGGGAGGCAGCAACGAGTCATGGTACGTGAAAAGGTATCACAGTGGGCGCCTGTTACGAGCGGGTCCCACAGGGGTCAGTTCTAGGACCAGTGCTATTTTGATATATGTGAACGACATGATGGAAGGAATAGACTCTGAAGTGTCCCTGTTCGCAGATGATGTGAAGTTGATGAGAAAATTAAATCGGACGAGGATGAGGCAGGACTGCAAAGAGACCTGGACAGGCTGGACATGTGGTCCAGTAACTGGCTTTCGTAATTCAATCCAGCCAAATGCAAAGTCATGAAGATTGGGGAGGGGCAAAGAAGACCGCAGACAGAGTATAGGCTAGGTGGACAAAGACTACAGACCTCACTCAGGGAGAAAGACCTCGGGGTGACCATAACACCGAGCACATCACCGGAGGCACACATCAACCAAATAACTGCTGCAGCATACAGGCGCTTGGCAAACCTGAGAATAGCGTTCCGATACCTTAATAAGGAATCGTTCAAGACACTGTACACTGTGCATGTTAGGCCCATACTGGAGTATGCAGCACCAGTCTGGAACCCACACCTGGTCAAGCACGACAAGAAGTTAGATAAAGTACAAAGGTTTGCAACAAGGCTAGTCCCAGAGCTCAAGGGAATGTCGTACGGGGAAAGGTTAAGGGAAATCGGACTGACGACACTGGAGGACAGAAGGGCCAGGGGAGACATGATAACGACGTACAAGATACTGCGGGGAATAGACAAGGTGGACAGAGATAGGATGTTCCAGAGAGGGGACATAGGGACAAGGGGTCACAACTGGAAGCTGTAGACTCAGACGAGTCACAGGGGCGTTAGGAAGTATTTCTTCAGTCAAAGAGTTGTCAGGAAGTGGAATAGCCTAGCAAGTGAAGTAGTGAGGCAGGAACCATACATAGTTTTAAGAAGAGGTATGATACAGCTCAGGAAGCAGGGAGAGAGAGGACCTAGTAGCGATCAGTGAAGAGGCGGGGCCAGGATCTGAGTCTCGACCCCTGCAACCACAATTAGGTGAGTACAATTAGGTGAGTACACATACACACACACACACACCCCACACACACAAAACACACACACACACACACACACACACCACACACACACACGCACTCACACACACATACACAAGCACATATACACTTGACACAACACGTACCCCCCTCCCTTAACCACCTCCTCCCCTTTCCTAACCACCTCACCTTAGCCACCTACCCCTCCCCCAAACCATCTAACCCCTCCCCATACCATCTAACCCACTTCCCCCAACAACCTCCCCCCCCCAATAACACTCTCCCCCTCCCCATAACCATCCTCCACTCTCTCTCTCTCA
>NC_069405.1:39062545-39073006 GCF_026875155.1 Cherax quadricarinatus | reverse complement strand
GTGGGGGGGGGGGGGGGGGGGGGGGGGGGGGTGGGGGTGGTGGGGGGGGGGTGGGGTGGGGGGTGGGGGGGGGTGGTGGGGGGTGGTGGGTGGGGGGGGGGGGGGGGGTGGTGGGGGGGGGGTGGTGGTGGGGGGTGGGGTGGGGGGGGGGGGGGGGGGGGGGGGTGGGGGGGGGGGGGGGGGGGGGGGGGGGGTGGGGGGGGTGGTGGGTGGGGGTGGGGGGGGGGTGGGGGGGGGGGGGGGGGGGGGGGGGGGGGGGGGGGGTTTGGGGTGGTGGGGGGGTGGGGTGGTGGTGGTGGTGGTGGGGGTGGGGGGTGGTGGGGGGTGGTGGTGGGGTGGGTGGGGGTGGGGTGGGGGTGGGGTGGGGTGGGGGTGGTGGGGGTGGTGGGGGTGGTGGGGTGGTGGTGGTGGTGGGGGGTGGTGGGGGTGGTGGGGGGGGGTGGTGGGGGGGGGGGGTGGGGTGGTTTGGGGGGGTGGGGGTGGTGGGGGGGGGGGGTGGGGTGGTGGGGGGTGGGGGGGGGTGGTGTGGGGGTTGGTGGGGGTGGGGGGGGGTGGGGTGGTGGTTTGGGGGGGTGGGGTGGTGGGGTGGTGGGGGGGGTGGTGGGGTGGTGGTGGGGGGGTGGGGGGTTTGGGGGGTGGGGTTGGTGGTGGGGGGGTGTTTGGGGGGGTTGGGGGTGGTGGGGGGGTGGGGTGGTGGTGGGGGTGGTGGTGGTGGGGTGGTGGGGGTGGTTGGTGGTGGGGTGGTGGTGGTGGTGGTGGGGGGTGGTGGGGTGGGGGGGTTGGTTGGTGGTGGTGGTGGGGGGGTGGTGGGGGTGGGGGGGGGGGTGGTGGTTGGGGGGGTGGTGGGGGGGGTGGGTGGTGGGGGGGGTGGTGGGGGGGTGGGGGGGTGGTGGTGGTGGGGGGGGGGGTGGGGTGGTGGTGGGTTGGGGGGGTGGTGGTGGGGGGTGGTGGGGTGGTTGGGGGGGGGGGTTGGGGGTGGTGGTGGGGGTGGGGGGGGTTGGGGGGTGGTGGGGGTGGTGGGGGTGGTGGGGGGGGGGGGTGGGGGGGGGTGGGGGGGGTGGGGGGGGGGGGTGGGGGGGGGGGTGGGGGGGGGGGGTGGTGGGGGGGGGGGGGGTGGGTGGTGGGGGGGGGTGGGTGTGGGGGTGGTGGTGGGGGTGGTGTGGGGGGTGGTGGTGGTGGGGGTGGGGGGGGTGGGGGGGTGGGGGGGGGGTGGGGGGGGGGTGGGGGGGGGGTTGGTGGGGTGGGGGGGGGGGTGGGGGGGGGGGGGGTTGGGGGTGGTGGGGGGGGGGTGGGGGGGGTGGGGGGGGGTGGTGTTGGGGGGGGGTGGTGGGGGGGGGTGGGGGGGTGGGGGGGTTGGGGGGGGGGGTGGTGGGGGGGGGGGGTGGGGGTGGGGGTGGGGGGGGTGGGGTGGGGGGGGTGGGGGGGGGGGGGGGGGGGGTTTTGGGGGGTGGGGGGGGGGGGGGGGGTGGTTTGGGGGGGGGGGTGGGGGTGGTTGGGGGGGGTGGGGGGGGGGGGGGTGGGGTGGGGGGGGTGGGGTGGGGGTGGGGGGGGGGTGGTTTGGGGGGGGGGGGGGGGGGGGGGGGGGGGGTGGGGGGGGTGGGGGGGGGGGGGGGGTGGTGGTGGGGGTGGGGGGTGGGGGGGGGGTGGGGGTGGGGGGGTGGGGGGGGGGGGTGGTTTGGGGGGGGGTGGGGGGGGGGGGGGGGGGGGGGGGGGGGGTGGGGGGGGGGGGGGGGGTGGGGGGGGTGGGGGGGGGGGGGGGGGGGTGGTTGGGTTTGGGGGGGGGGGTGGTGGGGGGTGGTGGGGTGGTGGGGGGGGTGGTGGTGGGGGGTGGGGGGGGGGGTGGTGGGGTGGGGGGGGGTGGTGGGGGTGGTGGGGTGGGGTGGTGGGGGGGTGGGGGGTTGGGGGGGGGGTGGGGGTGGGGGGGGTGGGGGGGGGGGGGGTGGGGGTTGGGGGGGGGGGGGGGGGGGGTGGTGGGGTGGTGGGGGGTGGGGGGGGGGGGGTGTGGTGTGGGGGGGGGGGTGGGGGTGGGGGGGGGGGGGTGTGGGGTGGTGGTGGGGGGGGGGGGGGGTGGGGGGGGGGGGGGGTGGGGGGGTGGGGGTGGTGGGGGGGTGGGGGGGTGGGGGGTGGTGGGTGGTGGTGGGGGGGGGGGGGGGTTTTGGGGGGGGGGGTGGGGGGTGGGGGGGGGGGTGGGGGGGGGTTTGGGGGGGGGGGGGGGTGGTGGGGGGGGGGGGTGGGGGGGGGGGTGGGGGGGGGGGGGGGGGGGGGGGGGGGGGGTGGGGGGGGGGGTGGGGGGGGTGGTGGGGTGGGGGGGGGGGGGGGGGGGGGGGGGGGGGAGTGTGGGGGGGGGGGGGGGGGGTGGTGGGGGGGGGGGGGGGGTGGGGTGGTGGGTTTGGGGGGGTGGTGGGGGTGGGGGGTGGTGGTGGTGGTGGGGGGGGGTGGTGGTGGGGGTTTGGGGGGGGGGTGGTGGGGTGGGGGGTGGGGTGGGGTGTGGTGGGGGGGGGTGTGGTGGTGGTGGTGGTGGGGGGTTGGGGGTGGGGTGGGGTGGGGGGGGGGTGGGTTTGGGGGGTTTGGGGGGGGTGGGGGGGTGGGTGGTGGGGTGGGGTTGGTTGGGGGGGTGGTTTGGGGGTGGTGGGTTGGGGTTGGGGGGGGGGGTGGTGGTGGTGGGGTGGTGGTGGTGGGGGGGGTGGTGGGGGTGGGGGGGTGGTGGGGTGGGGGTGGGTGGTGGTGGTGGGGTGGTGGTGGGGGGGTGGTGGGGGGTGGTGGGGTTTGGGGTGGGTGGGGGGGTGGGGTGTGGGGTGGGGGGGGGGGTGGGGTGGGGGGGTGGTGGTGGGGTGGGGGGTGGTGTTTTTGGGGGGGGGGGGGTGGGGTGTGGGGTGGGGGGTGGTTGGTGGGGGTGGGGTGGGGGGGTTTTTTGGGGGGTGGTGTTTGGGGGGGGGGGTGGTGGGTTTTGGGGGTTTGGGGGGGGTGGTGGTGGGTTTGGGGGGGGGTGGGGTTTTGGGGTGGGGGGTGGGGGGTTTGGGGGGGTTGGGGGTTGGTGGTTTTTTGGGGGGGGTGGTGGTTGGGGGTTTGGGGGGGTTGGGGGGGGTTCCTTTTTTTTGGGTGGTTTTTGGTTTGGGGGGTTTGGTTTTGGGGGGGGGGGGGGTTTGGTGGGGGGTTTTGGTTGGTTTTTTTTGGGGGGTTTTTTAGTGTTTTGGGGGGTTTGGGGGTTTGGGGGGGTTTTTTTTTCTTTTTTTGGGGGGGTTTGGGTTTTTTTTTTTGGGGTTTTTGGGGGGGGGGTTTTGTGGGGGGTTTGGGGTTTGGTGGTTTGGGTGGGGGGTTTTTTGGGGGTGGGGGGGGGTTGGGGGGTTGTTTTTGGGGGGTTTTTTGGGGGGTTTTGGGGGTTGGGGGGGTTGGGTTTTTTTTGGGGTTGGGGGGGTGGGGTTTTTTGGGGTGTTTTGGGGGGGGGGGGGGGTGGGGGGGGGCCCCGGTTTTGGGTTTAAAACCCCCAAAAAAGTTGGGGGTTGGGGGGGTTTTTGGTTGGGGTTTGGGGGGTGGTTTTTTTATTTTTTTTGGTTTAAAAAAAGGGGGTGAAAAAAATTTTTTTTTGGGGTTGGTTTCGATCCCAAGGGGTCCTCAGTGAAATTTTTGGCCCTGAAGAATCCTTCATTAAAATCCTGTTTAGTGAAGAGACAATAAGCCTACGTTTGGGAACTTTTTAGGCCGGGGTTTAGGGGCGGGGAAAAAAAAGAGTCAAAATTATCTTTTTTTGGCCTTTGGGCCTGGTTTTTGAGTTTAAGGGGGGGAAACATCAAAAAAATTTACGGTTCATCCTTGCCCTTCCTAAAGGGTTTAACTGAAGGGCGGGGCCCCCTATTGATTTTGGTTTAAATTTTTCTCCCTTTTATGTTCCCTTTTTCTGGGCTCAGTTTTGTAAATTGTTTGGGGGGGAAATTTTTATTTCATTAACTTCAACATTTCTATCTCCTCGGGATACCTTGCTTTCTTACATTTTTTTTGGAAAAATTTATTTTAAAACTGGTGATGATTAAAACATCTGTGATAAATGACCAAGAGTTTATTGACATATCTCGCCATACAAATTTTTGAGTTTTGTTACTAAAGGAAAGTTCTCTCTAGGTGTCCGGGGTTAAATTTTTAAAGACGAATAAAGAAGCTCCCAAAGTATACCCCCAGGTAAAACCCATAAACCATCCCTTCCCTTTGGCCTGTGGGTTTGGGGGTTTCCCCCAACTATAACTATTATTTCATACCCCCCTTTTAAGAAAGGGGGAAGTCCCAGGCCCATAAAAAAATTACAACGCGGGAAAAACCCTGAAAAAACCAAATCAATGAAACACGGGGAAAAGAGGGATTTCCAAAACGAGGCGAGAGTTTTTTTTTTGAGGGTTTGAGGGGTTTTAAGTCTAAAATCGGGCCCCAGTTTTTCCCGGGGAAATGATTTGCTGAACAAACCTTTAAAGTTTTGTTGGGTTTGTCGGGTTTAAAAAGCCCGTCAAATAGTGTTAACATTTTGTAAACTAAAATTTAAACAAAATTTATGGTCTACACAACGATAAAATCGACTATATTCAAATTACGTAAAATTTTTCCCCAAAACATTTACAATTTAAAAGGAAAAAAACCACAAAACACCCCACACAAAAAAAGGGAACTTTTTTTCAATACTGAATTTTTAGGGGCCCGGGAAAGGAACAAACCACGGAGCGCTGATGCAGCCCGGGCCCGGGGAAAATTCTGGAGGGAAATTTTGGATGTAATGTTGTGTTTTTTGGGTTTAGAAAATTTGGAGCGATCTCCCGGCAACGAGAAAAAAGTTGGTTCTAGGTGGGGGGGGGTGGGGAGAGGGTTACAACAAACCGTCACATGTATAATGCTGATGGGATTATTTTTTTTTTTCTCTCTCTCTCTCCCCTCTCTCCCCTCTCTCTCCTTCTCTCTCCTCCCCCTCTCTCTCTTCTCTCCTCACTAAAATTCATAGGGCAGGACAGTAAGAAAAAAACCCCCACCCTCTTTTTCCCTTTTTTGATACCCTTAGTGAGATGGAACAGAGAAAATTACGGGAAAATTGTTTCTGATTTTTAGGGTTTCCCTGGTGTTTCTCTAACCTTTTAAAAGAAACGTCGAAGGGCAAAGTTTTTTGAGAATAAAGAATTTATATATATAAAGTATAATGAATGGAAAGGGCACCAGTACAAAGAAGCGCCAATTACACCCCACGCCCAAAGGGCATGAAAAAATTTAGGGTTTATCAAAAAATAGAAAAAAAGAGAGGGGACAGGATGGGGAAACCCCATAGCCCCCACTCCGGTAAGGGAAAGGGAAAATTTCAAAAACTCAGAAAAAAATTTCAGTGAGAAGGGAAGGAAAAGAAATAAAACACGGAAAAAAAAACAAAATACTCACGAGAAAATTCAGGAAAAAGTTTTAATGGATGCCCCCAAAGCATTTTCAAACGGGAAGGACAAAGCTCGTCTCCCAGGGTGAAGGCACCCAAAATTCAGGGGGTTTCCTCTTAGTTTCCCAAATTCCCCCTGGGGACTCGATTGACCCAAGGCCATTCGCCTTTGCCGCTCCCTCCCTCACCGAACATTAGTGAGGGAAGGGGCAAGTATCAGTAAAGAGGGGCAAATTAAAATGTAAATGTCAACAATTGACAACAAAAGGAAAAAGGGGGGAGGACGTGAGGGGGAAGTTAAAATTTTAAAGGCATTTAGGAACCGCACTTTTCTTTATGAATATTTAAAAGGTGATGGGAAATTTTGTATTCAGTCTCACAAAGACCCCTTTTTAAAAAATATTAAAGGAGGTGAAATACCCGGCGACTGGAAGGAACCCAAATATGAAATCAGTTTTAACAAAAAAAGGGTTTCCTAAAAATTTGATAACCCGTTTTTTTAAGAAATGGGAGCTATTCCTCACCCCTAAAAACACTTAAAAATTATACTGATTTTTGGGTATAGGAACCCTCACCAGCCTATGCTAGTATTTTTTTTTCTCTGACACAAGTCTCCCTGTGGTTTCCCGTAACCCCCGTTGTTAGGGTTCCCCCCCCATTAATAAAAAAAAAACATGTATTTTTTTCCCAGATTCGACCCAAAACAAAGGGACTTCTAAACTGTCCTGTTTTAACCTGATTTCTTTACCCTACTTAAATGTGCGTGGATTTTAGTTTGGGTGACAAGAAACAGATGATTGCTGATGTTTTTGAATTTAAAAAAAGTTGGATTCCGGCCCTAACGAAACCAAAACTGAAAGGGGGTAGGGGAGTTTCAAGGGGGGGGAAAAAAAATGGGATTAAATCTGGAGTATTGAGAGAGTTAGGGGCAAAGGAAGGGGTAGCAGTAATGTTTTAATGTCAGTTAAAGGAAGGAGAAAAAAAGGGAAAATGAATGTGTAAATTCAAAAAATTATGTGGATTAAAATAAAGGTTGGATGCGAGAAGTGGGTCATAATAAGCTTGTATGCACCTGGAGAAGAGAGGAATGCAGAGGAGAGAGAGAGTTTTTGGGGAGATGTTAAGTGAATGTATAGGAGCCTTTGAAACGAAGTGAGAGAGAAAATTGTGGTAGGGGACCGAATGTTAAAGTGGGAGAAACTTTTAGAGAGGGTTGGGGTAGGTAAGTTTGGGGTGCCAGGTGTAAATGAAAAATGGGAGCCCTTTGATTGAACTTTTGTATAGAAAGGGGTTTAGTTATAGGTATACACTTTTAAGAAAAAGAGGATAAATAAGTAAAGATATGATGTAGGGCGAAATGACAGTAGTTTGTTGGATTATGTATTGGTAGATAAAAGACTGTTGAGTAACTTCAGGATGTACATGTTTATAGAGGGGCCACAGATATATCAATCACTTTCTAGTTGTAGCTACACTGGAGTAAAAGGAGATGGGATACAGGAAAAGAGGGGTTTAAAGGGTTTTAAACTAAAAGAGGAGGCAGTTAGGGTAAGATATAAACAGCTATTGGAGGATAGAGGGCTAATGAGAGCATAGGCAAGGGGGTCGAAGAGGTAGGGGGTAGGTTTAAAAATTAGTTTTAAGAGTGTTCAGCAGAAGTTTGAGGTTACAGGAAAGTGGGTGCGGGAGGGAAGGGGTGCGATTGGTGGAATGATGATGTAAAGAGAGTAGTAAGGGAGAAAAAGTTAGCATATAGAAGTTTTTTACAAAGTAGAAGTGATGCAAGGAGGGAAGAGTATATGGAGAAAAAGAGAGAGGTTAAGAGAGTGGTGAAGCAATGTAAAAAGAGAGCAAATGAGAGAGTGGTGAGATGTTATCAACAATTTTGTTGAAAATAAAAAGGGTTTTGGAGTGAGTTTAAACAAGTTAAGAAAGCCTAGAGAACAAATGGATTTGTCAGTTAAAATAGGAGAGGAGAGTTATTAAATGGAGATTTAGAGGTATTAGGAAGATGGAGGGAATATTTTGAGGAATTGTTAAATGTGATGAAGAAAAGGGAAGCTGTGATTTCGTGTAAAAGGGCAAGGAGGAAAACATCTTGTAGGAGTGAGGAAGAGCCAGTTGTAGGGGGGGGAAGTTTTGGTGAGGCATAGGTAAAATGAAAGGGGGTAAGGCAGCCGGGGGGTGATGGGATAAAGATAGAAATGTTAAAAGCAGGTGGGGATATAGTTTTGGAGTTGTTGGTGGGAATTATTTAATAAATGTATGGGAAAAAGGTATGGTACTAGGGATTGGCAAAAGGCATGCATAGTTCCTTTGTTAAAGGCAAAGGGGATAAAAAAGGTGCAAAAATTATAGGGGATAAGTCTGCTGATGTACCTGGTAAAGTGTAAAGGAAAAGTTATTATTGAAAGAATTAAGAGTAAGAAAGGAGAATAAGATAGCAGATGAACAAGGAGGCTTTAGGAAAGGGAAGGGGTGTGTGGACCAGGTGTTTACAGTGAAACAATAAGTAACAGTATTTAGATAAGGCTAAAGAGGTCTTTGTGGCATTTTTGGATTTGGAAAAGGCGTATGACAGGGTGGATAGGGGGCAATGTGGCAGATGTTGCAAGTGTATGGTAGGAGGGAGGTTACTGAAAGCAGTGAAGAGTTTTTACGAGGATAGTGAGGCTCAAATTTAGAGTATGTAGGAAAGAGGGAAATTATTTCCCAGTAAAAGTAGGCCCTTAGACAAGGATGTGTGATGTCACCGTGGTTTTTTAATATATTTATAGATGGGTTGTAAGAGAATAAATCGAGGGTCTGGCAAGAGGCGTGGAGTTAAAAGATAAAGAATCACACACAAAGTGGGAGTTGTCACAGCTGCTCTTTTCTTATGACACTGTGCTCTTGGGAGATTCTGAAGAGAAGTTGCAGAGATTGGTGGGTGAATTTGGTAGGGTGTGCAAAAGAAGAAAATTAAAGGTGAAATTCAGGAAAAGAGTAAGGTTATGAGGATAACAAAAAGATTAGGTGATGAAGGATTGAATATCAGATTGGAGGGGGAGAGTATGGAGGAGGTGAATGTATTCAGATATTTGGGAGTGGACGTGTCAGCGGATGGGTCTATGAAAGATGAGGTGAATCATAGAATTTATGAGGGGAAAAGAGTGATGGGCACTAGGAGCTTGGGACAAAGAACTTTGTCCTAAGGCAAAAGGGAATGTATGAATATAGTTTTACCAAACGCTTTTAAATGGGTGAAGCATGGGTATAATTTTGCAGCGAGGAGAAGGCTGGAGGCAGTGGAATGTCATGCTGAGGGCAATGTGTGGTGTAATATAATACAAAAATTTCGAGTTTGGAAGTTAGGAGGAGGTGCGGATTACCAAAATTTTTGTCCAGGGCTGGGGAAAGGGTTGTTGAGGGGGTTTCGGACATGTAGAAGAATGAGAAACAGAATGACTTCAAGAGTGTATCATCTGTAGTGGAAGGGAAGGGGGGGTGGGGGGTGGGGCCTAGAAAGGTTGGAGAAGGGGGTAAAGGAGGTTTTGTGTGCGAGGGCTTGATTCCCAGCGGCATGCGTGACGTGTTTGTAGGAGTGAATGGAGACAAAGGGTTTTTAAATTTATTTTGACTGCTTTTTGGAGTGTGGAGCAAAGTAACATTTTGAAGGCGTTCAGGGAAACCGGGCAGGCTGGACTTGAGTCCGGAGAGGAATACAGTGCCGCCTCTAAAGGGGGGGGTTTTAAATGTTGCATTTTTAAAAACTTTATAAAAAGCCCCTTTTCTGGCAAGACGTAGGGAGTAAGAGGAAAATTTTTTTTTTTGGGCCACCCTCCCTTGGTGGGAATGGGCCAGTGTGAAAATAAAAAAAAAATAACTTAAAATCAAGAGTTTTGGGGCAGATTTTCCTGCCTAAAAGTGTTAAGCCCCCCCATTTTTATAAGTTTTTCTTTTTCCTCTTTTTAGAAATGTCTACGGGAAAGGGGGTTACTACCCTTTCTCCCGTTTTTTAGTCCCCTCATACGACAGCATGGCTTACAGAAAATTTTTTTTCCCCACTTCCCCATGGAAAATAGAAGAAAAAAGAAGAACAAGACATTTGAAAAAGGAAAAAACCCAAAATGTATGTATAATATATAAATATATATATTAAATATTATATATATATATATATTTATATTAAATAATAATGTAATATATATGCATGTGCTTTCTGTGAAGTGTGACCAAAAGTGAAAGTAGGAGTACAAATATCCCTGTTATCTAGCGTTTTAGAACAGAAAAAGAAACCCCAATCCTACCATCATGCAAAACAGTTACAGGTTTTTGTTTTACAACATCTTGGAGACGGTAGTACTTCCCTGGGTCGTTGCTGTCTACCAACCTTTCGTTTCAAATTCAACTTTATTTCTCAGCATTATTTTCTGTGAGTATAATAATATTTAAATAAAATATAATGATATAAATACCAAATCTGTAACATGATACCGTTACTACTGTACAGCGATGGTTTACTGCTTACACAGAGAGTGTTAAAGCACTTAGAATATGCTCTCCTGAACGGGAAAAGAAATATGTTGATAATATTTATACAGAAAATGTTTAAAGGCCAGGTCTATAATCTACACTACCTTAGAGAGCTACTAGAAGAAGAGTACAATAAATCCAGTGAAGAGCCGAGACTCTATGGTTACAATTAAAGAACACTGTCACCACTCTTGGTTACAATTAAAGAACACTGTCACCACTCTTGGTTACAATTAAAGAACACTGTCACCACTCTTGGTTACAATTAAAGAACACTGTCACCACTCTTGGTTACAATTAAAGAACACTGTCACCACTCTTGGTTACAATTAAAGAACACTGTCACCACTCTTGGTTACAATTAAAGAACACTGTCACCACTCTTGGTTACAATTAAAAAACACTGTCACCACTCTTGGTTACAATTAAAGAACACTGTCACCACTCTTGGTTACAATTAAAGAGCACTGTTACCACTCTTGGTAGCAGCAACAGGCTGGTGACTCAGGCAGTCAACAAAGATTTCTGGTCTCTGTTCGACCTAGGAGGCT
>NC_069405.1:39032545-39057545 GCF_026875155.1 Cherax quadricarinatus | reverse complement strand
GTAATTCTGAAAGGGAGTTTCCCTTGAAAATTTTTTTTGTCCCTTGTACAAGATCCCCAAAATTCCCCCATTTTTCCCCTCATCACCCCTGCCAGCAAGGGGTTTAGGGGAAAACAAAACCAATAAGAAAGTACTTATGTCTTGGGGGCCCACTATCAACCCCAACAGGGGGAAACATGGGATTAAGTTAAAACCTGATTTTGCAATGTGGCTTTTAAAATTTGCTTAAAAATTTTTCTATGGGTGACACCCACTTTTATGCATTGAAATGGTGTAGAAAATTTCCCTTTAAATGGGTTGTTATTCTAATCCAAAAACCAAAATTAAAACCCTGATGATTTCATAGCAACTCGTACCAGCTTAGTTTCGTGTTTTTAGAAGAATCCGGGGAAACAATTCATAAATCAACAGCAAAATTTACAAGAGTCGCAAACCCTCGAGAAAAGCCGTCAAAATCAAAGTAGGTTCTAGAGTTATGCTGAAATAACTTTTAAAAAAACGTCTTTCAATGCCCCAAGCTTTATTTAAAAGTTTTTTGGTCCTTATCGGTTTGTTGAACAAACACTGGGAATTTAAATATAAAAGGTTTTGAGAAATTTGTACTGGTCAGTATAAAGGGAAAGCTTTTTGATCATATGAAATTTTGTATGTGTGATAATGATGTTCCAACCCTTGACTAATGTGGCAGACTCCCGACAAAACCCCTGTCCTGTACTCTCTACCTCTGAACCAGTCATACGACAAACCCGAATGTCGTTTTTCCCCACGTACAAAGGCAGGTATTGAGAAAACCAATATCATTTTTAAACCTAATTCAAATTTGGGGTTTAAATTCGGCATGAGTTAGCCAGTGCAAAAAGAGTTTTTTTCCTCCAGAGATGCACCCATTTGCATATGTCCAAAACTCACCCTGCAAGTTGGGGTTAAATGTTTAAAAAACCTGTATAGAGAATAATTTCAGTACAACTTTCCAGTATTCTAAAAAAAAAATTTTGTTTTCAGTTTTTCCCCCCGAATTCTGAGAGTTAACAGTCTTGATTTGGTCACCGAAAACTGCCCTTTCTGGTAAAAACTTTTTTTCTTTGTATATATTTCTTCCTCAGAAAAACCCTAGATCACATGAATACAGACGATCGATCAAATTTTTTTTTTCACTTTTATTGTGTAATCCCAATGTTGAGTTTCATTCGATGAGTTGTGCTATAATTTTATGTTGTTAGGTAAGACACATATGCAACAGTTAGGTATCTTTATTTCGAAACGTTTCGCCTACACAGTAGGCTTCTTCAGTCGAGTACAGAAAAGTTGATAGAAGCAGAAGAGACTTGAAGACGATGTAATCAGTCCATCACCCTTAAAGTTTTGAGGTGGTCAGTCCCTCAGTCTGGAGAAGAGCATTGTTCCATAGTCTGAAACAATATGGAGTTGAAGTGACAGGATGGAACCTTATGTAGCGCCAGGAGGTGAGACGTAGGTCACTAGCAGAACGCAGATGTTGGAAGGTCAGGTCCCACTCAAATCCAGCCGTTCTCACTAGTAGAGGTTGTCGAAGTTGATTTCAGGTCTGTACCAAGATACCCTTGTGTTGCAGTGTCTGACAGATTGAACATTAAAATGGTATAAAATACCGACAGGTTGTTAGGTAACACACATATGCAATAGTTAGGTATCTTTATTTCGAACGTTTCGCCTACACAGTAGGCTTCTTCAGTCGAGTACAGAAAAGTTGTTAGAAGCAGAAGAGACTTGAAGACGATGTAATCAGTCCATCACCCTTAAAGTTTTGAGGTGGTCAGTCCCTCAGTCTGGAGAAGAGCATTGTTCCATAGTCTGAAACAATATGGAGTTGAAGTGACAGGATGGAGCCTTATATAGCGCCAGGAGGTGAGACGTAGGTCACAAGCAGAATGGTATTTTATACAATTTTAATGTTCAATCTGTCAGACACTGCAACACAAGGGTATCTTGGTACAGACCTGAAATCAACTTCGACAACCTCTACCAGTGAGAACGGCTGGATTTGAGAGGGACCTGACCTCCCAACATCTGCGTTCTGCTAGTGACCTACGTCTCACCTCCTGGCGCTATATAAGGTTCCATCCTGTCTCTTCAACTCCATATTGTTTCAGACTACGGAACAATGCTCTTCTCCAGACTGAGGGACTGACCACCTCAAAACTTTAAGGGTGATGGACTGATTACATAGTCTTCAAGTCTCTTCTGCTTCTATCAACTTTTCTGTACTCGACTGAAGAAGCCTACTGTGTAGGCGAAACGTTTCGAAATAAAGATACCTAACTGTTGCATATGTGTCTTACCTAACAACCTGTCGGTATTTTATACCATTTTAATGTGCAATATTATACCTTATAATGCATTACAGTTTCATTACAGTAAGTTTCATTATAGTCAATTACGTAAGCTTCCATTCCAATATTCTCCATATGTTATAATGTTCAATTGTTGTGTACTTTGACATTGTATAGAATCAGCCCAAGCTGTACACCTGCCGTCTCTAGTTTGTATTAGCTGTATGTCGGGACGACATACGTTAGCGTCGCCGAGCTCTCAGTAGTAGTACCAGTTCGTAGTAACCATTTACCAGTAACCAGTGTACCAGTAGATGACTCACTAACAACCGTCTGTGTGAATCATTGACTGTTATTCATGTTGCTGCTGACCATAGCAGGATTTCAAACACAGCTCACCCTGTAGGCACTGGTGGGTCAGTCTAAGATAGGGAGCAGAGAGGCAGGTCGGCTGATGGTGTTTCCCATTCTTCCAGTTATATATTATACGTACTACCAGCCTACGTGAGTATTTTTACCCCATCCACGTTATCGAACCCACATGACACCACCACCACCACCACCACCACCACCACCATCACCACCACCACCACCACCACCACCATCCCACTACCACCACCACCGCCACCATCACCACCACCACCACCAAAACCCCCACCATCACCATAAACCACCACCCACCATCACCATCACCATCCCACCACCACCCTCACCACCACCACCACCATCACCACCACCCCCATCACCACCACCACCATCACCACACCATCCCACCACCACCATCACCACCACCACCATCACCACCACCACCACCACCACCAACCACCATCACCACTACCAAACCACCACAACACCACTACCACCATCACCACTACCACCACCACCACCACCACCACTACCACCACTCACCACTACCACCACCCCACCACCACCACTAACCACCCCCACCACCACCACCGCCATCACCACTACCACCACCACTATCACCACCACCACCACCGCCATCACCACTACCACCACCCCATTCCCCCCACCACCACCACCACCACCACCACCACCACCACCACCCCCACCCCACCGCCCCCCACCACCATCCACCACCACCACCGCCACCTCCATCAAACCCCTACCACCACCACAACCATCACCCCCACCCAACCATCACCACAACCATCCCACCACCATCACCATCACCACCACCACCACCACCATCACCATCAAACCAACCCCCATCACCATACCACCACCATCACCATACCACCACCACCATCACCAAACCACCACCCCACCATCACCACTACCACCACCACAATCACCCCACCACCACCCCCACCACCACCCCCCACCCCCACCCACCACCACCACACCAC
This sequence comes from Cherax quadricarinatus, assembly GCF_026875155.1. Taxonomy (NCBI): domain Eukaryota; kingdom Metazoa; phylum Arthropoda; class Malacostraca; order Decapoda; family Parastacidae; genus Cherax; species Cherax quadricarinatus. The sequence continues at coordinate 39,053,866 of NC_069405.1, read as the reverse complement.
CACCACCACCACCACCACCCACCACCACCACCACCACCACCACCACCACCACCACCACCACCACCATCATCACCACCACCACCACCACCACCACCACCACCCCCACCACCACCAAATCACCACCACCACCACCATCACACCACCAACCACCAACCACTACCACCACCACCACCACCACAACCACCATCACTACCACCTCCACCACCACCACCATCACACCACCACCACCACCACCACCACCACCACCATCACCATCACCACCACCACCACCACCCCCAAACCATCACCACCATCACCATCACCATCACCACCATCACCCCCAAACACCATCACCATCACCCCACCAACCACCACCATCACCACCACCACCACCACCATCACCACCACACCACCACTACCACCCCCACCACCACCACAACCACCATCACTACCAACCTCCACCACCACCACCATCACTACCACCACCACCCACCACCACCACCACCACCATCACCATCACCACCACCACCACCACACAAACCATCCCACCATCACCATCACCATCAACCCACCACCACCATCACCATCACCATCACCATCACCAACACCAACACCACCACCACCACCCACCACCATCACTACCACCACCACCACCCACCACCATAAACCACCACGACCAAACCACCACCACCAACGACCACCACCACCGCCCCCACCACCACCGCCATCCACCACTACCACCACCACTATCACCACCACCACCACCACCAATCACCACTACCACCCACCACCCCCCACCACCACCACCATCACCACCACCATCACCACTACCACCACCCCCAAACCACCATCACCATCACCACCACCATAAAACCACTACCACCACCACCACCACCATCACCACTACCACCACCACCACACTACCACCACAACCACCTCCATCACCACCACCACCACCACCACCACCACCACCACCACCATCACCACCACCATCACCACTCCCAAACCCCCCCACCACCACCATCACCATCACCACCACCATCACCACTACCACCACCACCACCACCATCACCACTACCACCACCACCACCATTTACCACCACAACCACCCCCAAACACCACCAACCACCACCACCATCACCACCCCCCACCACCACCATCACCACCACCAGTAACTAACATTGTATCTAAAGTGAGCTCGAAGGGGAATTCCCTGAGGTCCATGAATAGGAAAGTAAGTTAGTAATTGCGCTAAATGGAGGAAACAGAAATGAGGAAGGGGAAAACTAGTGAGGATCAATAGGGAAAGGGTGTAAATGGAGGCACATTCCTCACTCCATACAAATATATTTTGAGGTTTTTCCGCGAGAGAGTAGTTCATCGGACAGTGAATCTTCAATACCACCATAAAAACAGCACATTATAGTCTAAATAGCTAATATGCCACTGCTAATATCAACTCACTCCACAGCTCTTTAAACACACGGGTACCATATAAACTTGTCATTAAGAATATGTATTTAAATATGCAATAAGATCACAGTAAACAGGTCATATCACGATTTGCAAAATAACCACAGAGAAATTTCAAGCGCTTTCATGATTTCTCACATTATTAATTATGTATCTATTTCGTAAATTACTATTATCTAATCGCAGCAAATTTCTTCATTTGTTTTATGAAGTTCATGTAATGTAGGTTACAACGTGTATACAATGTTCATACAAGTCTGTAGTATTCTTTCTCTCTTGTAATCTGCTGCCATCTAAGGTACACTGAGCGTGCTTTTGTTGTCCTCTTTCACAGACATATTGCTTTACTTTTCTTGTAACTGCTACACCATCCCGTCTAATATATAGGTCAGAAATGAATCCTGGCCACTATAGTTTTTTCTATGTCAATCTTAATAACCATAAATAAACCTTGCAGTTCTTTGCAATGGTCCGCCAGTTTGGTCTTTATTTTCTTGTAGTGTGACTGTTTCTGCCAGTTCACCAGCTTTATTTCCCGCAATGTTAACATGGGATGGTATCTACACAAACTGTTAATAGTTTGTTATTTTTTAACATTTTATCCTGTTCCATCTACAGCATTGCCACATTTCTGGAATGCAAACTGAACAAGGCTGAAACTGAATCAAAATACTACCGAGTCCATTCTTGTTAAAACTACGTACCTCTCGGTTTGCATACACAGTGATAATTACTTTGGTGTAATTACACCGAGAGAGAGATCTTGTTGTACATATCTTGAAGCATGGGATATTTAATAAGAAAGACGGAAGCAGAGTTTATACTAATTTGTAATTCAGCTAGCGCCTAATTATGATAATAATAATAATAATAATAATAATAATAATAATAGTAATTATAATAATAATAATAATAATAATAATAATAATAATAATAATAATAATAATAATAATAATAATAATAATAATAATGTAGCTATCACTTTAGTGAACATTCCCCAACTATAAACTATGCCTCCACATTGTTATTCCATGGGTGATCTATAGTCAAGTGGTTGTTCTGAAGCAGCACGTGAACCAACCTCAGAGTTCCTGAGACTACGGACAGTCATTAACTTCAGATTTCCTTTGACCACGAATCGTATTACATAGCATCTAGATGGAGCCGATATTTTCAAAGTGCTTGTTCAGATGATGCTTAAATCCCAATAATTTGTTTGCACTAACAACTTGTAGCTTTAGTGAGCAGTTGTAAAGTAATAAATGATTCTGGGGGAAAAAAATGTCCTCTACTCTTAAAAAGTTATATTTCATCCTTGAAAGTTTAATGCTACTGTACGAGCGCATAAAATAGATTTGGTCTCTTAGAGATTTAAATAAGTACTCGTAAATTTTGTCCCCTACAGCAGGACAATTTAAATGTGTTGATTCTTTCTACATTCGATTTGTTTCTTAAAGAAAGTAGGTCTTTTTTTTTGTTTGCCTTTCTCTTCTCTTGATTTGGGTCTGCTTGATTTGTTAATATTTAGGTTTATCAGGAAATTTAACTTGTTAAAGCTGATAATTTCGTTAATATTTACATTTTCAGTGCCAGGTCCTGAAAATATTCGTATCGTCTGTTGCAGAAAAGCTGAGAGACTGAGAGAGACAGACTGACTAACCTGACTGACTCTCTCTCCCTCTTTCCTTGTTTATCTGTCTTTATTTTTAAGGAGCTGTAATGAGAAGTCTTTGAAGGTGGTGAAAAGAGGTAGGAGAGCATGGATGAAGGAAGACGAGAGAGAGAGAGAGAGGGAGAGAGAGAGGAAGAGAGGGACACGTGTGTATCTACATATTTCGGGTTACAGGAGTCGATTCATAGCTCCTGGCCCCCGCCTCTTCGGAGGCGGGGGACAGGAGCTATGACTTGATTTTAACCAGAGTTAAAATCTCTGGCTTGTCATAATTGTATGAAAGACATGAACCACATTATTGTAATTGTTTGGCGAAACATCTGGAGCAAAGTAAACAAGTGCATCAGTGATGAACCTTCGTTTCGCCCACTAGTAAGAAGTCTACCTATGTTTACACTGCTAAAGCATGTCGCAAACTGCAGAAACGTCGTGATATAGAATTGATCTGGTAGGTTTAAAGCTTATCCTCTGAAACGTCGGGAATAAACATATATAAAAATATATATAAATTATTTATAGTTATAAATATATCTAAATTATAATAAAATATATATATATAAATATATATATAAATATTATATATTATTTATATATTATATATATTTAAATATATTTAAATATGTTATATAATTATATATAAAATATTTTTTGTTTTATGTATCATAATATTTCACAATTTTTTTTAAATTAAATGTCTGTATTTCACCTATACACCACTAATCAAGAATATTTTAATGTCAAGAAGAGGTATTTAAGAATGCTAACTATAAACACACACTCACAGTTATACACCTCTCAGTGTATATACTCGTACACAGAGAAATATACAGTTATTGGTGATATACATGCTGCTTCCAGTGCAAATATACCAAAAGAAATGCACTCTTCAGAATTTATACGTCTATTTTATGATATATGCCAAGGGATGAAACATGGACTTACTGTGAATCTCTCTCTCTCTCTCTCTCTCTCTCTCTCTCTCTCTCTCTCTCTTCTCTCTCCTCTCTCTCTCTCTCCTCTCTCTCTCCTCTTCTCTCTCTCTCTCCTCTCTCTCTCTCTCTCTCTCTCTCTCTCTTACACATATGAGGAACTAAAAAAACATGATATATCTTAACATCACTAAGGCGAATAAATTCAACGTTAACGTAACGTTACCTCCAGCAAAACTATTACCTGAATAAACTCGAGATATCCTTGATTTTCAAACGTGCATATTAACAAAAGTTTCGACACAATACCGTCACTGGGACCATATACGGCTAAGCAGCATATTTTAAATACCACCTTTTTTTTTCAAAATTAATTTGTGGCTTAGCTTAGAGTTTCCATTTTTTTTCCTGGGACCAAATCTGATTACCTTCCGTCCCCACAAACGCTTATAACCACTAATAGTTTAGTTATAACTCCCTAGAATATGTTATTAGTTATTTTAAGAGAATAAGTTTAACTCGAAAGCCAGTTACTAAATAATTACCAAGCATGATCACGAGCCTCAGTTACATGCTTAGTCTAATAATAATAATAATAATAATAATAATAATAATAATAATAATAATAGTAATAATATAATAATAATAATAATCTGAAGGATCAATTACCGTTAAGGTGTTAAAATGGTTGATCGAGTTTTAGAAAAGGAGCAGAAGTTTCTTGCCATTAAAAACAATTTGAGACGATTGAAATGCTGCCGACTATTAAGAACACTGACTTCAGATTTCTTCACTTTGTCGTTGGTGCTTCATTAAGCATCCTTGTGGGATGTTTAATCAAGTCTTCCTTGCTGAAGAACCTTCCCCCGTATGCATTTCTGTGTTCGTTGACCGCGCTGAACTTTGCACTGGACCTTGCACTGGACCTTGCACTGGACCTTGCACTGGACCTTGCACTGGACCTTGCACTGGACCTTGCACTGGACCTTGCACTGGACCTTGCACTGGACCTTGCACTGAACCTCGCACTGGACCTTGCACTGGACCTTGCACTGGACCTTGCACTGGACTTTGCACTGGACCTTGCACTGGACCTTGCACTGGACCTTGCACTGAACTTTGCACTGGACCTTGCACTGGACCTTGTACTAGACCTTGCACTAGACCTTGCACTGGACCTTGTACTGGACCTTGCACTAGACCTTGCAATGGACCTTGCACTGGACCTTGCACTAGACCTTGTCCTAGACCTTGTACTGGACCTTGTACTGGACCTTGTACTGGACCTTGCACTGGACCTTGCACTGGACCTTGCACTGGACCTTGCACTAGACCTTGTACTAGACCTTGCACTGGACCTTGTACTGGACCTTGTACTGGACCTTGCACTAGACCTTGTACTGGACCTTGCACTGGACCTTGCACTGGACCTTGCACTGGACCTTGCACTAGACCTTGCATACCTAGACCTTGACTGAACCTTGTCACTGGACCTTGCACTGAACTTTGCACTGAACTTTGCACTGGACTTTGCACTGGACCTTGCACTGAACCTTGCACTGGACTTTGCACTGGACCTTGCACTGGACCTTGTACTGGACCTTGCACTGGACCTTGCACTGAACCTTGCACTGGACCTTGCACTGGACCTTGTACTAGACCTTGCACTAGACCTTGTCAATAGGACCTTGCACTGGACCTTGCACTAGCCTTGTCTAGACCTTGTACTGGACCTTGTACTGGACCTTGACTGGACCTTGCACTGGACCTTGCACTAGGACCTTGACTGACCTTGCACTGGACCTTGCACTGGACCTTGCACTAGACCTTGTACTAGACCTTGCACTGGACCTTGTACTGGACCTTGTACTGGACCTTGCACTAGACCTTGTACTGGACCTTGTACTGGACCTTGCACTGGAGGGAACGGTTGAGACGCCTACGGGAGAGATTTAAAGACGTATGCAGAACAATCTTAAGCAGTGACCGTGTGTGTGTGTGAGTGTGTGTGTGTGTGTGTGTGTGTGTGTTGTGTGTGTGTGTGTGTGTGTGTGTGTGTGTGTGTGTGTGTGTGTGTGCGTGTGTGTGTGTATAGAGCTTTGTCAAGGTTGCCTTGATCAAGCTTCACACGTAGCAAAACGTTGTCACGAAGATTCTTCTGACTTTTCCTTTGGCCTAGCTTTTGCATTTTTTAGTGTAAATCAGTGAATAATACACTGTTTCTATCCAGAAGAATATAGCTTGAATATTAGAAAGCTTCTCGCACCTGTGTTGAGCAAATGTATTGTGAGAAGACACTAAAAAGAGGAGCCTTTATTTATTCGACGTTTCGCTCACCGTGAGGGTAGGGAGAGAGGAGCTTGATACTAAGTACACAGAAAACATGAGAACAATTAATCTTATACTTAATACACCGACTCTGATGGGTTTAGCTCTTAGTTATGATTATAATAATAATGGGTAGTACATTCAGCAACTGGAAAGCATGATAGACTTCAAATATCTGCGATTAATTTGATCTTTCGTAACGTAACAATAGTATATGTAGTTTGAACCTTCGCCGTGAGGTGGAGACGTGGTGGAGGAAGGCTCCATACGTAGCTTTAAGAGTAGGTATGATATGGCCCACGAGACTAGGAGGGAGTGAATCTAGCAAGCGGCAAGTTGAGAAGCTGAACCGGGGGCTGAGACTCAGCCCTCTGTGGTTACAAATAGGCGAGCACGTACACCCGCACGCGCACATACGCACACATGCCCCCCACCCCCCATCCCAGAATAATTACACTAGTTAACAAACACCTGATGAGTTGTTGGAATGGGGTGAGGGATGGAAAGGGGCAGCAAAGGAGGGGTGGGAAGGGATGGGAGAGTGATTGGAAAGGGGGGAAGGTAAAGGAAGGGAAGGCGACTACGACACAGAAGCGAAGGGGATTCCAATCTAAATGCAAATTGAGGTCTTTTACTTCTTAGTCTTGTAACGACACAATATGTTAGCCGTCGTCAGTGATAGGAAGAAGAGTCTCACTGGTCAGAGAAGAGGAACACCTGTAGTAACACTTGAATGCTCCTGGCAGGTGTTGTTGCCACTTAGTGTCCAGACAGGGATATGTGTGTTCCCACGGGAACGCACCAGACAGGTGCTGTCAAGGCACGGCAAGATAACCTATCCTTACTTTAAGTGAATTTTCTTGCATGATTACGTAGTCCACTTGCGAATGTTTTGCCTGTAAGGTAATAAATGCTATTTTCTATTTTACATTAGGTTGCATTTGGTTTGATTAGGTTTGGCTTGGTTAGGTTGGGTTAGGTTTAGTTTGGTTAGTTTAGGTTTTGTTAGATTTAGTTTGGATAGGTTTGGTCAGGTTTAGTTTGGTTAGGTTAGGTTAGGTTAGGTTTGTTTGATTAGGTTTGACTAGGTAATTACGGGGCCGGCGAACTCATCAAGTATTTTTTTTCCGATTGCAACAGAAAATCTTACTATGATTTAAGCAGCATTTTCAACCTACACACTGTGTTTATAGTGACTTTTTTCCTTTAAGATAGATAGAAAAAATTAATAGTGCCCTATTCTATAGGGCATACAACTCCTCTACAAAATTGGTAAGATGTACAATGTTCTAGTTGACATCAGATAAAAGATAAACGGCTAGATAATCCTTTCACCAACATCGTTTGACCGAAATGTTAATAGATTGCATAATAAAAAAATTGATTTTTTTAAGGATTTTTTTTTTTTTTTTTTTTGGGGGGGGGGAATAAAATCAATAAAAAACACAGCGGTAAAACATATCGCAAATCATTAATGTAATTTAGTAGAATCATCATTCCTTATTAATGTGAGCAAAAAAATCATGACACTCCTACGTTTCTTGTAAAACTCTATGGTCACTACGAGCCACATTTCAGTATGTTGCACACATCCATTCATGTTGACAGCCCACAGGCGACTGAGCTGCTATCACTCCCTGCACTTGAATGGAGTCCTCAGAGAAGTTGCAGTGTAGTGTATTTAGAATGAAACAATCATGAAATCGTAATTTTTGAAAAAGTATATTTAGAAATATGCTAGAAACAAGCTGATTGCATCAACATGTTGCCAGAATTTTGCACTATTTTTCAGTAAGAAAACATTCTTGTCATAAATTTTCAATTTTCCTTTTCTTATCTTTTTTTGACATCGCATTCCCCCTTAGGTTAGGTTTGGTTGGGTTAGGTTTAGTTTTATATGTTTTAATTTAATTTGATTTAGTTGAGCAAGGTTTGACTGAACTATATACGGTTTATTAATTAAATTAGGTTAGGTTAGGTTAGGTTAGTTTGGTTTAGTTATGTTACATCTAATCGAAGGAACTTTAACGACGAGCTTCACTCGTGGTGCAAGATGAGATGGATGGAGAGATGAAATGCTGGAAGATTAGGGAATGGTGGGAGACAGGGGATTGGATAATGGGATTAAAGTCAAAGGCAGAAATAAGAGGACCACCAGTGCGTTGTTTCCACGAGCAACTACAGTGACAACAGACATCATTGAACCAACACAACTAATCGCATTACATCTCAACTCGTCCAGTCATCGGGAGGAAAGGGAACCTTTTAAGGAAATTACATGTATTCAGAAGAAAAGGCAAATGGTATTGAATGGTGCGATGCGAAGTGAGGGATGCACGCATGAGCTATTGTCGAGATGTGTTGAACCTCATCATACTCTGTGTTAAACTAAGAATTATTACAAGTACAGCAGTGCCTCTGTGGGGGTGGGGGAGGAAGGGACAGAATGTGTGCCATGTAGTTTCAAGAAATTTTGCTCTGGGTATCTACGAAGTTAGGCAAGATGAGCAGTGCTGAAACTACTGGCTGACTTTTTAACATTAAGGTCACTCACATCTCTGGCGCCGAAGGTTCTGCTGAAATGACAGGACCAGTCAGGTCAAGTCGAAAGAAAATATTTATCCTATGTGGTGTTCTGCTGTGTCCTGAAGTCTAAGAGGAGGAGGAGGAGGAGGAGGAGGAGGAGGAGGAGCTGCAGCGCAGCAGCAGCAGCAGCAGCAGCAGCTGCTGCTGCTGCTGCTGCTGCTGCTGCTGCTGCTGCTGCACTCTAAAGTTTACTCTTCTCCTTATATGATTTCACTATTTTTTTTTAAATTGAATATGAAAAGTTTATTAAAATCCATAAGATTAGACACTTTTATTAACAGCGAATTTGGACCTTTTATAGTTCTAGACTGCGTCTGCAGCGCTGAGTGACCCTTGTGAGGTTAGCGCTTAGTCATGTTATAATAATAATAATAATAATAATAATAATAATAATAATAATAATAATAATAATAATAATAATAATAATAATGAAAATAATAATAATAAAAATAATAACAATAATAATAATAATATAATTATTATTATGCCACCCCTTTCTAAAACCAGTAGTAGTGTTATAACAATATTCACAGGGAAGCTCTAAACACATTGGAGTCGTACAATGTCTTGGGAATGAGAATCAGTCAGGTCTGATCAAAGAGAAGGAAGCCCTAATTCCTTGTATAGAGCCCTTCACCGGTATCAAGGTTCCCTTTCTCAAGGGATAAGTTTGAGATGCACCTCAACGGTGTTTCCTGGAAAGCTAGTTTACAAGCCTCCACATGTGAATCTTTGTTGTCACGGGGGGATAAGATTTCACTGTCAGGACATCAGCTTCTTTCCTGCCTTGGTAGTAGATCTGACCCATTCATTCTCTTTCAATCTCGTGTAGTAATGCCATGCTGTCTAGAAACAATCTTCTTTTGTCTTCTATCAGAGGCAAAAGCCACCAGCTAACACTTGCGCAGTGCAGATAAATATATTATCAATTTGATGATGTAAACACATGAAAGAGGTATAATTTTCTCTCTCTCTCTCTCTCTCTCTCTCTCTCTCTCTCTCTCTCTCTCTCTCTCTCTCTCTCTCTCTCTCTCTCTCTCTCTCTCTCTCTCTCTCTCTCTCTCTCTCTCTCTCTCTCTCTCTCTCTCTCCTCTCTCTCTCTCTCTATTTCCCCTTCCTTATATCCTTCCTCTTCAGTCCCCAATATCTTGATACAGATTCAATCAGACCCAGACTGAATCTCACATCGGCTATCCTCTAGCTCTTAGTGTTCCCAGATCCTGTTCCTAGATGTTGCATATTACACGGTAAATGAGGTCTTCTCTATACAGATTGACCGGCCCACGATGGGACGATACTCCATCGTTCGTGAAGATATATGTAAAACAGCGTTCAGCCTGATATCCATGTGGGGAATTTCTTCGTGGTTATTCTATCACTGATGATATATCGCATTGCTAAAGTAGATAAAATTGCATCCTTTCCCAGTCATTTGCCTTCCAATGTGATTACAAGTTGCGACTCCGTGGCTATTATGAAGAAATTAAAGGGAGATTTTATTTCTAACCATCCAACGTCAGTAAATGATGAAACTGACAAGATGAGGGAAAACGACACTTGTGTAGAGTTCAGAGCATTTAATAAAGGAAATGTTTTGCCACGAGAAACTGCCACCAGTGGCCCTGGTGGTGGCAGGTCCAGCTCTGCATCACTTCTTGTGAATCTTACCTGTTAGAAGCCTTGTAGCCAGCGAGAAAGCGCTGGACCTGCCACTACCAGGGCCGCGGTTAGAACCTTCCATATATATATATATATATATATAATAATATATATATATATATATATATATATATATATATATATATATATATATATATATATATATATATATATATATATATATATATATATATATATATATATATATATATATATAGGCTTGTGTGAATTTCTGTAATAATCTGTAGTATAATGTGGACTTAAACCTCACCTGGAACTCTTAATCTCTAAAAGCTAGGCAGGTAATTTCCCACCTAAGTGTTGCATATGGGATTTAACTCATTGCTGTAAACTTAATAAAAGTCACGATAATCCTCCTCTCTCTCTATCTCTCTCTCTCTCTCTCTCTCTCTCTCTCTCTCTCTCTCTCTCTCTCTCTCTCTCTCTCTCTCTCTCTCTCTCTCTCTCCCTCTCCTTCCCTCCCTCCTAATTAAGAGATGTGGCATCAAGGATCAGCAGTGTGTAAGAGGAGCTGTCTGGCATCAGTTCACACTGAGAGATGAATATAATACACAGCGAGTGTTACATTGATTAATATACACGCGAGAGATTGCAAGGAGATAGAGGAGACAAAATGACAGATGAAAGAGCGTAAAATAAGTCTCAATAATCACGATATTAAGGGAAAAAAAGATAATCAGAAAACAAAGACATGAGAAATAATACATTCCTGCCGTGACATTAAAATTATACAAAAGGTGTTTGGACAAAAGGTAGCTAGACAAAAGCTAGTTGCTAGTATAAAATTCTTAATAGTCTCGCATCGTTGAGATTTTTTTACACACGTCCGAAATGTGTTGCAGGCGGGTCATAGTGGAACCATCCACTAGTCTAAGTAGGTCTTCGGATGGTTCCACTATGACCCCGCCTCCTCCTGCTTCGCCTCACCTGACTACAGTATATAAGCCGCTGCTACGTCCCTGTGCTGTACTTTCTACAAGACTGATGGACTGAACACATCGACTCCAGGCTGAGGGACTGATTACCTCAAACTCCTCTTCTCCTTATTCCTTCCTGCTTTGTATAAGACTGATGAAGCCACTGTGTGGCGAAACGTTTCTTCAGTAAAGATTCCTATATGTTGCATATGTCGGTTTTCAGAACCATTCATCACTGAAGGATGAGTTCAGAGGACGGTCCATGGGAAGGGTGTCCAGCATCCCACCCACGATCATCCATCCATACACTCACCACTCTCCTCCACTACCCTCCACATTTACCATCCCTCCATCAATCCTATACGAGTACGAATTGCCACTTGCAATAATACTGTATGAGATTCTTATGGCCTGTAGTTTTTAATATCTTAGATATTTCAGAGATGGAGAGAGAGAGAGAGAGCGAGAGCGAAATAGAACGAGAATGAACCCAATTTGGAGCTGTATTATCGGATCACCTACAGGTGAAGACTCGGGCCGGGACAATATCAAATAGTGCTGTATCCCTTGGTTAACATCAGTCACTTGCCTGCTGTTATCAGGCCAACATAACAAACAAGAGGGGAGGACCTTTTCAGAGCATAACAATTCAGCTTGGCGTTGTACCAAGCAACAAGTGAAATTTTTCCCCTCGTCTGTAACATCACAAAATAACAGGAGAGAAGGAAGGTGGTTAGAAGAGGGAGTGGAAAAGTAGGAGAGAGAACAGGAGATAGGCTAGGAAAAAAGGGAGAAAGAACATCAAAAAAGAATTTATTTATAAAAGATGGGATGGCAGAAGAAGAGTACTTAAACAGTCTGAAGGAGTAATCTCAGCATATTTTCTTGAAGCCTTTTCTTTTTTTTTATATTTCTCTGAGACAATGGGTCTTCACAAATTAAGAGCACATTCAGCTTAGAAAATTTATCCACAGTTATACACACACAAGTCATATTTTACCTTCCAGTAACATGTAAATTTTCCTCATTATTAATGTCGACCTTTTCCGGCATATCAATTCCTCAAGAATAATATTTACATTATATATCAGTCATTTAGGTTAATAAAATGGTTTAATTTTCCTCAAAAAATCATACTTGTAAAAGGTCATATTTATTTCCTAAGGTATATAAATTTTGCACAATCAGTATTTGCCTTCAAGGGCACATCAAGGCCTCAAGAATATCATGATTTTCAAGATGCTTAGGATACATGAGACGTTTCACTTCCTTAGCAGGCTTCTTCAGTCAAAGTGCGGATAAATACAACATGGAGATGTAGATATGAGATGATCAGTCCATGAGCCTGGAGAAGCAGGAAGTGTGAGGCGGTCAGTCCACCATCTTGGTGTATTTATCTCTAGTGCGATAACCTAAATTCTTACAAGCTCTTCAAGCTTGTAAGAATTTAGGTTAATGAATCGTGTATTATTTAATATGTTAAGATATATGTAAAAAAATGCATCATGCTACAGTTGGTGGCCCTGCAAACGTTAGTAAGTTTGGAATACGTGAACCTCCACCTCCACCACTTCCACTTGAACCTCCACCTCCACCACTTCCACCTGAACCTCCACCTCCACCACTTTCACCTGAACCTCCACCTCCACCACTTCCACCTGAACCTCCACCTCCACCGCCACCTCCCCAACATCGGCTACCGCCCCAACAGCCACCTCCGTAATAATCCCTATCACCTCTAAGAGGATCTGTCGCAGCCCTTCCCTTCAGGATACATGAGAGAGGTTCTTCTCCCGATGATTGCACAAGTTCTCGTGTCCAGCAACTCTCGTTATATTAGTTTAATGATATATGTTGTCACTTTTACGTCAGTGTTTGAAACCTTTAAACTCAAGTGGGAGTTACCCTTAACCGGACATCAGCAGGAACCGACGTTTTGTTTTTGTCAGCTCAGATTTCCTATATTGTGTCCAACCGGATAAATTGTTTTTCTTACGTCACATCTTGAACAACAAGCAAACATTATTCCACTGAGCTGCCACATTTCAAATTCAATGGACGCCATATAAAGGGATTCAAATCGTTGCTCGAGTGCCTTCGGCGAGTGTCTGTGGAAAACGTCACTTGAAGACACTTTCAGGGCATTGAGAGGAAACGTTTCGCCATGAGTTGGTTTATCAGCTCTCGTCGGTAAACAATAAGTGTCCCGAGCTACACATAAATTTCCTTTCTTTCGCTTTATCACCATACTAATAACAAGAGTATTTACTTCGTCGCTTCTAACTATAGACCAATAAGCCTAACCTCCATAGTGGGAAAATTTATGGAATCAATAATTGCCGAGGCAATTCCTAGCCACCCTGAAAAGCATAAATTAATCAACGAATCTCAGCACGGTTTTACAAAGGGGCGTTCCTCCCTTACGAATTTATTAACTTTTTCCACTAAGGTATTTGAGGAGGTAGATCATGGTAATGAATATGATATTATGTATATGGACTTCAGTAAGGCTTTTGAAAGGGTCCCACATCAAAGACTATTGAGGAAAATTAAGGCACATGGAATAGGAGGATAAATATTTTCCTGAGGCATGGTTGACAAATAGGCAGCAGAGAGTTTGCTTAAATGGGGAGAAATCAGAAAGGGGAAGCGTCACGAGCGGTGTTCCGCAGGGGTCAGTGTTGGGCACCCTGTTGTTCACAATCTACATAAACGACATAAATGAGGGGATATAGAGCGACATAAGCAAATTTGCCGATGACACCAAAATAGGCCGTTGAATTTATTCTGACGAGGACATTAGAGCACTCCAGGAAGATTTAAATAGACTGATGCAGTGGTCGGAGAAGTGGCAGATGCAGTTTAATATAGACAAATGCAAAGTTCTAAATGTTGGACAGGAAAATAACCACGCCACATATAAACTAAATAATGTAGATCTTAATATTACGGATTGCGAAAAAGATTTAGGAGTTCTGGTTAGCAGTAATCTGAAACCAAGACAACAGTGAGTAAGTGTTCGCAATAAAGCTAACAGAATCCTTACACAAATAACCCGCACATAAAAGAGAGAAGCTTACGACGACGTTTCGGTCCGACTTGGACCATTGACAAAGTCAATGGTCCAAGTCGGACAGAAACGTCGTCGTAAGCTTCTCTCTTTTATGTGCGGGTTATTTGTGTATCGTTCCAGTCACGGTATTGTGCTTTTTTTGTTATTTATTAACAGAATCCTTGGCTTCACATCAAGAAGCATAAATAATAGGAGTCCTCAGGTTGTTATTCAACTCTATATATCCTTGGTTAGGCCTCATCTAGATTATGCTGCACAGTTTTGGTCACCGTATTACAGAATGGACATAAATGCTCTTGAAAACGTATAAAGGAGGATGACAAAGTTGATCCCATGTATTAGGATAGACTAAGGGCCCTGAATCTGCACTCTCTAGAAAGGCGTAGAGTTAAGGGGGATATGACTGAGGTGTATAAATGAAAGACAGGAATAAATAAAGGGATGTAAATAATGTGCTGAAAATATCTATTCTAGACAGGACTCGCAGCAATGGTTTTAACTTGGAAAAATTCAGATTCAGGAAGGATATAGGAAAGCACTGGTTTGGTAATAGAATTGTGGATGAGTGGAACAAACTCCCGAGTACAGTTATAGAGGCTAAAATGTTGTGTAGTTTTAAAAATAGGTTAGATAAATACATGAGTGGGTGTGGGTGGGTGTGAGTTGGACCTGATTAGCTTGTGCTACTAGGTCAGTTGCCGTGTTCCTTCCTTAAGCGAATGTGACCTGACCTGTCTAAGTTGGGGCATTGGCTTAAGCCGGTAGGAGACTTGGACCTGCCTCGCATGGGCCAGTAGGCCTGCTGCAGTGTTCCTCCTTTCATGTGTTCTTATGTTCTAAACAAGACCAATGCTCAAGCATGCTAGTCACCTTCTTTGTGATTAACAATACTTTATATAATGTAACTCACAGTTTGTATATTACACAAAGAGATAAAAAAAATATTTTTTTTATTTTTGTCGACCAAAAACCTGGGATATGACGAAATAACTGAATAGAATCATAGGAACTTTTGGAATGTGGTAAACCATTGGTATCGCTACTGCTTCTGGGATTAAAACGTCAATGGGATGCTCCCTCCCTCCCTCCTTCCCTCTTTCTCTCTCCTACCTTCATTCCTATTCCTCCTTCATATTGACGTTTCAATACCTTCCAGTTTTAAACATGCTTTGCACAGTTTTCTGCCACGCTAACTTTCCCCCCGCCTTCCATTCAATTTAATTGACTTTCCTTTGCACACTCCTTTATAGAAAAAGTTTTCCACTAACTGCATTTGAACTTTTAAAGAAACACGTCACGTGTGCCCAGCTACATTAAAAAAAAAAGCTTAAGGAATATAAATTATAAGCATTTCCAATAGACCAACGAACACTACCTAATTTAAAAAAAAAATGGTTTAAACCATTACGTTATATTTCTAATATATTGTTAGGAAAATAAAAGCCATAATTAACATAAATGTTACACACTTTCCTTCTCGACTTTTGTAAGAGGATTTTCTTCGTTAAAAAATCTTATATTTTGGACATAAACTTAACGGAAATTCGCTAAGTACGCAGTTTTTTCCCCAAGCGTGTATTAAAATACGTATTAGGCTTGTGGTTGTAAGATTTAGTGTATTATTATTATTATTATTATTATTATTATTATTATTATTATTATTATTATTATTATTATTATTATTATTATTATTATTAGTTGTAGTTGCATTAATAATAGTAGTACTGTATTGTAACAGTAGCATTAGTAAGAGTGACATCATTTTATCTGTTAGTGTTCATGCGTCAGTGCGTATGCGCTCGCTCTCGCGCACCTGCTAAGCAAACGCCTCTTGTTATTTTTCTAAGCTACAAAATAAGCTGCGTCTAACAAGAGCAAAGCCACGTAGAAAACAACGTAACAATGAAACAGAAAAACCAACATACAGTTGGCCTGGACGAGTTACCAGCCAGAACAAACATATATTGATTCTGTGGTAAGAGCACCACAGAGGGTACGATTTTCTCCTCATCACCATTATCATCATCATTTATCATCATTGCCATCGTTATTGTCTTTACCATTATTATACTTATTACTCTTATTTTAAAAATCATGTTAAGTGGACAATAAAATCAAAGAGATTTAGCATTCTGACTGTAAAATTATGATTGATTTTACTTAAAAAATTATAATTTTAGTGGTAATTAGGAAATTATTATCATTTTCTTAGTTATTATAACCGCCAGTATCGTCGTCATGGCTGTTAGCACTAGCATCCTCCTCCTTTCTGGGTTTAATTACATGTATTAATATAGATAATATAGTACAATAAAGTTATAAAATATTAATTGCAAGTACCAGTTTAGAGTTGTCAACAACTGTATTTCAAATATCAGCTCCTCAGTTGAGGCAGGAGCCCAAGATACAACAAGTAATACCTCCCTAAACTGTACCACTGAGACGCTGCAACAGAAAAGTCACTGCACTGCAATCCTTAGTTTCCCTAACGAATCTTTTGCTCGCATTTTCCAAGAATCTGGATGCGTTCTTCGCCCTTGAGCCGAAGGGTGTCTGAACCTTTGTTAATGAACATATATTACTTAGTCAGCTCACGTTATTTTCTGGATTATCAGGACTTCTCGGACTCCGTAAAGCTTGCAGATACATCTCCTTCATCCCTGCTGTATTGGAGATGAGTGTCACTTCTTCATGATATTTTTTGGCTGCCATTGAATCTTTCGTAGCTGGGACAGCTTCCTTAGTGCTAAGCGTCCATCTGTTTCAAGGAATCATTTGATGCTAAGCTATTCATACCTTGCTGTCTTTTCCTCCGATTTACGCCAAACAAGACCACAGTATCCGAACTGGTTTGCGAATGTATTGTTGCCGATCCACCCCTGTCCGGTGAGGAGAGGGACGACAAGACGAAGAGCATCACCATTACGTTTGGTTTGAGAATCGAGGTGTGGGCCTAGAAAAAAAATCAAGGAGAACCAACAGACAATCCCATGCATGAAGAGCACTTACTGTCAGGATGCGAACACTACCGCCCCCCAACACATTCACAAACACTGTCGAGGCTATATTCTACACAATGAGTCTATCCCCGTGGGAAGTATTATAAGGCCTCCTGATACTTGTCGCCCATTTTTACCTAGCATCAAATACATACAAAGATGTTAGCCGACTGTTATGGGTGGCATCCAGAAGAGGGAGTAGTTTACGTAGATACGGCTAGGCTTTGAAATGAGCCGATGTGGGAAAACAGCTCTTAGCCTTTAAATTCAAAAGCATAAATAAAATTATGCAGCATTTGCCAGTCTCAGACAGATGCCATGTGAACGTAATAATTTTGGTAAAAGTTGTATCAGAGACGGACGTTGAAGAGCTGGGATAAAATCTAAAGTAAACAGAATAAAGTGTTGCAAGAGGATTCATCCTTTTGAAGAATGTAAGAGATGGAGAGGTGAGGAAGAGGGAGAAAGTGAGGTAAGGAAGAGGGAGAAAGTGAGGTAAGGAAGAGGGAGGCATTGAAAGGTGAGGAAAAGGGATACAGTGAAGGAGACAGTGAGAGGTGAGAAAGAGGGAGACAGAGTACATGAGAAAATAAGATTTTAGGTTTAGTATCAGCGTTATTGACTGAGATACACCCTATAGAGAGGAGCTCGAATGTTGATAAAAAGGTTTATATTCGCCGAATTGGAGCTATTACCTCCTATACTCCAAGCACTTCTGCCGCTACTGCTAAGACTACGACTGCTTTTGCTGTTGCTGCTGTTCTCCTCTTCCACCTCCTCCTCCTCCACCTCCACCTCCACCTCCACCTCTTCCTCCTCCTCCTCCTCCTCCTCCTCCTCCACCTCCACCTCCACCTCTTCCTCCTCCTCCTCCTCCTCCTTCTCCTCCACCTCCTCTACTTCCTCCTCCTCCTCCTCCTCCTCCTCGGTAGTCAATATTCCGACCTAAGGGTTACAATAACCACTGCCAAAGATGCTACAGATTAAACTTCCTCTCACCCAGGACAGACGGGGCTGTGGACGAGGTCTGTCTTCACAGACAGAAGCTTGCACTGTGCTTAATTGAAATTGGTATTTGCACGCGCTTGT
This sequence comes from Cherax quadricarinatus, assembly GCF_026875155.1. Lineage (NCBI taxonomy): Eukaryota > Metazoa > Arthropoda > Malacostraca > Decapoda > Parastacidae > Cherax > Cherax quadricarinatus. The sequence goes on along the minus strand of NC_069405.1, from coordinate 39,035,141 downwards.
CTGTTATTAAAGTTCTGTTTGTTTCAGCACTCAAAACAGAAGGTGTTTTTTTTCAGTATTCTGTGAGTGTTGGCAAAATTGTTATCCCACGCCTGTAATGAATCTCCTGCCATAGAGTTTGGCTTTAGAAAAAACACACGTTGCGGAATAAGAAGCTCTGTGCACAGCTCTGTGTAGAGTTTTATTAAGCCATGACTACAGTGAAAGCTCCTTCCGCAACGTCGCTCTTGTTTTAGTAACACAAGTGAGTAAACACTAGAACATATGTTCCAATGTTTGCATTTTAAACCAATTTATCGGTATCTAATACCAAGGTTGATACCAACGTCTCTCTTCCTCATTGTTCTATGCAGTAAGATATTTAGATCCGATTTTCATTCTATTATTTACTGTCTTCTAATCACTCAGCATTCCAAATAAATGTTCTTGTCTACGTGTATTAACTTTCAGTATTTTATCGAGATACCGTAATCAGTTTCCAGTGGGAGAAGCAGCTCAGTTCTGAAAGTTTTACCAAGGGTCCAATTTCTTAATGAAAATAATGGAATTGTTATTCTCTGCACACTCCGCCTTACTTTCGTTGAGACCCGAACGTTAACAGCATTCTCATTGTGATGTCTGACAAGGGTGTTATAATGTGGCTATTGTTGTTATGTACTTTAATGATGTATTTGGCTTATCTTATGTCGGATTAAGCCATTGAAAAATGGAAGTCACAACAATTGTACTTCAATAGCTTTCATTTTTAATCTCTGTACGTGGCTTCTCTTCTGAGCATGCTACTCATTCTACGAGTCAAGTACCTTCATTGATGAAACAGAATCAACAATGTTCAAACAGTTAAGTTCACTGTCATAACATCACTGCCATTACAATGGCAAACAATTAAATTTGTAATGTAGAACATACCCAGCTGTTAATGCTTTTGCCTAACTCAACATGTTATAATTCTTATCTGGGGTTTCAAGAACAAATGCAGCCCTGCCTGTTGACTTTTGTTTAGATCCATCGCTGTATATAATTTGCAATATTTCCTTCCTAACAGTTAAACGATAAGCTCCTTCTTGTATTTATCTTTGCAATTAATTTAAGAAAGGGATTACTGGTGATAAGATTATTGGAAGGAGCTTTAGGAAACGTGATATTAAATGCCCCAAGGGAAGGTGAAGTGCTCTAAATAAATAAATCCTCCATGAAAGGTGAAGTGCCCTTGCTGTATAATGATATAGTTAATGTAGGTTATAGGATCCAATATCACTGCAGATTTTGGTGAACCATTTACATCTGTTTACTTTTAGACATTTGGCAAGATTCGTGGTGACGGTGTTTGGGTCATATAATACTGATTATGCTAAGTCTAGCAGCTTGGAAACCCGAGAGAGAGAGAAAGAGAGAAGAGGAGAGAGAGAGAGAGAGGAGAGAGAGAGAGAGAGAGAGAGAGAGAGAGAGAGAAGAGAGAGAGAGAGAGAGAGAGAGAGAGAGAGAGAGAGAGAGAGGAGAGAGAGAGAGAGAGAGAGAGAGTTTTAATTAACATTGTTAGGCACACACTTGAACACCTCCAGCAGGTATCGGAGTTTCTTACACACAGGACTGGAGTGTTTTCTTCTCCAAGATAAGACATTCCAGATGGACTGGAGTTCCTAACATATTTTTCCCCTTCCCTGAATGACATCCACAACAGTCATCCAACATACAGGTACCTAGAGAGAGATAGAGAGAGAGGGAAAAGAGCGGAGGGAGAAAAGGGTAAGAAGCTTGAATAGACAGAGGGAAGGATAGGAAGGGGAGGGGTTAGAGTGAAGAGGCGTTAAGCTTTACGAGTTTGGCAGACAGCCAGGGGAGGAAGGGAGAGAGTGAGAGGGAAGGGACTAGACAGAAGAGAGGGAGAGGAGGAATGATAGAAGAGAGGAAACTGGAGAGGTCAGAGCACTATTGGCGAGTTTACCGGTTCTCAGGTTAACACAATATTGAAAAGGACGGAGCAAGAAAGGGGTGACAGGGGTCATACGGAAGTGTTGTTGTGGATAGTGTTGGATTACTGTTATGCAGGTGCTGGCGACAGGCGCTGGTGTTTTTCTAGTGGTTGTATTATGTTAGTATTTATGTTGTGGCGGTTGTCTTATTGAAGTGGTAACAGTGGTAATGATGTGGTGTTGGTTGTGGTATTGTTAATTTCGTGTTGTGATGAGTTATGATTGTGTTGGTGGTGAAGCTAGGGAGGCTTGGGTATATGTAGGCTTCATGTGATTCCGAATAATATATACACTGAGAGGTGAATGTCTCAGTGAATATATGCCGTGAGTTTGCTTTGATCCCTATTTATGGATTAAAGTGTTCTTGAGTAAGGAATGAGACACATGGGCAGCACCTGGGTATCTTTACTGACAAGACTTATTACCTGCACAATACCGGAGACGGAATTGCGCAGGTAATAAGTAATTTTAAGGTGTTTAGTCTCTTATTCTTGGTAAGTGTTTAGTCCCTTAGTCTCCTAGCAAGATTAAGTTCCTTAGTCTTGCGAGGAGTGCAGTCCCTCACCGTTGATAGGTGCTTCCTCCTTTGGTCTCGATCGAAACAGAAGCATGAAGCGCGGATA
>NC_069405.1:39025045-39027545 GCF_026875155.1 Cherax quadricarinatus | reverse complement strand
ATGAATAATGAAAGGAGGAGGAGAGGATGAAGAGGAGAGGAAACAGAGAGTAAACGAAGTTCCTTCAAGAAATAAGATTATTGCACAGGGATTATGGTTTAATATTCCAGCTGGGTTTAACAGTCTTTTGTAATGTGGTAGTAGTAGTAGTGGTACTTAAGAGAAAATGAAAGAAAATGAGAGAGAGGGAATGAGGAGGAGTGAATGACGGGGGGAAGAGAGAGAGGATGAGAGGGAGAGAGAGAAAGAAGGTAGAGAGAGAGAGACAGAGAGAGAGAGAAGAGAGAGAGAGAGAGAGAGAGAGAGAGAGAGAGAGAGAGTGAGTGTGTGTGTGTGTGTGTGTGTGTGTGGTGTGTGTGTGTTGTGTGTGTGGTGTTGTGTGTGTGTGTTGTGTGTATGTGTGTGTGTGTGTTGTGTGTGTGTGTGTGTGTGTGTGTGTGTGTGTGTGTATGTGTGTGTGTGTGTGTATGTTGTGTGTGTTGATGTTGTGTGTATGTGTGTGTGTTGTTGTGTGTGAGTCATTTTGTGCTCTGTCTGTGTTGTAAGTGTGAGTGTTCGATAATCGACATATCTTCCAGATGATCAAAGTAAACACACTTGATTCAACACGTCCTCTCTCCCGTATACAGTAAGTGCTCTTTGAAGATTCATCGTGTTAATACGACCATGTTAACCCAACAGCATCCGTGATTAAAAGCAAAAAGCAGGTTCAAATTTATTTTGCCTGCTCGTGGCTTAGTTGGGCTCCCGTTCAGGGGAACCCAAGACTGAACCTTGTAGCACTTCTTAATTTTCAGTGCTAAATTCGTCCCACTGCTAAATTTCTAACTTAATGTGAGGGTTAAATAGCAATTAACAAGGGCATTTGATTTGTCTCCTTTTAGTGAGATGTGAATTTTGGTCATTACTAAGTTCTTTGTAAGCTTTGGAAATGCATAAAGGGAGTAAGGAATGGTCGGATGGAGAAAGGCGCCAATACCCCCTTTTACAGATATTTAAAGCCTTTCTTCATGACGGGGAGGGGAGTAGTTTTGGAGTGATGGTAGTGGGGGTTTTGTAGTGGTTGTGGGGGTTGGGTGGTGTAAAGGAAAATTGGTGGCGGAAAGCATTTACCGTCATCAATCATAGTTCAAATCCGTGCTGGAAGGAGGTTGTGTTTGGTGTGTGTAATGTGACAGGATTTTCAGTAATGGTTTCCACTTTAATCATCCCTTTCTGGCCATTTTTCTCTGAAACTGCGTGCTGCTGCTGTTTTTTTCTGCTCCTCTGGGGCTCGTCTTTGTCCCCTGCAGCGTCTATTTAACTGCTGCTGTACTACCTTACTCTGACAAACCTATTATTACATACGAAATATTGGTACGAATATTATTGGGAATATTTTCAAAAATTTTATGAGAAAATTAAAGTGCGTGAGGAGGTGAAGGAGATATTAAATGAGGAAATTTACCCCCTCACAGATATGTTTATCTCGGTCTCGGAGCGTCTTAAGAAAGAACCCGGGTCGGGAGGGGGTAGGGAGGGATGGAAAGACGGATAGGAAGGAAACAAGGGGGGAAAAAGAGAGAAGAGAGAGAATGAGAGAGAAGAGAGAAGAAGAGAGAGAGAGAAGAGAGAGAGAGAGAGAGAAGAGAGGGAAGAAGAGAGAGAGAGAGAGAGAGAGAGGTAAGGAAGTATTTTTGTTTTTTTATGTGTATGTGGTTAATGTGGCTTTGTCTGTCTTAGTGGGTATTGAAGAGAAAATTTTGGGAATTACGGGGTGGTGGCGCTTATTCCCTCGTCCTGTATCCCATTTTTTGTTCTCCCCCTGTGAAGAACTTCTTGTATCCACTGTTCACCACTGGAAGAACTTCTTGCATCCATGTTTTACCTTTTTAAGAATACTTATATCCATGTTCTAACCCCTGTGAAAACTCTCTTTCTCCACATTCTTCCACTGTGAAGAACTCTCTTACATCCGATTTTTACCACGTAAAAAACTCTCTTCATCCATTTTCTCCCCCCTGTGAAGAATCTCTTACATCCAGCATTCTACCACTGTGAAAAACTCTCTTACATCCAGCATTTACCACTGTGAAAAACAACTTTTTTTAAACTCTGGCCACCGTATTTTACTCTCATGTAAAACTGTGTTTTATTTTTTCTTCCTGTGAAAGTTGTTTACGAAATCCCCTTTTATAAATATTTTTTCCAACCAATTCGCCTCAGCACTTGTTTTCTGTAAATTTAAAAAAAAGAATTCTCCTATCCTTGTATGACCCCGTTGATTGTAAATTTTCCCTTTTTTTTGTCTCTCCCCTTTTTCCTTTTGCTTTTTTTTACTGAACCCTTTTTTTTTTTTTTCTTGAGGTGCATTTAGTGGGTATTTAATTTTTCAGTTCGTTGTTTATTGAATAAACTTTTTTTTTGCTGCTTTTCCCAAATTTTTTCCCCCGTAGGGTAAAACTTTTTAAAAGTGAATTTGGTGTATCTTCCCCCAGCTCGGGTTGTAGCGACTCACTCG
>NC_069405.1:38990045-39010045 GCF_026875155.1 Cherax quadricarinatus | reverse complement strand
TGGGAGGGATGTCTTTCCCACGCTGTGTGTTTCATACACATTACTGCTTACAATCACATTTTCAGTCGCAAGTTGTGAAAGGTCATTATCAAAAGTGAAATTAATAAAAACATATCTGAGGTGTGTGATGTCACAGGAACAACTGACCAACCTGGCTTTAATAAACATTAAAAAAGAATTTCTCACAGCTGATGTAAAAAGTGAACTAGTTTAAGTGTTGTCTGACAGGATGTATCATTTGGGGAAAAGAACTTAATAAATTTGGTTGACTTATATTTAAATCGAATAAAGTGTTTATTTCATGTTTCATCCGTGTTTACATATTCAAAAATATCCCCCTGTCTCAATGTTTCTCAGTACTAGGCATTATATTAGAGTCTTTGGGGCATACATTCAAGGAGTTGGCCCCGGGCATCACCAGACCTCTGCATGCAGCTGACATCCACTTGATAGAGCGAGTGTATTCTCACATGAAAAAGAGCATATATATTATGACTCACGAAATCGTAATGACACGATTGCAAACAAACCATACTTCGGGTGGGGTTAGAACCCGCGATCAGAGAGTCATAAAACTCCAGACCGACGCTTTAGCCACTGGGCCAGCTGGCTACAATAAGATTCATCCAACTAGGTATAAATATACCTAGCTGGATAAATTATATTGTAGCCAGCTGGCCCAGTGGCTAACGCGTCGGTCTGAAGTTTTCTGACTCTCTAATCGCGGGTTCTAACCCCACCCATGGTATGGATTTTTTTAAGCATATGTAATGTATTTAGGCTTCGTTATAATGTGTTAGGTATATATAAACACAATACTGATGTTGTAAACACTGTGTGTGTGCTTAGAAAAGTAATAATTAGTTTTATCTTTTCATTTCATGAGGGAAGAAAGTTTTGTTATGGGAGGACTAATATATTGTGTTATTGTTGATATAAATCCAGATGTACTGCTGTAAACCCTCTAGAGGCCTAGTTCTTAGGCCTCTTGCGTATCGATATGCTCTTGCGCTACCCTCCACAGGATGGAGGTACACAATAAACTAACCACTTTGGCGGCCAAATCTAATCAGAATCTTCATTCTTTCGTCTGCCTTCCTCTTGCATCCCTCCTCGTTTCTCTTCCTTCCCCTTCCTTCACTTCATTCCCACTTCCTTAACCTTCTTTCTCTCCTATCACCTCCCACACTATCCCTGGCAGCTGTGTCACTAGACGCCATTTAGCCCACTCACTCGTTACCAGTCATTAAACCTCTGCAGTTGAAGGCAATGGCTTAGAAAAGACATTTTCCTCTCTAGCGACTAAATTGTTGAAGAATTTTGTTTGTTTGGCTCTCAGCTGATCAGCTGAGACTGTTAATGCATCCCGTTGAGAGATAAAATGTAACGGAGGTAAGGCTGAGCCACATCTCAGTCCATCCCTGACTATTATCAAGTTCTAGTGTCTGGAGGGCGAAACGTCTACAAATAAAGATACCCAGATGTTTCACAAGTGTCTAATTCTTCGTCAAGTTCCAGCTGGATAAATGGTCCAGGATTGACCGAAACATCATTTAAATTCATCCCCCTTCCTCTGATCAAACCTGGTTGCCTCCCATTTATCAGGCTCTGTATTACCCCTATGTGTTTAGCTCTTCCCCTGAATATGATAATGACTTAAAAATCTTGTAAAAATTTATCGTCTAAAGGGATGCCCCGATGCTGCTGAAGGGCTCTTGATCCAAGGAACTGGAGTTACCTTCCCTTTTTCTATGTTTAAACCGCATTGCCTTCCCTTTTAAGGTGTTGTTTCACAGCTGCTGAGCTCTTCCCGAAAAAAAGAAGAAACACTTTCACCGTCATTCACTCAATTACTGTCTTTTCCCACTGCATATTACCGCCTCCAGGACTCAAGTCTTGCCAACATTTACGTTGTGGTAAAGCTGTTGCAAGTTATCTTGCGTTTTCTAAGGTAATCTTATTATTTGCCGCTATGTGATGTCTGCCAGGGAAGCTTTGGGATGGCCAGGTGAGATGATCATCACGTTACCATGACGACGGGATGCTGGGAGCAGGTGTGATGTAAACATGCGTGAGCACTGAACTCGTTGTACACGCTTGGCTGTACTCGCCTGGTTGTACTCGTCTGGTTGAACTCGCCTGACTAATCGCCTGGTAAACACCTGGCTGTACTCTTCTGGTACTCTCCTGGTAAACATCTGGCTGCTTTCTCCTGATATTCTCCTGGTTGTACTCATCTAGATCTCCCTAACCGGTTATACTGATGTACTCAGTAGTTTTATTTATGTAGTTATACTCTAGTAGCACTCTAGTTACGCTCAACTGGCCCATGCTCGGGGTCAGTAAGACAACTACGGTGCTCCTCAACTTATTACACTGGACTTACGATGCAAAACTTACGACGTGGGACTTGAGCGAAACAATAGATTTACCGGAGATGAGATGTTACGGCATTAGACTTCGGCCGACACACTTACGACTAGAGTCTAGTGATGCTAGACTTACTACCATAATCTTATGATTTTAGACTTACGACGTTACTTACGACGATAGACTTACGAAAGTCTAACGATTGTGACTTGATTGTAGAGTTTCTCAGTCTTAAGGCAGAATAAAGTGACGTCTTATTTAGCCTAACATAACCTTGTAAAAGCGTGTGTAAAAATAGAGAGAGAGAGAGAGAGAGAGAGAGAGAGAGAGAGAGAGAGAGAGAGAGAGAGAGAGGGGAGAGACGAGAGAGAGAGAGAGAGAGAGAGAGAGAGAGAGAGAGACAGACAGACAGACAGACAGACAGACAGACAGACAGACATACAGGCAGACAGACCGACAGACAGGCAGAGACAGACAGACAGACAGACAGACAGACAGACAGACAGACAGACAGGCAGACAGACCGACAGACAGGCAGAGACAGACAGACAGACAGACAGACAGGACAGAGGCAGACAGAGAGAGCGAGAGGAAGAGAGAGAGAGGGAGAGAGGCAGACAGACAGAGAATTAAACTGGAATGTAGTATGGATGAATTGAATATATTTACGTAGTTGGGAGAGGATGTGATAGGCAGATAGGTGCATAAAAGATTAGGAAAATCAGCATATAGACTAGATGAAGAAGGTAGGTGGTGGGTTGCAGAGTCTGTGGAAAGAAGTTTGTTAATGCGGGTATAGAGGGTAATGTATCAGAGGATTGTGGCTAGGCATTTCTTCACTGGTGTTAGATGAGACATTGATGATGCGGCGGTGAAGAGGAAGCTGGTAGCAGCGGAGATGTGCTCCGAGATTAGTGTGTGACATCAGTAACAATAATAATAATTCTTTTTTCTAAAAGTACATTGTGTATTGTGTATTGTTCCAGTCACAATACCGTGATTGGAACAATATACAAATAACCCGCACATAGGAGAGAGAAGCTTACGACGACGTTTCGGTCCGACCTGGACCATTTACAAGGTGCCTTTGTAATTGGTCGAAACGTCATCCTCAGCTCCTCTCTCCTATATGCGGGTTATTTGTGTACATGATACAATTTATACAGACATAGCTGACTTCAGTGACATACTGTACAGAAAGCCCATGGTTATGCAAAGCATTTCAGGCAAATTAGTCGGCTAACACTCAGGTACCTATTTACTGCCCGTAGAGGGGATCGAACCACGCACGTCAGTGTGAGAGCTGAGTGCACTAACAACCGAGTCACGGAACCTGCAGCAGCGGAGAAATTAGCATGTTGGTATGACACCTGTAATTCATGGGACAAAGAGAAGAGGTTGCCTACACTGTTTATTAATTTAGGCATATGTGTGGAGTGTGTAAGTGTCACTTAAGGCATGTGTGTGGAGTAAGCGTCACTTAAGGCATGTGTGTGGAGTGTGTAAGTGGCACTTAAGGCATGTGTGTGGAGTAAGCGTCACTTAAGGCATGTTTTGTGGAGTGTGTAAGTGTCACTTAAGGCATGTGTGTGGAGTGTGTAAGTGTCACTTAAGGCATGTGTGTGGAGTAAGCGTCACTTAAGGCATGTGTGTGGAGTGTGTAAGTGGCACTTAAGGCATGTGTGTGGAGTAAGCGTCACTTAAGGCATGTGTGTGGAGTGTATAAGTGGCACTTAAGGCATGTGTGTGGAGTAAGCGTCACTTAAGGCATGTGTGTGGAGTGTGTAAGTGTCACTTAAGGCACGTGAGTGGAGTGTGTAAGTGTCACTTAAGGCATGTGTGTGTGGAGTGTCACTTAAGGCATGTGTGTGGAGAGTGTAAGTGGCACTCAAGGAATGTGTGTGGAATATGTAAGTGTCACTTAATGCAAGTGTGTGGAGTGTGTAAGTGGCACTTAAGACATGTGTGTGGAGTGTGTAAGTGTCACTTAAAGCATGTGTGCAGAGTGTGTAAGTGTTATTTAAGGCATGTGTGTGGAGTGTGTAAGTGTCACTTAAGGCATGTGTGTGGAGTGCGTGTCACTTAACGCATGTTTGTGGAGTAATTGTCACTTAAGGCATGTGTGTGGAGTGTGTAATTGTCACTTAAGGCATGTGAGTAGAGTGTGCAAGTGTCACTTAAGGCATGTGTGTGGAGTGTGTAAGTGTCACTTAAGGCATGTTTGTGGAGAGTGTAAGTGTCACTTAAGGCATGTGTGTAGAGTGTGTAAGTGCCACTTAAGGCATGTGTGTGGAGTAAGTGTCACTTAAGGCATGTGTGTGGAGTGTGTAAGTGTCACTTAAAGCATGTGTGCAGAGTGTGTAAGTGTCACTTAAGGCATGTGTGTGGAGTGTGTAAGTGTCACTTAAGGCATGTGTGTGGAGTGTGTGTCACTTAACGCATGTTTGTGGAGTAATTGTCACTTAAGGCATGTGTGTGGAGTGTGTAAGTGTCACTTAAGGCATGTGTGTGGAGTGTGTAATTGTCACTTAAGGCATGTGTGTAGAGTGTGCAAGTGTCACTTAAGGCATGTGTGTGGAGTGTGTAAGTGTCACTTAAGGCATGTTTGTGGAGAGTGTAAGTGTCACTTAAGGCACGTGTGTAGAGTGTGTAAGTGTCACTTAAGGCATGTGTGTGGAGTAAGTGTCACTTAAGGCATGTGTGTGGAGTGTGTAAGTGTTACTTAAGGCATGCGTGTGGAGTGTGTAAGTGTCACTTAACGCATGAATGTGGAGTGTGTAAGTGTCACGTAAGGCATGTGTGTGGAGTGTGTAAGTGTCACTTAAGGCATGTGTGTGGAGTGCGTAAGTGGCACTTAAGACATGTGTGTAGAGTGTGTAAGTGTCACTTAAGGCATGTGTGTGTGGAGTGTGTAAGTGTCACTATAGGCATGTGTGTGGAGTGTGTAAGTGTCACTTAAGGCATGTGTGTGGAGTGTGTAAGTGTCACTTAAGGCATGTGAGTGGAGTGTGTAAGTGTCACTTAAGGCATGTGTGTGGAGTGTGTAAGTGTCACTTAAGGCATGTGTGTGGAGTGTGTAAGTGACACTTAAGGCATGTGTGGGTGGAGTGTGTAAGTGGCACTTAAGGCATGTGTGTGGAATGCGTAAGTGTCACTTAAGGCATGTGCGTGGAGTGTGTAAGTGTCACTTAAGGCATGTGTGTTGAGTGTGTAAGTGGCACTTAAGGCATGTGTGTAGAATGTGCAAGTGGCACTTAAGACATGTGTGTGGAGTGTGTAAGTGACACTTAAGGCATGTGTGTGGAGTGTGTAAGTGTCACTTAAGGCATGTGTGTGGAGTGTGTAAGTGGCACTTAAGGCATGTGTGTGTGGAATGTGTAAATGGCACTTAAGGCATGTGTGTGGAATGCGTAAGTGTCACTTAAGGCATGTGTGTGGAGTGTGTAAGTGTCACTTAAGGCATGTGTGTAGAGTGTGTAAGTGCCACTTAAGGCATGTGTGTGGAGTGTGTAAGTGGCACTTAAGGCATGTTTGTGGAGTGTGTAAGTGGCACTTAAGGCATGTGTGTGGAGTGTGTAAGTGGCACTTAAGGCATGTGTGTGGAGTGTGTAAGTGGCACTTAAGGCATGTGTGTGTGTGGAATGTGTAAATGGCACTTAAGGCATGTGTGTGGAATGCGTAAGTGTCACTTAAGGCATGTGTGTGGAGTGTGTAAGTGTCACTTAAGGCATGTGTGTAGAGTGTGTAAGTGCCACTTAAGGCATGTGTGTGGAGTGTGTAAGTGGCACTTAAGGCATGTTTGTGGAGTGTGTAAGTGGCACTTAAGGCATGTGTGTGGAGTGTGTAAGTGGCACTTAAGGCATGTGTGTGGAGTGTGTAAGTGTCACTTAAGGCATGCGTGTGGAGTGTGTAAGTGTCACTTAAGGCATGTGTGTGGAGTAAGTGTCACTTAAGGCATGTGTGTGGAGTGTGTAAGTGTCACTTAAGGCATGTGTGTGGAGTAAGTGTCACTTAAGGCATGTGTGTGGAGTGTGTAAGTGTCACTTAAGGCATGTGTGTGGAGTGTGTAAGTGTCACTTAAGGCATGTGTGTGGAGTGTGTAAGTGTCACTTAAGGCATGTGTGTGGAGTGTGTGTCACTTAAGGCATGTGTGTGGAGTGTGTAAGTGGCACTTAAGGCATGTGTGTGGAGTGTGTAAGTGTCACTTAAGGCATGTGTGTGTGGAGTGTGTAAGTGGCACTTAAGGCATGTGTGTGGAGTGTGTAAGTGTCACTTAAGGCATGTGTGTGGAGTGTGTAAGTGGCACTTAAGGCATGTGTGTGGAGTGTATAAGTGTCACTTAAGGCATGTGTGTGGAGTGTGTAAGTGGCACTTAAGGCATGTGTGTGGAGTGTGTAAGTGGCACTTAAGGCATGTGTGTGGAGTGTGTAAGTAGCACTTAAGGCATGTGTATGGAGTGTGTAAGTGGCACTTAAGGCATGTGTGTAGAGTGTATAAGTGGCACTTAAGGCATGTGTGTGGAATGTGTAAGTGGCACTTAAGGCATGTGTGTGGAGTGTGTAAGTGGCACTTAAGACATATGTATGGAGTGTGTAAGTGGCACTTAAGGCATGTGTGTGGAGTGTGTAAGTGTCACTTAAGGCATGTGTGTGGAGTGTGTAAGTGGCACTTAAGGCATGTGTGTGGAGTGTTTAAGTGTCACTTAAGGCATGTGTGAGGAGCGTGTAAGTGTCACTTAAGGCATGTGTGTGTGGAGTGTGTAAGTGTCACTTAAGGCATGTGTGTGGAGTGTGTAAGTGACACTTAAGGCATGTGTGTGGAGTGTGTAAGTGTCACTTAAGGCATGTGTGTGGAGTGTGTAAGTGTCACTTAAGGCATGTGTGTAGAGTGTGTAAGTGCAAGGCATGTGTGTGGAGTGTGTAAGTGTCACTTAAGGCATGTGTGTGGAGTGTGTAAGTGTCACTTAAGGCATGTGTGTGGAGTGTGTAAGTGTCACTTAAGGCATGTGTGTGGAGTGTGTAAGTGTCACTTAAGGCATGTGTGTGGAGTGTGTAAGTGTCACTTAAGGCATGTGAGTGGAGTGTGTAAGTGTCACTTAAGGCATGTGTGTGGAGTGTGTAAGTGCCAGGGATGTGTGTGGAGTGTGTAAGTGTCACTTAAGGCATGTGTGTGGAGTGTGTAAGTGTCACTTAAGGCATGTGTGTAGAGTGTGTAAGTGTCACTTAAGGCATGTGTGTGGAGTGTGTAAGTGTCACTTAAGGCATGTGTGTGGAGTGTGTAAGTGTCACTTAAGGCATGTGTGTGGAGTGTGTAAGTGTCACTTAAGGCATGTGTGTGGAGTGTGTAAGTGTCACTTAAGGCATGTGTGTAGAGTGTGTAAGTGTCACTTAAGGCATGTGTGTGGAGTGTGTAAGTGTCACTTAAGGCATGTGTGTGGAGTGTGTAAGTGTCACTTAAGGCATGTGTGTGGAATGTGTAAGTGTCACTTAAGGCATGTGTGTGGAGTGTGTAAGTGTCACTTAAGGCATGTGTGTGGAGTTTGTAAGTGTCACTTAAGGCATGTGTGTGGAGTGTGTAAGTGTCACTTAAGGCATGTGTGTGGAATGTGTTAGTGTCACTTAAGGCATGTGTGTGGAGTGTATAAGTGTCACTTAAGGCATGTGTGTGGAGTGTGTAAGTGTCACTTAAGGCATGTGTGTGGAATGTGTAAGTGTCACTTAGGGCATGTGTGTGGAGTGTGTAAGTGTCACTTAAGGCATGTGTGTGGAATGTGTAAGTGGCACTTAAGGCATGTGTGTGGAGTGTGTAAGTGTCACTTAAGGCATGTGTGTGGAGTGTGTAAGTGTCACTTAAGGCATGTGTGTGGAGTGTGTAAGTGTCACTTAATGCATGTGTGTGGAGTGTGTAAGTGTCACTTAAGGCATGTGTGTGGAGTGTGTAAGTGTCACTTAAGGCATGTGTGTGGAGTGTGTAAGTGTCACTTAAGGCATGTGTGTGGAGTGTGTGTCACTTAAGGCATGTGTGTGGAGTGTGTAAGTGGCACTTAAGGCATGTGTGTGGAGTGTGTAAGTGTCACTTAAGGCATGTGTGTGTGGAGTGTGTAAGTGGCACTTAAGGCATGTGTGTGGAGTGTGTAAGTGTCACTTAAGGTATGTGTGTGGAGTGTGTAAGTGGCACTTAAGGCATGTGTGTGGAGTGTATAAGTGTCACTTAAGGCATGTGTGTGGAGTGTGTAAGTGGCACTTAAGGCATGTGTGTGGAGTGTGTAAGTGGCACTTAAGGCATGTGTGTGGAGTGTGTAAGTAGCACTTAAGGCATGTGTGTGGAGTGTGTAAGTGTCACTTAAGGCATGTGAGTGGAGTGTGTAAGTGTCACTTAAGGCATGTGTGTGGAGTGTGTAAGTGTCACTTAAGGCATGTGTGTGGAGTGTGTAAGTGACACTTAAGGCATGTGTGGGTGGAGTGTGTAAGTGGCACTTAAGGCATGTGTGTGGAATGCGTAAGTGTCACTTAAGGCATGTGCGTGGAGTGTGTAAGTGTCACTTAAGGCATGTGTGTTGAGTGTGTAAGTGGCACTTAAGGCATGTGTGTAGAATGTGCAAGTGGCACTTAAGACATGTGTGTGGAGTGTGTAAGTGACACTTAAGGCATGTGTGTGGAGTGTGTAAGTGTCACTTAAGGCATGTGTGTGGAGTGTGTAAGTGGCACTTAAGGCATGTGTGTGTGGAATGGGTAAATGGCACTTAAGGCATGTGTGTGGAATGCGTTAAGTGTCACTTAAGGCATGTGTGTGGAGTGTGTAAGTGTCACTTAAGGCATGTGTTGTAGAGTGTGTAAGTGCCACTTAAGGCATGGTGTGGAGTGGTAAGTGGCACTTAAGGCATGTTTGTGGAGTGTGTAAGTGGCACTTAAGGCATGTGTGTGGAGTGTGTAAGTGGCACTTAAGGCATGTGTGTGGAGTGTGTAAGTGTCACTTAAGGCATGCGTGTGGAGTGTGTAAGTGTCACTTAAGGCATGTGTGTGGAGTAAGTGTCACTTAAGGCATGTGTGTGGAGTGTGTAAGTGTCACTTAAGGCATGTGTGTGGAGTAAGTGTCACTTAAGGCATGTGTGTGGAGTGTGTAAGTGTCACTTAAGGCATGTGTGTGGAGTGTGTAAGTGTCACTTAAGGCATGTGTGTGGAGTGTGTAAGTGTCACTTAAGGCATGTGTGTGGGAGTGTGTGTCACTTAAGGCATGTGTGTGGAGTGTGTAAGTGGCACTTAAGGCATGTGTGTGGAGTGTGTAAGTGTCACTTAAGGCATGTGTGTGTGGAGTGTGTAAGTGGCACTTAAGGCATGTGTGTGGAGTGTGTAAGTGTCACTTAAGGCATGTGTGTGGAGTGTGTAAGTGGCACTTAAGGCATGTGTGTGGAGTGTGTAAGTGTCACTTAAGGCATGTGTGTGGAGTGTGTAAGTGGCACTTAAGGCATGTGTGTGGAGTGGTAAGTGGCACTTAAGGCATGTGTGTGGAGTGTGTAAGTAGCACTTAAGGCATGTGTATGGAGTGTGTAAGTGGCACTTAAGGCATGTGTGTAGAGTGTATAAGTGGCACTTAAGGCATATGTGTGGAATGTGTAAGTGGCACTTAAGGCATGTGTGTGGAGTGTGTAAGTGGCACTTAAGACATATGTATGGAGTGTGTAAGTGGCACTTAAGGCATGTGTGTGGAGTGTGTAAGTGTCACTTAAGGCATGTGTGTGGAGTGTGTAAGTGGCACTTAAGGCATGTGTGTGGAGTGTTTAAGTGTCACTTAAGGCATGTGTGAGGAGCATGTAAGTGTCACTTAAGGCATGTGTGTGTGGAGTGTGTAAGTGTCACTTAACGCATGTGTGTGGAGTGTGTAAGTGACACTTAAGGCATGTGTGTGGAGTGTGTAAGTGTCACTTAAGGCATGTGTGTGGAGTGTGTAAGTGTCACTTAAGGCATGTGTGTAGAGTGTGTAAGTGCCAGGCATGTGTGTGGAGTGTGTAAGTGTCACTTAAGGCATGTGTGGGGAGTGTGTAAGTGTCACTTAAGGCATGTGTGTGGAGTGTGTAAGTGTCACTTAAGGCATGTGTGTGGAGTGTGTAAGTGTCACTTAAGGCATGTGTGTGGAGTGTGTAAGTGTCACTTAAGGCATGTGAGTGGAGTGTGTAAGTGTCACTTAAGGCATGTGTGTGGAGTGTGTAAGTGCCAGGGATGTGTGTGGAGTGTGTAAGTGTCACTTAAGGCATGTGTGTGGAGTGTGTAAGTGTCACTTAAGGCATGTGTGTTGAGTGTGTAAGTGTCACTTAAGGCATGTGTGTGGAGTGTGTAAGTGTCACTTAAGGCATGTGTGTGGAGTGTGTAAGTGTCACTTAAGGCATGTGTGTGGAGTGTGTAAGTGTCACTTAAGGCATGTGTGTGGAGTGTGTAAGTGTCACTTAAGGCATGTGTGTAGAGTGTGTAAGTGTCACTTAAGGCATGTGTGTGGAGTGTGTAAGTGGCACTTAAGGCATGTGTGTGGAGTGTGTAAGTGTCACTTAAGGCATGTGTGTGGAGTGTGTAAGTGTCACTTAAGGCATGTGTGTGGAGTGTGTAAGTGTCACTTAAGGCATGTGTGTGGAATGTGTAAGTGTCACTTAAGGCATGTGTGTGGAGTGTGTAAGTGTCACTTAAGGCATGTGTGTGGAGTGTGTAAGTGTCACTTAAGGCATGTGTGTGGAGTGTGTAAGTGTCACTTAAGGCATGTGTGTGGAATGTGTAAGTGTCACTTAAGGCATGTGTGTGGAGTGTGTAAGTGTCACTTAAGGCATGTGTGTGGAGTGTGTAAGTGTCACTTAAGGCATGTGTGTGGAATGTGTAAGTGTCACTTAGGGCATGTGTGTGGAGTGTGTAAGTGTCACTTAAGGCATGTGTGTGGAAATGTGTAAGTGGCACTTAAGGCATGTGTGTGGAGTGTGTAAGTGTCACTTAAGGCATGTGTGTGGAGTGTGTAAGTGTCACTTAAGGCATGTGTGTGGAGTGTGTAAGTGTCACTTAATGCATGTGTGTGGAGTGTGTAAGTGTCACTTAAGGCATGTGTGTGGAGTGTGTAAGTGTCACTTAAGGCATGTGTGTAGAGTGTGTAAGTGCCAGGCATGTGTGTGGAGTGTGTAAGTGTCACTTAAGGCATGTGTGTGGAGTGTGTAAGTGTCACTTAAGGCATGTGTGTGGAGTGTGTAAGTGTCACTTAGGGCATGTGTGTGGAGTGTGTAAGTGTCACTTAAGGCATGTGTGTGGAGTGTGTAAGTGGCACTTAAGGCACGTGTGTGGAGTGTGTAAGTGTCACTTAAGGCATGTGTGCAGAGTGTGTAAGTGTCACTTAAGGCATGTGTGCAGAGTGTGTAAGTGGCACTTTAGGCATGTGTGTGGAGTGTGTAAGTGCCATTTTGCCAGCATTAATATGACAAACGGCGCAGCAATATTTTCTTTTAAATATGTGATTTATATTATATTCTGTCTGCCTTCAATATTTAATGTCTGATTGATCTTATGAAGCAAATGAAAATGTTCTGGGTTTCGGCTACGTGGATGCAAATTTCTCCATTTTGTAATCTAGACAATTTGAAACTGTTTGATTCTGTGTCATAGCCGAGGAATATGTCTTCTGGTCCAGTCGTACCGGGGATCGATCCCCGGTCCTCAGTGAGTGAGCTAAGTGCGCTAGCGATCGAGCGACGGGACACCTACAGTCTGTACTAAATAAGGGATGGAATAATAATAATAATAATAATAATAATAATAATAATAATAATAATAGTATAATAATAATAATAATAATAATAATAATAATAATAATAATAATAATAATAATAATAATAGTAATAATAATAATAATGATAATAATAATAATAGTAATAATAATAATAATAATATAACGATGTATTTCAGTCATTGCACCATCCGAGAAGGTTATCCCCTTGTTGCACGAAACAAGTGCAAAATGACCTCCTTCCTGGCCCAGACTGCCAGGACTTATTTTGGAAACTAGGCAGCCATGATCTCCTCCCTGGCCCAGCCTGCCAGGACTTAGGTTGGGAACTAGGCAGCCATGACCTCCTCCCTGGCCCAGCCTGCCAGGACTTAGGTTGGGAACTAGGCAGCCATGACCTCCTCCCTGGCCCAGCCTGCCAGGACTTAGGTTGGGAACTAGGCAGCCATGACCTCCTCCCCATCCCAGACTGCCAGGGCTTAGGTTGGGAACTAGGAAGCCATGACCTCCTCCCTGGCCCTGCCTGCCTTTACTTAGGTTGGGAACAAGGCAGTCATGACCTCCTCTCTGGCCCAGCCTGCCAGGACTTAGGTTGGGAACTAGGCAGCCATGACCTCCTCCCTGGCCCAGACTCCCAGGAATTAGGTTTGGAACTAGGCAGCCATGACCTCCTCCCTGGCCCAGCCTGCCAGGACTTAGGTTGGGAACTAGGACTTCGTCCCCCCTGGCCCAGCCTGCAGGGCTTAGGGTTTTGGGAAATAGGCGCCCGCGTCCTCCCTGGGCCCCCCGCCGGATTAGGTTGGGAACTAGGCAGCCATGACGTCCTCCCTGGCCCAGCCTGCCAGGACTTAGGTTGGGAACTAGGCAGCCATGACCTCCTCCCTGGCCCAGCCTGCCAGGACTTAGGTTGGGAACTAGGCAGTCATGACCTCCTCCCTGGCCCAACCTGCCAGGGCTTAGGTTGAGAATAGGAGTCCATGACCTCCTTTCTGGCCCCTTGCAGGACTGGTTGGGGGAATAGGCAGTCTAACCTCCCCCCTGGCCCAACCTGCGGGCTTAGGTTGGGAAAAGGCAGTCCCGACTCCCCCCGGCCCAACCCGCCAGGATTAGGTTGGGAACTAGGCAGCTGACCTCCTCCCCGGCCCCCCGCCTGCCAGGGGCTTGGTTGGGAACTAGGAAACCATGACGTCCTCCCTGGCCCGCCCCGCAGGACTTAGGGTTGGGAAAATAGGGAGCCCCTGACGTCCCCCTGGCCCCGCCTGCCAGGACTTAGGTTGGGAACTAGGGCCATGACGTCCCCCCTGGGCCCCGCCTGCCGGATTAGGTTGGGAAAAGGCACCATGACGTCCTCCCTGGCCCAGCCTGCCAGGATTAGGTTGGGGAAATAGGCAGCTTGACGCCCCCTGGCCCAGCCTGCCAGGACTTAGGTTGGGAAAAGGCAGTCATAACCTCCTCCTGGCCAACCCGCCGGGCTTAGGTTGGGAATAGGCAGTCATGACCTCCTTTCTGGGCCCCGCTTGCCGGACTTAGGTTGGGAAATATGCAGTCATAATCCTCCCCGGGCCCCCCGCCAGGGCTTGGTTGGGAACTAGGGAGTCCCGACTCCTCCCCCGGCCCAAACCCGCCCGGACTTTGGTTGGGAACTAGGCAGCCTGCCCCCCTTCCTGGCCCCCCCTGCCGGACTTGGTTGGGAAATTGGCCCATGACGTCCTCCTGGCACAGCCCGCCCGGACTTTGGGGGGAACTAGGGAGCCCGACGTCCTCCCTGGCCCCGCTGCCGGCTTAGGTTGGGAACTAGGCAGCCAGCGTCCTCCCCGGCCCAGCCCGCCAGGACTTAGGTTGGGAAACTAGGCAGTATTAAACCCCCTCCCAGGGCCCCCAAATGCCAGGGCTTTTGGTTGGGAATAGGAGTATGACCTTCCCCTGGCCCCAAACCCGCCAGGGGCTTAGGTTGGGAACTAGGCAGCCATGACCCCCTACCTGGCCCAGCCCGCCGGACTTGGTTGGGAATAGGAGCCATGCGTCCCCCTGGGCCCCCCCTGCCCGGACTTTTGGTTGGGGAAATAGGCAGCCATGACGTCCTCCCTGGCCCAGTGCCAGGGGGAAAGGTTGGGGAAATAGGCAGCGGAGTCCTCCTGGCCAGCCCGCGGACTTGTTTGGGAATGGCGCCCTGACCTCCCCCCTGGCCCAGCCCGCCCCAAAATTAGGTTTGGGGAATAGGCAGCCATGCGTCCCCCCTGGCACGCCTGCCCGGACTTGGTTGGGAATAGGCGCCATGACGTCCCCCCTGGCCACGCTCCAGGATTAGGTGGGAACTAGGCACCCTGACCTCCTCCCCGGCCCAGCCTGCGGACTTAGGTTTTGGGAAAAGGCAGCCATGAGTCCTCCCCGGCACAGCCCGCCGGACTTGGTTTGGGGAATGGCAGCCATGATCCCCCCCCTTTCCCCGCCTGCAGGGGCTTGGTTGGGAACGGCCCATGACCTCCTCCCTGGCACAGCTGCCGGACTTTGGTTGGGGAAATAGGGCTGACTCCCTTTCCCGGCCCAACCCGCCGGCTTAGGTTGGGCTAGGCGCCAGACGTGTCCCTGGCCCCGCTGCCAGGACTTAGGTTGGGAACTTGGCAGCCCTGACGTCCTCCCTGGCCCGCTTGCCAGGACTTGGTTTTTGGGAATAGGGAGCATGGCGTCCTCCCTGGCACAGCCTGCCAGGACTTAGGTTGGGGAAAAAAGGCAGCCATGACCTCCTTCCCGGCCCCAACCCGCCCGGACTTGGTGGGAAAGGCCCATGACGTCCTCCTGGGCCCCGCCCGCCAGGACTTAGGCTGGGAACTGGCAGCCCTGAATCTCCTCCCTGGCCCCAACCCGCCAGGACTTAGGTTGGGAACTGGCAGCAAAAACGTCCTCCCTGGCCCGCCTGCGGGGCATAGGTTGGGAAAATAGGGAGCCCCTGACTCCCCCCTGGCCCCGCCCGCCCCGGTCTTAGGTTGGGAATAGGCAGCCAGCGTCCTTCCGGGCCCCCCCTGCCGGACTTAGGTTTGGGGAAATAGGCAGCCTGACGCCTCCTGGGCCCCGCCTCCGGACTTGGTTGGGAACTAGGCCCCATGACCTCCTCCCGGGCCCCGCCCGCCAGGACTTAGGTTGGGAATGGCAGTCTGACGTCCTCCTGGCCAACCTGCCAGGGAGGTTTGGGAAAATAGGAAACCATGACGTCCTCCCCGGCCCCCGCCTGCTATGATTTTGGTTGGGAACTAGGCAGCCATGACCCCTCCCTGGGAGCGCCCAGGATTAGGTTTGGGAACTTGGCAGTCATGACGTCCCCCCTGGCCCCGCCTTTCCGGGTTAAGTTGGGAAAAATGGCAGTCATGACCCCCTCCCTGGCCCCCGCCAGGGGTTGGTTGGGAATGGCAGCCCGACTCCTCCCCGGCCCAGCCGCCAAACTTAGGTTGGGAAAAAGGCAGCCATGACTCCTCCCCGGCCAGCTGCCCGGTTAGGTTGGGGAAATAGGCAGCCCTGCCCCCCCCTGGACAACATGCCCCGGACTTGGGTTGATAACTAGGCAGTCATGACGTCCCCCTGGCCAGCCTGCCAGGGGCCCTTTGGTTGGAAATAGGAGCCTGACGTCCCCCCTGGGCCCGCCTGCAAGGACTAGGTTGGGAATAGGAGCCATGCGTCCCCCCTGCCCAGCTGCCAGGATTAGGGTTGGGGAACTGGCAGCCTGACGTCCTCCCCGGCCCAGCCCGCCAGGATTAGGTTTGGGAACTGGCAGCCATGACGTCCCCCCCTGGCCCCGGGCCCGCCAGGATTAGGTTGGGGAAATAGGCAGCCATGACGTCCTCCCTGGCCCCGCCTGCCAGGTTAGGTTGGGAATAGGGAGCCATGACCTCCCCCTGGCCAGCCCGCCAGGATTAGGTTGGGGAATAGGAGCCTGACCCCCTCCCGGGACCCCTGCCGGGGACTTACGTTTGGGAACTAGGAGCCATGACGTCTCCCCGGCCGCCCGCCCGGGGTTAGGTTGGGAACTAGGCAGCCATGAGTCCTCCCTGGGCCCCGCCTGCCAGGACTTAGGTTTTGGGGAAATAGGCGCCATGACCTATTCCTGGCCCAACTGCCAGGATTAGGTTGGGAAACTGGCAGCCATGACGCCTCCCTGGGGGGAGCCTGCCGGACTTAGGCTGGGGAATAGGCAGCATGAACTTCCCCGGCCCCCCCCTGCCAGGACTTTGGGGGGGAACTAGGCAGCAATCACGTCCTCCCCGGGGAGCTCAGGACATAGGTTGGGAATAGGCAGCCATGACGTCCTCCCCGGCCCGCCTGCCCGGTTTTTGGGTTTGGGAACTGGCAGCCATGAGTCCTCCCCGGCCCAGCCCGCAGGATTAGGTGGGAACTAGGCAGCCTGACGTCCCCCCTGGCCCAGCCTGCCAGGACTTGGTTGGGAACTAGGCCCTGACCTCCCCCTGGCCAGCCAGCCGGATTGGTTGGGAACTGGCGTCATGACGTCCTCCCTGGCCCAACTGCCCGGACGTAGGTTTGGGAATAGGAGCTGACGTCCTCCTGGCCCAGCCCGTATGATTAGGTTGGGAAATAGGCAGCCCCTGCCTCCTCCCCGGCCCAGCCCGCCAGGACCCTTGGTTGGGAACTAGGCAGTTGACGTCTCCCCGGCCCAGCCCGCAGGGTTTTAAATTTGGGGAAAGGCAGTCAGACCTCCTCCGGGGCCCCGCCAGCCGGATTAGGTTGGGAATAGGGAGCCATGACCCCCTCCCCGGAAAACCTGCCCGGATTAGGTTGGGAAAATAGGCAGCCATGACGTCCTCCTGGCCCGCCCGCCGGGTTGGTTGGGAACTAGGCGCCCTGAGTCCTCCCTGGCCGCCGCCCGGACTTAGGTTGGGAACTAGGCAGTCATGGTTCCCCTGGCCCAGCCTGCCGGATTAGGTTGGGAAACTGGCAGCCTGACCTCCCCCTGGCCAGCCGCCCGGATTAGGTTGGGAATAGGCAGTCATGACGTCCTCCCTGGCCCAACCCGCAGGAGTGGTTGGGAACTAGGCAGCCCTGACGTCCCCCCTGGCCCAGCCTGCTTTGACTTGGTGGAATAGGCAGCCATGCTCCTCCCTGGCCAGCCCGCCAGGATTAGGGGTTTGGGGAAATAGGCCAATGACGTCCCCCCCTGGCCCCGCCCGAGGGTTTAAATTTGGGAACTAGGAGTATGCCCCCTCCTGGCCCCAGCCAGGACTAGGTTGGGAACTAGGCAGCCATGACCTCCTCCCTGGCCCAGCCTGCCAGGATTAGGTTGGGAAAAGGCAGCCCTGAGTCCTCCCCGGCCCCCTGCCCGGGGCTTAGGTTGGGAATGGGGCCATGACCTCCCCCCTGGGCCAACCTGCCAGGACTTTGGTTGGGAACTAGGCGTCATGACGTCCTCCCCTTTCCCCGCCCGCAGGACTTAGGTTGGGAACTAGGCGCCATGACGTCCTCCCTGGCCCAGCCTGCCAGGACTTAGGTTGGGAACTAGGCAGCCATGACGTCCTCCCTGGCACAGCCTGCCAGGACTTAGGTTGGGAACTAGGCAGCCATGACGTCCTCCCTGGCCCAGCCTGCCAGGACTTAGGTTGGGGAATAGGCAGTCATGGCCTCCCCGGCCAGCCCGCCCGGACTTAGGTTGGGAATGGCGCCCTGAGTCCTCCCCGGCCCAGTGCCGGTTAGGTTGGGAACTAGGGACCAGACCTCCCCCTGGCCCCGCCCCGCCGGACTTAGGTTTGGGAAAAAGGGAGCCATGCGTCTCCCCGGCCCAGGGCCCGCCAGGACTTAGGTTGGGAACTAGGCAGCCTGACCTCCTCCCCGGCCCAGCTGCCCGGATTAGGTTGGGAATAGGCGCCTGGTCCTCCCTGGCCCCCGCCCGCCCGGATTTGGTTGGAACTAGGCAGCCATGACCTCTCCCTGGACCCAACTGAGGACTTGGGTTTTTGGAAACTGGCGTCATGACGTCCCCCCTGGCCCACCTGCCAGGACTTAGGTTGGGAACTAGGCAGCCATGCGTCCTCCTGGGGCCCCGCCTGCCAGGACTTTGGTTGGGCTAGGCAGCCAGCGTCTCCCCGGCCCAGCCCGCCAGGATTAGGTTGGGAATAGGCAGCCATGACGTCCCCTGGCCCCGCTGCCGGATTGGTTGGGAAAAGGCAGCCATGACGTCCCCCCTGGCCCCGCCTGCCAGGACTTGGTTGGGAAAAAAGGCAGCCTGACGTCCCCCTGGCCCAGCCTGCCAGGATTAGTTGGGAAATAGGGGCCCTGACCTCCTCCCTGGCCCCGCCTGCCAGGACTTGGTTGGGAACTAGGGAGCCCTGACCTCATTCCGGCCCCAAACCCGCCCGGACTTAGGTTTGGGAATAGGCAGCATGACGTCCTCCTGGCCCAGCCTGCCAGGATTAGGTGGGAACAGGCAGCATGAAATCCCCCCCTGGCCCAACCTGCCCGGAATTGGTTGGGAATAGGCAGCAATCACGTCCTCCCCGGGCCCAGCCCGCCGGAATAGGTTGGGGAATAGGAGCCATGACGTCCTCCCCGGCCCAGCCCGCAGGTCTTATTGGGAACTAGGCAGCCATGGTCCTCCCTGGCCCGCCGCAGGGGTTAGGTTGGGAAATAGGCACCTGACGTCTCCCCGGCCAAGCCCGCTTGACTTAGGTTTGGGGAAATGGCAGCCTGACCCCCTCCCTGGGGCCCCGCCAGCAAGGGGTTAGGTTGGGGAAATAGGCAGTCGACGTCCCCCTGGCCCCCAAATGCCAGGACGTTGGTTGGAAAATAGGCAGCCATGAGTCCTCCCCGGCCCCGCCTGTATGATTTGGTTGGGAACTGGCGCCATGACCTCCCCCTGGCCCGCCAGCCCGGACTTAGGTTGGGAATAGGCAGTCGGGCGTCCCCCCCTGGCCCCGCCTGCCAGGGGTTTATTGGGAACTAGGGAGTCTGACCTCCCCCCTGGCCCAGCCCGCCAGGACTTAGGTTGGGAACTAGGCAGCCATGACCCCCTTCCCGGCCGCCTGCCGGGCTTAGGTTGGGAACTAGGGGAGCCCCCTGCGTCCTCCCCTGGCCCCCGGCTGCCAGGATTAGGTTGGGGGAAATAGGCACCATGACCTCCTCCTGGACCAACTCCGGCTTGGGTTGGGGAACTAGGAGTCATGAGTCCTCCCCGGGGCCCCGCCTGCCAGGACTTAGGTGGGAACTAGGCAGCCCCGACGTCCTCCCCGGGCCCCGCTGCCAGGACTTAGGTTGGGAACTAGGCAAACCATGACGTCCTCCCTGGGACAGCCTGCCCGGACTTAGGTTGGGAACTAGGCAGCCATGCGTCTCCCCGGCCCGCCTGCCCGGACTTGGTTTGGGGAATAGGGAGTCATGGGCGTCGTCCCTGGGCCCCGCCGCCCGGACTTAGGTTTTGGGAACTAGGGGAGCCATGACTCCCCTGGCCCAGCCCGCCAGGTTGGTTGGGAACTAGGCCCAAAAGACCCCCTCCCTGGCCCAGCCTGCCAGGCTTAGGTTGGGAACTAGGAAATATGACGTCCCCCCTGGCCCAGCCCGCCAGGGTTTAAGTTGGGAATAGGCAGTCATGCCTCCCCCCGGCCGCCCGCCAGGGCTTTGGTTGGGAATAGGCGGCCCTGACTTCCTGGCCCGCCTGCCAGGACTTAGGTTGGGAACTAGGCAGCCATGCGTCCCCCCCGGGCCCCGCCTGCCAGGATTAGGTTGGGACTAGGCAGCCCCTGACCTCCCCCCTGGCAACCTGCCAGGACTTGGGTTGGGAACTAGGAGTATGACGTCCTCCTGGCCCAGCTGAGGACTTAGGTTGGGAATAGGCAGCCATACGTCCTCCCTGGCCCAGCCTGCAGGCTTAGGTTGGGAAATAGGCA
>NC_069405.1:38967545-38980045 GCF_026875155.1 Cherax quadricarinatus | reverse complement strand
TTCTTTGTGCTAAGTCGTTCCGTACTGTCGCGGGGCCTCCTCCTTATCGTGCTATTTTTCTGGCTCTTCTCCTAATCTCCTTTTTTTCCTGGGCCTTTGCCTCCTGTACCTTTTCCTTTCTTGGTGACTTAGTCTTGCCCCCTCACCTTCGGTAAACCAAGGACTGCTTTGGTTTTCCTTTTTATTTCTTTTTCCCCTTTTGGGAACCAACCTTTCCCTGCCCTTGCATTTATTGCTACATATTCCATCATTCTTTACTGATTTTCCTACCAGTTCTCTGCCCCCCGAACCCCCTCCAGAAGTTTCCCATCCTGTGTAGTCCCCCCCCTTTTATAGTTTTGGGTTTTCCCATTCAATTTTCCCGTTACTTTTCCCCTTGTAGCTCTATATAAATCAAAAATCAAAAAAGTGATCGCAGTCCCCAAGGGGCCCCTCGTAATTGGGTGTCCTCAATGTCTGAATGCTCAGGGTGAACACAAGATCCAGTCTTGCTGGCTCTCCTCCCTCTCTCTCGGTAGTATCCCTGACATGTTTTTGCATGAGGTTTTTAATACCACATCCATCATCTTGGCTCCCATGTTTTGGGATCCCCATGTGGCTCCAGGTTTTCCCCGTCGATTCCCCGTGGTTGAAATCGCCCCTAAAACCCGTAAGTTTGCTCTGTTCGAGTGAGTTTTTTCTTGCCACCTCGCCGTGTGTCCACCATCACTCTGCTGTTTTTTCGTACTCCCCTCTTGGCCTCCGTAGTTCTGTGGTGGGTTATCTCACTCCAGGACCACTTTATGTTCTCCAGACTGAATTATACCTCTATGTGTCTCTTTCTCCGTCATGTCCATGCCTTTCCCTTTCCTCAAATACCCATCGGTTTTTTTTGAGCAGTGCAACCCCTCCCACCCCTCTACTCTTTATCTTCCTCAGGATCTGATATCCCCCGGGGGGAAGATTTGGATCTGTTTTGTCTAGCGAGTTTCGTTTCTGGACTGCTATGATGTCTGGGGATTTCTCGCTGATTTTTTCGTTGGGACTCCTCATATTTATTTGTTATTCCGTCCGCGTTTTGTGCACCCAAAAATTTAGCTTCTTTTTATCACGTTTGGGCCCGGGGGAATATTGGGGTTGGGGGGTGAGAGCCTTATTGGGGCCTATGGGGGCTGTGGGGTTAGGGGGGGTTGTGATGAGGGGGGTGGGTCAGAATGCCCCTAGGGGGGGCGCTGTTTGGTGGCAGAGGGGAAAATGTGTGGGTTTTGGTTTAGATTGCCCTTCGTTGGGATTGTCGGGTTGGAGTCCTTTTGGGAGTTTCTGGGGGGGTTTGCCCTTCCCTCCTGTTCTGGTTCCTGTCATCTTACATTGCCTCTCTTTCCTCCTTGGTCTTTGTCCCCTTTTTTTCAGTGTAGCCCCTTTTTCTTGTGTTCTGTGTACGTGTGGTGTGTGTGTGTGGTTGTGTGTGTTGTGGGGTGTGTGTGTGTTTTGGGGAGTGTTGTGTGTGTGGTGTGTGTGTTTTACTCACCTAATTGGGGTTGCGGGGGGTCGAACTCAGCTCCTTGTGGTGTGGTGTGGTGTTGTTTTTGTGTGTGTGTGTGTGTATGATGGGGTGCGTGTGTGTGTGTGTGGTGTTTTGGTGTGTGTGTTTGTGGGGGTGTGTGTGTGTTGTTTTTTTTGTGTGTGTGTGTTTGTGTGTGTGTGTTGTGTTGTGTGTGTTTGTTGTTTTGTGTGTGGGGTTTTGGGGGGTTTGTGTGTGTGTGTTTGTGTGTGTGTGTGTTGTGGTGTGTGTGTGTGTGTGTGTGTGTGTGTGTGTGAGGGGTTTGTGTTGATGTGTGTGTTGTGTGTGGTGTGTGTGTTGTATGTGTTTGTGTGTATGTTGTGTGTGTGTATGTGTTGTGTGGTGTGTGTGTACGGTGCAAGTTTTTTTGATATATTAGTAGCACCTTTTTTTTTTTTTTTAAATATGTAATGTTGTCTTATGAATTTTTTATGTATGTCTTTAATTTTTTTAAATTACGTTATTTTTTTTAAGGGAAAATCTATAGGTTTATATCACTTTTTTTTACTGAAAATTATATTTCTTATTATGTTCTTTTTTTATAAAGTTCTAAGATTTCTTATTCTATTTTGTTTACTAATGGAAGTCCCGGGGTTTTGACCTTTTTAAAAAACCTGGCAGTGATTACTTTTTTTACCTTAACTGAAAATTACTTGCGGTTTTTTTGGGGTTTGGATACCTTGTAGAAATAAAAGGGGGCCCCGGGGGGGAAATTTTAGTCTCGTGTGACATTTTCGCCATTTTTTTACCCAAAACTTCCCCCTGTTTTTCCCAAGTCAGTAGATTTACAAAACAAAATGTATCTTTAGCCCTATTGTTACTGGCTCGTCTCCAAAATCAAAAAAAAACAGACATTATTATTTTGCAAATGATGTTTACCTGAGTATTGTTAAGGCCTCAGAGGTTTTTATTTTTATTTTGGAAAGAAACGCTTTGCAACCCAAAAATTATTGAAGTCCTCTGAGGGAGACACGAGAGAGCTGTGTGGCTGTTGTTTTTTTTATTGAAAACAGAGGCGCCTTCCATATGTTGTTAATCATGGTTTAGTTTTGTTTTTTGTTCGTAGTGTTTTAATTTTTATTTCCAATATTGCAATAATAGATATTCTTTCTTTGGTTTTATTATTGTTATTATTTATTTTCAAGTCTTCAGCAGTCATGGAGGTATGTGAGTACGTTTGGATGTATGTGTGTGTTTACAGGCGTCACACATACACACACACACACACACACACACACACACACACACACACACACACACACACACACATACACACAACACGGTTTGTTCCAGTTATCGATCAAGTATCTCGAGGCAAGATGGAAGCGTCTGGCTATCCCAGTGTACAGACGATACGTGAAAAGCTTTGAGACAGAGGTTCTGACTGTACAAGAAACATCACAGCTGTCTCTTGATCATTTATGTAATCATGAGACCTACCTCAATGTTTTTCCACTCTGTTTATTGAGTTGAAATTAAAACTGTATTTTGCATTTTTCAGTTTTTTATTTTTATAATTATTATTGCTATTACAGAGAACTTCAAAAGGGTCACTGGTGAAAACGTATACTATTGTTGTGACTGATCCCCTCCACTCGCTTCTGAAAATTGAAATGAATCATTTGGCAACTTTGGCAAACAAATACTTTAGGGGGATATCTTGGATATTCTCTTTCTTCCTCGGTGGTGATGGTTACACTGCTGCTACTTCCCAGAGCTTTATAGGGTCGTTATGAAACGTCTGAGAGACATATTTGCTTTACCTTCCAGTCACATAGTGTAGTTCAGCCCTTGCACACTGAAAGAACGGGCAAATTACCTGAGTTGCTAATTCTGCACACTTCTGGCAATACACGTATTGAATGATGTCAGTCTTTCCTATTTTTTTTTTTTTTTTTTTTTTTTTTTAGGTCATTGTTCCTCGGTGGAGGATAGCTAGCGTTCTACCAAAAAAAAAGAAAGAAAAGGGTCTTAAACGTAGACCTTAAGCCACTGAAACAGCCAAGCAAGTTTATAAACTACAGCTCACTTTGTAGTACCAGGAACAGAAGTTCACATCCACCTACCCTTAAACAGGCTCAAAAGCTTGAGCTCAATACCTTCAAAGGGCCCAGGAGCTGGAGATCAACATATACCCAAAGACAGCTAAGAGAGACCTCAAAAGGTCGGACCAAGCCAGGTTGACACGGCTCAGCACACACGCCCGGCCACAACAGCAGACAGTGGAGTGAGCAGACATTTCTGTTGTATTTTTGGCGTAATGTAAAAGTTGAGGATTTCTCTCTCATTTTTGACTTATTTGAGAGACGCTTGTTATTTTTTTTTTTTCTCTCTCTCTATCTCTCTTTATACTTGACTCATACTCATAGATTATAAGTGATAGTTTGTAATCTAGAGAGCAGATATTGATATTTCTCAGTAGATAGCCTCGGTGCCAACCTGTAAGTCACCTGTTAGCGCTCTCTGTCTGTCTGTCTGTCTGTCTGTCTGTCTGTCTGTCTGTCTGTCTGTCTGTCTGTCTGTCTCTCTGTCTCTCTGTCTCTGTCTCTCTCTCTCTCTCTCTCTCTCTCTCTCTCTCTCTCTCTTACTCACCTATCGTTATTCAACTCAGCCTGACTGCTTGTTCCGTCAAAGTGTGATGGATGGTTGAAGACGGGTATAAATCTTCTTGATGGATAGATTGGAAAATAAACCACTATCCTCTAAACCTTGGTTAGACAGGCGCAAATATCTCTCACGCATAATCTCTCTTTCCTCTCTCTCTCTCTCTCTTTCTCTCTCTCTTATCTCTCTCTGCATACGTATGTTGGTCATTCATTTATAAATACATGGCAAACACGCAAGCTACTTTGATGTTGGGTGAATAAGACTCAAGCGCCACATTAATATATATTTTTGAGAGGATGTAGTGACAGGGGTTTTGATCAGAGCCCAAATTGTACCCCTGATGGTGACAGTGTTAGTGGTGTTGGTGGTGTTAATGGTGACAGTGTTAGGGGTGATGGTGGTGTTAATGGTGACAATGTTAGGGGTGATGGTAGTGTTAATGGGAGGGGGGGGAGCGAGAGTTACTTCCTCTCCAAAGCATTTTCAACTTTATTCGCATTAATAACATTTCACGCAGATCTCCCTATCCACTCTGCTTCACAAGTTAATTTTTCTTTCCTTTTTACCAATAGGCAATCAGTATTTTTGTCCGAAATTTAATCCATTCACTAAAAATGGGTTGAGCCTCTCGCTGCTGTTAAAAAAAAATCATTTTAATTTATAAATTTAATTTTTTTTAGTATACAAAGACTTTCATGCAAGAATTTTAAGCCTCGATGAAACTGTATGCACCAATGTACAAATGTTGTTTTTGTTTTATTGGGGGAAACAGTCGCCGGCAGCCATCTGAGACTAGCTCACAATTTTTGTCCAGAGGATTGAGGTTGTACAACTGCTTGTGTCCAGGTAAAACACTCAGGGGTTTAGCAGTGTATGATATACAAGGCAACGTAGATCTTTTTACGGTTTTGGTCCAGTCTTAACTTGATGAGCAAGTCACATCACTGGAGTGAGCAAGTCACATCATTGAGAGTGAGCAAGTCACATCACTGAGAGTGAGCAAGTCACATCACTGAGAGTGAGCAAGTCACATCATTGAGAGTGAGCAAGTCACATCACTGAGAGTGAGCAAATCACATCACTGAGAGTGAGCAAGTCACATCACTGAGGGTGAGCAAGTCACATCACTGAGGGTGAGCAAGTCACATCACTGAGAGTGAGCAAGTCACATCACTGAGAGTGAGCAAGTCACATCATTGAGAGTGAGCAAGTCACATCACTGAGAGTGAGCAAGTCACATCACTGAGAGTGAGCAAGTCACATCATTGAGAGTGAGCAAGTCACATCACTGAGAGTGAGCAAGTCACATCACTGAGAGTGAGCAAGTCACATCATTGAGAGTGAGCAAGTCACATCATTGAGAGTGAGCAAGTCACATCACTGAGAGTGAGCAAATCACATCACTGAGAGTGAGCAAGTCACATCACTGAGGGTGAGCAAATCACATCACTGAAAGTGAGCAAGTCACATCACTGAGAGTGAGCACGTCACATCACTGAGAGTGAGCAAGTCACATCACTGAGAGTGAGCAAGTCACATCACTGAGAGTGAGCAAGTCACATCACTGAGAGTGAGCAAGTCACATCACTGAGAGTGAGCAAGTCACATCATTGAGAGTGAGCAAGTCACATCGTTAACAGTGACCAAATCACATCGTTGACAGTGACCAAATCACATCACTGACCGTGACCAAGTCACATCACTGACAGTGACGAAGTCACATCACTGACAGTCACTAAATCACATCACTGAGAGTAAGCAAGACACATCACTGAAAATGGGCAAGTCACATCATTGAAAATGGGCAAGTCACATCACTGAGAGTGACCAGGTCACATCACTGAGAGTGACCAAGTCACATCACTGAGAGTTTTACTCTTAAATAACGTTATCATAACATGCAATGGTAATCAATTATCATTCATTCATTAGAGGTTTGCCGGTACTTCCGGCCCGGGTCTTCTCCATATGGTGACCCGGCTAATCAATTATCAAGGTTACTTCTCTCTTGTCAGTTAAACTTGACACGTTTATTTATTTATTATTTTTTTTATTCTCTGGCAACCCTTTAGGTTGAGCACATTCATGCTGGTGAAGGTCTCTTGATTTAAAGAAACTTAAGTAAGCTTCCTCGAATCAAATGGAATTATCTCCCACTTTCCAGCTGTTGGTAGACAATGAGAAAAGCCGAAAACTGGATTTGTATTATCCACTACGGGTTAATGCTTCCCCGTTATATATAAGTGCTCTGTTATCTGCTGTATGATGGCACTTCTCTTCCCCTCTCTCCAGGGAGGCAATCAGAAACAACCTGATTGGTCAGAGATGGGCCAGTAATTAGCTGACAGAGGTTGAAGCCTCCGCCTTTCCATGCGCTGCAAGACTCACCTGGGTTTGACACTATGAAACACAACCCACATCTCTTAAGAGTAGCTGAGGGTCACGGGTTTGAATCCTGCTGGGGCTACATGTAATTTCACGGGTTAGATTAAGACCTGACGAGTACTTAGCTGGCAGTGTACGTGTATGACCTGCCCCAGGAAGACAAGCTATAGTTAACTCCTTAAGGCCTTCTAATTCTGGCTGCCCATGATAAGGCTTTCGTGTGTCCTAGAGGCTTGAAGACCATCAAAACTGGAAAATAAGTTGAGAGCGTTGGAATGTATATTTCACTAAGTCGATATTTAACGAATGTGGTAAATTGGCTGTCCAGAGATAAGTGGTCTTCACTGGCTATTCCCAGATGTCGAAACCATAAAAAAAACTTGCCAAAGAGTGTTGAAAATGACTACTATAAAGACCACACGACTAGACCAATAAAGAAGTGAACGTTGGAATATTCTTCGGAGGAGCGAAGATCACAGATTCTGTCAGGAAAATCTGCACACTGAAAAATACAGCCTTGGGAAACTGCGAACTAACGGGCCACACTACCATAATTACTCTCTTTCGGGAATTTCAAGGTGTGTGGGTAAAGGCGGAATCAAGATCCTTCTGGCGACTCCTTGGTTGAGTGAATGCTAGGCCACTGTTGTTAAACTCGACTCCTTCGTCTCTCGTTCTTCCTTTGATTGCACGAGGTGCAGCTGCTGGGAGGGACCTGGTGTGGGCTGCTGTTGCTGTTGCTGCTGCTGCTGTTTCTGCTTCTGCCGATGGTTGTGATGGCGAGTATCTGCAGGAGGATTAGCTCTGTGATCTCTTTTAGCCCTGATGCTACGTCTAGCGACTGAGGAAGCAGCACGAGAGAAACAGAAAGAGAGGGCAGACACCGCCGTGTGTCTCTCTGTGCGTCCCGACCTTCTAATGATAACAACAAGCCCTAGCAGGTAGAGCGTCAGCACCACACCGACGTACCACAGGGCGTGCTGCTGGGCCTCAGTGTGCATCTTTGTCACTTGCTCGTGGATTAGGAGTTGATGGGGTGTGGCACTCGAGTTTCCCTGGCACTGGCACCACAACACTTCGAACGGCACTCCTTCCATCTGTAATGCAAAGAAAAAAAATCTGTTATTCATCCACTGTTTATATATATTTTAATAATGGATGTTACCCATAAATCACACTTATCAATAATCTAAATTAGCAAATAACCCACATTTACTACAGGAAACGTTAGATGGCGTTTCGATCCGTCGTCAACCATGAAGCGGACAATTAGGTGTCAAAGTGATCCGAAAAGAGGTCGGAAAGGAAGGGAAAAAAGTAAGAACAGGTGACGGAAACTCTGACCATCTGTTAATGTGTCATTTTTTTTTTTTTTTTTTTTTTTGCTTTTCGTAACTCTCATTGTTTATAAGTATTTTTCTCCAATGTGTCTTTGTCTTTCCCCATCATCTATTCTCTTTATTATCTTTACTGCGAAAACAAGTGAAATGGGAGAATAAGTAACTTTCATCCACAGGAAATGACATAGAGTGGAAGTCAATAACTTCAATTTGGGTTGAAACAGCCGCTCATGTTACTACTACAGTTGCTGCTGCTGGTTCTGCTGGTACTTCTACTACTACTACTACTACTACTACTACTACTACTACTACTACTACTACTACTACTACTATTACTACTACTACTACTACTACTACTACTACTATTACTACTACTACTACTACTACTACTACTACTACTACTATTACTACTACTACTACTACTACTACTACTACTACTACTACTACTACTATAGCTATCCTGCAGCTGCTATTGTGATTACTGCTTACAGTATTACTACTATTGTTCTTACTGCTGCCGCTGCTTCTCCTCTTCTACTGTTACTGCTGCAACTACCACTACTGATACTACTACTATTACTAATAATTATATTATATAGTTTCTGATATTACTTTTACTCCTGTTTCAACTACTATCAACAATGTTGTTGCTGCCGCTGCTGCTACATCTACAAAGAAACGGGTGGTAATAAAGACGCCTTGATTTAAATTATTACAAGAATAAATTTAACGTTAACACATTCACTGCTCGTATTTGGTTTAATCTACCCGACTTTGAAATATAAACTGCGTTTCGGTCCTTAGATAATGATTCACTAGAAGTGATGACTTTTGCAACTTAATCTTACGGAATAATTATATATATATATATATATATATATTATATATATATATATATATATATATTATTTTTAATATATATTATATTATATATATTTATAATATATATATATTATATATATATATATATAATTTATATATTATTTATATCTATATATTTTTAATTATATATATATATATATATGCAATAATATCACAGTAAACAGGTGATTTCGAATATGCAAAAAAACCACTCTGAAAGAATAGAGAAATTCCAAGCGCTTTCGTGATATAACATTATCAAGGAACTATGAAAGTAAAGCAATCCAAGGAAGCTATATAAGGGGTCTGGCCAGCACCTCATATCAGACCCCACAACGGTTAAACTGACGCGCCCCGACCCAACTTGGATAGGTCCTTTGCACAACTCACCCACAAACTATTCTACCAAGAAAATTTAAAAATTATTATTTGTCCCGTGTATTATTAAATTCTTCCCAAATTCTATTAATTATAAATGGATCTAATTTATATAAACCAAAGGAAATATCATATTATTGTCAAAAAATGCTTTTTTATGAAATAGATTCAATTTTATTCCTGTCGACCGGGACTTGCTTGATACTACTTCTCAACTTTTTGAAAATCAATTGGATGGTTAAAATCTCTTACATGAAAAAATAGAGCAAATTTGGGGGTTCTTGTCCAGTTCTAATGCTATATTTATGTTGTTTTAATCTTAGTTCGAGATTTTTACCAGTTTGACCGTAATAAACTTTATCGCAAATTTTTCAAGGAATCTTATAGACACATCATCAGCATTTTGGGGGGAATTCTTTATCAAAAGATTTTTTTTACTGTATCAAGATTTTTGAATACAACTTTAATATTAAAAGTCTTAAGAAGAGAAGGCATACCAACAAAGTTTCATGGTAAGGGAGAACCAACATATTTTTAGTTGAATAAGGCTGGTTGTCCCTTTGTGGATTGTAAAAAATATTTCTAGCAACTTTAAAAGATTTATCAATTACATTTCTTGGGTATTTTAAATCATTACCTATTTCATAAATTTTGGATATTTCCTCATCTATGAACTCAGGACTACAAATTCGTAAAGCTCTTAAAAACATTGATGAGAAAACAGACAGTTTGACTCTATCTTGATGCGATGAATAATAGTGGACATAGGAACAGTTATTTGTAGGTTTTCTGTAAATTTTAAATTTGAATTCATTATTACCCTTAATAATTAAAACATCTAGAAAAGGCAATGAGTTATTTTCTTCAAAGCTAATTAATTTTCCA
Organism: Cherax quadricarinatus; assembly: GCF_026875155.1. Classification (NCBI taxonomy): domain Eukaryota; kingdom Metazoa; phylum Arthropoda; class Malacostraca; order Decapoda; family Parastacidae; genus Cherax; species Cherax quadricarinatus. Next base: position 38,970,049 of record NC_069405.1, on the reverse strand, counting down.
AGGAAATGGTGTATATCTTCATTTTTGGGCATAAGACACAAAATATCATCAACATATCTAAACCATTTAGCTCTATTAGGGAGGATTGTGTTAAGCAACCTTGTTTCAAAAAATTCCATGTATAGGTTACTAAGAACAGGTGAAAGAGGATTTCCCATTGCCATACCAAACTTCTGAGTGTAAAACTTATCATTAAATACAAATTTTGCATCAACAATGCAAAGTTTAATAAGTTTAATGATAGTAGGAACTGGCAATGGTAAATAATAGTTAACGAGTTCTTCAGATAAGAAACTTAATAAATCATCAACAGGAACTTTCGTAAACAAGAAAGTAACATCAAAACTAACCATGTTAAAATCATTTAAGTCAGTCAATGAGCTTAATTTATCAACCAAGTCTATGTTGTTTTTAACATTAAAGTTAGAAATTTTGCCAACAATAGGGCTCAAAATATCAACAAGCCATTTGGATAATTTATATGAAACTGACCCTATGGAGCTAAAAATTAAGTCGAATTTTTAACTTGTGGGACTTGATAAGTGCAGAAGAAAACTGTGAAACAAAAGATATATGACTAGGAAAGCTTATCGAGAACATTCTGAAGAGTCGTGTGGTATGGACTAATAAAAACACACAAACCAGGGAATCCAGTCAGACCAATTATTAGCTCCATAGGGTCAGTTTCATATAAATTATCCAAATGGCTTGTTGATATTTTGAGCCCTATTGTTGGCAAAATTTCTAACTTTAATGTTAAAAACAACATAGACTTGGTTGATAAATTAAGCTCATTGACTGACTTAAATGATTTTAACATGGTTAGTTTTGATGTTACTTTCTTGTTTACGAAAGTTCCTGTTGATGATTTATTAAGTTTCTTATCTGAAGAACTCGTTAACTATGATTTACCATTGCCAGTTCCTACTATCATTAAACTTATTAAACTTTGCATTGTTGATGCAAAATTTGTATTTAATGATAAGTTTTACACTCAGAAGTTTGGTATGGCAATGGGAATCTCTTTCACTGTTCTTAGTAACTATACATGGAATTTTTTGAAACAAGGTTGCTTAACACAATCCTCCCTAATAGAGCTAAATGGTTTAGATATGTTGATGATATTTTGTGTCTTATGCCCAAAAATGTAGATATATACACCATTTCCTTGGAAAACTAAATAGCTTAGCCCATTCTATAAACTTTACTGTTGAGTTTGAAGAAAATAACTCATTGCCTTTTCTAGATGTTTTAATTATTAAGGGTAATAATGAATTCAAATTTAAAATTTACAGAAAACCTACAAATAACTGTTCCTATGTCCACTATTATTCATCGCATCAAGATAGAGTCAAACTGTCTGTTTTCTCATCAATGTTTTTGAGAGCTTTACGAATTTGTAGTCCTGAGTTCATAGATGAGGAAATATTCAAAATTTATGAAATAGGTTATGATTTAAAATACCCAAGAAATTGTAATTGATAAATCTTTTTAAAGTTGCTAGAAATATTTTTTACAATCCACAAAGGGACAACCAGCCTTATTCAACTAAAAATATGTTGGTTCTCCCTTACCATGAAAACTTGGTTGATAAGCCTTCTCTTCTTAAGACTTTTAATATTAAAGTTGTATTCAAAAATCTTGATACAGTAAAAAAAAAAACTTTTGATAAAGAATTCCCCCAAAATGCTGATGGATGGTGTCTATAAGATTCTTGTAAAAATTTGCGATAAAGTTTATTACGGTCAAACTGGTAAAATCTCGAACTAAGATTAAAAACAACATAAATATAGCATTAGAAACTGGACAAGTTCCAATGCTCTATTTATTCATGTAAGAGATTTTAACATCCAATTGATTTTCAAAAAGTTGAGAAAGTAGTATCAAGCAAATCCCTGGTCGACAGGAATATAATTGAATCTTGTTTCATAAAAAGCAGTTTTGACAATAATATGAATATTTCCTTTGGTTTATATAAATTAGATCCATTTATAATTAATAGAATTTGGGAAGGGAAATTTAATTTAATACACTGGACAAATAATAATTTTTAAATTTTTTTTGGGTTTGAATAGTTTGTGGGTGAGTTGTGCAAAGGACCTATCCAAGTTGGGGGCGGCGCGCGTTAGGTGTTTAAACCCTTTTTTGGGTTTCTGATAGTGAGGTGTGGCCAGACCCCTTATATAGCTTCTTGGATGCTTTACTTTCATAGTTCCTTGATAATGTGAGTAGTCACGAAAGCGCTTGGAATTTTCTCTATTCTTTCAGAGTGGTGTTTTGCATATATTATAAAATATATATTATATATATATATAATAAATATTTATTTATATTATATTTTATATATATATAATATATATATTTATATATATATATATATAAATATTTTATATATATTATTTATATATATATATATATATATATATATATATAAATTTTATATATATATATAATTATATATAAAAATTATATATATTATATATATATAACAATTGATGATATAT
>NC_069405.1:38950045-38962545 GCF_026875155.1 Cherax quadricarinatus | reverse complement strand
ATCTATCGTCATTGTTGGGGCCTTGCTTTTGTTAGTAGCAATCTATCGTCATTGCTGGGGCCTTGCTATTGTTAGTAGCAATCTATTGTCATTCTTGGGCCTTGCTATTGTTAGAAGCAATTTATCGTCATTATTGGGGCCTTGCTATTGTTAATAGCAATTTATGGTCATTATTGGGGCCTTGCTATTGTTAGTAGCAATCTATCGTCATTGTTGGGGCCTTACTATTGTTAGTAGCAACCTATTGTCATTGTTGGGGCCTTGCTATTGTTAGTAGCAATTTATCGTCATTGTTGGGGCCTTGCTATTGTTAGTAACAATCTATCGTCATTGTAGGGCCTTGCTATTCTTAGTAGCAATCTATTGTCATTGTTGGGGCCTTGCTATTGTTAGTAGCAATCTATTGTCATTGTTGGAGCCTTGCTATTGTTAGTAGCAATCTATTGTCATTGTTGGGGCCTTGCTATTGTTAGTAGCAACCTATCGTCATTGTTGGGGCCTTGCTGTTGTTGGTAGCAATCTATCGTCATTGTTGGGGCCTTACTGTTGTTGGTAGCAATCTATCGTCATTGTTGGGGCCTTGCTATTGTTAGTAGCAATCTATTGTCATTGTTGGGGCCTTGCTATTGTTAGTAGCAATCTATTGTCATTGTTGGGGGCCTTGCTATTGTTAGTAGCAACCTATCGTCATTGTTGGGGCCTTTCTATTGTTTGTAGCAATCTATTGTCATTGTTGGGGCCTTGCTATTGTTAGTAGCACCCTATCGTCATTGTTCGGGCCTTGCTATTGTTAGTAGCAATCTATTGTCATTGTTGGGGCCTTGCTATTGTTAGTAGCAACCTATCGTCATTGTTGGGGCCTTGCTATTGTTAGTAGCAACCTATCGTCATTGTTGGGGCCTTGCTATTGTTAGTAGCAATCTATCGTCATTGTTGGGGCCTTGCTATTGTTAGTAGCAATCTATTGTCATTGTTTGGGCCTTGCTATTGTTAGTAGCAATCTATTGTCATTGTTGGGGGCCTTGCTATTGTTAGTAGCAACCTATCGTCATTGTTGGGGCCTTTCTATTGTTAGTAGCAATCTATTGTCATTGTTGGGGCCTTGCTATTGTTAGTAGCAACCTATCGTCATTGTTGGGGCCTTGCTATTGTTAGTAGCAACCTATCGTCATTGTTGGGGCCTTGCTATTGTTAGTAGCAACCTATCGTCATTGTTGGGGCCTTCTATTGTTAGTAGCAACCTATCATCATTTGTTGGGGCCATGCTATTGTTAGTAGCAACCTATCGTCATTGTTGGGGCCTTGCTATTGTTAGTAGCAACCTATCGTCATTGTTGGGGCCTTGCTATTGTTAGTAGCAATCTATCGTCATTGTTGGGGCCTTTCTATTGCTAGTAGCAACCTATCGTCATTGTTGGGGCCTTGCTATTGTTAGTAGCAATCTATTGTCATTGTTGGGGGCCTTGCTATTGTTAGTAGCAACCTATCGTCATTGTTGGGGCCTTTCTATTGTTAGTAGCAATCTATTGTCATTGTTGGGGCCTTGCTATTGTTAGTAGCACCCTATCGTCATTGTTGGGGCCTTGCTATTGTTAGTAGCAACCTATCGTCATTGTTGGGGCCATGCTATTGTTGGTAGCAATCTTTCGTCATTGGTGGGGCCTTGCTATTGTTAGTAGCAATCTATCGTCATTGTTGGGGCCTTGCTATTGTTAGTAGCAATCTATTGTCATTGTTGGGGGCCTTGCTATTGTTAGTAGCAACCTATCGTCATTGTTGGGGCCTTTCTATTGTTAGTAGCAATCTATTGTCATTGTTGGGGCCTTGCTATTGTTAGTAGCACCCTATCGTCATTGTTGGGGCCTTGCTATTGTTAGTAGCAACCTATCGTCATTGTTGGGGCCATGCTATTGTTAGTAGCAATCTATCGTCATTGGTGGGGCCTTGCTATTGCTAGTAGCAACCTATCTTCATTGTTGGGGCCTTGCTATTGTTATCAGCTCAGTACTTTTGGTTGCTTGCTATTATTACTATTATTACTATTATTACTGGAAACAGCGTGTTCTTGCTCAAAATAATAATCTGCACTATACGTGAATAGTCTCAATTTTGAATTTATTTGGGGAAAAAAAAAAGACTTAAAAACCCATTAAAAAAATATTCTTATAAAAATTCCCAAAATTTCATTTAACATGAAAACTTGTAACAGAGGTTTTTTCAATGCTTTTTTGGGGGATTTTTTTTTTTTTGAGCTCGTATCGGCTGGAGGAACCGATAAAGTTTATTATCCAAGAGTGTCTTTGAAAGTTCTAAAATTCCGTCTCAAGATCTGGGTTTTCCGATGAATTTAGAGGATATTTTATCTGTCAATTGACAAATTTTATAACAGATTCATGCAAATTATTGATGTAATAGAGTAACCGGGGTTTTCAGGCTTGAGGAAGTTTGTATAGTTCCTCAACCGGTTCCTCAACTGGTTCTTCCACCGGTTTCTCAATCGGTTGTAATTAAGTCATCATGAACCTGTCGACACTACTTCCATCCATTAATAAATGGTTGGAAGTAGTGCTGAAGCTAGTCATAGTTCCTGAACCAGTTGCAAACAGCTCTCGAAGCAGTTTTAAAATATTTCCTGAACCGGTTGGAAAAGTGGTTGAACCGTTTAGACAGTTCTAGACCTGGTAAGAGGCTATTTATTGAACCTGTTAGTTCTTGAACCTTTTAAAGATAATTCTTGAACCTCTTAGACATAGTTCTTGACGTGGTTTTATATATAGATCTTGACATGGTTAGATATAGTTCTTGACGTAGTTAGATATAGCTCTTGACATGGTTTCATATATTTCTTGACAGTGTTATATATAGTCATTGACGTGGTGAGATGTAGTCTTAGACTCCTTGAGAGATAATCCTTTAACCAATTAGAGATAAGATAAAAGCGCAGATCGTTTGCTTTTCCTATCTTTCAGCAACCCGAGCAATGCACATGTGACTTACTTCTCAACTTCGACGGTATTGCAAACCGCTTTTGACATGCAATTAGAGATAGTGCTTAGAACAAAGAGAGTTCCCCAGAAGAACGTGCAGAATTCTTAGATGAACACTGAGGAGAGCTAATGATTAGAGTTCTCCAGGGTTTGGTCTTGCCAGACTGTTTCAGACTGCAACTGTTGCAATTTGGCTGCATCGTTAAGAGCGGTCATAAGTGAGAAAGTTAGAGGAAGGGTAAATGAGGAGGGAGGTGGAGGAAATGGGATTAGGAGGAATGGGGAGATGGAGGAGAAGGAGGGGAGATGAGAGATAGTTTATTTTTAGGATGATTTGAGCTGGAACATGTTCGTACAGCATAATGACATCAACGAAATGAAGTCAGTTGATTAAATGAAATCGCAGGCCCACAGATGGCTCCAACTTCATCCTGTTCCCTATTTGTATGTCTCATAACAATAAAAATGCTTTAAAATGAGCTGGTGTAGGTAACAGCTCCTAGCTTGTAAATAAAATTAGGAACCTTGAACTAACCTTGTAAAACCTCGTGTAAAATAGAAAGAGAGAGAGAGAGGAGAGAGAGAGAGAGAGAGAGAGAGAGAGAGAGAGAGGAGAGAGAGAAGAGAGAGAGAGAGAGAGAGAGAGAGAGAGAAAGAGAGAGAGAGAGAGAGAGAGAGAGAGAGAGAGAGAGAGAGAGAGAGAGAGAGAGAGAGAGAGAGAGAGAGAGAGAGAGAGAGAGAGAGAGAGAGAGAGAGAGATGATGGATGAATTATTGGCCTTTTTCTCGCTCTCCCTTAACATAAGTCATCCTTTCTGTTAAGATACAATAACTAGACTACAGTAAACTTAGTGAGTTGTAGTGAGAATACAATAGCAAGCTTAGTGAGTTAAGGTGAAGAGACGGTACCAAGTTTAGTGAGTTAAGGTGAAGAGACAGTATTAATCTTAGTGAGAGTTAAAGTGGGAAGAGAAAGAAATAAACTAGAGCCACAACAAAGTTGATCTCATGCGTAAAATTACATCCTTTTTTTTTTCTCATTCCCTAACTCGCTCCCTAGTCTGACTTTAGTTAACTGTTTTAGTTAACCAACAAGTTAACTGTTGTAGCTAACTAATTATCTTTGATCCAGACACTCTCTCACTCACTCTCTTTCCCCCAACACAGTAATTTAAACTTTCTTCCTGCCTCAGACAGACTTTTAATTTTTTCAAAACAAGTCAATAGCCAGACCATCCTAGACAAAAGCAGCCTGGCCAATCTCAACCGGTTTATATCAGCACACATCAAACTTTGCCTCATTCACGATGTTTATCTGACCCAAACTAGAGAACCTTTGTACTCTATCAGCTCTCTTCCATAAGAGGAACACTCTAAAGCTTCAGAAACCAGAAACAAGACTCATGGATTTGTTGGTAAGTTCAACTTGAGAAAGAATACAAGCTTCATTGTCGAACTTACAACTAGAAGACTGGACTAGCTGTTGAAGAGCCAGCTTCAGAAATTGAAACTAGTTTCACGATATCTCTCAGTATTCCTCATTATCTCTCAGTATTTCTCAGTATCTCAATATCTCACACTGTCTCTTTCATCTTCTGTTCAATAGAAAACGCCAACTTTCTACATATAAAAGTCAACAACCACACAGAATGACTCTTGCTTTGTCAGGACATAACTGATTTACGGCAGCTTTGTGCGTTTGCAACCTTTCTTTCACTTAGTCTGCTACTAAGTACTGGAATACCATAGGCTTATATATTATATATAGATATATAGATATATAGTATATATATCTATATATTATTCAATATATATTATATATATATATATATATATATATATTATATATATATTATATATATATATATATATATATATAATATATATATATATATATATATATATATATATATATATATATAATATATAATATATGATGGGGTCCACCTCTGGTGTAAATTGTGGACCCATAGCCTCGGACAAGTGGATAAAAAGGCTTCAAGGAAGAACATTTGGATTTCTTCCTGAAGCCGTTTGAATGTTCCACTTCCCCTACCACCCCATCTTTTCATTGTTTTTTTTACCAATAGGAATATTTTATTACATAACATGGTACAGAAGATTTAAGAGATACATTGTTGATATAAAGGTGACATATACGGTACATTCTGTTACGTGTGTATCACCGATTATAAGGCGAAAATCTCATCCAGCTCCTCAGCTGGGGCGTGTGCCCAAAATACAGCAGGCATTACCCCTTTGAGCAGCCGCACTGAGCCGCTGGAACAGAAAACTAACTGCCCTGGGATCCCTAGTTACCCTGATGAGTCTTTTCCCAGCTCCTTATGGAATTTATATGCATTCTTTCCTCATGAGCCAAGGGTCTCTGAGCCTATGGGAACAAACATATAATGATGGGCAAGTTCTCAGTATTTTCTAGACTTTTGGGACTCCCTGAAGCTGGCAGCTGCCCCTCCTTCCTCCCTGGTGTATTGGAGATAGGTATCAGCCAAGGTAGATGCACATGTATAGTCCCACACCACCTGCTTCCCGTCTGTCCAGGCTTGGAGGGTGATACCATCTGGACACTTCTGGCTGCCATCAGATCTGCATAGCTGGGGTGGCTTTCTTACTGCTGGGCATCCGGCTGTTATGAGTCTCCTCTTGCTAATGTTATTAACCTCCTCATGTCTTGCAGTCTTTCCCTCGGAATTACGGCACACACACACACACACACACACACACACACACACACACACACACACACACAGGAAGCAGGGAGAGGAGACCTAATAGCGATCAGTGAAAACGGGGCAGAGTGAGTCTCGACCATGCAACCACAATTAGTGAGTACAATTAGGGGGTACAACATATTATATATGTGTGTGTGTGTGTGTGTGTGTGTGTGTGTGTGTGTGTGTGTGGGGTGTGTGTGTGTGTGTGTATAAGGCATTTGGAGGTTGAAAAATTTTCAAAACATTTTGAAATAGAGGAAAATTCTTGTACAACCGTAGGCTAACCCTGCAACAGCAACAGCGATGCAGCCACAACTGAGAGTGAACATTGAAATGATATAAAATACCGACAGGTTGTTAGGTAAGACACATATGCAACAGTTAGGTATCTTTATTTCGAAACTTTTCGCCTACACAGTAGACTTCTTCAGTCGAGTACAGAAAAGTTGATAGAAGCAGAAGAGACTTGAAGACGATGTAATCTGTCCATCACCCTTGAAGTTTTGAGGTGGTCAGTCAGACACTGCAAGACAAGGGTATCTTGGTACAGAACTGAAATCAACTTGGACAACTTCTACTAGTGAGAATGGCTGGATTTGAGAGGGACCTGACCTCCCAACGACTACATTCTTACCTCTACTACTGGCCTACATCTCACCTCCTGGCGGTATATAGGCTCCATCCTGTCACTTCAAGTCCATATTGTTTCAGACTATGGAACAATACTCTTCTCCAGACTGAGGGACTGACCACCTCAAAACTTCAAGGGTGATGGACTGATTACCTCTTCTTCAAGTCTCTTCTGCTTCTATCAACTTTTCTGTACTCGACTGAAGAAGCCTACTGTGTAGGCGAAACGTTTCGAAATAAAGATACCTAACTGTTGCATATGTGTCTTACCAAACACTACTGAGAGTACCAATTATCATCAGTGCAAGATGACTTTGCCTGTTGATTGGCAGAACTCCAAACCCAGACATGTCTGCTATCGTAAAAAACGTGTACGTATACATGTACTGCTAGTATATATGTATAAATATTTCTGTATGTGCATACACTAGTAAAAGAAAAGTCGAGGTGGTTCGCATATATTAATATCGTGTATGTGTGTGTGTGTAGTAGTGGTAGTAGTAGCAGCAGTAGTAGTAGTAATACTACCAGTAGTAGTAGTAATAGTAGTACTAGTAGTACTAGTTGTAATAGTAGTTACTAGTTTTCAAAGGCACTTGCCGATAGACACGTGGCCTGTTCATATTGTGTGTGTGTGTGTGTGTGTGTGTGTGTGTGTGTGTGTGTGTGTGTGTGTGTGTGTGTGTGTGGTGTGTGTGTGTGTGTGTGGTGGTTATGTGTGTGTTATGTGTTGTGTGATGTGGTGTGTGTGTGTGGTGTCATGTGTTGTGGTGGTGTGTGTGTGGTGTGTGTGTAGTGTGGTGAAGTGTGTGTGTAGTGTGGTGTGTGTTAGTGCTATTTTAATGTTACTACAAACAATAATATTTATCCCAATATTTTTTTGTGTTTCTCATCTCAGAAGTTTTACAGGCTATAGAAGGATACTGTCCACATTTAAAAAAAAAAAATCCCCATTACTGTATCCCATTCCCTATTCCTTACCCCGTCATTCTGGCTCGCTCCCCCTAACCCTAGCCAATATATTTTTCTCTTCCTAACGTTCCGTGTCTCAAGCCTTTTAATTGCTCCCAACTGTCGTTTTTTTTCCATTAAACTAGAATCGGCGTTTATTTCCTTAAAACACTTTTTTTTCTGTGTCTTGCTGGGCTTCGCGACCTGTGAAAGCAGTCTGGCTGGATTCTGAGAATTTTCGATTTTATTTTTCAGTTTTTTTTTTGGCTGAGAACTCGATCTTTTTGGGAGCAGTTTAGCAGAGTTTTCCTCCTGTGTTTGTGTGTGTTGCAGCTCTGTTGCAGCTATGCTGCAGCTTTGTGCACCTTTGTGCTTCTTTGTGGACCAAATTAGATCCGTCAGCTTTATGGTTCGTCTTATTCTGTCTCGTATTCTGCTGTTCCCTTTCCTCCCCTCAGTTTAGTTGCTTGCTCCCTCTCCTCTCCTCTCTCTCCTCATTTCTCTCTCTCTCTCTCTCTCTCTCCGTTCTCACTCTCTCAATGTCATCAATTTTGCCTTAATATAAACATAATGAGTGTTTATTCCCTGGTCTTTGGAATTGCTTCCTAAACACCGCTCAGATTCCTCACTGGGAATATTGCGCAGTTAATTTCGTTTTACAGGAGCGTGAACTTAATTTGGGTAGATATTAGGCTTTGATGCCTTTCTCGGTGGGAGAGAGAGAGAAGAACTGCAGACAGACAAACTGCGACTGACAGACGGGACAGACAGAAATACGTAAGTTATGTATGTATTTGTATGTTATTTCTGTATTTTATATTTATGTAATGCATGTATGTTATGTAATATATGTATGTTTGTATGTATTATGTTGTATGTACTGTATTATTATGTATGTTGTATGTCTATGTATGTATTATGTATGTATGTTGTTCAGAGGAAGGTAGAGGCAATGATAAAGATAATTGAAGCTTATATTCATGTATCGTCTTCTAACTGTTATTATTATGGACTATGTTGTTAAAACAGAAGGAAATTATACAACGGGTGTAAATATTACCGGAAGCTTTGATTTTTGGTATAAGAGTATAGGACACCAGCTACATGTTGATATAAGTGTATAGGACACCAGTTTACGTATGTTGGTATGAGTGTATTGCACCAGTAATACGTTGATATAGTGTATAGGACACCCATACATATGTTGGTATAAGTGTATAGAAACCCAACTAATATGTTGGTATTAAGTGTATAGGACCCCAGCTACATATGTTGGTATAATGTGTATAGGACACCAGCTACATATGTTGTATAAGTGTATAGAACACCAGCTACATAAGTATTGGATAAGTGTATAGGACTCCCAGCTACATATGTTGTATAAGTTGTATGAAAACCAGCACATATGTATGTATAAGTGTATAGGAACCCAGCTACATATGTTGGTATAAGTGTATAGGACACCCAGCTACATATGTTGGTATAAGTATATAGAACACCCAGCTACATATGTTGGTATAAGTGTATAGGACACCCAGCTACATATGTTGGTATAAGTGTATAGGACACCCAGCTACATATGTTGGTATAAGTGTATAGGACACCCAGCTACATATGTTGGTATAAGTGTATAGGACACTCAGCTACATATGTTGGTATAAGTGTATAGGACCCTCAGCTACATATGTTGGTACAAGTGTATAGGACACCCAGTTACGTATGCTGGTATGAGTGTATAGGACACCCAGCTACATACGTTGATATAGGTGTATAGGACACCCAATTACATATGTTGGTATAAGTGTATAGAACACCCAACTACATATGTTGGTATAAGTGTATAGGACACCCAGCTACATATGTTGGTATAAGTGTATAGGACACCCAGCTACATATGTTGGTATAAGTGTATAGAACACCCAGCTACATATGTTGGTATAAGTGTATAGGACACCCAGCTACATATGTTGGTATAAGTGTATAGAACACCCAGCTACATATGTTGGTATAAGTGTATAGGACACCCAGCTACATATGTTGGTATAAGTGTATAGGACACCCAGCTACATATGTTGGTATAAGTATATAGAACACCCAGTTACATATGTTGGTATAAAGTGTATAGGACACCCAGCTACATAGTTGGTGTAGGTGTATAGAACACCCAGCTACATATGTTGGTATAAGTGTATAGGACACCCAGCTACATATGTTGGTATAAGTGTATTTTACACTCAGCTACATATGTTGGTATAAGTGTATAGGACCCCCAGCTACATATGTTGGTATAAGTGTATAGGACACCCAGTTACGTATGCTGGTATGAGTGTATAGGACACCCAGCTACATACGTTGATATAGGTGTATAGGACAGCCAATTACATATGTTGGTATAAGTGTATAGAACACCCAACTACATATGTTGGTATAAGTGTATAGGACACCCAGCTACATATGTTGGTATAAGTGTATAGGACACCCAGCTACATATGTTGGTTAAGTGTATAGGACACCCAGCTACATATGTTGGTATGAGTGTATAGGACACCCAGCTACATATATTGGTATAAGTGTATAGGACACCCAGCTACACATTGGACACACAAGTGCAAAGTTTTAGAAATATTTTGAAGGAGATTGTTTGGTAGAGCTTTTAGAGAGATCAAGAATAAGATATCGTGTCCCGTGACTGCTCTGAAATTTCGTAAGAAACGATACGGGAAGGACAGAGTTAGGTGGATTTGCATTGAGACTTGAAATGGAGAATTTGTCATGTAATGATTTAGAAAACCGACACGTTGAAGACTCTGTATTGGGAATCCGTATTGCGGAAACGTTTCTCCAGCCAGTGGCTTCTTCAGTCCAATACAGAGTTGAACACATCGACTCAAGGCTGAGGGACTGATTACCTCAAACCCTTCTTCACCTCCTCAAATCGCTCAGATTTTGCTTTATCAAGTCGTCAGCACTGAAGGTTGAAACCAGTTGGGTGTGTCACTCGGAGATTATCTCACGAAAATCAGTATTTTATATATTCCACCTTTCTTCTCTGTGTCTGGACTGAAGAAGCCACTGGCTGGCGAATATTGCACAAGTGTCTCATTCTCAACTAAAACTAAATGGACTAGAGGCTAGGATATACTACACGTTCGCTACGAAGGGAATGATCAAGATGTTGACATTTTTGAAGGATTTAACGAGGTGGATCGAGGGACAGTTGGAATGGCAGGAAGCAAGGACTTGGGGATGTATGTGAAATATACTCATATAAGCTTCGGGGATGTTGACAAGTAATTCTTTAACTTCAAGGTATTGAGGACGTTGCTGTTGTAAACAAAAAAAAAATACCAAAGTAGAAGTCACTGAAAAAATATAAGATTTTAAACACATCACCATACAGATAAAAATGATAATCAGCAGTGACAAATGATAATCAGCAGTGACAAATGATAATCAGCAGTGACAAATGATAATCAGCAGTGACAAATGTTAATCAGCAGTGACAAATGATAATCAGCAGTGACAAATGATAATCAGCAGTGACAAATGATAATCAGCAGTGACAAATGTAATAATCTATGCAGTGACAAATGTTAATCAGCAGTGACAAATGATAATTCAGCAGTGGACAAATGATAATCAGCAGTGACAAATGATAATCAGCAGTGACAAATGTTAATCAGCAGTGACAAATGATAATCAGCAGTGACAAATGATAATCAGCAGTGACAAATGATAATCAGCAGTGACAAATGATAATCAGCAGTGACAAATGATATTCAGCAGTGACAAATGATAATCAGCAGTGACAAATGTTAATCAGCAGTGACAAATGATAATCAGCAGAGACAAATGATAATGAGCAATGACAAATGATAATCAGCAGTGACAAATGATAATCAGCAGTGACAAATGATAACCAGCAGTGACAAATGATATTCAGCAGTGACCAATGATAATTAGCAGTGACAAATGATAATCAGCAGTGACAAATGATAATCAGCAGTGACAAATGATAACCAGCAGTGACAAATGATAATCAGCAATGACAAATGATAATCAGCAGTGACAAATGATAATCTGCAGTGACAAATGATAATCAGCAGTGACAAATGATATTCAGCAGTGGCCAATTATAATTAGCAGTGACAAATGATAATCAGCAGAGACAAATGATAATCAGCAGTCACAAATGATAATCAGCAGTGACAAGTGATAATCAGTAGTGACCAATTATAATCAGCAGTGACCAATGATAATCAGCAGTGACAAATGATAATTAGTAGTGACAAATAATAATCAGCAGTGACAAATGATAAACAGTAGTGTCAAATGTTTTGAGTTTGCTTGTTCGATACGAACAAGAAACTCAACACAAGTACAAGGGATAGAATTCAGATCTGAACCCCACGAACAGGTAAAGGATGTATATAAATATTATAAAGGATGACCTTAGCTTTAGGGAACACAACGAAGCAAATCTTGCCAAGTCCAGGAAATATTACGGTGAATCCTGGACACTTTTAAAATAATAGAAGCTGTGCCTCTGTTCCCTCGTATACAGTGCTGTCCTGTCTCTAACATCTGCCTTCAAGGCATGCGAGATATTCAAGCTAGAAAATATACCAAGATCATTTGCTACTCGCATACTATCAATACAACATTTACACATTACAGATAGTTTCAAAAAACTGTAAATGAACTCTCTTTTTAAGGATTAAGAGAGAGAGAGAGAGAGAAATCTCATCTGTAAATGAAAAATATTTGAGGGTCACTTAGCTAATCATAAAATCGAGTGAAAGATATGAAAAGATGGGGAGATATCATGGGAGCTATTTGAGAATAGTGTCAACACTTGTGATTCAGGACTCTTCAACTTCCTGCCAGCAGTCAGAGATTAATCTGCACAGACACTACTAGGTAAACACAGACAGTCAGCAACAGACACAGACACACACACACAGAGTACAAGAGAGTGTTCCTAGACAGAGACAGAACACAAACAGAACGACAGCAGCTGAGGGAGAGGACAAAAAAGCGAAAGGAGCGATGAAAGGAGACAAGGATGGAACCAGCAGAGGTCAGTCAGAGCAGAACAGAGCAGCAAGGGCAAGCACACACACAACTATCCTCAGAACCCCACAACCTATCACACCATCCCAACACAAACTATACAATCCATACCCACAGCTTCCACC
>NC_069405.1:38927545-38945045 GCF_026875155.1 Cherax quadricarinatus | reverse complement strand
ATCTATGAGGTTAGAACCTGATGCGTTGGGGAAGGCAGTGCCATAACTTAGTGCCACTTGTGACACTACAGCAGCTTCACTTTGGCACCCGTCTCGTGGGAGTGCCTCTTGAGGGTGATGATAATGATCATGATGATGAGTGGTGATGGCAATGGTGATAATGATCATGATGATGAGTGATGAAGGCAATGGTGATAATGATCATGATGAGTGATGAAGGCAATGGTGATAATGATCATGATGATGAGTGATGAAGGTAATCGTGATAATGATCATGATGAGTGATGAAGGTAATCGTGATAATGATCATGATGAGTGATGAAGGTAATCGTGATAATGATCATGATGAGTGATGAAGGCAATCGTGATAATGATCATGATGAGTGATGAAGGTAATGGTGATAATGATCATGATGAGTGATGAAGGTAATCGTGATAATGATCATGATGAGTGATGAAGGTAATCGTGATAATGATCATGATGAGTGATGAAGGCAATCGTGATAATGATCATGATGAGTGATGAAGGTAATCGTGATAATGATCATGATGAGTGATGAAGGTAATCGTGATAATGATCATGATGAGTGATTGTGAAGGCAATGATAATGATCATTATTATTTGTTTTTTGCTGATGCTTTGTTATTGTTGCTTTCTTATTTACCGTTGCTGCTTTTCTTCTTTGCCGTTGTTGCTTTTTTCTTTACCGTTGTTGCTTTTCTTCTTTGCCGTTGTTGCTTTTTTCTTTGCCGTTGTTGCTTTTTTTCTTTGCAGTTGTTGTTTTTTTTCTTTGCAGTTGTTGCTTTTCTTCTTTACCGTTGTTGCTTTTTTTTTTTGCAGTTGTTGCTTTTTGCTTTACCGTTTGCTTTTCTTCTTTACCGTTGTTGATTTTTTTCTTTACGTTGTTGCTTTTTTCTTTGCAGTTGTTGCTTTTCTTCTTTCGTTGTTTTTTTTTTCTTTACCATTGTTGCTTTTCTTCTTTACCGTTGTTGCTTTTTTTCTTTACCGTTGTTGCTTTTCTTCTTTGCAGTTGTTGCTTTTCTTCTTTACCGTTGTTGCTTTTCTTCTTTACCGTTGTTGTTTTTTCTTTACCGTTGTTGCTTTTCTTCTTTCGTTGTTGCTTTTCTTCTTTACCGTTTTGCTTTTCTTCTTTACCGTTTGCTTTTTTTCTTTACCGTTGTTGCTTTTCTTCTTTACCGTTGTTCTTTTCTTCTTGGGGATTTTTTTTCCGTTGCTGCTTTTCTTCTTTACCGTTGTTGCTTTTTTTTCTTACCGTTGTTGCTTTTCTTCTTTACCGTTGCTGCTTTTCTTCTTTACCGTTGTTTTTTTTTCTTTACCGTTGTTGCTTTTCTTCTTTACCGTTGTTGCTTTTCTTCTTTACCGTTGTTGTTTTTTTTCTTTACCGTTGTTGCTTTTCTTCTTTACCGTTGTTGCTTTTCTTCTTTACCGTTGTTGCTTTTCTTCTTTACCGTTGTTGCTTTTTTTCTTTACCGTTGTTGCTTTTCTTCTTTACCGTTGCTGCTTTTCTTCTTTACCGTTGTTGCTTTTCTTCTTTACCGTTGAGCTTTTCTTTGCCGTTGTTCTTTCTGTCTTCTACGCGTTTTTCTTTTCATTCTTTGCGTTGTTTTTTCTTTTTCTATTGCTTATTATTATTATTATTTGCTTTTATTCTTATTGTTGATTTTTTTATTTGAAGGCATTTTCTTCTTTAACCGTTGTGATTTCTCCTTTTTAAA
This sequence comes from Cherax quadricarinatus, assembly GCF_026875155.1. Taxonomy (NCBI): domain Eukaryota; kingdom Metazoa; phylum Arthropoda; class Malacostraca; order Decapoda; family Parastacidae; genus Cherax; species Cherax quadricarinatus. The sequence goes on along the minus strand of NC_069405.1, from coordinate 38,943,308 downwards.
TGTTGTTTTGGCTATACAATTTTGTGCTGCCTTTCCGTTGTTGCTTTTCTTCTTTAAAACCGTGTGTGTTTTAACTTCCCTTACGTGTGTTGCTTTACAAACTTTTAACCGGAGATGGTGCTTTTTCCTTCTTTAGAGAATTGTTTTTTACTCCTTACACCCTTGGTTAGCATACTGTTACCCTTTGCTTTTCATACTTTCACCAGGGGTTGTTGTTTTCACTTTTAAACCCGTTGTGTGCTTTCAACCTTACACCATTGTTGTTTTACAAACTTACACCCGGTGTGTTGCTTTTCATCATTAACCCTGATGCTTTCTTCACCTGTTGCTGTGTTTAACCTTACACCTTGTTGCTTTTCTCTTACCGAATGGTGTTGTTTTCAATCTTTAACCGGGTTGTTGTTTTACTACCTTTTCACCGTTGATTGCTTTTACCCTTCATATACGTTGGGGTTTTGTTTTCATTCTTACCAAGTTGGTGTTGTGATTTACAACTTACACCGGGGGTGTGTGTTTTTTTTTTACCGTTGCTTCCTTCTTTAAAGCGTGTTGATTTACCTTCCCTGAGGAACCGTTGTTTTCTATCCTTCACCTTGTTGCATAACGGTGGCTATTTACTACATTACACCGTGAATGGTTTTTTTTAACCTTTTTCTCCTTTAAGATTGTTGCTTTTCTACTTACCCATGTTGTTACATTTGCGTTGTTGTTTTCAAACTTACCCTTGCTGTTTTTACAATCTTTACACCGATGGAATGTGTGTTTTCAACCTTACACCCTTTACGGTGTGTTTGTTTTTACCTTTTACTTCCTTGACCGTTGTTGTTTTACTTCTTACCTGGGGGCTTTTTTGGTTGTGTGTTTCCGTATTCTTACATTCCCTAAGGATAATGGTTGTGATTATTATATTACACTGATATGGTGATTATTTACAACATTACAATGAAAGGGTAATTTTTTGTGTGATTTACAAACTGCACAGTTTGAGGGAATGTGTGCTGCTTTATTCAAACTTACACCGTGAGGAGAAATGTGTGTGATTTACAAACCTTACACCTGAGGAGAATGGTGTGTGATTTACAACTTACACCCTGAGGAGAATGGTGTGTGATTTACAAACTTACACCCTGAGGAGAATGGTGTGTGATTTACAAACTTACACCCTGAGGAGAATGGTGTGTGATTTACAAACCTTACCCCTGAGGAGAATGGTGTGTTGATTTTACAAACTTACACCCTGGGAGAATGGTGTGTGATTTACAAACTTACACCCTGAGGAGAATGGTGTTATTTACAAACTTACACCCTGGGAGAATGGTGTGTGATTTACAAACTTACACCCTGAGGAGAATGGTGTGTGATTTACAAACTTACACCCTGAGGAGAATGGTGTGTGATTTACAAACTTACACCCTGAGGAGAATGGTGTGTGATTTACAACCTTACACCCTGGGGAGAATGGTGTGTGATTTACAAACTTACACCCTGAGGAGAATGGTGTGTGATTTACAAACTTACACCCTGGGGAGAATGGTGTGTGATTTACAAACTTACACCCTAAGGAGAATGGTGTGTGATTTACAAACTTACACCCTGAGGAGAATGGTGTGTGATTTACAACCTTACACCCTGAGGAGAATGGTGTGTGATTTACAAACTTCAAACCCCGAGGAGAATGGTGTGTGATTTACAAACTTACACCCTGAGGGGGAATGGTGTGTGATTTACAAACTTACACCCTGGGGAGAATGGTGTGTGATTTACAAACTTACACACTGGGAGAACGGTGTGTGATTTACAAACTTATACCCTGTGGAGAATAGTGAGTGATTTACAAACTTGCACCCTGGGGAGAATGGTGTGATTTACAAACACCTTATTGACAATGGTGTGTCATTTACAAACTTACACCCTGAGGAGAATGATGTGTAATTTATAAGCTTACACCCTGGGGAGAATGGTGTGTGATTTACAAATACACCCCTGGGAGAATATAGTTTATTTACAAACTTGCACCCTGGGGAGAATGGTGTGATTTACAAAGCACACCCCCTTAAACATTCTGTGTCATTTACAAATTACACCCTGAAGAATGATTGTGATTTAAAACGCGTCGTGGGGCGAAATAGTGCGGATTTATAAACTTAGGACAATGGATGTGGAAAAATAAATCTTACACATGGGAAAGAGTGTGATTTACAAAGCTTATAAACAAGGGGCAGGTTAATTTACAAAAACCCCTTTTAGACAATAATGGTTATTTACAACTTTACCCCTAACTAAGGAGGTGATTTTAACACTGCCCTAAGGACGAATGGTAATTATTTACAAAATGGTTATAAATCCTGTCTGATTTACAAAAAATTACACCCCGGGGGTTTCTCGTTTATAAGACATGTAAAATTTGAGCTTTTCAATTTTAGAATTGTATCTGTTTACAAACTTGGTCCCAGACGTCAAAGTATTCGTGCGTGAAATTATATATCTTAAAAAGTTTATAGTGGAAAATAATTTTACATATTTTGGGAAAGATTGTTTAAAAAAATTTTTGTACTGGGGAAAACGTGTCAAATTTACACAATTTAATGTTATAAAATATGCGACCGAGCTTCATTTTCGAAATTTTTTATGCCAGTAAAACCAGGGACAATTTAACCCCCTCACGATTTACCCCCTACCAACACAGGTAATTTACCAGGTGCGCTAATAACGGGAAGGAAATTAATTTATGAAGAATAGGGAGAAAACCGATTTATTTCAGAAATAATTACGACGTTATTTTAGTGTTGGAGAGGGGAAAATGTATGGGAAACTTTTAATTGAATTGTAGTAGAAGATCCATTGATTCCAAGAGGTCAAATGTATTTGAGCGTTCGAACGATGATGCTTGGGAAAGAAGAAGTGAGGGGGGAAGGCAGAAACGAAGGTGTTGTATTATGGAATGACCATTAAAATAAGTTTTTGACTGGCGGAAAGTAGTGATTCTATTGATGGTTAATGTCTAAGGCCAGAAGGTGCAGACTGCTTGGATGTGGTGCGGGGAAAGGGTGCGTTTATGAGGGACGTGGTGAGAGGAAGCGGGGAGGGGCAATGTTCTGCTTTCCTTCACTCACGATTTCTGCCACCCCACTTGAACCTAACCTAGGGATACCCATACCCTGTGTCAGACGAGGGAGAGGAGGAGAGGGAAAGAGGAGTGAGAGAGAGGGGGGAAGAGGGGAAGAGGAGGGATGAGAGGAAGAGGGGAAAGAGGTGGGGTGGGGAAGACCAGGATGAATAGCAGAGAGATGGGGGCAGTGACGAGAGAGATGAGAGAAGGAGAGGATCGATGATGCTGGAGAAGAAGGAAGAGGAGGAGGGAGGAGGAGAAAGAAGGACGAGGAGGGAGATGGTGGTGATGGTAGGGAAGACCAGGATTAGTATAGTGAGAGTAGAAGAGAGACGGAGGTAGTGAGTACTGGAGAGATGAGATAGAAGAGGGTCTAAGGGCCAGAAAGGGAAGGACTGATGGAGAAGGGAAAAAGGGAAAGGGAAAAAAAGGACGAATGAGGAACATGGAAAAAAAAGAGTGAGGCCAATTGCATAATGCCATCTTCCTCTTTTTCTCTCCTTCTCCATTTCTCTCTCTTCCTCTCACTATTTCTTCTAAGAGATTCCTTTAACCTAGGGATTCTTAATCTAACCCTGTGTAAAATAGAGATGAGAGACGAGAAAGAAACGAGTGATGAAGAGATAAGAAGAAGAAGAGGAGAATTAGAGAGAAAATGAGAGGACAAGAAAGAGAAAATGAGAGATGATAATTAGAAGAGAGAAAAAGATAGAATGACATTTACCAGAAAAATGAATCAGTACATTTTGACGAGTATCCAATTTTTCTCCCGTCAACAAACATTATTTTCTTCTTTGATTGTTTTTATTGTCGACTTTAACAAGATTAAATAATTACAGAACTTATCCCGCGCTGTACTTACTTTGGGAAAATAATTTCTCGCACTGTATATCTCATCGTATCTTCTCATCTCATTTTTTCCGTGCATATTTTTATAATGAAATAACTGCAGGTAGGAATTATTAGTTGGAAAATATGAACAAGAAATGATAATTTTAATGATATTAGTGTTACTTTTTGATAATAATTGTTATCATGTTTTATTCATAAAAAATTTTCTGGTTATTTATTCTTAAAGAAGATAGATTATCTCACAGGGGAAAGATGTTTATATCTACTGAGGAGTTCTGGGGTCAACGCCCCCCCTGCTGGTACAGGTTTAAGCCTCGCCGAGACGCACTGATCAACGGGTGTTACTGCTGGACAGCACAATCCAATGTGTCAATCGCACTTACAATCTCACTCGTATTATCTCACTCGTTTTCTTTGCTGTCATCGTGCAATTCCCATTTTTGTTAAGCAAGGGCCTGATACCAACCTGATTTTTGTTTGTTTTCCATATGAAAAGAAATATGGATTTCTTTTAAATTTGTTATGATTTTTAGTCCCGTTCTCTGGATTTAAAGTATTCATGGTGTTTGTTGTTGTGTTGTGTATGTGTTGTGTGTGTGTGTTGTGTGTGTTACTCACCTAGTTTTACTCACTAGTTTAGGGTTTCAGGGTCGAGTCCAAGCTCCTGGCCCCGCCTCTTCATGGTCGTACTAGGGCACTCCCCTGAAAACCCTGACTTTTCATACCTCTGCTTAAAGCTATGTATGGATCCGGGCCCCCACTACATGTTCCCCCCAAACTATTCACCTCCTTACACTCTGTGACTGAAGAAATATTCCTTTTAAACCCTTTTGATTCATCTGTGTCTTCAACTTCCAACTGTGTCCCTTTGTTGCTGTGTCCCATCTCTGGAACATCCTGTCTTTGTCCACCTTGTCAATTCCTCTCAGTATTTTGTATGTTGTTATCATGTCCCCCCTATCTCTCCTGTCCTCCAGTGTCGTCAGGTTGATTTCACTTAACCTCTTCTCGTAGGACATATCTCTTAGCTCTGGGACTAGTCTTCTTGCAAACATTTGCACTTTCTCTAGTTTCTTTACGTGCTTGGCTAGGTGTGGGTTCCAAACTGGTGCCGCATACTCCAATATGGGCCTAACGTACACGGTGTACAGGGTCCTGAACGATTCCTTATTAAGATGTCGGAATGCTGTTCTGAGGTTTGCTAGGCGTCCATATGCTGCAGCAGTTATTTTGTTGATGTGTGCTTCAGGAGATGTGCCTGGTGTTATACTCACCCCAAGATCTTTTTCCTCGAGTGAGGTTTGCAGTCTCTGGCCCCCTAGACTGTACTCCATCTGCGGTCTTCTTTGCCCTTCCCCAATCTTCATAACTTTGCACTTGGTGGGGTTGAACTCCAGGAGCCAATTGCTGGACAAGGTCTGCAGCCTGTCCAGATCCCTTTGTAGTTCTGCCTGGTCTTCGATCGAATGAATTCTTCTCATCAACTTCACGTCATCTGCAAACAGGGACACTTCAGAGTCTATTCCTTCCGTCATGTCGTTCACAAATATCAGAAACAGCACTGGTCTTAGGACTGACCCCTGTGGGAACCCGCTGGTCACAGGTGCCCACTCTGACACCTCGCCACGTACCATGACTCGCTGCTGTCTTCCTGACACGTATTCCCTGATCCATTGTAGTGCCTTCCCTGTTATCCCTGCTTGGTCCTCCAGTTTTTGCACTAATCTCTTGTGTGGAACTGTGTCAAACGCCTTCTTGCAGTCCAAGAAAATGTAATCCACCCACCCCTCTCTCTCTCTTGTCTTACTGCTGTCACCATGTCATAGAACTCCAGTAGGTTTGTGACACAGGATTTCCCGTCCCTGAAACCATATTGGCTGCTGTTGATGAGATCATTCCTTTCCAGGTGTTCCACCACACTTCTCCTGATAATCTTCTCCATGACTTTGCATACTATACATGTCAGTGACACTGGTCTGTAGTTTAGTGCTTCATGAATGTCTCCTTTTTTGAAGACTGGGACTACATTTGCTGTCTTCCATTCCTCAGGCAATCTCCCTGTTTCGATAGATGTATTGAATATTGTTGTTAGAGGTACACATAGCGCCTCTGCTCCCTCTCTCAGGACCCATGGGGAGATGTTATCCGGCCCCATTGCCTTTGTGTGTGTGTGTGTGTGTGTGTGTGTGTGTGTGTGTGTGTGTGTGTGTGTGTGTGTGTGTGTGTGTGTGTGTGTGTGTGTGTATTAAATTACTTCCTAACATCTCTTTGACTCAACTGATTGCTCAGCTTCCAACTGTGACCCCTTGTTTCTGTGTTCCATCTCTGGAACATCCTGTCTCTGTCCCTGTTTATTTCTTGTAGTATTTTGTATGTCGTTATCATGTCTTCCCTTACCTTCCTGTCGGCCACTGTCGTCAGGCATGTGTGTGTGTATGTATGTGTGTGTGTGTGTGTGTGTGTGTGTGTGTGTGTGTGTGTGTGTGTGTGTGTGTGTGTGTGTGTGTGTGTGTGTGTGTGTGCGTGCGTGCGTATGTGTGTGTGTGTGTGTGTGTGTGTGTGTGTGTGTGTGTGAGTGTAATCAGTTATTTTTTCTCTCCTAATTATGGTTGCGGGGTTGAGTCTCATAACTGCATACGACCAGCCTCAACAGACTTCCACCCAGAACCTGTCGTACCCGTCCTCAAAACCGTGTAATATATTTGCCTTGCATGCATGTAAATAACCCTTTGGTTATTAGTGCCCATACAAAATATTGATGCAGCATTGCAAAAATTATATTAATTATGGTATTACCCTCATAATTAATAAAAAGCCAGCTCGCCAATACAAGCCAGTTCAATTATTTTGTTTAATAATGACCCTAAGTGCTCTTTTATCTGTGCACATGTTGTAGGTCCTGTGCACGGGAGGGAAGTATATTGTGCACCCACAGTCCATCCTGTGAGTTTGTGCAGTGTGCACCTATCTTTTTATAAGATAGTGTTGATTGCTACCCTCTCTCTCTCTCTCTCTCTCTCTCTCTCTCTCTCTCTCTCTCTCTCTCTCTCTCTCTCTCTCTCTCTCTCTCTCTCTCTCTCTCTCTCTCTCTCTCTCTCTCTCTCTCTCTCTCTCTCTCTCTCCTCATCTCTCTTTCCTTTCTCTCTCTCATCTCTCTCTCTCTCTCTTCTATCTCTCTCTCTCTCTCTCTCTCTCTCTCTCTCTCTCTCTCTCTCTCTCTCTCTCTCTCTCTCTCTCTCTCTCTCTCTCTTCTCTCTCTCTCTCTCGAGCATCTTGCTCTCCAAATATTTCTTATTCTTCCATGATTTTTCTCGTTTCGTTTACATACTTTTTTTTATCATTTAGTCTCTCTTACTCATTCCCTGGACACAGTATACATACACAGTATACACACACAGTATACACACACAGTATACATACACAGTATACACACACAGTATACACACACAGTATACATACACAGTATACACACACAGTAATACACCACACAGTATACAACACAGTATACATACACAGTATACACACACAGTATACATCACAGTATACAACACAGTATACACACACAGTATACATACACACATATACACACACAGTATACATACACAGTATACACACACAGTATACATACACAGTAATACACTTCACACAGTATACAACACATAGTAAACACACACAGTATACATACACAGTATACACACACAGTATACACACACAGTATACATACACAGTATACACACACAGTATACATACACAGTATACACACACAGTATACATACACAGTATACACACACAGTATACACACACAGAATACACACACAGTATACATACACAGTATACACACACAGTATAACACACTACAGCATACATTACAACAGTATACACACACAGTATACATACACAGTATACACACACAGTATACATACACAGTATACACACACAGTATACACACACAGTATACATACACAGTATACACACACAGTATACATACACAGTATACACACACAGTATACATACACAGTATACACACACAGTATACATACACAGTATACACACACAGTATACATACACAGTATACACACCCAGTATACACACACAGTATACACACACAGTATACATACACAATATACACACACAGTATACATACACAGTATACACACACAGTATACATACACAGTATACACACACAGTATACACACACAGTATACACACACAGTATACACACACAGTATACACACACAGTATACATACACAGTATACACACACAGTATACATACACAGTATACACACACAGTATATACACACAGTATACACACACAGTATACACACACAGTATACATACACAGTATACACACACAGTATACACACACACAGTATACACACACACAGTATACACACACAGTATACATACACAGTATACACACACAGTATACACACACAGTATACACCAACCACAGTATACACACACAGTAATACACACACAGTATACATACACAGTATACACACACAGTATACATACACATATCACACACAGTATACACACAGTATACACACACGTATACAACACAGTATACAACACAGTATACACACACAGTATACAACACACAGTATACACACACAGTATACACACACAGTATACAACACAGTATAACATACACACAGTATACACAACAGTATACATCACAGTATACACACACATAACATGCACAGTATACACAGCAGTATACACACACAATATACCACACACAGTATACACACACAGTATACATACACAGTATACACACGCACGTATACACACACAGTATAAACACACAGTATAAACACCAGTATACACACACAGTATACACACACAGTAAATACATACACAGTATACACACACAGTAAAACACACACAGTATAAAACACACAGTATACATACACAGTATACACACACAGTATACACACACAGTATACACACAGTATACACACACAGTATACACACAAAGTATACACACACAGTATACACACACAGTATACACGCACAGTATACACACACAATATACACACACAGTATAAACACACAGTATACACACAGTATACATACATAGTATACACACACAGTATACACACACAGTATACACACAGTATACATACACAGTATACACACACAGTACACACACACAGTACACACACAGTATACACATTCAGTATACATACACAGTATACACACAGTATACACACACAGTATACACACACAGTATACATACACAGTATACACACACAGTATACACACAGTATACACACACAGTATACACACACAGTATACATACACAGTATACACACACAGTATACACACACAGTATACACACACAATATACACACACAGTATACACACACAGTATGCACACAAAGTATACATACACAGTATACACACACGGTATACACACACAGTATACACACACAGTATACACACACAGTAACATGAGTTACAGTATACTACACAGTATAACACACAGTATACACACACAGATATTACACACACAGTATACACACACAGTGTACACACAGTATAGATACACAGTATACACACACAGTATACGCACACAGTATACACATAGAGTATACACACACAGTATAACACACAGTATACACACACAGTATACATAACAGTATACAAACACAGTATACACACAGTATACACACACAGTATACACACACAGTATACACACACACAGTATACACACACAGTATACACACAAGTTACATACACAGTATCACATACAGTATCACCACAGTATACACACACAAGTATACACACACAGTATACACACAAAGTATAACAACACAGTATACATACACAGTATACATAACAGTATACATACACAGTAACACACACAGTATACACACACATTAACACACACAGTTACACACACACAGTAACCGCCGTGTAACACAAAGCTATACATTATAACAATAACATACACGTACACTACACATGTATACAACATATACACTAACCACAGTATAACCCACACAGTATTAAAAAACACAACACTATACCGTACAAGTATTATATAGTATATAAACACATTAACCCCCACTACACTCCCCTGGTACACAGTATATATCGTAACTAATATAACAACATTAAACAAAGTATACCTACACGTATACAGTACAAAGGTAGACTAATCACACAGTATACAACACACAGCCTGATACAAGTAAAGGACTTAATAACACATTAACCAACCAGTATCCCGGTACAAGTATACAACATAATACATTACCACATACTTCACACACTACAAGAGTATAAGCACTTACACTATCAGTAGCAAGTCAGTCCAACCCTGCCCCGTGGTATAATAGTATAAATTCTAGACTTAATAACACATTAAAATATTTACTAGCTGGTACAAGTAGTTATAGTAGACTTAATAACACATTAACCAACCACTACCCTCCCCTGTACAAGTAGTTTATATGTAGACTTAATAACACATTAACCAACCACTACCTCCCCTGGTACAAGTAGTTTATATGTAGACTTAATAACACATAACCAACCTACTACCCTCCCCTGGTACAAGTAGTTTATATGTAGACTTAATAACACATTAACCAACCACTACCCTCCCCTGGTACAAGTAGTTTATATGTAGACTTAATAACACATTAACCAACCACTACCCTCCCCTGGTACAAGTAGTTTATATGTAGACTTAATAACACATTAACCAACCACTACCTCCCCTGGTACAAGTAGTTTATATGTAGACTATAAACACATTAACCAACCCCTACCTTCCCCTGGTACAAGTAGTTTATATGTAGACTTAATAACACATTAACCAACCACTACCTCCCTGGTACAAGTAGTTTATATGTAGACTTAATAACACATTAACCAACCACTACCTCCCCTGGTTACAAGTAGTTTATATGTAGACTTAATAACACATTAACCAACCACTACCTTCCCCTGGTACAAGTAGTTTATATGTAGACTTAATAACACATTAACCAACCACTACCCTCCCCTGGTACAAGTAGTTTATATGTAGACTTAATAACACATTAACCAACCACTACCCTCCCCTGGTACAAGTAGTTTATATGTAGACTTAATAACACATTAACCAACCACTACCCTCCCCTGGTACAAGTAGTTTATATGTAGACTTAATAACACATTAACCAACCACTACCTTCCCCTGGTACAAGTAGTTTATATGTAGACTTAAAACACATTAACCAACCACTACCTCCCCTGGTACAAGTAGTTTATATGTAGACTTAATAACACATTAACCAACCACTACCCTCCCCTGGTCAAGTAGTTTATATGTAGCTTAATGAACACATAACAACATAATCCCTCCCTGAGTACAAGTAGTTTATATGTAGACTTGAATAACACATTAACAACCACAGTGTCCCCTGGTAACAGCAGTGTGATAGTTAAAACTAATTAACTTTGAACAACCACTACCATTTCCGATGGTGACATAATTACCATGGGAGACTTAATAACACATTACGCAACCACTACATCCCTGGACAGAGTGTTTAGATGTAGACTTAATGACGCATTAACAACCCCTACGCGGGTGTGGTTACAAGCAGTTTATATGTAGACTGTGTAATCACATTAACCAGACCATGCTACATCCTGACGCGTGGACAAGAGTTATACTGTAGAGTTTATTAACACATGAACCAAGGATCTACCTTGCCCATGGTAAAGTGTTTATATGTAGACTTAATAAAACATAACCAACGCGCTAACCCTCCCTGGTACAAGTAGTTTATGGTTGACTACTATAACACATTAACCTAACCACTACCCTCCCTGGTACAGAGTTATCATGACGCAGTTTAATGTTACAATCATTACAAGACAGTGGATCCGTGGAACAAGAAGACATCACCTGACGCAGTGTTTGATGGTTGACATCACCTGACGCAGTGGTGGTGGTTGACATCACAACGCAGTGTGGATGGTTGACATCACCTGACGCAGTGGTGGATGTTGACATCACCTGACGCAGTGGTGATGGTTGACATCACTGACGCAGTGGTGGACTGGTTGACATCATGACGCAGTGGTGGATGGTTGACATCAACTGACGCAGTGGTGGATGGTTGACATCACTGACGCAGTGGTGGATGGTTGACATCACCTGACGCAGTGGTAGGATGGTTGACATCACCTGACGCAGTGGTGATGGTTGCATCACCTGACGCAGTGGTGGTGGTTGACATCACCTGACGCAGTGGTAGATGTTGACATCACCTGACGCAGTGGTGGATGGTTGACATCACCTGACGCAGTGATCATGGTTGACATCACCTGACGCAGTGAGATGGTTGCTCACCTGACGCAGTGGTGATGGTTGACATCACCTGACAGTGGTGCATGGTTGACATCACCTGAGCAGTGGTGATGGTACATCACCTGACGCAGTGGTGGTGTAGACATCACCTGACACAGGTGGATGGTTGACTCACCTGACGCAGAGGTAGATGGTATCATGACGCATGTTTTTTTGACATACCTGACGCAGTGGTGGATGGTTACATCACCTGACGCTGTGGTGTGCATCACTCTGAACACGTGAGTTACAATGACCCAGTGGTATATTGAAACACTGACGCAGTGGTAGATGGTTGACATCACCTGACCAGTGGTGGACGTTGACATCACCTGACGCAGTGGTGGATGGTTGACATCACCTGACGCAGTGGTGGATGGTTGACATCACCTGACGCAGTGGTGGATGGTTGACATCACCTGACGCAGTGGTGGATGGTTGACATCACCTGACGCAGTGGTAGATGGTTGACATCACCTGACGCAGTGGTGGGTGGTTGACATCACCTGACGCAGTGGTGGATGGTTGACATCATCGACGCAGTGGTGATGGTTGACTCACCTGACGCAGTGGAGTGTTGACATCACCTGACGCAGTGGTGCATGGTTGACATCACCTGACGCAGTGATGCATGGTTGACATCACCTGACGCAGTGATGCATGGTTGACATCACCTGACGAGTGGTGCATGGTTTGACATCAAGAAGACATGGTGGCCAATGGTTGAGAACATTTTAATATATGTAAGGCGACACTCAAAGAGCAAAGTCTTGTCGTAATTTGGGTTTGGTTTGTCAGAAGGAAAGAGTCCAGGTGTTTGCTGACGCGGGTCTTAGTCATATGATGAGTCACGGCTGGAGCTTTGGTCATCTGACTGAGGACTTCCGCTGGCTTACCGTCCACCTCTAAAAATCGTGGTTCTGATTTTTCCCATTTATTCCTTGAAAAGAACAAAAAGGCACAATATCGTGACTGGAACAATACACATATTAATCCGCACTTCGGTCCGACTTGAACCGTTGCATAGTCACACAGAGTGTCTAGTCAGTGGTCCAAGTCGGACCGAAACGCCCTCATAATCTTCTTTCTGCTATGTGATGACTGTTTATGTATATACCCCATTCTTCAACGGTTAATATATACCTGGGGTTAGTTGACTTTTGTAGGCGGCATCCTGGGTGTGGTACTGTACCTTAGGACTGGGCTTTGAAATTAGTTGTGGTAGGAAAACAGCTCTGAGCCTGATTATTTAATTATGTGATAAAAATGTACAATTGGCAGACGTAAGCAGTGGGTTCCCGCAAGGCTCAGTCCTGCGGCCCACATTATTCTTGGTACAAGCAAATCACCTTCCTGGAGGACTAAAACGTGCATGTTACTGTTTGCAAATAACGCCGAAAACTATTGAAGAGAATACAAACCAGCAAGAAGCCCACACCTAATGCAATACGGAAAGAAAATCGAAAATGTTAAGTATTTTCCGGCATGTAAGGCGCACATGAATATAAGACAGTGTTTTCAAGCAGTTGCAACGTAACGTTAGTAAATAACTGCTAAAGCGTAACCCATAGCCTTCCCTTGACCCTGACCTTGAGGGTATAAGGCGCAGGCCGATTTTCCTAGATTTTTTGGGGGGAAAAAGCGCCTTATATGCTGGAAAATACGATTCGCATTGGCTACAAGATCGTGACTCACGAAATCGTAATGACACGATTGCAAACAAACCATACCACGAGAGGGATTTGAACCCGCGGTCAGAGAGTCTCAAAACTCCAGACCGTCGCGTTAGCCACTGGACCAGCTAGCCACAATAAGATTCGTCCAACTAGGTATATTTCTTCACCATAGGAAGGTTAACATAGGCACCACTGTGACCAAAATGCAAGTTTTTACAGACGAATCTCCAGCTAGCTTGGCCGTGACGAACTCTAGCTCAAGTCCCCTCACTGCCGTCAACATGAAGGTCTGGAGTTTTGAGACTCTCTGACCGTGGGTTCAAATCCCGCCCGTGGTATGGTTTACAAGATCGTCACCGGAGCTGAGAAACAAAACTTTCAAGGAAAAACTTTACTAATAAGAGCTCACGATGATGGACAAAATAGGAGAAAAAACGAGGAGACATTAGTGAAACACGAAAAATATTCTGAGCAAAAGAACTGGTGACAAAAAAAAAAAAAGAAACTAGAGGTTGATACAGTAAAGAGGTGAGATGAAAACATAAGATTAAATCCGATGGGTAATTTCACACACACACACACACACACACACACACACACACACACACACACACACACACACACACACACACACACACACACACTACACACACACCCACCACACTCACACGCCCAAGCATTAGCATTCATCAGTCATCATTAAACACTAATCGCCTCATTCATCAATGTATGCGTTGTTCGTTACTTGATGTCTTGTGAGGTGAGACAGTTCTTATGAGGTACCTCCCTCACTCTCTCCCCCCCTCTCTCTCTCTCTCTCTCTCTCTCTCTCTCTCTCTCTCTCTCTCTCTCTCTCTCTCTCTCTCTCTCTCCTCTCTCTCTCTCTCTCTCTCTCTCTCTCTCTCTCGCTCTCCTTCTCTCTCTCTCTCTCAATTAACTGTCTGGCTTCTCAGGAAGACTTGGGATAGATGACGATAGATGGAGCAAATTGTCGCTCGTAAGGGACTCTTTGTCGCTGTCTGAGTGGCTGGCTACCTGACTGGTTATTTGGCTGGCTGACTGGTTGTTTGGCTGGCTACCTGACTGGTTTTTTGGCTGGCTACCTGACTGGTTTTTTGGCTGGCTACCTGGCTGGTTGTTTGGCTGGCTACCTGATTGGTTGACTGGCTTCCTGACTGGTTGTTTGGCTGGCTACCTGACTGGTTGTTTGGCTGGCCTGACTGGTTGTTTGGCTGGCTACCTGACTGTTGCCTAGCTGTCTACTTGAATGCTTGTCTGATTGGCTGACCACTTGACTTCTTGTATGATTTCCCGTTTACCTGGTTTTCTGTCTGATTTCTTGACCAACTAGGCTGCTTTGTTTGATTCCTGGAGGCTGTTTTACACCATGAATCTCGCTGACTTACCTGATTGGTTTTCTGGTTAGGTGTTCGAGTGGCTGTCTGTCTCTGGTTGTCTTTGACTGCCTGTCTCTGAGTGTATCTGATTCACTATACCTGATTAGCTATATCTGATTGACTGTCTCCAATTGGCTGCATCTGATGGGCTGTATATGATTGGTTGTCTCTGCCTGTCTCGGATTACCTGTCTCTGATTGGCTATATCTGATAGGTCTCTGATTGCCTGTATCTGATTTGTTGTCACTGATTGGTTGTATCTTATTTCATGTATCTGATTGGTTGTCGTTGATTGTCTGTATCTGGTTGTTTCTGACTGCCTGTATATGATTGGCCCTCTCTGATTTCCTGTATCTGATTGGCCACCTCTGATTT
>NC_069405.1:38915045-38922545 GCF_026875155.1 Cherax quadricarinatus | reverse complement strand
ACAAGAGGTCACAATTGGAAGTTGAAGACTCAGATGAATCAAAGGGATGTTAGGAAGTATTTCTTCAGTCATAGAGTAGTCAGGCCGTGGAATAGCCTAGAAAGTGACGTAGTGGAGGCGGGAACCATACATAGTTTTAAGGCGAGGTATGATAAAGCTCATGGGGCAGGGAGAGAGAGAGGACCTAGTAGCAATCAGCGAAGAGGCGGGGCCAGGAGCTATGACTCGACCCCTGCAACCACAAATAGGTGAGTACAAATAGGTGAGTACACAAACACACACACACACACACACACACACACACATCCTGTGAGACTGACAGTGCAATAATCACTATGATACTCAGATGGTGTTGTTAAGGTTATGAAGGAGAAACTTGCAGGTACCTTATGACGCGGCTGATGGTCAGGTGATAACCTGTAAAGTAAAAGGACACAAGTGCAACTAATGTGACATTTTTTGTGGCAACGTTTCGCTCTCCAGGAGCTTTATCAAGCCATTACCTGCTTAGTGATTTTCTTTTAGGCTCGTGAGGATGGAAAGAACGGGAAGCGAAAGGACTCGGATGTTTTCGAGCAATGAAAAGAAAAACTGGGTATACAGGAAGAGATGGATAAGAAAGTTATACGATAACATGCAGCGTCGGGAAACACTTGTACTGATGAATTAGACACATGTGCAACAGCCTTGTGTCTTTTTTTGTAGATGTTTCGCCATTCAGTGGCTTTATCAATACAAATTCAAGAACATTATGTGAAGACAGTAGGTGAGGTAATCAGTCCCTCAGCCTTGGAGCTGGTGAAGAGTACCGTGTATCGTAGTCTTCACGAGAACGGTGCTCTTCACTAACTCCAAGGCTGATGGACTGATTGCCTCATCTTTTGTACATAGTTCTACTCTCTTCACTGGATGTCGAAACGTCTACAAATAATGATACCTAGATGTTGCAAACTTTACCTAACCTAACCTAGTAACAGCTCGAGTTGAGCCTAAAACAAACTGTGATGATGATTTACGACAGTCACTCACCAACAATACCAGCGTAACACCAACAATACCAGCAGCATCACTCACAAAGTGATGCTGCTGGTATTGTTGGTGTTACGTCCCTTGCTTGGTAACCTCCAAACTGGGACGATATATATATATGTGTTGATTTGGCTTTTTCACTTAATATTATATTAATCTGTATCATCAATATTAGTTAAAATGAAGATACTCGGCTTTATAATATTATCTGGCCATAAATTAATTAGTTTTGTTAATATGTAGGCTGTTTCATTGTTCTAAACTACTACGTTCTACTAGGTACTACGTTCCACAATCAGCTCTCCCGGCACTGTACCATTCACTCATATACCCTTATCTTACATGCGGAATTTGTGCATGGGGATCAACAACATCCAATCACCTAAAACCCCTCATAACCCAGCAAAAGGCAGCAGTAAGAATGATAACAAATTCCCACTCCCGCTAGTATACTCCACCAATTTTCAAAAGTCCGAATCTACTCACCATTAAGAACATCCATACTTATTCATATACCTACTACATACACAGAACAATACACGCAAATATAAACCCTTCACTCAAACTTCTCCTCACCAACTTAAACAGGACACATGACCACAACACAAGACAGATCTCTTTTTGATATACCTCGTGTCCATATCACACTGTGTAAAAACTCTATGCACGTAAAGGGCCCCAAAATATGGAATTCATTACCAGAAGATATTAAAGTAACCCGGTCTGAAAATCAATTTAAGACTCATCTCAAAAGCCAATTAATCATTCTAGACTAAACACTAAATACTCAGTACACACTTACTTATGTACTCCCACATCATAACTTCAACAATCACTTTGAACCTTTTATCCATTGTTGACAGGAATTTAACTGAATCATTGTTTTCACAAAAAGCATTTTTGAATATATGACTATATCTTTTGTCTTATACAAATTTAATTCACTTATAATTAATAACCTACTGTTCAACTATGAAATAATTACTGTCCTACTGTACAACTATGATAAAATCCTTAGTGTTAAGTAGTCTGTAAGCCAATAATGTTAAGTTGGCCCATAATGCCTAGGCATAATCGAGGCTCTCTTTGTATTGCAACCCACTATTGTAAATATAAAATCTCAATGTACTGTTTGCAAAGACATAAAATAATAAAATAAATAAATAAATAAATAAATAAGCACAATGGAACACTTTGAGTCACTCAATCCCTACTCAGTAAGAGTTGAGGTCTGCCTTACCTACAGTAATTCGCACCTTCCTCTGGTTAGAAAAGGACCTGATGGAGAGCTTGGCTTTAAGCTTCGCTAGAGTACCCAGGAATTCTGGAAGCCCTTTGGTCGAGCATACCTTGGTCTGAGAAGGCGGTTGTGAAGCTCCTAAATGTTAAGCTGTTAGTAGACTCTGACCGAGAAGGGGAATATTTGGAAAGCTCCCTGAAAAGAACTCGATTACTTGTGTTAGTGTTGTGTCTAAGCTTAAAACACCCATGTATATATATATATATATATATATATATATATATATATATATATATATATATATATATATATATATATATATATATATATATTATTATCACACTGGCGATTCCACAAAAGCAGGTGGCAAAAAAGAAAAAACTTCGCCATCATTCACTCCACCACTGTCTTGCCAGAAGGGTACTTACACTACAGTTTTTAAACTGACAGATTAACACACCCTCCTTCAGAGTGCAGACACTGACTTCCCATCTCCAGGACTCAAGCCGGCCTGCAAGGTTTCCCTGAATCCTTTCATAAATGTTACTTTGCTCACACTCCAACAGCACGTCAAGTATTATATATATATATATATATATATATATATATATATATAATATATATATATATATATATATATATATATATATATATATATATATATATATATATATATATATATATATATATATATATATATATATATATATATATATTGTAATATATTCACGAGTTACATTGGTGAAGTTTCAGTACTAATGATAATCGTTTCTCCTCATAATTGTTACTGTATAAGAAGTCTTGTTTTAACGTTTGAACTGTTTAAGAAATAATGGAAACACTATGTGATTATTAATGAGGTTAATAAAACCAGCAGAAACTATAGATTCCTTTACCTGAATTAGTGATCCCAGTGATAACCTCTAGACAAGATAAACCTGTTCCTTTTCTGTGTGTTTGTTACGAGGAGCGTTATAGCAGGGTGGTCCCGGACCCTGTTCGTAACAGTTGGTGTACCGGAAGTGAACGAAGTATTCTGAAAGACATTGAATAAGGTAAGATACTTTATTTCAGCAAAAAAGACATTTAGGTATGCATGCAAAAAGCCTTTTAAATTAAGAGCATTTCTGGCAAACTTAAGACTAACTTAAGATTAATAATGCAATGACAATTTGAGTGGTTTTATACATACAGTCTCTTAGGCGAATGTAATTAAAAATTTAAGAGTTGCAATATAACAAGAACGCAGAGTAAAGGTGAGTGGTAATAAATTTTGTAATCAATAGAAGGACAAATATTTATTTATATTAATACATGTCTTACGTTTACAGTTTTAGGTCCGGTAGTACCGGTATTATTAGTATGATTTAAATTGATCAGTTCTCTTTTTTTCGTTACCCATAAATGGCTGTTTCTCCACCCAGAGCAACGGAACAATAACCAGCTTTTCTTCCTGGCTGCTAGCCAGCTGAACTGCAGGAATGGAGAGGGTCTTCCGATTCTCTTTCTCGACTTCATGTGCTCGAGTCTTGAGCTCTTTCCCAGAGAGTAGCTTAGTGACCAGAGGGCAAGAACCTCGATATAAACCGTAATGGCTTTTGTTGTACGTGGTTTTTTACTCCAAAGTACTGACAATCGTTTCCGACCTCGTCGTTATCTCTCTGGTAAAGTGAGGGGATCTGTGTGTGTGTGTCTCATTAATAGAAAGTTTTCCCAATATCTCGAAGCAGTATATAAGAGAGAGTGAGATGGAGAAAGATGTGGAGAGATGGAGGAAGATGTGGAGAGATGGAGGAAGATGTAGAGAGATGGAGGAAGATGTGGAGAGATGGAGGAAGATGTGGAGAGATGGAGGAAGATGTGGAGAGATGGAGGAAGATGTGGAGAGATGAGGAAGATGTGGAGAGATGGAGGAAGATGTGGAGAGATGGAGAAAGATGTGGAGAGATGGAGGAAGATGTGGAGAGATGGAGGAAGATGTGGAGAGATGAGGAAGATGTGGAGAGAGACTGAAATTGAAATTGTTGCAATGTAAATACTTTTTAACCCTAGAGAGGTATACTTGTCGAAATAGTTTTCATCCGTTATACCCGGGTCAACTGTACCCGGGTATACCGGACCCGAACTGCACTCAGTGAGGAAAGTTATTAAAATATAATCGTTTTAAACAGAATTTATTGTTGATATTGAGAAATATGTAAAGTTACTATCAGTAAAGTGAATGTGAGAGAGATATATTTCACGACCCTCACTATCAATAAAGTGAATGTGATATCTATATTTCACGACACTCACTATCAATAAAGTGAATGTGATATCTATATTTCACGACACTCACTATCAATAAAGTGAATGAGAGAGGAGATATGTTTCACGATCCTCACTATCAATAAAATGAATGTGAGAGTGGAAATATATTTCACAACCCTCACTATCAATAAAGTGAATGTGATCATTTTTAAATTTCACGACCCTCACAATCAATAAAGTGAATGTGATATCTATATTTCACGATACTCACTATTAATAAAGTGAATGAGAGAGGAGATGTAGGAGACACATATTCACGACCCTCACTATCAACAAAGTGAATGTGAGAGAGGAGATATATTTCACGACCCTTACTATCAATAAAGTGAATTTGACAGTTTCTATATTTCACGACCTTCACTATCAATAAAATGAATGTGATATCTTTATTTCACGACCCTCACTATTAATAAAGTGAATGTGACAGTTTCTATATTTCACGACCCTCACTGTTAAAGTGAATGTGATATCTATATTTCACGATACTCACTATCAATAAAGTGAGTGAGAGAGGATATATATTTCACGACTCACACCTTTAAGTACCTCACTTGCTTTAATTTACACCGTTAAATATACCAACCAAAGAGTAGTTATTCCACCTCACCTCGTATCAAACGGCTGCCCTTGTTAACGTACATATACTGTCACTTCCCCTGGCATCCCATTCTTATCTTATAATTGATTTTGTTTACGTTTTACTACATATTTTTAAAAAATTCCTAATGTCTACAAATTTAATTTTCTTGACGGTAAGCTCGGTTAATTAAGGTTGGATTAGGATGGGTACCACAAACTTAATAAAACATGACTCACGAAATCATCATGACACGATTGTAAGCAAACCACGGTACGGGTGGGGAGTGAACTCGAGGCAAGTGAGTCATAAAGCATGTTTAAGTACAAATAAATACATTAGAAAAAAAAAACAGAAAATGTTCTGTTCCAGGATGCCGCCCACGACAGTCGACTGTCTCCCAGGTACCTGTTTACTGTTAGGTGAACAGTGGCAATAAGTGTAATGAGATTTAAGCATAGTCTCCATCTGCTTCTGACTGAACCCCAGTTCTTTGGCTGTGAACCTTCAAACACATTAATAAAAATCAGTAAATAAAAGAGAAACAAAACATTAGTAATAACTAAACCTTCATAACCACATTTGTAAGCATTCAAAGAGGTTTGTATTCCATTACCCTTGTAGTCATATCCACACATATTCAAGAAGGTTTGAGTTCCATTTTAATCCCTCCGGTGTTATTAATGTGTTGCCGGCTGGGTGTTAGTTCATGCCTGGCTGCAACCTGACTCAATATGAGTCTCCATGGCCAGTGTTTACATTACGCTTCATCACATCCAGCGGGACGTGGCTGTGATATTCTGCCAGACAGATTCACAGATTTTCCCGTCGAAACGGCTAGTTTATTGTTCACCCCATATCCGTCCTGTGGATGATAGTGCAAGAGCATATGGGTCCAGATAAGGCCGAGGAACTAGGCCCCAAAAGGGTTTACAGGAGTATTTATATCTACAGTTGAGTTATCTTTTGTAAGCAAATTTAAGAAATTTGCTCAATATGTCTGATATCTTGTTTTCATGAAATAGATATGTTGACATATCTGCTATGCAGAGAGAGGAAATCAAGGGCTGAGATCTTACTAAGTAGTATAGATGACGCAGAAAGGGAGGGACAGCTGGATTAGTAGCATATGTGTAGAGAATCTAGGATAACCCATAAAAGTCAGTGGGCTTATCGCTTAGTTATGATTACAGTAATAGTCAATGACACGACCAAAACTCTTTGGCTTGTGTAGGCGGCGTGTGTAGTCTGAGATGAGACAGTGGTCTCATAAATAAATGTTAGCGAGGCTGTTGGGTGTGTGAAGAGCAGTAACCCCGACCAATATTGCCGCTTCCCGAGACACTTCGTCAGGGTTACCAGAGTGTTTACAAGCGTGAATGAAACTACCAGTGGAAATTTGCTGTCCAAGGCAGGGTGGGAGTTCCTCTGTACGTGTGTTTGTGAGAGAGAGACACACACAGATACAAATGGTAGAACAAAATTAATTTGGTCTTGCGTTATCTCACCCATTCCGGTACATAATAGTTCCTCTAGTTATCTCTAGCCCCTCTTCAGCAGATAATATTCCCTTTTATAGATCATATAATGCTTGAGCACTTTAGATAATTTTTCATCTGAGATGCTTCGGCCAGACTGATTCGAAGCTGTGGAATTATCTGGGCTTCTCTGAGGCATCAGTCTCCAGGACCAATTAAGTTACTTCGAAGTCGCCAATGAAGCTGAACTACTTTCACGCTTCGAGACTTCAGGTTCGTGTTGAGTATTTCGAGGACTAGAACTGGGTAGGGTTGATATGAAGCTTGATCTCACATGTACTAGTTCTAGATTCGAAATTTATTCGAACCATTTTTAATTTTTGAAGCTAAAGGACTGTCTGTATTCTTTGGATTTATAAGGTATCCCAAGAGGGATATCTCTCAGTGATTGCCGGAAATTTTATTTTCTTTCTATCGGCTATAAATTCTCAAAGCTTGTTTACTGTAACTAGAAAAGCGGTCAAGTAACTGGTGTGTACAGGTACCTCCTGGTTAGTATTACATAGACAGATCAACACTTATATCCTGCTCAGAAGAAGTCTGAAAGTGTTATTGAAGTGTGTAACAGCATTTTTTCCAATTTTACATGCAAAATATTATGGATATTCTTCAATTTAAATCGCGTTAAATATATTTGAGTATACTTCTGTCGACGTCCCTGTCTTTAATGGATGACGAATCTTGCATGAAGACAGAAGCCCAGTAAAATTAGTCTGTGCAGATGCAAGTTTTCCATTATAGTATCAGTAAAACACTTGAAATCGATTGAAATCTACCTTAGATTTCCCCAGGCGCTGTATGACCCC
>NC_069405.1:38905045-38910045 GCF_026875155.1 Cherax quadricarinatus | reverse complement strand
TGGCTGTGGTGGGGTTGATGGTGAAGGTGGTGTCGTGTTTGTGGCTGTGGTGGGGCTGATGGTGAAGATGGTGTCATGTTGGTGGCTGTGAAGGGATTGATGGTGAAGATAGTGTCGTGTTGGTGGCTGTGGTGGGGCTGATGATGAAGATGGTGTTATGTTGGTGGCTGTGTTGGGGCTGATGGTGAAGATGGTGTCGTGTTGGTGGCTGTGGTGGAATTGATGGTGGTGCTGTGTTGTTGGCTGTGGTGGGGTTGATGACGAAGGTGGTGTCGTGTTGGTGGTTGTGGTGGGGTTGATGGTATCGTATTGGTGGGTGTGGTGGGGTTGATGGTGTCGTGTTGGTGGCTGTGGTGGGGTTGATAGTGAAGGTGGTGTCGTGTTGGTGGCTGTGGTGGGGTTGATGGCGAAGATGGTGTCGTATTGGTGGCTGTGGTGGGGTTGATGGTGAAGGTGGTGTCGTGTTGGTGGCTGTGGTGGGATTGATGGTGAAGGTGGTGTCATGTTGGTGGCTGTGGTGGGGTTGATGGTGAAGGTGGCGTCGTGTTGGTGGCTGTGGTGGGGTTGATGGTGAAGATGGTGTCATGTTGGTGGCTGTGGTGGGGGTGGATGGTGAAGATGGTGTCATGTTGGTGGCTGTGGTGGGGCTGATGGTGAAGATGGTGTCGTGTTGGGGGCTGTGGTTGGATTGATTGTGAAGGTTATGCTGTGTTGTTGGCTGTGGTGGGGTTGATGATGAAGGTGGTGCCGTGTTGGTGACTATGGTGGGGTTGATGGTGAAGATGGTGTCGTGTTGGTGGCTGTGGTGGGGTTGATGGTGTCGTGTTGGTGGCTGTGGTGAGGTTGATGGTGAAGGTGGTGCCGTGTTGGTGGCTGTGGTGGGGTTGATGGTGAAAGTGTGTCGTGTTGGTGGCTGTGGTGGGGGTGATGGTGAAGGTGGTGTCATGTTGGTGGTTGTGGTGGGGTTGATTGTGAAGGTTGTGTCGTGTTGGTGGCTGTGGTGGGGTTGATGGTGAAGGTGGTGTCGTGTTGGTGGCTGTGGCGGGGTTGATGGTGATGATGGTGTCGAGTTGGTGGCTGTGGTGGGGTTGATGGTGAAGGTGGTGTCTTGTTGGTGGCTGTGGTGGGAGTGATGGTCAAAGTGGTGTCGCTGGTGAGGAAGATAGAGGTGTTTGTGCTGAGATTGTTGGTGGTCTGCAGCAGCTGTTGATGAATGGACCACTGGATAATGGTGCGTGTGTGTGTGTGTGTACTCGTCTATATGTGGTTGCAAGGGTCGATTCAAAGCTTCTGGCCCCGCCTCTTCGCTAGTCGCTACGAGGCCCACCACTGTATGACCCTTGTAGGATTAGTGCTTGTCTTTGATTGTAATAATCCTAGGTCCACTCTCTCCCTGCACCAAGAGCCTTATCGTACCTCTTCTTAAAGCTGTGTATGGATCCTTCCTCCACTGCTTCACTCTCCAATTTGTTCCACTTCCTGGCGACTCCAATTCTGAAGAAATACTTCCTAATATCCCTATGATTCATCTGCAGTATAAACACTGGCATTATAGCCACAGGCGAGGTAACTCTTCATCTGATCCCTGGCTCTGGACTCCGGGGAGAGAGATTGTTGTCATCGGTGAAGCAGCGTGCTGATGCCAGCATCGTATTGAATAACATTACGTAAACACTCGGATAGTGAGAATCGAGGTAGGAATGGGGGTCTGACCCCCTCCCTGCCGACCTCCGTTGCTTCGGCGGGATTTTGTTTGTCAGGAGAAATAGGGAAATTTCTCCAAATGTTGCACTTGATCATATGATAACGACGTCCATGGAACATTTGGTCACTTAACTGAGGCCTTCCCCTGGCTTACCGCAAGTCCCTGTAAGAGAGGTCAGGTGAGATAGTTTCTGCAGTGCTTAAAATCCAAGAAATCTCTCTTTTTTTTTTTTGTCCCATGACGGGATACCACGCAAAACTTTTTCATTCATACGAATTACAGTTTATTGATATCTACCCTTCCACAAACCTACAAAATTTTTGCTTGTTACTCTGGGCATATCAGGTAAGGGTAAGCTAAATTAATCTGGGTTTACGTACAATTAAATTTAATAAAACAGAAATGGGTGCCTTACGTCTAGCAACGCAGGACTTGTTCTCTGCAAGTAATTGGAAAGACGGACTAAATGTAGAGGGAGTGAGGAGGGTGAAACAGAATGAAGAGAATAGAAGGCGAGGAAGCGAGAGTACTTGGTTTGAAATGAAAATATCTGAGAGATGGAGAAGGGCGAAGATACAAAAAAATAAAGAAAAATTGCCTTCTATCCAATAAATAAGATATATTTCTAGCAAGACGCTCCTGCCTCTCATCACGGCTACATTATTACTTATGTTGGACGCAGTCAAAAACAAGTGAAATATTTTTATACACTTTGCAAAGGCTCGCGAAAAATGTAAACAGTCGCCACACCCATAATGCTAACATAAAGAATAGTGGTAAAGGTGGCATATGACACTTTAATAGCTCTCAAAAAAAATAAAACTCGTAAAGAAGACTCAGCAGTAAAATGCCTTTGTCTTCAAGACACAGAACTCGCCTCAGTTGTCTCGTTCATTATCATAATAAACATTGGTAAGATGCGCACCATTCCGCCGCTCAGACGATGTTGGAACTTGTATACGTGTGTCATGCAACGAGGACGCAGCAAGCCTTGAAACATGTAAATCAAGTCTACCAGTGCTGGGCCAGACTTTAGTAAGACAGGATCTACTTTTTCTGAAGTTTTACTTGTACAATCAGCTACGGCCCAGTTTTTCTCAGCTGCCAACCCACATCAGCAGAAGATAGAGAGGCTTGAACCCACAAGCTTGGTTAATGTCCCGGTTCGATTGCTGCCTTGTCGCAGTATTGTTATTTGCTTAAAACCCCTTTGCTCTCTGAATGAATTAATACACATACATATAGTATATATATATATATATA
Organism: Cherax quadricarinatus; assembly: GCF_026875155.1. Lineage (NCBI taxonomy): Eukaryota > Metazoa > Arthropoda > Malacostraca > Decapoda > Parastacidae > Cherax > Cherax quadricarinatus. Next base: position 38,907,077 of record NC_069405.1, on the reverse strand, counting down.
TATATATATATATATATATATATATATATATATATATATATATATATATATATATATATATATATATATATATATCATCATCACAGATTGCACTACCTGCTTTTCTGTCCTCATGCATTGCATCCAGAGGGCTTGAAGCAGCGATTCTCCCTGAACATCTTAGGGACAAGATTGGAGTCCAGAACCAAAAGGTCATTGACGGAGCCATGATCTGGGATAATCTAACGGGCTCTGAAACCAGACCTGCTCCTCCCAACAACTACAAACAATCGCACTGGGATGGTTCAATAGTGGAAAATATAGCCTCAACAATGCTTCAGAATGTGTCAGGGAAGGATAGAGCCCGCCTTCTCGCAGTGAGAGCCCCTCATGCAGGGGACTTTCTGTTGGCTGTTTCCAACTCCAGCCTTGGCACACGCCTCGACCCACAGACCATCCGCATCGGTGTTGCCCTTTGACTTGCCGCCCCTATTCTCGCCGAACACAGGTGTATTTGTGGCAGTGAAGCAGCAGACCGATTCGGGTACCATGGTCTTGTGTGCCGTAAATCCGAGGGAAAGATTGCAAGACATGAGGAGGTTAATAACATTATCAAGAGGAGACTCACAACAGCCGGATGTCCAGCAGTAAGAAAGCCACCCCAACTATGCAGATCTGATGGCAGCCAGAAGCATCCAGATGGTATCACCCTTCAAGCCTGGACAGACGGGAAGCAGGTGGTGTGGGACTATACATGTGCATCTACCTTGGCTGATACCTATCTCCAATACACCAGGGAGGAAGGAGGGGCAGCTGCCAGCTTCAGGGAGTCCCAAAAGTCTAGAAAATATGGAGAACTTGCCCATCATTATATATTTGTTCCCGTAGGCTCAGAGACCCTTGGCTCATGGGGAAAGAGTGCATCTAAGTTCTTTAAGGAGCTGGGAAAAAGACTCATCAGGGTAACTAGGGATCCCAGGGCAGCTAGTTTTCTGTTCCAGCGGCTCAGTGCGGCTGTTCAAAGGGGTAATGCCTGCTGTGTTTTGGGCACACGCCCCAGCTCTGAGGAGCTGGATGAGATTTTCGCCGTATAATCGGTGATACACATGTAACAACATGTACCGTATATGCCACCTTTATTTCAGCAATGAATCTCTTAAATCTTCTGTACCACATTATGTAATAAAATATTCCTATTGGTAAAAAAAAAATGAAAAGATGGGGTGTATATATATATATTATATATATATATATATATATATATATATATATATATATATATATATATATATATATATATATATATATACAAACACTGATCTCTGGCTGAAGGAGACTCGAACCTACGAACCTTGGAACAAGGTACGCAGTGCTTTACCAATCTACCCACACTGGACCAATACCTTGGAGTCCAGCTTGCGCTAGACTTTGAATTCCTTGCATTGTTAAATATCTCTAGTAAGGCTGATGCATGCAGGGGTTGAGATGAAAAGCTGTAAGCCTTCTCCCTGAAAGCTGGCTGCCTTGGATCAAAGTCTAGCGCAAGCTGGACTCCAAGGTATTGGTCCAGTGTGAGTAGATTGGTAAAGCACTGCGTACCTTGTTCCAAGGTTCGTAGGTTCGAGTCTCCTTCAGCCAGAGATCAGTGTTTGTGTATATTTAATAAATAACAAAAAGGCACAATACCGTGACTGGAACGATACACAAATAACCCGCACATAAAAGAGAGAAGCTTACGACGGTGTCGCTATGGGCTCTCCTCTCTCTCCTGTCCTTGCTAATCTTTACATGGAATACTTCGAGACTGTTCTTCTTCCTACCCTCGATGTGCAACCTTCACTCTGGCTCCGCTATGTGGATGACATCTTTGCTCTGTGGCCTCATGACTCCAGTCTCTTCCAACCTTTTCTTGAAGCTCTTAACAATCTTGCCCCTTCCATTAAGTTTAAAGCTGAATGGGAATCTAATTCCTTACTTCCTTTCCTTGATGTCCATGTCCACCGCTCAGATACAGGTTTTTCCTTTTCCGTTTACCGTAAACCTATGCATAGTG
>NC_069405.1:38880045-38900045 GCF_026875155.1 Cherax quadricarinatus | reverse complement strand
CAAAATGCAAAGAGGCTGAGGAGAGGTTTGTACCCAAGGGTAACAGGAATAATGAAAAAGCCAGGATGAGCCCATGGTTTACCCAAAGGTGCAGGGAGGCAAAAACCAAGTGTGCTAGGGAATGGAAGAAATATAGAAGGCAAAGGACCCAGGAGAATAAGGAGAGCAGTCGTAGAGCCAGAAACGAATATGCACAGATAAGAAGGGAGGCCCAAAGACAATATGAAAATGACATAGCAGCGAAAGCCAAATCTGACCCAAAACTGTTGTACAGCCACATCAGGAGGAAAACAACAGTCAAGGACCAGGTAATCAGGCTAAGGAAGGAAGGAGGAGAGACAACAAGAAATGACCGTGAAGTATGTGAGGAACTCAACAAGAGATTCAAAGAAGTGTTCACAGAGGAGACAGAAGGGGCTCCAGAAAGACGGAGAGGTAGGGCACACCACCATGTGCTGGACACAGTGCACACAACCGAGGAAGAAGTGAAGAGGCTTCTGAGTGAGCTAGATACCTCAAAGGCAATGGGGCCAGATAACATCTCCCCATGGGTATTGAGAGAGGGAGCAGAGGCGCTATGTGTACCCCTAACAACAATATTCAATACATCTATCGAAACAGGGAGATTGCCTGAGGCATGGAAGACAGCAAATGTAGTCCCAATCTTTAAAAAAGGAGACAGACATGAAGCATTAAACTACAGACCAGTGTCACTGACATGTATAGTATGCAAAATCATGGAGAAGATTATCAGGAGAAGAGTGGTGGAACACCTAGAAAAGAATGATCTCATCAACAGCAGCCAACATGGTTTCAGGGACGGGAAATCCTGTGTCACAAACCTACTGGAGTTCTATGACATGGTGACAGCAGTAAGACAAGAGAGAGAGAGGGGTGTTAGGTAAGACACATAAGCAACAGTTAGACAACTTTATTCCGAAACGTTTCGCCTACACAGTAGGCTTCTTCAGTCGAATACAGAAAGTAGGCAGGAACAGTAGAGATGTGAAGACGATGTAATCAGTCCATCACCCTTAAAGTCGTAGAATTTGAGGTTGTCAGTCCCTCGGCCTGGAGAAGTTCAGTTCCATAGTCAGGAACTATCTGAAGGTTAAGCGACAGTGCGGAGACTTAAATACTGTCGGAAGGAGAGGTGCAGGGTAGTAGTAGTAGTAGTAGTAGTAGTAGTGAGAGGCAACTGAGAGGTCATGTCCCTCTCAGATCCAACCCTTCTCACTTGAAAAGCTTGTCCAAGGTGTTTTCTGTACCAAGATGCCACGTGTTGCAGTGTCTGACAAGATGAACATCAAAATGGTATACAATACCGACAGGTTGTTAGGTAAGACACATAAGCAACAGTTAGACAACTTTATTCCGAAACGTTTCGCCTACACAGTAGGCTTCTTCAGTCGAATACAGAAAGTAGGCAGGAACAGTAGAGATGTGAAGACGATGTAATCAGTCCATCACCCTTAAAGTCGTAGAATTTGAGGTTGTAAGTCCCTCGGCCTGGAGAAGTTCAGTTCCATAGTCAGGAACTATCTGAAGGTTAAGCGACAGTGCGGAGACTTAAATACTGTCGGAAGGAGAGGTGCAGGGTAGTAGTAGTAGTAGTAGTAGTAGTAGTAGTGAGAGGCAACTGAGAGGTCATGTCCCTCTCAGATCCAACCCTTCTCACTTGAAAAGCTTGTCCAAGGTGTTTTCTGTACCAAGATGCCACGTGTTGCAGTGTCTGACAAGATGAACATCAAAATGGTATACAATACCGACAGGTTGTTAGGTAAGACACATAAGCAACAGTTAGACAACTTTATTCCGAAACGTTTCGCCTACACAGTAGGCTTCTTCAGTCGAATACAGAAAGTAGGCAGGAACAGTAGAGATGTGAAGACGATGTAATCAGTCCATCACCCTTAAAGTCGTAGAATTTGAGGTTGTCAGTTCCTGCCTACTTTCTGTATTCGACTGAAGAAGCCTACTGTGTAGGCGAAACGTTTCGGAATAAAGTTGTCTAACTGTTGCTTATGTGTCTTACCTAACAACCTGTCGGTATTGTATACCATTTTGATGTTCATCTTGTCAGACACTGCAACACGTGGCATCTTGGTACAGAAAACACCTTGGACAAGCTTTTCAAGTGAGAAGGGTTGGATCTGAGAGGGACATGACCTCTCAGTTGCCTCTCACTACTACTACTACTACTACTACTACTACCCTGCACCTCTCCTTCCGACAGTATTTAAGTCTCCGCACTGTCGCTTAACCTTCAGATAGTTCCTGACTATGGAACTGAACTTCTCCAGGCCGAGGGACTGACAACCTCAAATTCTACGACTTTAAGGGTGATGGACTGATTACATCGTCTTCACATCTCTACTGTTCCTGCCTACTTTCTGTATTCGACTGAAGAAGCCTACTGTGTAGGCGAAACGTTTCGGAATAAAGTTGTCTAATGTTGCTTATGTGTCTTACCTAACAACCTGTCGGTATTGTATACCATTTGATGTTCATCTTGTCAGGGCACTGCAACACGTGGCATCTTGGTACAGAAAACACTTGGACAAGCTTTTCAAGTGAGAAGGGTTGGATCTGAGAGGGACATGACCTCTCAGTTGCCTCTCACTACTACTACTACTACTACTACTACTACTACCCTGCACCTCTCCTTCCGACAGTATTTAAGTCTCCGCACTGTCGCTTAACCTTCAGATAGTTCCTGACTATGGAACTGAACTTCTCCAGGCCGAGGGACTGACAACCTCAAATTCTACGACTTTAAGGGTGATGGACTGATTACATTGTCTTCACATCTCTACTGTTCCTGCCTACTTTCTGTATTCGACTGAAGAAGCCTACTGTGTAGGCGAAACGTTTCGGAATAAAGTTGTCTAACTGTTGCTTATGTGTCTTACCTAACAACCTGTCGGTATTGTATACCATTTTGATGTTCAGAGAGAGGGGTGGGTGGATTGCATATTCTTGGACTGCAAGAAGGCGTTTGACACAGTTCCACACAAGAGATTGGTGCAAAAACTGGAGGACCAAGCAGGGATAACAGGGATCAGGGAATACTTGTCAGGAAGACATCAGCGAGTCATGGTACGTGGCGAGGTGTCAGAGTGGGCACCTGCGACCAGCGGGGTCCCACAGGGGTCAGTCCTAGGACCAGTGCTGTTTCTGGTATTTGTGAACGACATGACGGAAGGAATAGACTTTGAGGTGTCCCTGTTTGCAGATGATGTGAAGTTGATGAGAAGAATTCACTCCATCGAAGACCAGGCAGAACTACAAAGGGATCTGGACAGGCTGCAGACCTGGTCCAGCAATTGGCTCCTGGAGTTCAATCCCACCAAGTGCAAAGTCATGAAGATTGGGGAAGGGCAAAGAAGACCGCAGACAGAGTACAGTCTAGGGGGCCAGAGACTACAAACCTCACTCAAGGAAAAAGATCTTGGGATGAGTATAACACCAGGCACATCTCCTGAAGCGCACATCAATCAAATAACTGCTGCAGCATATGGGCGCCTAGCAAACCTCAGAACAGCATTCCGACATCTTAATAAGCAATCGTTCAGGACCCTGTACACCGTATACGTTAGGCCCATATTGGAGTATGCGGCACCAGTTTGGAACCCACACCTAGCCAAGCATGTAAAGAAACTAGAGAAAGTGCAAAAGTTTGCAACAAGACTAGTCCCATAGCTAAGAGGTATGTCCTACGAGGAGAGGTTAAGGGAAATCAACCTGACGGACACTGGGGACAGGAGAGATAGGGGGGACATGATAACGACATACAAAATACTGAGAGAAATTGACAAGGCGGACAAAGACAGGATGTTCCAGAGATTGGACACAGTAACAAGGGGACACAGTTGGAAGTTGAAGACACAGATGAATCACAGGGATGTTAGGAAGTATTTCTTCAGCCACAGAGTAGTCAGTAAGTGGAATAGTTTGGGAAGCGAAGTAGTGGAGGCAGGATCCATACATAGCTTTAAGCAGAGGTATGATAAAGCTCACGCTTCAGAGAGAGTGACCTAGTAGCGATCAGTGAAGAGGCGGGGCCAGGAGCTCGGACTCGACCCCCGCAACCTCAACTAGGTGAGTACACACACACACGAGCGCACACACACATGAGCGCACACCCGAACGAATACACACATTAAAAACCGATGGGAATAACAGGAAATGGAAAGAATGGACGAGACTGGAGAAAGGGATTACATAATATATACAGTTCAGTCAGGGGAACACAAGGTAGTCATTGCAGTGATGTATAACCCACCACAGAACTGCAGGAGGCTAAGAGAGGATTATGATAAGTGCAACAGAGCAATGGTGGACACACTAGCTGAGGTGGCAAGAAGAGTTCACTCGAGCAGAGCGAAGTTACTGGTTATGGGCGACTTCAACCACAGGGAGATTGATAGGGAAAACCTGGAGCCACATGGGGGTCCAGAAACATGGAGAGAAAAGATGATGGATGTGGTACTGGTAAACTTCATGCACCAACATGTTAGGGACACTACCAGAGAGAGAGATGGATGAACCAGCAAGACTGGACCTTGTGTTCACCCTGAGTAACTCAGTCATCGAGGATATCACATATGAAAGGCCCTTTGGAGCTAGTGACCACGAGGTTCTGAGCTTTGAATACATCGTAGAGCTACAAGTGAAGAGGATAACAGGAGTAGAAAGTGAAAAGCCAAACTATAAAAGAAGGGACTACACATGTATGAGGACCTCCCTGCAGGAGGTTCAGTGGGAAAGAGAGTTGGTAGGAAAGTTAGTAGATGAAATGATGGACTTCGTAACAACAAAATGCAAGGAGGCAGAGGAAAGGTTTGTTCCCAAGGGTAACAGAAATAATAAAAAGACCAGAATGAGCGCCTGGTTTACCCGAAGGTGTAGGGAAGCAAAAACTAAGTGCTCTAGAGAATGGAAAAAGTACAGAAGGCAAAGGACCCAGGAAAATAAAGAGATTAGTCGACGAACCAGAAACGGGTATGCACAGATAAGGAGGGAGGCCCAGCAGCAGTACGAAAACGACATAGCATCGAAAGTCAGGTCAGACCCGAAACTGCTTTACAGCCACATCAGGAGGAAGACAAGAGTCAAGGCCCAGGTAATTAGGCTGAGGAAAGAAGGTGGGGAGCTCACAAGAAACGACCAAGAAATATGTGAGGAGCTCAACACGAGATTTCAGGAAGTATTTACAGTGGAGGCTGAAGGGACACTGTAAAGACAAAACAGAGGGGTACAAAAACAAAGGATATACCAACAAATGTTGGATGAAATACGCGCAACCGAGGAGGAGGTGAAAAAGCTCCTAAGTGACTTGATATCTCAAAGGCGATGGGACCGGAAAACATCTCACCGTTGGTCCTTAGAGAGCGAGCAGAGACACTGTATGTGCCACTAACCATAATCTTCAACACATCCCTTGAAACTGGGCAACTACCTGAGGTATGGAAAACGGCAAATGTAGTCCCCATCTTTAAGAAAGGAGACAGAAACGAAGCACTAAACTATAGACCAGTGTCACTGACGTATATAGTATGCAAAATCATGGAGAAGATTATCAGGAGAGTGGTGAAACACTTGGAACGGAACAAGGTTATAAACGACAGCCAGCAGAGATACATGGAAGGCAAATCCTGTGTCACAAACCAACTGGAGTTTTATGATAAGGTAACTGAAGACGTGAGAGGGAGGGGTGGGTTGGAATGTAAGAAGGCCTTCGACACAATTCCTCACAAGAGATTAGTGCAGAAGCTAGAGGATAAGGCACGTATAACAGGAAGGGTACTGCAATGGATAAGAGAATACCTAACAGGGAGACAACAGCGAGTCATGGTACATGATGAGGTATCACAGTGGGCGCCTGTGACGAGCGGGGTCCTACAGGGATCAGTCCTGGGATCAGTGCTATTCTTGGTATATGCGAATGACATGAAGGAAGAGATAGACTCAGAAGTGTCCCTGTTTGCAGATGATGTGAAGTTAATGAAGAGAATTAAATGAGATGCGGACCAGACAGGTCTACAAAGAGACCTGGATAGGCTGGACGCGTGGTCCAGCAACTGGATCCTAGATTTTAACCCTGCCAAATGCGAAGTCATGAAGATCGGGGAAGGCCAAAGAAGACCGCAGATAGAGTATAGGCTAGGAGGCCAGAGACTGCAAACTTCACTCAAGGAGAAAGATCTAGGGGTGAATATTATACCGAGCAAGTCGCCTGGATTATTATTATAATCAAGGGGGAAGCGCTAAACCCGGAGGATTATACAGCGCCTATGGGGGGATGTGGAAGGCATTCAGGCTTAATTCGGGGAACTGGAGCACAGATCCAATTCCCTAAATCAAGAGCCCCTCACCAACATCAAGGAACCTTCCTTGAGGGGTAGTCGCCTAGAACATTCATTAACCAGACTGCTGCGGCATATGGGCGCCTGGCAAACCTGACAATAGCGTTCTGATACCTCAATGAGGAATCGTTCAAGACTCTATACACTGTGTACGTCAGGCCCATACTGGAGTATGCAGCACCAGTTTGGAATCCACACCTAGTCATGCACGTCAAAAAATTAGAGAAAGTGCTAAGGTTTCCAAGAAGGCTGGTTCCAGAACTAAGGGTAATGTCCTACAAAGAAAAGTTAAGGGAAATCGGTCTGACGACACTGGAGGACAGGAGGGTCAGGGGAGACATACAAAATACTACGTGGAATAGATAAGGTGGACAGAGACAGAATGTTCCAGAGATGGGACACAGAAACAAGGGGTCACAATTGGAAGCTGAAGACTCCGATGAGTCAAAGGGATGTATTTCATCAGTCATAGAGTTGTCAGGCAGTGGAATAGCCTAGAGAGTGACGTTGTGGAGTCAGGAACTATACATAGTTTTAAGACGAAGTTTGATGAAGCTCATGGAGCAGGGAGAGAGAGGACCTCGTAGCGATCAGTGAAGAGGAGAGGCCAGGAGCTATGAACTGACCCCTGCAACCACAAACAGGTGAGTACAATTAGGTGAGTATACACACACACGTGGTAATGTTTTATTTAGAGTGCGCTAAGTCAGGGCATTTTTCCAGAATGGCTTTTATTATACTAATATGGATAAAATGCTTTGACATATTGATCCTTTCTGAGTGAGTTGTCTCTGAATTCATTAATTTTATCGCACTCCAGTACATAATGACGCAGGGTGTGACAACAGTCCATCTGGCAAAGTTTACATTACGTCTGGTCTACATCTGGTGGTGGTAATTTAACCTGCCAAAGATAGTTGTAACCCAGCCGGAGCCGGGCAGTAGTGACATCCAAGAGTCTGCTTATTTTGTTGGATAAGTAAGTAAGTAAGTTTATTCAGGTATACACAAATACAGTTACATAGAATTATCATACATAGCAGCATATGTGTAGAGAACCTGGGATAACCCAAAAAAGTCAGACAGAGTGACTTATTTCCATTGGGGTCCTTTTACCTTATTATTATAATATAAAGGTTATAATATTTTCTTATTATTCTATAATGAAGATAACATCTTATTATCATACTAAAAAGACTATCTACTACACGAGGGTCATTAAGACTATCTACAATACGAGGGTCATTACTAGGAATAAGGTAAAATTTACACGTATGTTAGCTAAAAAAATAGAAAATCATTCCCCTCCCTTTCTGTAGCTACATTCATCAGACACCTTTTGGCACTCTTCTTGAACTGGTTCATGCTATGACTGACATTGACATGTGCAGGCAGTCTGTTCCATTCCTTTATTGCTGTACAATAAAAGGTATTTGAAGCCTGGCCAATGACTGTGGGTACTACAAAGTTGTGCTTCCTCCCTCTAGTACTATGATTGCTTTGGTTCCCAACCTTGACAAAATTGACAAGAAGATATTCTGGACACTGTTTGTGAGCAATTTTATAAACATGATTTAGCTTCAGTTGTTTTACTCTGTCTTCAACATTCTGCATATCCAACTGCTGTAATTCATCCTGGCCTACATGCTCTCTTGGTCCCAGCCCCAGGATGAATCTTACGATTTTGTTCTGGGTGATTTGTAGTCTATCTTTCAGTTTTTTTTGTCAAGGCAGAGTACCATGAAGAGCAAGCGTAATCCATATGGCATTGTATAAGGGCTAGACATAGGGTCCTGCGAGCCTCAGTAGGTAGACACTGTGCTTGTCTATACAGGAACTTCAGTCTGGCATTCGCTTTCTTTACTACACTGTTCCCTATATTTTCTCCTCACATGCATGGGTCAAAGGGGATTCCCAGATATTTTACTGATGAAACCAAAGTGATGGGCTCCCCATTACACTGGACATTAAAATTATTTACCCTTCTCAGTTTATTTTTCGTGCCAAAGAGAATAGCTTCAGTTTTCCCGAGGTGTAATGATAGTTTGTTGTCTACTAACCATTTGCTGCAGGACTCCAGTTCCAGTGTTAAAACATTAGCTATATCTTGTGGGTCTTTACCTGACACTAACAGGGCACTGTCATCTGCATACAGTAAGAGTTTGCACTTGACACTGATAGGCATGTCATTGACATAACATAAGAATAATAAGGGACCCAGATGCACCATAGACATGTGGTTCCTCCTGCATGATAGAATGATGATAGGTGGACTGACTGTTGTCAAACTCCTTGAGTCTTAAGTCAATAATATTCAGTCTTCTATGAAGCCGTCATAGAAGACTGTCTATCTTATTCCATTAGATCTAAGTTCTTTAATCTCGTACCCCCTCCCCCACGATACGACCCACACCAGTCGACTAACAATCAGGTACCTCCTTACTGCAAAGCTAACAGGGACAGCTGATGTAAGGAAGCATGTCCAACATTTCCACCTGTCGGAAATCGGATCACGGACACTGAGTTTGTGAAGTTACAGCATGGTTTTTAATTTTTATAAGTGCGTCATGAAACCAAAACATGTTCTTTAATTTCCATTAACGTCCTAAAATGCTGTTTCTTATTCAGAATATGTTCAGTTTGTTTCGAGGTTTCCTCTCCTCTTGGGGTCAGGAGGTAGGACTCGACCTCTACGACCACAATTAGGCGAGTTCAACAAGAAAATATTTTTGTGTAGTTTACCTCTACAACCGAATGAAAACGTGGAACAAACAGCATATAGAGAAAACGTAATTTAAGACATTAACTCATTTAAAGTTATCTGTAACATCATAAATATAACTCGAAGCCCCAGATATACGAATAAATAATATTTTGTTTTAGAAAAGCTTATTAATATAATTAGCTTTATTATGCGCCGCATACCCATCCTGTGAGCAATAGTTAAAGCCTTAGAGGCCGTGGCTCGGTTGGCAATGCACTCATCTCACATACTGTGGCTCACAGTGGTTCAGTCCAACGCATGGGTGAAAACTTTGGGCATGTTTCCATACATCTGCTGTCCCTGTTCACCTAGCAGTAAATAGGTACCTGCGTGTCAGTCGACTGGGGGCTGGCAAGATTAAAGGACCACAATGGAAATAAGACGCAGTCCTCTATGACGCACTGACTATCTTGGGTTATAAGAACATAAGAACATAAGAAAGAAGGAACACTGCAGCAGGCCTACTTGCCCATACGAGGCAGGTCCAAGTCTCCTACCAGCTTAAGCCAATGCCTCAACCTAGTCAGGTCAGGTCACATTCACTTAAGGAAGGAACACGGCAACTGACCTAGTAGCACAAGCTAATCAGGTCCAACTCACACCCACCCACACCCACTCATGTATTTATCTAACCTATTTTTAAAACTACACAACGTTTTAGCCTCTATAACTGTACTTGGGAGTTTGTTCCACTCATCCACAACTCTATTACCAAACCAGTGCTTTCCTATATCCTTCCTGAATCTGAATTTTTCCAACTTAAAATCATTGCTACGAGTCCTGTCTAGGCTAGATATTTTCAGAACGTTATTTACATCCCCTTTATTTATTCCTGTCTTCCATTTATACACCTCAATCATATCCCCCCTAATTCTAAGCCTTTCTTGAGAGTGCAGATTCAGGACCCTCAGTCTGTCCTCATAGGGAAGATTTCTGATACATGAGATCAACTTTGTCATCCTCCTTTGTATGTTTCCCAGAGCATTTATATCCATTCTGAAATACGGTGACCAAAACTGTGCAGCATAATCTAAATGAGGTCTAACCAAGGATATATAGAGTTGAAGAACAACCTGAGGACGCCTATTATTTATGCTTCTTGATATGAAGCCAAGGATTCTGTTAGCTTTATTGCGAACACTTACTCACTGTTGTCTTGGTTTCAGATTACTGCTAACCAGAACTCCTAAATCTTTTTCGCAATCCGTAATATTAAGATCGACATTCTTTAGTTTATGTGTGGCGTGGTTATTTTCCTGTCCAACATTTAGAACTTTGCATTTGTCTATATTAAACTGCATCTGCCACTTCTCCGACCACTGCATCAGTCTATTCAAATCTTCCTGGAGTGCTCTAATGTCCTCGTCAGAATGAATTCGACGGCCTATTTTGGTGTCATCGGCAAACTTGCTTATGTCGCTCTTTATGCCCTCATCAATGTCGTTTATGTAGATTGTGAACAACAGGGGGCCCAACACTGACCCATGTGGAACACCGCTCGTGACGCTTCCCCACCTGATTTCTCCCCATTTATGCAAACTCTCTCCTGCCTATTTGTCAACCATGCCTCTATCCAGGAAAAAAATATCCTCCTATTCCATGTGCCTTAATTTTCCTCAATAGTCTCTGATGTGGGACCCTGTCAAAAGCCTTACTGAAGTCCATATACACAATATCATATTCATTACCATGATCAACCTCCTCAAATACCTTAGTGAAAAAAGTTAATAAATTCGTAAGGCAGGAGCGCCCCTTTGTAAAACCATGCTGAGATTCGTTGATTAATTCGTGCTTTTCAAGGTGGCTACAAACTGCCTCGGCAATTATTGATTCCATAAATTTTCCCACTATGGAGGTTAGGTTCATTGGTCTATAGTTCGAAGCTAAGGACTTGTCACCTGCTTTGAAAATAGGTATCACATTTGCCATTTTCCACTTATCCGGCACCATGCCAGTCTGTAGTGATATATTGAAAGATTAGCCGGAGGTTTGCTAAGCTCCTCTTTACATTCCTTTAGAACCCTTGCATACAGTTCATCAGGGCCTGGGGATTTGTTAGGTTTTAATTTATCAATTTGCCTAAGGACTATGTCACTTGTGACCCTAATCGTGCACAGTTTATTATCGTCCTTTTCTACATAATTTATCATTACTGGAATATCGCTGGTATCCTCCTGTGTAAAAACTGAGAGGAAGTATGTGTTAAAAATTCTACACATTTCCTTATCACTGTCTGTGAGCTGACCCGAGTAACTTTTGACCGGGCCTATCTTGTCTCTGATCTTACTTCTGTATACCTGAAAGAATCCTTTTGGGTTAGTCTTCGATTCTCTTGCAACTTTATCCTCATCATCTCTTTTTGCTTTTCTTATTCCCTTTTTTATTTCTCTCTTTAACTGAATATATTGATTTCTTAATTGCACCTCTCCTCTTTTGATTTGCCTATATATGCCTCTCTTTCGACCAATGAGATGTTTTAATGTTCATCCATTTAGGATCATTTTTGCTTGATCTGATTTCCCTATTTGGAACATCAGTTGTCTGAGCAGCTACAACTATACCCTGGAAAACGTCATATCGGCAATCATCACCACCTACCTGACCCATAGTCAGGTCATTCCAGTTCAGCCCACCCAAGTAATTTTTCAGTCCTATGAAATCAGCCAAGCAGAAGTCAGGGACAGAGACTTGATTGCCATTATTAGGGTAATTCCATGATATATTAAAACTGAGTGATTTATGATCACTTTCCCCAAGCTTATCATTAACCTCAAGATTATTAATTAGCGTTTCCCTGCTGGCAAGAACCAATTCAAGCAGGTTATTTCCTCTAGTTGGCTCTGTCATAAACTGTTTTAAAAACAATCCTGAATCGTATCAAGAAAGTCACTTGATTCAAAATTTCCTGTCAAATTGCTCCAGTCAATCTGTCTATAGTTGAAATCTCCCATTATCACAACATTTTCGTATGTAGAGGCCTTACGAATTTCATCCCATAGAAGTTTACCGCACTCCCTATCAAGATTTGGGGCCCTGTAAATCACACCTAAAATTAGTTTTTCGCGGCCCTCGAGATGGCTAACCATTTGAGTTAAAAAATCCGAGCAATCTTATCTTAAAGGCACATTATGAGTTCAGGGAGTGGACCCCAATATTTCTGAGAGCAGAGCAAATTTCAGTGGTAAAGGACAACTAACAAGTTTACGATCTGTTAACAGTTATGCTCCAGGTACACTCCAATTAGTTTAACATCTTCATTATGCACCTCACACCCATCCTGTGGGCTGTAATCAAAGGATTACAGAGATATATAATGGATCCAGGGACTGAGTCACAAAGTTTTGATAGATGAACTATTTACAAAGGTAATGAACTGCTCACATGTTTATATCTGGTCACAAGAGTAATGAGTTATTTTTGCAAACATTTAGTGTTTTGGTAACAGTCGTCATAAAATGTTTCCGCAGACTTGAATTCAGTTACAAAAACATTGCAATATAGTTTATATGAAGCTGTAGTTATTTATAATACCCAATATTTTCGAAAGCTAAGGTTGAATTTGGACAAGTTTAAAATGCTTCCAAAATCTGATGTTTGACCCTATAATTCTCTTGGTGTAACTGTTGTGCTCTTCTCCAGTCCAAGACGTGAGAATCAAGGTTGCAATGGATTATGTATGGATTCTTCAATACTTGATAAATCCAGCTTTGGTCATAACGTTGAATTAAGAGAATTCTCTGCTCACGAAATCGTAATAACACTTACCATGAATTCAAGCCTCACTAATTTCATGATTTAATTCTCTTCTGCCAGCGTCATTGTTTCCAATTATTGGCTTTTGTTTAATCTTCCAGTCTTTGAAGTAAGGAGAAAAATTTAGATGGCTCATGACTCGGAGTCTGCGCCTGTGAAGCCACAAACAGAAAAACCAGGAGTCTATCTTTAGGGTGTGGAGACGTTGAGCATATTGTCTTACACTACTTGCCCCCCTTCCCTCCCCGTTCACTTAGAAAATAGATACCTAGGCATTAGACAGATGCTGTGGGTCACATCTTGGTAAAAAAAAAAAAGGCATTCCATTACAGCTTTTGGCTTTTATGGAATATTCTGGGTTACTAACCCTTTTTTTTCTTTTAACTCTGGGCATGGGTGTAAGGGAGCATGATGGTCAGAACGTATGGTAATTTAAAATACAAGACGGAGCATTAACCCAACAAACGTCAGCGCGACGTTGTGCTATGGACGTAGTTTGAAAACGCAATGACGTCAGACGATGTCACACCTGCACGACCTTGTTTCCCTGTGCCATTGTTACTTCTCAACCCGAGTACATGAAATGTGCAATTACACTGCTTGGGCCTTTCTAATTTTGCTGGGGAACTACTGTTAGGTGACTTGTGCTTACAGTACGGAGGATCGAGCCTCTACCAACCATTGTGCTAAATAACCCTCACTGTTGCTCATTTCACATGAATAATACATGTTTCGACCTTTTGTATACGACAACAGAAAAAAAAAAACTGTAATATTCTTACAAATTAAAATAACTGTTACTATACGAACAGTATTTTATTTGTTGGGTAAAAGGACGAATGTGCAACTAATGTGGCATTTTATTGTGGCAACGTTTCGCTCTCCAGGAGCTTTGTTAGGAGCTTGACAAAGCTCCTGGAGAGCGAAACGTTGCCACAATAAAATATCGCATTAGTTGCACATATTGTTTCTAATTTTACCAACATTATTACAATATTTTTTATGACAAAAATTATGATTTTTTATTATTGAGATTATTATAAGTCACAACAATGTTGTGAACACGAGTACACACTAAAAGAATCGAAATGTTGTATAACGTTGTTGTGTATATTGCTCATAGTGACTTAATGTTGCGACAGAGTTACATACGTGAAGAGATGCGCATCAGTGAGGGTGTGTATGAGAAATAGGTTGAGAAAACAGAGTAGGGGAGTTAGATGGGGAGTTGGAGGTATTGGGGAGATGGGGCGAATATTTTGAGATACTGTTAAATGTTGATGACAAGAGGGAGGCAGTGATTTCATTCATTGGCCATGTATAGTATACTTTGCTATAATCCCTATTTTAGGGATTTATATATCCTTGAAAATGAAGGAGCACTGTCGCAGGCCTACTGGTCCATACTAGACACGTTCTTCTCAAAGCCAACCATTCTCACTCGCGAGGTGTTTACTCCAGCATCACTTCATTCCATCATCTCTCTTATTTATTTACCTGTTTAGTTCCTCTACCATACTGATAACGGTTCATCAGGTTGCTGAGTTTCTCTTCCTATTTGGGGGCGGAGAATCGAGCCTTCACAACTTGCGTTGACCAGCCTACTTTTAAAACTTCATTTTTAACATAGTAATAATTTTTATATTTATTTATATTTCTGCAAATAATATTACCTAAGAAATTGCTGCATGCATACGACAATATTTATATTATAACTGAGAATAATATTGCAAGTTGCATAGTACTATATGAAATTGCATATTGCAGACAAGTTGAAAGACAAGCTCATGTTGCAGAGCAAGAATTTAGTGAGTCATTGTTATGCTCTCTGTAAAGCTTTATAAAGTCAAGACCTTCACTTTATAGAGCTCTGTACAGAACAAAATGTTCTCCCAATAAGTGATTATTTCGCAACTGGCATCTTCGTCTTCATGCGTTTAGTGGTACCTGGAGGCTTGGTCAGACCGCGCCGCGGGGGCGTTAACCCCCAAAACCCCCTCCAGGTATACTCCGGGTATTAGTCATTAATATGGTGGTGGTCTGAGGCACCCCACTTCAGACTTCTTCAAGAACAAACCACTAAATAGGAAGACTTATGCGTTACAATACTGAGATTAAGTAGCGTGAGACGCAATAACAGCGTTGTGTCGGTACGACACCTCGAGAGTGGCGGCTACGACGGTAGCTTCAGCCGCGGCTCTGCGTCTGGTACGACACCTCGGGAGATTGCTGCTGCGGCGGGAGTTCGGGTAATGACAGGACAGAGGTAATTGCGGGGCAGGAACAGCAGCGGCCTCAGGTAGAAAAAAAATACTCTGAGGGAGTCACACATTCTCCTTTTCCTTCTCTTCCATATATTCCTGTTCCTTCCCCCCTCACTTCTCTTCATATTCTCCTATGCCTTCTTTCCTGACTTCTCTTCATATTCTCCTGTGTCTTCTCCACAGTCAAGTAGCGAAATAATTAGTAAAACGTTTGTGCGCATTAAAAAACACTTGTGTACAGTTCGGGACATTTTATTAAAAGAAACGTTTCGCCACAAGTGGCTACATCAGGACTGATGAAGCTACTTTTGGCAAAACGTTCCCTTTAATAAATGCCCTGAACCTACGTACACAAGAGCTCTCTAATGCACATTGACGTTTTACTAATTTTTTCACTACTTGTCGTAATTCGTCTTTTAATAGTCATATTATTCTTTTCTGCCTCATTCCCTTCCTCTACTGTTCACACAGCCTCCTTCCTCATCTACTCACATCCTCTGTACCCCCTCTTACTCCTTCATTGTCCTCATCACCATCATCATCTTTCTGGAGTTCCCGTCGCGTCCTGTGCTCCTGCGGGCTCGCAGCAGGACACGACAGGATAATAGGACCCCAGTGCGGTCCTTACAATGGACACAATCGTCCCAGGTCTCTGATAGCAGGGAGGACTAAGGACGCTCCTCTCTTCGCTATACAATCACACCATCAGCAACAATACATGGTGTAATTGCCAGTGCTGATGTGTGGCTTGTTGTTGTGGTGAAAGTGATTACGATGCTAGTGGTGGCTGCTGTAGTTGTTAGTGGTAGTGGATGTGGTGTTTAACACAGCATAAACAAGCCAAATTAAAACCATTTTGAAAAATCTCAACACTGATTTTGTCAGGATAACATTGACCAAGCACTTGTGAGACCAATACTTGCCTCGGCAGTACCACCTTGGAACCCGAACCCCATGCCCTATAGGAAGCTTGAGACTGTCCTTCTGCTTGCCACCTGGAAAGTCCCAGAGATTAGGGACCTAAATTCTGATAATACGCTAGAATTTAATGCCACAAGACAAGGAGTAGACATAATCACATCGTGCAAGGTTCTCAGAGGAGACATGATCACACCGTACAAGGTATTTGAAAAGACATGATCGTACCATACAATATACTAAGAGGAGACACGATCACACATACAAGGATCTCAGGGAAGACATGATCAAAACATACAAGGCCCTCAGAGGAGACATGATCACACATACAAAATACTCAGAGGAGACACGATCACAACATGCAGGGCACTCAGATTAGACATGATCACACCATGCAAGGTACTCAGAGGTATCGACAAGATTAGTGAACACTGTACAGTCTGAAATTTAAAATGGTATAAAATACCGACAGGTTTTTAGGTAAGACACATATGCAACAGTTAGGTATCTTTATTTCGAAACGTTTCGCCTACACAGTAGACTTCTTCAGTCGAGTACAGAAAAGTTGATAGAAGCAGAAGAGACTTGAAGACGATGTAATCAGTCAATCACCCTTGAAGTTTTGAGGTGGTCAGTCCCTCAGTCTGGAGAAGAGTATTGTTCCATAGTCTGAAACAATATTGTTTCAATATTGTTTCCATAGTCTGAAACAATATTGTTTCATACTATGGAACAATACTCTTCTCCAGACTGAGGGACTGACCACCTCAAAACTTTAAGGGTGATGGACTGATTACATCGTCTTCAAGTATCTTCTGTTTCTATCAACTTTTCTGTACTCGACTGAAGAAGCCTACTGTGTAGGCGAAACGTTTCGAAATAAAGATACCTAACTGTTGCATATGTGTCTTACCTAACTGTACAGTCTATCCTCCTAGCCAACGTCAGTACATCACCTCGGCAAAGAACCTCAGATTTGTGACTGCGACGCTGGAATTAAAACATGATTTTAGGACTGTCAGTTTTATTGTTCGCTCTGGGCCTCTGTTTTCCGTTATCGCTTCAAAAAAATCTGCAGATTTATTATCACCTTTATTGGCGTTATGGCGTTCCCTTTCTTATCATCTTTAGTTAATGTATGTTAAAATTGGTTAAATTTGGATGATTAATAGCGTAGCCAAACCTAATCTAATTTAATCTAAATAATGAAGGAAAAGGAATTGAAAAATACACGAATGACCCGCACATAGGAGAGAGGAGCTTACGACGACGTTTCGGTCCGACTTGGACCATTTATGTGCGTGTAAATACTTAGAAGTTACTTTAATTCATTTCTAAAGAATTACAGTATTCTTGACTGGTAGTAAACAGGTTACGTACAGTCTTAATGACCTTAGTGTAGGCGATAGGTTTAAAACCCCATTAACCAAAGTAGAAAACTGTACTTGGTGTTATCATAGAGTAGAAAAAAAGTAATGAAATGGATTAACCAACTCACTGTACGGGTGGGGATTGAACTCGCGGCAAGTGAGTCGTAAAATGACTCACGAAATGGATTTCTTTTTTCAGTATGAGGAATTTAGGAAAGCAAATTCCATACTCGAATCTGATTGTTAATTGGACACTGTTGTTTACCTCGAGTCTGGGAGACATTTGATACGTCTGTAATGATATTAATTTTTAAAGGGGGTGGGGCGGTACTCCAGCAGAAGGCCTTGGTCATATGACCAAAAACTCAAGTGGCAGGTTGTCATATGACTAAGACCCGCGTCTGCCTGGAGGTTGTTCCGGGGTTCAGGAAACACTTGTCCTGCTTCCTGACGAATCTTACCTTACCTAACTTGCCTCGCCGCCGCCTCTCTTAAATCTTACAATTTTCCAGTTGTTTTTATCCATGTCCGAACATCCTCGTTCCCTCCACCTGCAAACATTCATTTTTCCCACTTCTTGTTCACACATTTTCGCTTCCTCCACACCTAATTATCCATTCTTTCTCCCCCATATTCACACATCCTCGCTTCCTCCACCTGCAATCATCCATTTTCTTTCCATGTCAAAACCAGGTACATACTCAATTATTTTTTTTTCTGTATCACCCTTTATCCCGTATTGCTCACTCATTGTAATGGTCCATTTTCTCTATCTCTTTCTCTCTCATACTTAACGTTGTAAAAGTTAGGGTCATTTCTATTTTCCTTTATTATTTATTTCATTTGAGCTCCACAGTGGCGCTTCGTATTCGAGAGCTCAAAGAAGCAAAATATTCGATATATTGGTCTGAACGCATCTCGCACAGGAGCCTTAAAAATGGCATCACGTAATAGGGGTAAAATGTTCTCTCGTGTACAGAAGCCCGGCTGGCAAATAGACATCGAAGAGTTTGCAGTAATGGGGTAAAATCCTAATGGGGACCAGTCACAAGCAGCACTCCACAGTGCTCAGTTTTAGGCTCTTCATATTTGCATTCCTGACTATAGTTCTTATATCTTCCTAACTATTCCAAATTTATTCAGTTTATCTGTACGTCTGGTGGTAGGTTATATATAATCTTACGTCTCTGATCTTTCTTACTGTTTTTTTTTTCTTCAGATTTTTTATTCCACATGTAACTCAGCTTTTCTGATTTCTTTACTTCCTCGGTCAGTTTTGTTATTATGCTTCTGCAGGGTTTACTTCCAGTGGATTCTTTTTCCGACCATTTCTGCGACTGATTCGGACTGTGGCAGTCCGTATCAGCTTGAAGTCGCCTTTGGATTTTTCACTGTCTGCGAACATTGGCAGGTGCGATGCTATTTTTCCCGGGAGGTCCTTTACATAACTTTGTATGCATTAAGATCATGGTAAACAGGTGATATCACAATATGCAAAACAACCACTATGAAAAAATGACGAACTGCCAAGCACTTTCGTGATTTCTCACAATATCAAGGACATTGATGATGATGTGAGAAATCAAGGAAGAGCTTGGAAGTTCACTATTTTTCAGAGTGATTGTTTTTCATATCATGGTATAAATAAATAGTTGGGGACTCGAACCGTGGTCCTAGTACAAACCAATCTCAAAGTTGTAACCACTCAGCTACGGAGGTTACAAAAGGAGGATTTTTACAACCATCACAACTGTGCTGGTTGTTCATTACAACATGTAACAGTGTGGTTCTCAGCAGTGGTGCTTGTGAGACCTTGCTGGTTGTTTACATTACAGGATTCGGATACTTCTCCATTATTTATATTTCTTTTAGTTTTCACTCATGCACCCTTGTCTGTGTACCTCGTAGCTTAACCAGTCTGCAATGATCAACTTCTCAAAACCTCCTTTCCTGTCATCATTTTCTCTTTATACGGTCACAGTGTTATTAATTCCTCTATTTTTTAAGGCCTTTCCCTCACCACATTCTATAACATAAATCCTGCAATTACCTTCGCCTGAAAACCAGACGACAGTTCTCTCAGCATCCGCCAAGAGCTGAAATCAGCTGTAAAATTATCTAAATCATCTCGGTGGGATGCGACACTCTTAATTGAATCCTCAGCTGGAGCTCAGAGAACCCGGCTCGTGGTAAACAAAGCGTCATCCAAACAATGAATACCTGATTGTACGAAATGAAAGTCGGCGCCCCTGGCTTGTTTCTGGCACCTCCTGTGTTGGTGGCAACTATTGTTGTTGTGCTACCTGCGCTGCTTGCCTGTGTACTCTTCTTTGTCGAGTCAAGCATCCACACGTTTGTAAACGAGTGTTTTTATTTTTTTGTATCTGAATGCTAATGTTTGTTGTGCTGTTACTGTTGGGCGTGTCGCAAACAAAAGAGATTATTATTCCCTTGTGCAGCACTCCCAAGTAATGGTCTTATCTTGCAGTCGCGAGCAAGACGCCTTCCCACGCACTTCATGGATTTATAGGAAACATTTCTCGTTTTTACAAAAACAACCAAA
>NC_069405.1:38847545-38877545 GCF_026875155.1 Cherax quadricarinatus | reverse complement strand
TACTTTTAGTTTTTCTGTGTAGGCTTTTTTTTTAGCGCTGGTAGTTGTATTGTAGCTCGTCCGTGACTTTTTCCTAGCAAGTCTGTAGGTTTTTCTAAAAGGCACCGACGTCTTATCACTCTTGCTTACTCAAATTTGAATCTGACATAACTTGTGGACAACAACTTTATTAATCTTCTTAATTTATATATCCGTTGGCGTTTATATATACATCATAACTGGTAGCTATATATCTTCCACTATCATCTGTAGACAGTCTGTCTTAATAACCCCAAATATTTCTCTCTGGTTTCTTTATTTTTATTTTATAACTCTATTTTATTGGTGTGACCTGTTTTTATTCTCTCCAGTTTATTATAGGCATTATTTATCCACATTAATTTCCGTTATCCGTCTCTTACTCTCAAATCTGTTCTTGTCTTCCTGTGGTGACGGTCACGTTGTTTGTCTTGCATAGACATTGTTCTTAATATTCCATATTCTTAGGATTTGTTTGTTCAGTCAAGTCGTGGATATAAATGTTATGAATAGCGTTAGTGTGAGTTCTTGTGTTAATGGAATCAGGCGTACAACGCCAAAAAAGATGGAAAGAAAGCATTTTGCAAACCGAGATCCGTATTCAGAGAAGAGAGAGAGAGGAGAGAGGGGAGAGAGAGAGAGAGAGGAGAGAGAGAGAGAGGAGAGAGGAGAGAGAGAGAGAGAGAGAGAGAGAGAGAGAGAGAGAGAGAGAGAGAGAGAGAGAGAGGGAGAGAGAAGGGGGCGTAGCAAATGGGTTTTCCCACCGTGTAATGGGGAGGGAGATAGGTAGGTGGCAGTTGACCCATCCCTCCTCTGGCTTCACCCATCTCGTGGTAATCCCATCAACCCCGTTGGCGGCAACGCCAAAGGGAATAACAATGGTAATCACTAAAGCTTCGACAAGAACCATAGTGTTAAACCAACTTTAACTTTCGCAGAATCAACAGTAACTTCCAAAATAGAAAATAAACAGCAATAATTACATCAGTACCAGTAACCAAATGATTAACGGTGATAAAACAGTAGGAAATGTGGAAGACTAGCAGCGAGGAGGAAACAGAAGCAGTAACCAAAACGGTGAGTGCTATCAACAAACCAAATATCGAGTTTACTATTAAAATGAACAGAAGTAAAACGGTATCATGGGCTCAGTCATAATCACAACGAAAGTCAAAAACAATTATTATTATTATTATTATTATTATTATTATTATTATTATGTAGTTAGTAGTAGTAGTAGTATAGTAGTAGTAGTAATAGTAGTAGTAGTAAACAAAAGCAGTAACACAAGAAATAACGGTAGTATCGACACAAAAAACAGCGGCCGTAGCCAGGTTAATAATAGTAGTAGTAGCCGATACGACCTCCAACACCACAATCACTGCCACCACCCACTACCACCACCACTACCCACTACTACCACCACTACCGCCCACTACCATCACCACCTACTACTAATACCACCACCACCACCCACCACCGCCATAACAGTCACCAGTACAACCACTACCACAAACACCAACTATATCACCACCAAAACAAAACACAATCACACACACACACACACACACCACACACACACACACACACACACACACACACACACACACACACAGTCGACCAGGCATGACCAATGCTGTTTCAATACTGTAGGCATCTAGGGGCGAATATAGGGAGATGGAGGGGGTGCAGGAGGGGGTGGTCGTAGGGAAGGGAATATAAGGGAGGGAGTCTAACACTGATGGCAGAATTTATCACCTATTACAAAAGGCGTTTGAAGCCTCCTGGTGCATCCTGGAGGACGTGTGTACTCACCTAGTTGAGGTTCCAGGGGCCGAGTCACAGCTCCTGGCCCCGCCCCTTCCCTGGTCGCTACTAGGTCACTCTTCCTGCTCCTTGAGCTTTATCATACCTCTTCTTAAATCTATGTATGGATCCTGCCTCCGCTACGTCACTTCCCAGACTATTCTACTTCCTGACAACTCTGTGACTGAAGAAATACTTCCTAACATCTCTGTGATTCATCTGAATCTTCAATTTCCAATTGTGACCCCTTGTTGCTGTGTCCCATCTCTGGAACATCCAGTGTGTGTGTGTGTGTGTGTGTGTGTGTGTGTGTGTGTGTGTGTGTGTGTGTGTGTGTATGTGTGTGTGTAAATGAAGGTACATGGGGATGGAAATCTTTAGTGCAAGATCTTTCGCACTTTCCTGCATCGTCAGGAGCTCTGCAATGTTGTAAGACCAGCAACAGACAGGTTGAGAGGAAATTCTCTCAGCGTCATCCTATACCACAGTAGGGTGAGGCCGTCCGCTTGTCACCCAGACCGTCGCATCAGCCAGCCTCCCTCCCCCTACCATTTTGGAGTAAGGGAAGGGGGAAAGAGGGAACCTCAGAGGTTTACAGACAGCACGTTGCAGACATGGAAAAATTATAACCAAAAACAGCATCTAGTATCTATCAACTAATCTAGTAACATGAAATCCTGGTACTTAACTGGTTGCTTAGACCAGTATGTTCAAATTTTATGTAAAACTGAACATAAGTATACGAGTCAGCTCGTTGCCACATTATTCTTACGTACGTTAGAGAATGTTTCCAGAAAATATAACAAAATTCCCTTCAGAGATCCCTTATATATTTACCTCCCCTGTTATATTTACCTCTTCTGTTATATTTACCTCCTCTGTTATATTTACCTCCCCTGTTATATTTACCTCCTCCGTTATATTTACCGCATCTGTTATATTTGCCTCCTCTGTTATATTTACCTCCCCTGTTATATTTACCTCCTCCGTTATATTTACCGCATCTGTTATATTTGCCTCCTCTGTTATATTTACCTCCCCTGTTACATTTACCTCTTCTGTTATATTTACCCCCTCTGTTATATTTACCTCACCTGTTATATTTACTTTCCCTGTTATATTTACCTCCCCTGTTATATTTACCTCCTCTGTTATATTTACCTCCTCTGTTATATTTACCTCCTCTGTTATATTTACTCCTTTGTTATATTTTCCTCCCGTTATATTTACCTCCTCTGTTATATTTACCTCCCGTTATATTTACCTCCCCTGTTATATTTACTTTCTCTGTTATATTTACCTCCTCTGTTATATTTACCTCCCCTGTTATATTTGCCTCCCCTGTTAAATTTACCTCCCCTGTTATATTTACCCCTTCTGTTATATTTACCTCCACTGTTAAATTTACCTCCCTTGTTATATTTACCTCCCCTGTTATATTTACATCGCCTGTTATATTTACCTCCCCTGTTAAATTTACCTCCCCTGTTATATTTACCTCCCCTGTTATATTTACCTCCCCTGTTATATTTACCTCGCCTGTTATATTTACCCCCTCTGTTATATTTACCTCCTCCGTTATATTTACCTCCTCTGTTGTATTTACCTCCTCTGTTATATTTACCTCGCCTGTTATATTTACCCCTCTGTTATATTTACCCCCTCTGTTACATTTACCTTGCTTGTTATATTTACCCCCTGCGTTATATTTACCTCCTCTGTTATATTTACCTCCTCTGTTATATTTACCTCCTCTGTTATATTTATCAATCCTGTTCCATGCAGAGATTTGCTAACACATCTTAAGTATTGTAATGGTAACTATTCCACTGTATTACTAGGTATGATTAGAAGTCTTAATGTCTTCTTTCACTAGGAATGACTTTCATGTGTCATCCTGGGCAACTGATACATACTCTTATGTATCCTTCAGCCTTCACATCAGGAATTACTTTCATGTGTCATCCTGTGCAACTGATACATGTTCTTATGTATCCTTTAGCCTTCACATCAAGCACATTTTTCAGGAAAAGTTTTTTTCTGGGCTTCTCTAAAGAAATGTGCTCTCACTAGCTTACAAAATAATTATTAGCACAATTCCTACTTTGCGTCTCACACACACGGGTCTTCATAGCTTGTCATACATACAGGGTGTTTTAAAATGATGGACCCGATTTAAATTTCAACTATCATTGGATATGGGTCTATAATTTTAAAACATTACATATTTTTCTCAAAGTATTAATTTTTTGTCACCCCCGTGACCGTCTCTGTGGAGAAATGTTCTCTCTGCACTGCTTTTTTAAGCAGTTCGAAACCGTAGCCTTTTGTTTTCCTTATTGAGAGAATTAAGGGAATATTTCTTATTTACTTTTGGGTATATATGTGCGAGTGTGTTTGTACTCACCAACATGTACTCGCCTATATGTTGCAAGGGTTGAGTCTCGGGTTCTGGCTTCTATCTGCTGGCTGCTGCTGGGTTTGCTCTCTTCAGTTTCTTGAGCCTAATCGCACTTATTCTTTAAGTTATGCATTGGTTCTGTGTCTACCACACCGCTGACCAGGTTCCGCTTCCTGACCTCTCTGAGGCTGCAGAAGAGTTTCCTAACATCGCTGTGACTTGGTGCTTCTAGCGTCTAATTGTTTCCTAGTGTGTTTCCTGCCTCTTCAGTACTCCATATTCACCTAACTATTCCTCTTGTATTTTATATGTCAGTAGTTTGAACACACTCATCGATTGTGTGTGTGTGTGTGTGTGTGTGTGTGTGTGTGTGTGTGTGTGTGTGTGTGTGTGTGTGTGTGTGTGTGTGTGTGTGTGTGTGTGTGTGTGTGTGTGTGTGCGTGTGCGTGTGTGTATGTGAGAGAGAGAGAGAGCTAGTTAACGAGACTGTGTTTACATCTTCGTATATTCATCATCCATATTAATAATACATAACAATGAAGTGTGGAATCTATACATACATGAATACAACGAATACACATGTGTGTGGAATCATGTCTGTATGAATGACCATAACTAACATTTAGCATTTCTTAAAAGCCACAGCAAATAATAAAATTTTTTAAACCTCTAAATGATTCACATGGTTTAGTTCTTCACATAAATATGCAATTCTACCCGTCAATTGTCCGTAGGATGATGGTATCCACCTTTTGCGACGATGCACACTGAAAATCATTGCAAAATTCTCCTCCGGGTCGCTAAAACGGATGACACCTGCCGAGGATTTGTCTTAGTGCTTGTTGATTAATGACCCTCGTGTGTTTATAGGCTTTAAACCCCATTAATGACCCTCGTTTGTTTACAGGCATTAAGCCCAGTTAATGACCCTCATGTGTTTATAGGCTTTAAGCACCATTAATAACCCTCATGTGTTTATAGGCTTTAAGCACCATTAATGAGTCTTGTGTGTTTATAGTCAGAAATAATAAAATTCCAAACATAGGATTATTGGGAAAAAAATGTGTATATACACCGAGATGTGTATCCCTCCAGTGAACATGCAGTGCATCCACACGTCGGGAGAGAGAGAGAGAGAGAGAGAGAGAGAGAGAGAGAGAGAGAGAGAGAGAGAGAGAGAGAGAGAGAGAGAGAGAGAGAGAGAGAGAGAGAGAGAGAGAGAGAAGAGAAAGAGAGAGAGAGAGAGAGAGACAAGGTCTTTTCTTCGAAATGTATTTCAGTATTTCAGAAAAATGTAGGATTTATGTGCCAAGCCGAGTTTGTCGTGCCGTCTCTTCTTACCAGATGTTCTTGCAAACAAATGGTCAACATTTTCATTGCAACCTTCCCGGCAGCGGGACAATTCTTGTATTGTGTACAATTTTCCCCCAAAATATATAAGAGAATTTGAGAAGTGTTATAATCAGAGGTGTAGAGCAAAATATTTGATAAAACTCGACAAAAGCCTGTACATAAAATAAATAATTCAATGAATATGCAGCAGGAAGGTGAAAATATTCATGAGATAGTGATTGCAATGTTCGCTTTGCGGCTTGCAGATGGAATCATTATGTGGCAACACTGCTAGTATTTTTACGGGTTTTCCTATCCGCGTACTTCTGTATTTTCATCTTCCGAGGGTTTGTTTATCTCTGCTACTCTCTCCTGGGACTGTTACTGGTGCTTCGAGCGTAAACAATTGTAGACAAAACGATACAATCCGCAGCTGGTGATTATTATGCAGATTATGGAGTCGTATTTTAATAATCAATCAAGTCTTGATTTAATGTACGGGTGTCCGAATTTTACGATAATAATTTTATGTGAAAAGGATTCCATAACTCATTTTATATCTACAGGGGAGGGGGGCCACATAAATCTGGGCTCCTTGAATATCGTAACATTATTCAGTGTAGCTCAACTATGTACATCAGAGTGACTTTAACGTCCAAAG
This sequence comes from Cherax quadricarinatus, assembly GCF_026875155.1. Lineage (NCBI taxonomy): Eukaryota > Metazoa > Arthropoda > Malacostraca > Decapoda > Parastacidae > Cherax > Cherax quadricarinatus. The sequence continues at coordinate 38,871,327 of NC_069405.1, read as the reverse complement.
TTGTTATGATTCGTACGACATGGGGAATGTTGGCAGCGAGAGGAGCTCCGCCCACCGGCTGCTGTAACTCCGCCCACTATCTGTTGTAGCCCCGCCTCCTAGCCGCAAAGTAGCGAATCAGCGGCTATGGGTGGAGCTTCGGGTGTGACGTAGGTGCCTTATATGTAACAAGTGTTAGTCGGGATTATCAGTGATGGTCACCGGGTGATAGTATACGCAGGTGTGAATGTTAGTCCCTGGCGCTCTTCTTGTGTGCGCTCAGTGAACTGTTGTGGTGTTTACAAGTGTCTTAGACTGTGATCGGATGCTCGAGTGATAGACGCAGCCACCACCATGCCGCGCCCCTGCCGCGAGAGTTACGGCGATCAGAAGCCGCCGTACTCGTACATCTCCCTTACCGCCATGGCCATCTGGAACAGCCCGGAGAAGATGTGTACACTGGCGGAGATCTACAAGTTTATTATGGACAACTTCCCCTACTACCGCAAGAACACTCAACGCTGGCAGAACTCTCTGCGTCACAACCTCTCCTTCAACGACTGCTTTATCAAGATCCCTCGTCGCCCTGATAGACCCGGCAAGGGCGCCTACTGGACCCTACACCCGTCCGCCATGAACATGTTTGAGAACGGTAGCTTCTTGCGCCGCAGGAAGAGGTTTAAGATACCTAAGCCTGAGAAGGATGCGCTGGAGGCGGGTTTGGCGCAAATCAACAACCCTCTGCGATGCCTGGAGGCGTCACGGTGCTCTGGAGAGACGCTGTTGGGGGCCTCTGCCAGCGTCAGTCTGCCCTCCCTTCACCACCAGGGTAAACAACCCTTTACTGTGGAGTCTCTGGCCGCCTCCGATGCCAAGCTGCCCCAGCAACTGCCGCCCATGCCGCCCGTGTCGTTGCCCCTGGGGTTTCTGCCGCCTCCAATGCCCCATACCGCCCTCACACACCGCCCACTGCCCTTCCCGCCCACTGATCTGCCGCTATCGCCCACCCACCCGCCACCCACGCTACCGACCACCACCCAGTACTCGCCCTACCCACTGCCACACATGCTGCACCACCCACCGCCCCTCACACCCTCACTGCACCACCTGTACGCTGCAGCGGCCATGGCGGCATCACTGACGCCGTGTGGAGGGGCGGCGCCCTTGGTGAGACCCGCTGCGGTGCATATGTCGCACCTCACCCTGGCCTCACTCTCAGTTCTAAATCCCTTCACCTCGTCGCTACCTCTCCGACCTCAAGCCGTGGCTCCACGCACCTCCACGGCAACTATAACAGCAGCTCTGGCCTCCACAGCTTCAGATTATTCAGTCTCACGACTCTTGGCCTCAAAGTCCCCCACACCGTTGCTCAGACACCCACTGATGCCTCCGACGTCCACAGCTGCGCTGCTACATCATTCACAGTTCCACGACTTCAGTCACGATGACGATGACGAGCCTATCCACGTTGAAGACGACGACGATGATCAAGAAGCACCATCAGCACACACACGAATCCCCTCGGGAGGAGTTTCTCCCGAGGAAGACGCTGCGGAAACGACCAATAGCGGCAAACTCCTTTCTCGGCAGGAACTTGGGGTCCGAGTAGAGCGGGAAGGAGCCTCGCAGGTGCCGTCAGAAGAGCTGTTCCTTCGTACGTCTCCTTCTGTACGTTCCATTTGACGGTGACAGTGTACCCCTGACTCGACCCACAGCCTCCACCGCAGCCTCCGGGGGCCCACACTGTGCCCACTCCATGCGTAATGTTCTAGTCTAGAGGTCCTCTCCTCAGTGCTAGAGCCCAGAGTTAAAGGGTCCTCAATAGTCTTCGTGTCCTCCTTATCCCCATTAAGGTAAAATTCCTCTTAAGAGACGAATGCTTTTGTTGGAGCTTTACCTACCTCTCTTTCACCAAGTCGCGAACTCTCCCCGTCAGGAAAATAAACTTTATTGCCTTGTATTCAAACGTGCCAACCCGAAACCAGGTCAAGGAAAATGTGTTGATGCTAAGCTGTTTATAGGTCGAGCCGTTCCAAGTGGCTCTTTCCAGGTCAAAGAAACACGATGGAATGGCTTCTAGCAGAGGGTAGAAAGGGAGACGAGATATCTTCACTAGTGATAGACGGGAGAGGAAAACAATTTCGTCGATGAATAAGAGTCCGATGCTGCGATAAATATAATATATATATATATATATATATATATATATATTATATATATAATATATATATATATATATATATATATATATATATATATATATATTATATATATGTATATGTATATATATCGCTGTGAAGGATTCCAGTGAGTGAAGGTAATCGCGAAAAGGATGTTTCCGAGTGTGTTATCTCCCGAGTGACTCGTGATCCCGAATGTTTTTTTTTTTTTTTTCAAGTGATGGATACCCCGAGTGATAACATTATACATACTGAGAGAATAGTCCCTTTGTTTAATCCTCGAATCTTTATATGTTCGTGTCCGTACCTGCCATTCAGTTACCTGTAATAACCTTCTGTTTATCGCCAACTGAACACTTCCGCACCTGTACACAAACTGCTAAGAAAAGGGAAAGTAACTCTTTATTGTTTACATCCTTGTGTCTAGTGTCTCGGTGTTCTATTTACCTCCACAAACAAATGTGTATATATATATATATATATATATATATATATATATATATTATATATATATATATATATATATATATATATACATGATTATATATAATATATTATATATATAATATATTTATATATATATATATATATTATATATAATATATATATATATATATATATATATATATATATATATATATATATATATATATCAGAATACCCTCCGTATTTATTATTTATAATGTATACAAAGTAATCTTTCTTTTCCCCTTGTTTTATCTATTTCACTAATTTATACTGTAACCTCTCAGCTGAAATTTTATGCTGTCTAGCTCTTTGTTACTAGTTACACTAAAATCGTCTGTCTAGACTAGAAATAACTAGACTACCTATGTAATAGACATAGAGAACCTCAGTCCTCAAATACACATCTAGCGCTGCCTAGTTGTCTAGTTATGCAATGAATGGAAGACTAATTCACCTGTATAAGAAAGATTTTCATGAAATTTAGGCTCTAGATGGCCCAAACTAACTTTTGGTTACTAGTGGTAGTTCGTCCCCTAGTTCAGGGAGGGTTAGAATGGTACACATATGGTGGTACTGTCATTGTTTCTTGTTTGTGGTGATTCAGTAACATTGCAGTGTCCTTGCTTTTAAATCTTTCTCTCCCCTCTCCCTCCCTCCCCTACATTGTAAATATTATTGTTATATTGATGATGCTAATTTCGTGTTTAGATATGATAATAAATGTCTTCACGCTATGCACAAGTTTAATTGAATTCCTTCCCTCAGATCATTTGCTCTCCGTATCTTTGTGATGCGTCTATGCCCAGCGGTTTTTATGCTAGTGTTTATAGCGGTTTATGTTGCAACTTTATGTACCAAAATCTGCTTCATTTGGAGACACTTTTATGTTTTTAAAAATGCATAAGAAAATACTCCTGGGGTGCATTTGCAAAAAAAGAAAATTAGAGTATGCACACGCATGCATACACCTCCCTTGGTAGGACCCTCAGCCTTGATGGATAACATTGCCTGATGAGAAATGAGGCTCATTCTGCATTATGACCAGGAGTCGAATGCTGGCAGATTCTCACCCGCTTTCTTTCAGACAATCCCGTTACCTTCTGCACTGCTGACGTGTGTAAATTAAATGGTTTTGTTTTTCTAATTCTAACCTTGTAGCCGACACCTGCTGTTGCCCTAAATATAACATTACACAAACATCTTGAGTTCACTCGGGTCTCAGGAGCAAATTAAACGTTGGGATTCAGAACTAAGCTTAGAATCTACTAGCGCTCTGAAGGCAAATTCTTGGTCTCAGTGACGCAGACACGGCCTTGTGCTGCAGAAAATGACAAAGGGACCTAACTACTACTCCCTAAATCAGATTTGTGCATAGGGGAAACGAGCCATATTGATGGCATACCTATTCTGCTATTTCCTCCTGGAAATGCTTCTTGCCTTTCCCTGGAAATTCTGGCCTTTTCCTGGAAAAGCTCGGAGCGGAGGGCGGCGGGAAGCGGGGTGTCAGGCGTGTACGCTACAACTAGGTGAGAAATTGTGGCCTTATAATTTCTTCTGAGCACATTTGAGACTGAAAAAGATATATCATCTTGACTTTTATGCTTTTTTTATTATTTTTATTGTTTTGAGAATGTATTTTTTTTTGTAAATTGGATCTGATTTATTTCCGGATAAATATTAAGACTCTGATAATTATTCCAGAAGAGAATAATTCACAATAATAAATCTTTATATATATATATTTTAAGATAAATATATTCTAATATAAATATAATTATATATATATATATATATATATATATATATATATATATATTATATATATATATATATATATATATATATATATATATATATATATATATATATATATATATACAATGCAATCATCGCAAACCAAGCGATGCTGGATGCAAAACAACCTTGGGGGAAGTAGAATGATAGCCCTAGGCCTTTCGTGTTGCAATCAAGACGTCATCAGAAACTTGCAAAGTTGCAGAAAAGAGGAGCATATCCATGCAAATACTATCCCAAAGGACGTCTTCACTGGACGTCTTCACTCCAGTGAAGGCAGGGAGGCCCAAAAAGAAAAACCAAAGTTTCTCTTTTTAACTTTAGTAATATATACAAGAAAGGGGTTACTAGCCCCTTGCTCCCGGCATTTCAGTCGCCTCTTACAACACGCATGGCTTACGGAGGAAGAATTCTGTTCCACTTCCCCGTGGAGATAAGAGGAAATAAACAAGAACAAGAACTAGTAAGAAAATAGAAAACCCAGAGGGGTGTGTACATAACAGAAGTAGCAAGACGTACGTGAAATCTTTCATGTTTATAAGACAGAAAAACAAACACCGGCAAGCCTACCATCATGTAAAACTATTACACACACACACACACACACACACAGAAACTAATATATATATATATATATATATATATATATATATATATATTATATATATATATATATATATATATATATATATATATATATATATATATATATATATAGTCGTGCCGAATAGGCAGAACATGCGATCTTGGCTTAAATAGCAACGTTCATCTTGCCATATAGGACAAAATCATTCTGAACCTAACGAAAAAAATATATTTCACTGTGTTTGTTTAGTATTAATTTATTGTAAACAAATCCAAAATATATTTAGTTGGGTTAGGCTAAAATAAATTGCGCTTGTTATAATAAGGTTAGGTAAGTTTTTTAAGATTCTTTTAGTGCAAAATTAAAAATTTTTACATTAACACTAATGAAAAAAATATATCTTTAAACGTATAAGAGTAAATTTTAGAAAGGATCTTAATTTTAAATGAGTTCTTGCTAATTGACCAGTTTTACATATTCGGCACGACATTAAAAATATATAATTTATATATATTTTATATATTATATATATATTATATATATATATATAATGTGTGTGTGTATGTGTGAACTCAAATTAAGTTGTAATAAATAACCGACAATGGATAAACAGAAGGATATACGACGGCCGCGAACCGTGGCCCGTAAATTGACAGCCCGACGCTCTACCATCTTGACCGTCAATTTACTGACCGCGATTCGCGCCCCCTCCCCTTCCCCGTCTACCCTTTTATTTATCCATCGAAAGTTGCTTATTACAATTCTCGATGGATATATATATATATATATATATTTATTATATATATATATATATATATATATATGTGTGTGTGTGTGTGTGTGTGTGTGTGTGTGTGTGTGTGTGTGTGTGTGTGTTGTGTGTGTGTGTGTGTGTGTGTGTGTTTTGTGTGTGTGTGTGTGTGTGTGTTTGTGTGTGTGTGTGTGTATAAAGAGTAGTTGACAGGGATCATATAATTGAAAAGTTAGTTATATTTCATTAAAGGCTCTAGCTCTCGCTGGTATGCTGACACAAGCACGCAAACGCACTCACAAACACGTACATGCACCATGCAAGAAAGTAGCGACACTAGTCGCAGGCATGATTGCAGATTGTATATGAAACAGTCGCAAAACTCACAGCAGTATCTAAATTTGCGAGAATTGTCTGCTGGATTTTTTTCTATAAATCTTGACGCCGTAGCCGCTAATTGCTCTTTCTTATTAATATCCACCTCAGACCATACCACGGGTGGGGTTAGAACCCGCGATCAGAGAGTCATAAAACTCCAGACTGTCGCGTTAGCCACTGGCTCAGCCACAATAAGATTCATCCAACTAGGTATATTTCTACACAATAGGAAGGTTAGCATAGGCCACCACTGTGACTACAAATGCAAGTTTTTTTTTGTAGAAATATACCTAGTTGGATGAATCTTATTATAGCCAGCTGGCCCAGTGGCTAACTCGTCGGTCTGGAATTTTATGACTCTCTGACCGCGGGTTCTAACCCCACCCGTGGTATGGTTTGTTTGCAGCGGCAGAGCATGTGGATGCACGAAGGCCTAGGAACTAGGTCTCACAGAAGTCTAACAGGAACATGTCTTGTTATATATTTATCCTTTATATTTAATGTTTCAAGCAAATTGTTTTATATATGTTCAATATTTCTGCTATCTTATTTTTACTAGGAGCTTATTTTTACTAGGAGCTTATTTTACTAAGAACTTATTTTTACTAGGTGCTTATTTTTACTAGGAGCTTATTTTTACTAGGAGCTTATTTTTACTAGGAGCTTATTTTTACTAGGAGCTTATTTTTACTGGGAGCTTATTTTTACTAGGAGTTTATTTTTACTGGGAACTTATTTTTACTAGGAGCTTATTTTTACTAGGAGCTTATTTTTACTAGAAGCTTATTTTACTAAGAACTTATTTTTACTAGGAGCTTATTTTTACTAGGAGCTTATTTTTACTAGGAGCTTATTTTTACTAGGAGCTTATTTTTACTAGGAGCTTATTTTTACTGGGAGCTTATTTTTACTAGGAGCTTATTTTTACTGGGAACTTATTTCTACTAGGAGCTTATTTTTACTAGGAGCTTATTTTTGCTAGGAGCTTATTTTTACTGGGAGCTTATTTTTACTGGGAGCTTATTTTTACTAGGAGCTTATTTTTACTGGGAGCTTATTTTTACTGGGAGCTTATTTTTACTAGGAGCTTATTTTTACTAGGAGCTTTTTTTTACTGTGAGCTTATTTTTACTAGGAGCTTATTTTTACTAGGAGCTTATTTTTACTAGGAGCGTATTTTTACTAGGAGCGTATTTTTACTAGGATGCCTTAAGAGAGAGAGAGAGAAGGATGAACCCCGTCGCTTATTTGTATTAAACAATTTGATGTCTTATTTAACTAAAGCATCTTAATTATTTTTTCCCCACTAGGTCATTTCCAGGAACCTCGGGGGAACTTTTATTTCCAGGAACCTCGGGGGAACTTTTATTTCCAGGAACCTCTTGGGAACTTTTATTTCCAGGAACCTCGGGGGAACTTTTATTTCCAGGAACCTCGGGGGAACTTTTATTTCCAGGAACCTCGGGGGAACTTTTATGAATCTTTATGCATTAATTTACTGTTATTTTTTTATGCTGGTTATTTTAAATTTGATGATAGTATTTATTTGAGTTGAATGGTTATTTTCGTTGTTTTATTGTTTTTATTGATTTGTATATAAGGTATAAGTGCTGAGTGATAAGCATAGTTGATTGTCCTGTAAACGTCACTACTACTACCATGAAGATATTTCCATATATTTGCATATACAAACGATAATTTAAGCTGTGACTCCCAAGTGGTGAAAAAATGCCATTAAAAAACCACGAATTTATAAACCTTGCTGGATTATAATCGCTTAATGCCGACCACAAATATTAAACCAAAATAAGCATAACTGTATTAATACCTGCAACACAGTCTTATTTGCAGCCTTAATGCGCTTGCTATCGCCTAAACAACAGGAATGTTGTCATTTGTATTCAACTGGCGGCTACAGTGGCCGCCTGCGGCCCGTGTAATAATAATAAAGATTTTTATATTACGCGTAATATTGCCAGGTTAATGTTTGATAGGTGTCGATACTGGTAACGAGGCTGGAAATAGTAGGTGCTGTTGGTAGTTTGGAGGGTCGTTAGTGTTAATGGTCAGAGTTATTATGAGAATTTTATCAATCTTAGGTGCTGAATATGTGCTAGTGTGCTAGTATCCTCAGCTGTTAATTGGTGCTAGTGTGCTAGTCTCCACAGCTGTTAAATTCAGTGATGGTTAATATTGCTTTATTTTTGTATTTGTGTGTGTGTGGTGCTGTTTATGCTCCAGCTGCTGCTGCTGCTGCTGCTGCTGCTGCTACTGTTGCCATTCCTGATGCTGCAGTTGCTACTGCTGCTGCTACTGTTGCTGCTACTGTTGCTGCTACTGTTGTTGCTACTGCTGTTAGCATTGTTGATACTTCTACTGGTGTCGCTGTTGGTAATTTTTTTTTTGCTACTATTATGGCCTCTAGATGCTGTTAGTTGCCATTGTTGCTAATTTGTTTTGTTGATTCTGCTACTGTTGTTAATGTTCCTGCTGTTGCTGCTGTCGCTACTGCTGCAGGTTCTGATGCTTCCATTTCTATTGCTAATTTGCTGTTGTTGCTGTTGTTGCTGCTGTGCTGTTCTTCTGTTAATGCTGCAGTTGTTGAAAGTATTGCTATTTCTGCAGCTGAGGTTGTTGCTGATGCTGTTACTACTGATGATCCTGCTGAGGCTATTTCCCTGCTGGTTTCATTAATGTTACTACCACCACCACCACCCCAACTACACCATCACTACCACATCTACATCATCACTACCACAACTACATCATCACTACCCCAACTACATCATCACTACCACAACTACATCATCACTACCACAACTACATCATCACTACCCCAACTACATCATCACTACCACAACTACATATCACTACCACAAACTACATCATCATACCCAACTACATCATCACTACCACAACTACATCATCACTACCACAACTAATCATCATACCCAACACATCACACCAAACTACATCATCACTACCACAACTACATCATCACTACCCCAACTACTACATCACTACACTACCTCATACCAACTACATCATCACTACCACAACTACATCATCACTACCACAACTACATCATCACTACCACAACTACATCATCACTACCACAACTACATCACACTACCACAACTACATCATCACTACCACAACTACATCATCACTACCACAACTACATCATCACTACCACAACTACTCATCACTACCACAACTACATCATCACTACCACAACTACATCATCAACTAACCACAACTACATCATCACTACCACAACTACATCATCACTACCACAACTACATCATCACTACCACACAACTACATCATCACTACCACAACTACATCATCACTACCACAACTACAATCATCACTACCACAACTACATCATCACTACCACAACTACATCAACACTACCACAACTACATCATTCACTACCACAACTACATCATCACTACCCACAACTACATCATCACTACCACAACTACATCTCACTACCACAACTACATCATCACTACCACAACTACATCATCACTACCACAACTACATCATCACTAACACAACTACATCATCCACTACCACAACTACATCATCACTACCACAACTACATCATCACTACCACAACTACATCATCACTACCACAACTACATCATCACTACCACAACTACATCATCACTACCACAACTACACATCACTACCACACTACATCATCACTACCAAACACAACAATACTTACCACAACTACATCATCACTACCACCAACTACACATCACTACACAACTACACATCCTACCACAACTACATCATCACTACCACAACTACATCTCACTACCACTACTACACATCACAACCACAACACCCTCATCACTCACCACAACTACCATCATCCTACCACACTCACACTCCACAACTACTCATCACTACCACAACTACCATCACTACCACAACTCACAACTACTTCACACCATACACACAACAACACCATCACACCCCACTACACACCTACATGACCTTCTAAACTACCATCATCTAACCTACATCTACTCCACCACAACTACCATACTACTACCATCGACTCTACACAAACTACCATCACTACTACCACTACCCACCATAACTACCATGTGCTAACTCACATCAAACCATCACTGCACACACAATACATCACTACCACACTCCACATACAACTATCACTACTACCTCGCCTACCACTACAACACCCTCACTACTACCATCGCTCACCACTACAACACCATCACTACTACCATCCTGCTCCACTACAACTACCATCACTACTACCATCGCTACTACCACTACAACTACCATCACTACTAACCATCGGTAGACCACTACAACTACCATTCATACTACCATCGCTGCGCCACTACAACTACCATCACTACTACCATCGCTACTACCACTACAACTACCATCACTACTACCATCGCTGCTACCACTAAACTACCATCACTACTACCATCGCTCTCCACTACAACTACCATCACTACTACCATCGCTGCTTGCCACTACAACTACCATCACTACTACCATCGCTGCTACCACTACAACTACCATCACTACTACCATCGCTACTACCACTACAACTACCATCACTACTACCATCGCGCTACCACTACAACTACCATCACTACTACCATCGCTCTACCACTACAATACCATCACTACTACCACGCTGCTGCCACTACAACTACCATCACTACTACCATCGCTCTACCACTACAACTACCATCACTACTAACCATCGCTGCTACCACTACAACTACCATCACTACTACCATCGCTACTACCACTACAACTACCATCACTACTACCATCGCTACTACCACTACAACTACCATCACTACTACCATCGCTGCTACCACTACAACTACCATCACTACTACCATCGCTGCTACCACTACAACTACCATCACTACTACCATCGCTACTACCACTACAACTACCATCACTACTACCATCGCTGCTACCACTACAACTACCATCACTACTACATCGCTGCTACCACTACAACTACCATCACTACTACCATGCGCATCCACTACAACTACCATCACTACTACCATCGCTCTCAACTACAACTACCATCACTACTACCATCGCTGCTACCACTACAACTACCATCACTACTACCATCGCTGCTACCACTACAACTACCACCACTACTACCATCGCTGCTACCACTACAACTACCATCACTACTACCATCGCTGCTACCACTACAACTACCATCACTACTACCATCGCTACTACACTACAACTACATCACTACTACCATCGCTGCTACCACTACAACTACCATCACTACTTTCCATCGCTAGCTACCACTACAACTACCATCACTACTACCATCGCTGCTACCACTACAACTACCATCACTACTACCACGCTGCTACCACTACAACTTACCATCACAACTACCATCGCTGCTACCACTACAACTACCATCACTACTACCATCGCTGCTACCATACAACTACCAATCACTACTACCATTCGCTGCTAACCACTACAACTACCATCACTACTATCAGTCGCTGCTCCACTACAACTACCATCACTACTACCAAACGCTACTCCACTACAACTACCATCACTACTACCATCGCTGCTACCACTAACAACTACCATCACTAATACCATCGCTGCTAAACCACTACAACTACCATCACTACTACCATCGCGCTACCACTAACACTACCATCACTACTACCATCGCTGCTACCACTACAACTACCATCACTACTACCATCGCCTAACCACTACAAATACCATCACTACTATCATCGCTGCTACCACTACAACTAACTACCATCAACTACTACCATCGCTGCTACCACTACAACTACCATCACTACTACCATCGCTGCTACCACTACAACTACCATCACTACTACCATCGCTGCTACCACTACAACTACCATCACTAATACCATCGCAACTACCACTACAACTACCAATCACTACTACCAATCGCTGCTACCACTACAACTAAACCCTCAATACTACACATCGCAGCTACCACTACAACTACCACACTACTACCATAGCAGCTACCACTACAACTACCATCACTACTACATCGCTCTACACTACAACTACCACTACTAATACCATCGTAAACCATTATTACTAATACATCAAATATTCCTATATATTACTTATTATATACTATATATATATAATATATATATATATATAATATTATATATATATAATAATTATATCTACTTTCTATATTATTATTATATAAATAAAATTAAATGATTAATTATAAAATACCATTTCAATATATTCACCTGAAAACACTATCTTTTTAATTAAATTATTATTTTTCTCTCATTTTATTTACTATCAATATTATATATTTATATATATATTATTAATTATTTAATTATAAAATCTATCTTAATAATATAATTTTTATCAATATATTTAATATACTAAGAAACAATAATTCTTAGATATAAATTATGTTAAAAATATAAATAGATATTTTGATATAATCGATATATTTATATCATTATTTATATGTCGTTCAGAACTAGCAAAACTTACATCTTTATATAACATTAATTGCCAATATCAAAATGAAATTTGTATCATAATTCATAAATATTTGCAAACATATAAAAATATATTTTTTGTGTTTAGTATTAAATATTTATAATATATATTAGTTATAATATTTATGTATTTAATAATTATAATTTTCTATATTTTATGATAAAATTATATATTATTACATTAAATTTAAAAAAAATATATTTAAATAAGAGATTTTATATGACTATTTAGAACGCCATAGTTCCTTGGTAATAAAGGGATTGTTACAGTAATTGCACGACAATTCATTATAATAATAACGATAATATATATATATTTATTTTAGTATATTTTATTTAAATATCTATATATAGTATATATATATATATATATATATATATATATTATTATATATATTATATATATATATATTTTATATATATATATATATATATATATATATATATATATATATTGATTTATTTTAGGCTCTTATTTGCTTTCTTATTATTTACAAAAAAGAAGAAATGTAATATGTTTACCGCCCATAGTAAACCTCCAGTCGTTATATCTCTTATGGGATATACTAATGTCAGTTCTTTGGTCAACTCACTCAATCTTTCTGGTTGTAAATTGCAGTAGAAATGATCATCTTGGCTGTGACTGTTTCATCACAGTGTTCACTGAGTGTCGTTGAAAAATTATCAATTCTCATTGTTTTATTTCTTAATTGTGGGTAATTGGTTGCACTGATGTCTTAAACTCGTCTTAGAACAGATCACCTTGATTCATCTAATTGCTCATTTTTTCCTCTGACCACAAGATGGCGGCAGATTCAGCCATGAGCTCCTTCATGATAATGGTAATATCGATAGATAGTTGAATAGTTCCATTAGCGCCTCTGGTAGGAGAGACGTGTATTGATCAGTTCTCGGGTGACTATAATCACAAACAACGTCTTTTTTACTACGACGTTTCACCTACACGAAAATTGCCAGGTACATTTATGTAGGCGAAATATCATGTTAATGAGGGTTTCCCTTTACACAAATATTCTGCACGTTTCGCTTCGTCTTGGGCCATTCAAAAGTCACACTGACAGAAGAGAGTGAGCAAGCCAGTATATATAGGTGAAATGAACAGGGACGGGACCAAGAGAGGATGAAAAAGTAGTGGTAGTGGTAATGCTGGTAGTAGTGGTAGCAGTAGTAGTAGTAGTAGTAATGGTAGTTTTTCCACCTGATGGCTACGATATCTCTCAATAGCAACACTTTTTCAATTTTCCACAGAGAATAGTTTGCAGTTTCCAGCAAATTTATAGGAAATGTTCTGTAAAGTCATCCTGGGATGACTGTACTGTATTTATGGGGAAGCACTGAACCCGTAGGAGTCATACAGCGCCTGAGGGAATGGAAGGCATTCAGGCTCGATTCAAGGAATTGGAGAGCAGGCTCAGTTCCATAGATCAAGACCCCCTCACCAGCATCAAGGAACATCCCCTGAGGGGGTATCCTCGGATGAGAGATACTTTGCTGAAAGTAATTTCTGCCTATTTTAAATTCCATCTTAACAGCTTCTTTCCCATCTCAGTTGGTTTAATCTCTACTGTTTCGCATTCACAAACGCTTCAAGATTGTACATTAATTGACTCTTGTAAAACTGAGCTTTGTTTTCTGAATTATAAGAAATTTTCTGGCCAGTGTGTGTTAAATGTTGAGTGTTTTGTAACCATTTGTGTTCTCTACAATAGACATATTTGTAAATAATGCAGGATTGTTAACACAAATAAAATTCAACAATATCAGTGGTATTGTATACTGAACTGTTAATAAGACACAATATGCGGCTTATGGTATTGAGAAGACGTTTTGCCCACCAGGGACTTTAGCGATTGGTCAAGGCCCTGGTGGACTAAACGTCTCAATAAAATGGCATAAAACACTTATTGTCTTGTTAACGTAATTCAACAATAGCTTCTAACATGAAATACTCGGATGAGATTAATGTTCTTCTCGTTACAATATCATTGAGGTGAGGAAGGGCAGGAATGATGGCAGTTTGAGGGATTTTCAGAAAATGACTCAAAAAATGAGAATTTCGTGTGTGTGAATTCTTAGTCACATCCAACGCGACGAGCCAGAGGTATGATTCCGCACTTCACTGCCCACTGAGGCAAGATACACACAACACTTCACTGCCCACTGAGGAAAGATACACACAACACTTCACTGCCCACTGAGGCAAGATATAGTACTTAACTGCCCGTTGAGGCACAATACAGTCCTTCACTGCTCATTGACTCAAGACAGAACACTTCACTGCCCATTAAGACAAGATACAGTTCTTTACTGCACACCGAGGCAAGATACAGTCCTTCGCTTTCCATGTGCAAAAACTCACTTGGCTGCTTCAACTTCACACTCGCTTTTCTTGAATACTTTCATTCTCATGCTGTTGCAGTGTACACTGATGGTTTTAAGTCCCCTGATGGTGTCAGGTATATAGCTCTTTTCCCTGACAAAATCGTCCTTGATCATTTACTAGACTCAACCATTGTATGAAATTCTTATGACCATCATTCACACTGCTGCGATGTTCACCTCGTTATTTGTAGCCCTACAGTGGGTTAGAGGCTATTTAGAAATTGGATTCCACCCTCATGTCATCGTCCAACGTATGTAACTCATTATAGCGCATTTCTAGTAAACACCAGGACGTCATTTTTTTGGTCGGGTCCCTGAACACGTTGATATTTGGGGTAAGGAACAGGCAGCCTCAGCCGCTCCGTCAGCTATTCATGACTTCCCAGTTTAATACATCGGCATGGCTTTCCCAGACTATTCTTTTTTTTCAGTGATCTCTCGACAACTTCTCGACCGTTGGCAAGAACGGTATTCCAAGTTGGTACAAAATAAATAAATAAATTGTTTTCTGTCAAACTACGTTTGGGTTTCTGGCTATTTTCTTCGCACTGATGTGTTTGGAGAGACTGTACTCTTCCACCTACCAGTCAGCCACACACGTCTCACTCACGGACTCATCGTGAAAAAAAGCCTGGCACTGCTATGTTGGAACTGTCAGGCTGCACAGTCAGTTTACCACATCTTAATAGACCGCCCTATCAGCGGGGCATGCAGAATTCACCTCTGAGTCTCCACTGCTCCAGCACACTTGCTCTAATCAACCACCTCGCTGAAAGTCCCACTCTTGATACAGATTGTTTGACTTTCAAATGTTAACTTATTGCACCAACTTCGATTTTTTTTGTATACTTCCCTACCCCTAGATACCCCTTATTCTTGCATACTCCTGACCCCTCACTCCCTCCCAGCCTCCACATATTAATCTTCTAGTACATCCCTCCTTGCAGTGCTGTGTAGTCCTTTCTGTTGAAGCACTTAATTTGATTATGTTATCGCGGATCACTGAGGCAGGATACAGTCCTTCACTGCCCACTGAGGCAGGATACAGTCCTTCACTGCCCACTGAGGCAGGATACAGTCCTTCACTGCCCACTGAGGCAGAATACAGTCCTTCACTGCCCACTGAGGCAAGATACAGTCCTTCACTGCCCACTAAGGCAAGATACAGTACTTCACTGCCCACTGAAGCAAGATACAGTCCTTCACTGCCCACTGAAACAAGATACAGTCCTTCACTGCCCACTCTTGCAGGATACAGTCCTTCACTGCCCACTGAGGCAAGATATAACCCTTCACTGCCTACTGAAGCAAGATACAGTTCATCACTGCCCACTGAGACAAGATACAGTACTTCACTGCCCACTGAAGCAAGATACAGTCCTTCACTGCCCACTGAAGCAAGATACAGTCCTTCACTGCCTACTGATGCAAGATACAGTCCTTCACTGCCCACTGAGGCAAGATACAGTCCTTCACTGCCCACTGAAGCAAGATACAGTCCTTCACTACTCACTGAGGCAAGATACAGTCCTTCACTGCCCACTGAGGCAAGATACAGTCCTTCACTGCCCACTGAAGCAAGATACAGTCCTTCACTACTCACTGAGGCAAGATACAGTCCTTCACTGCCCACTGAGGCAAGATACAGTCCTTCACTACCAACTGAGGCCAGATACAGTCCTTCACTGCCCACTGATGCAAGATACAGTCCTTCACTGCCCACTGAGGCCAGATACAGTCCTTCACTGCCCACTGAGGAAAGATACAGTCCTTCACTGCCCATTGAGGAAAGGTACAGTCCTTCACTGCCCACTGAGGCAAGATACAGTCCTTCACTGCCCACTGAAGCAAGATACAATCCTTCACTGCCCACTGAGGCAAGATACAGTCCTTCACTCCCCACTGAAGCAAGATACAGTCCTTCACTGCCCACTGAGGCAAGATACAGTCCATCACTCCCCACTGAAGCAAGATACAGTCCATCACTCCCCACTGAAGCAAGATACAGTCCATCACTCCCCACTGAAGCAAGATACAGTCCATCACTCCCCACTGAGGCAAGATACAGTCCATCGCTCCCCACTGAAGCAAGTTTACAGTCCACCCACCCCCCACTGAAGCAAGATACAGTCCATCCCCTCCCCACTGAATCAAGATACAGTCCTTCACTACCCACTGAAGCAAGATACAGTCCATCACTCCCCACTGAAACAAGATACAGTCCTTCACTACCCACTGAAGCAAGATACACTCCATCACTCCCCACTGAAGCAAGAGACAGTCCTTCACTACCCACTGAAGCAAGATACAGTCCATCACTCCCCACTGAAACAAGATACAGTCCTTCACTATCCACTGAAGCAAGATACACTCCATCACTCCCCACTGAAGCAAGATACAGTCCTTCACTACCCACTGAGGCAAGATACAGTCCATCACTCCCCACTGAAGCAAGATACAGCCCTTTCCCACTCCCCACTGAAAACAAGGATACAGTCCTTCACTACCCACTGAGGCAAGATACAGTCCATCACTCCCCACTGAAGCAAGATACAGTCCTTCACTCCCCACTGAAGCAAGATGCAGTCCATCACTCCCCACTGAAACAAGATACAGTCCATCACTCCCCACTGAAGCAAGATACAGTCCTTCACTACCCACTGAAGCAAGATACAGCCCATCACTCCCCACTAAAAACAAGATACAGTCCATCACTCCCCACTGAAGCAAGATACAGTCCTTCACTACCCACTGAAGCAAGATACAGTCCTTCACTACCCACTGAAGCAAGATACAGTCCATCACTCCCCAATGAAACAAGATACAGTCCTTCACTACCCACTGAGGCAAGATGCAGTCCATCACTCCCCACTGAAGCAAGATACAGTCCATCACTCCCCACTGAAGCAAGATACAGTCCATCACTCCCCACTGAAGCAAGATACAGTCCATCACTCCCCAATGAAACAAGATACAGTCCTTCACTACCCACTGAGGCAAGATGCAGTCCATCACTCCCCAATGAAACAAGATACAGTCCTTCACTACCCACTGAGGCAAGATGCAGTCCATCACTCCCCACTGAAGCAAGATACAGTCCATCACTCCCCAATGAAACAAGATACAGTCCTTCACTACCCATGAGGCAAGATGCAGTCCATCACTCCCCAATGAAACAAGATACAGTCCTTCACTACCCACAGAGGCAAGATGCAGTCCATCACTCCCCACTGAAGCAAGATACAGTCCATCACTCCCCACTGAAGCAAGATGCAGTCCTTCACTCCCCACTGAAGCAAGATACAGTCCATCACTCCCCACTGAAGCAAGATACTGTCCTTCACTCCCCACTGAAGCAAGATACAGTCCATCACTGCCCACTGAAACAAGATACAGTTCTTCACTACCCACTGAGGCAAGATACAGTCCATCACTGCCCACTGAAGCAAGATACAGTCCATCACTCCCCACTGAAACAAGATACAGTCCTTCACTACCCACTGAGGCAAGATACAGTCCATCACTCCCCACTGAAGCAAGATACAGTCCTTCACTACCCACTGAGGCAAGATACAGTCCATCACTACCCACTGAAGCAAGATACAGTCCATCACTCCCCACTGAAGCAATATACAGTCCTTCACTCCCCACTGAAGCAAGATGCAGTCCATCACTCCCCACTGAAACAAGATACAGTCCATCACTGCCCACTGAAGCAAGATACAGTCCATCACTGCCCACTGAAACAAGATACAGTCCATCACTCCCCACTGAAACAAGATACAGTCCTTCACTACCCACTGAGGCAAGATACAGTCCATCACTCCCCACTGAAGCAAGATACAGTCCTTCACTACCACTAGCCGTACTGCTACAATTACTGCAACTATTTCTTCTAGCTAATAGCTAGTAGTAATAATTGTGATAATAAAAGCTAGTAGTAGTAGTAATAACAATAATAATAATAATAATAATAATAATAATAATAATAATAATAATAATAATAATAATAATAGTAATAATAATAGCTAGTAGTAATAATAGCTTTAATAATTCTTTCACGTTAAATAATTTTTATAAATAAACTAAATTTAATTGTATAAAAATTATAAAAATAAACATTAACTTTTAAAAGATTTAAAATGAATTTGAAATTTCTGAAAAAAAAAAAATGACGTGATATTGGAAATTTTGGAAACAAATTTCATGACTTTTGTATTCATTTCATTTCTATATTTTTTTATAATTCCTTTACTGGATTTCTCTGTCTGTCTGTCTGTCTGTCTGTCTGTCTCACTCTCTCTCTCTCTCTCTCTCTCTCTCTCCTCTCTCTCTCTCTCTCTCTCTCTCTCTCTCTTTTTTACACAGGGTTTGACAAGGTTAAGGATCCCTAGCTTTATTGACAAGCTATTTACAGATTAAGGATTCCTAACTTTATTGACAAGCTAAGAGTTGTTACCTACATCAGCTCATTTGAAAGCATTTTTATTGTTATGAGACATACAAGTAGTGAACAGGATGAAGTTGGAGCCATCTGTGGGCCAGCATTTTCAATTGATCAACTGATTTTATCTCGTTGACATCATTATGCTGTACGAATGTGTTCCATACTCGAGTCATCCTGGGCATATATGATCTCAGATGGAGTGATGTTCTGGAAAAGGGTACAGCCAGAGTGAAGTTGCTGCTTTCTGCCCGTCTTGTGGCATAAAAGCTTGTTTCACGCTGTCCTCGAAGTGGATCCAAGTGTGGTACTTTGACATTATTGGCCTTGTACATCCCTTCTGTGTTGAAGGCTCTGCTGAAATGACAAATCTATCCAGGATGAGTCCAGGCGAGAGATGAGACGTCTTGCTATGTTCTCTACTCTGTCAGGCAGTCGCAGATGAGAAGGGGGGGGGCAGGCAAACCAAGAAAGTGGAGCATACTTAAGGTGTGAGCGTACTTGTGCCTCGTACAGAATCTTGCAACCTCTATTGTCAAGCAGATGCGAGATACGGCGAAGTGCTGTAAGCTTCCTGGCTGCCTTGTTTGCAAGATTTACAACATGGTTCATCATGGTTAGTTTGGAGTCAAATTTCACCCCAAGGATATCAACTTCTTCTCCAGGTGCCAACACCCTCCCATTCATCCTTACTACTGCACCAACATTACCATCATGGTGCCTAGAGACCATCATCATTTGCGTTTTCTCAGGTGCAAATGTTACTTGCTGTTACGTTGGTAGGTCTTATTATTTTGATAGTAAGGTTCTCACTACATGTTCTAGTGTGGGGTAGCTTTTTACTTAATGGCCATATCTGTCTAGGGGTAATACTTACATTATGTCTGATCATCCTGAGTGTCTCATATCCTCTCACCAGCCCTCTTCACAGGATATGTAAACTACTACTATAAAAATATAACTGTATTCTCAATAGATATGTACAGAATATACAATCACAGCCTCCCATTTTCAAAACAAAAATCTACACACTCCATAGCTGTTCTCCCACATGGTGTACCTTATTAACTTTTGCCCTTCTCTCTTGACATAACTCTGGGCTAACCAGTGTTTTGACACACTTTAGTCACCCTGGGTATGGTGGCCACAACTTAAATTATAAAAACTCACCTCTGGAGCACACATAATGCCCCAAAAGATAGAAGAAGGACCCAGAGATCCTGCCAGGTTGAAGGTCAGCCAGAGAGAGAGAGTCAGAGAGAGGGTAGAGAGAGAGAGAGAGCCTGGTAAGCTCCTCCCACCAAAACAAAAGACTGTTGCCAAGCACAATTCTCCAGTTACCACAATTCTACCACACCTTAATTTTACTTTAAAAAAAAAGAAATACAACTTTTATAAACTACTTATTTAAATTGTGTGTTTATTGTGTCTATAGTATAACCTATTATATTGAGGAAAAATAGGCTTGACCCAGCTGCCTCTCAGTCATAAAGGTTGATCAGTCCTTCTGACATTTAGAGCAAAGTCCCCATCAATTCAATATAATTAGGTATTCCAGAGTAACTGTTTACTTATAATTACATGTTGGGTCCTATAGGCCCCATAACACCCCCACCTCCAGACGAAAGTCTCACAAAAGCTAGCCGTGTCCCTCAGGATACGGCTAGTAAAAGGTGTATTACTTAAGTCTGAAGGCGGTAACCAAGACTACTAGAAATGCTACATTTTTCCCAGCACCATAACTACTCTTCACTTTACTGTTATTTACAACAGATTCCAGAATTTTTTATAAAAGCATTTTAACCATACCCATATACTCAAGTGTGTAACTATTTACAATTTTAGTGACTTTTAAACAATACACATTACAATGCAAAATTGCACACAATGCCCACTGTGAAAGCCCGCACCAACAGGCCTGTGTCTCTGCTGCGGTAATCCAGCAAGCAACTGGTACTCCAGGGTGGCATCTTCCTGATCAGGAGACGAGAGTAGAGCCAAACCCAGAGCAGTCAGGTGTACACCAGGCAGGAAACTTCACAAAACATGTCAAGGTGCTCTTAGCTTGGTGGCCGAACCAAACAGTGAGACTTCCAGTCAACACTCACGATCCTTAACATGGTCAGGCACTCAAGCCCATCTTCCGAGGTCCCACTCCACACAGATCCTCCAAACTTATGAAGAGGAGGCTGACATAGAACATGGAGGGGTCCAGGGGACCACAAAGGCAAACCGTCGGGCCGTTTTGTATATAGAGCACACCAAGACACATCATACCTTCCTGAACGTCTCATGTTACCGAAGGTTGTCAACCACTGCCTCAACTCACATTTACGTACACCCTGACCCTCGTCACACTTTTGGCTCTGCTCGACCCCTTCACAGTCAGATGGCTGGTAGAGAGTACTCAGGCTCGCTGAGAGTTCACCACTGCAAAAACAACAAGGTCATCACAAGACAAACACTATGTACAAAGTACGCACCATGCATCTACATGAAACATCTAGAGAGAGCATCAGCAACCACATTCTCTGAGCCTTTTATATATTTGACTTCCAAATTAAAAGGCTGTAGGAACAAAGCCCATTTTAAGAGTCTGATTTTAGTCACTATACACAGGAACAGGATGAAGAGATCCTGAGACATGTACAAATGCTGAATAGCCAGCCCCAAAATGAAAATTTTCTTTCCTGTGGTAAAATGTTGACATTTAAACTTAGAAGGTTGTTCATAGACAGTAACAGTTCTGCAACCCTCGCAGTACAACAAACAAACACCAAAGACATCTCTTTGCACCCAGGTTGGATACATCAAGTTTACACAAATACCATCATGTTCCATCTCACACACAAATTTTAAACTCACAATGAACACAATTTGCATTACACACATTAAAATGGTGCTTGAACACAGACCATGGAAATCACATCTTCCATGTTTTAGCTTATTTAAAATGTTGCATCTTTAGTGCATAAGTATCAATCTTTCTAATTCTGTTAAACCTTAGTTGTTAAACGTACTCTGTGGTAGTCAGTGTTTATGCCCAGGGTGCCATCTAATTTGGGAACCATGAAGCATGGGAATGCCCACTGACTCTCACTAAGCACTACAAACTGGTGTTGAAGAATTTCACTTCTTCCTCCATCTCCAATTTTTCATACAGATTTTTCCCACACAAAAATTTTTGAATTGGCTCAGTTTCCTTAACAATTTCCTCATGGAGTTTCAATTTTTCCCCATTACTGACATCCCAAACTTTTATAAAGTTCCAAGGTGGCTGAGCCAACTCTCCAACATTTTTCTCATTAAACCCAAGCATGCATTTCCCAAAATCTTTTACACACATGTTATTTCTTAAATACACTTTTGGTATTTCATACAGATTATTGTTTTGCAGCCCTTTACATTCCATTAAAACATTGGTCTCTCTGAATTTTTGACAGAACTTCAAACCCTTTAACCAGTTACTGTGTACACTATACTCATTCTTTTCTTGCTTGGGGGTGTGGGTTTTATATCTAGCCCCTGGGAACTCCCCCCACAACATGTTCAGCTCACAGCAACTTGCCATACAGATTTTCACATGAATTGGCTCCAGTATCAGCACTTCCTCCTTAATCTTATCATAATCAGAAAAATCTTGCCCCTCCAGAGTCTCTACTCTCTGGAATCCTTTACCCACAAGTTGTGTGCGAACTAGGGTAGCCCACTTCTGTTTGGGCCATCCTTGCTCCAAAGCAGTCTTCTCAAAAAAAGAAAAATATCTATCTGGGTCACTCTCTGTAAACTTAGGGACAAAATTTGCAGCTTTAGTTATGTTAAAGTACTGCTCAGGCTCTTGTTCAGAACCTCCTAATCTTTGACGTTCTTCCTCCTTAGCTTTCATTAATTTCATTTCAGCCTCTAGTACAGCTAATTTCAGTCTCATTCTCTCCATTTCCATATCCCCTGGAGTAAGTGATCCCTCATGTTCACTGTTAACAGGCATGTTTACTGATGAATTATTACTTTCTTCCCTGAAGCCTAAAAAATCTGAAGACTCATCTTCTGACATAGTTTTATCTTTAAACACTTGCTTCCCTTTTACAGTATCAGTGGACAAAGTTTTCCCACAGGCACATAAAATAACACAAATTGAATGTAAACTATGCACATAGCACTTACCATAACCACAACAAAAAAATGTGTTACTCAACCTTTCTCCCACCTTAGGAG
>NC_069405.1:38805045-38840045 GCF_026875155.1 Cherax quadricarinatus | reverse complement strand
TTTGACCGTGATGTTGAACCATTTGACCGTGATGTTGAACCATTTGACCGTGATGTTGAACCAACTGACCGTGATGTTGAACCATTTGACCGTGATGTTGAACCATTTGACCGTGATGTTGAACCATCTGACCGTGATGTTGAACCATTTAACCGTGATGTTGAACCATTTGACCGTGATGTTGAACCATCTGACCGTGATGTTGAACCATTTAACCGTGATGTTGAACCATTTGACCGTGATGTTGAGCCATTTGACCGTGATGTTGAACCATTTGACAGTGATGTTGAACCATTTGACCGTGATGTTGAACCAACTGACCGTGATGTTGAACCATTTGACCGTGATGTTGAACCATTTGACCGTGATGTTGAACCATCTGACCGTGATGTTGAACCATTTAACCGTGATGTTGAACCATTTGACCGTGATGTTGAGCCATTTGACCGTGATGTTGAACCATTTGACCGTGATATCGAAGCATTTCATGTGTTGGAAGGGAGCAGAGTTTTCGTGATAATACCTAACATCACGTTTATATTCAACTGATCGTTTGTCCAAACAATGTCTTGTCTGTCCTGTGTACACTGGATTACTTACATAACAAGGGATGCTGTGAATTCCTGGTGTTTTGTTAGAGATAAAGTTATTATGTTTGCAGAAGGAATTAACCAAGCTCGTTGACCAAATGCTTTATCATTCCTATTTATTCATTCCTATCTGAAATGGAATTAAAATGGAATGACCAGTTACGTCTTTTCATTTTTCCTGGTATAATCTTCCTCATAGTAATTTTGGTCAGCCTTGTGTAGAACTCCTTGTCTAATGGTGTTATTTTTTTTTTGGTTTAAATGAAACTACAAGCTTTAATGTTCTTGGAAACTGACTATATACATTACTTACCTTATGTGGTATGATGGCTAAAGAAAGTAATTCAATTATTATAACGTATTGGCTTCCTGTAAAATGTGAATTATGATGTTTTTGTTTTTATTGATAATATCTAAAGAGGGAAGTTATAGTTTTCGCGTTCTTCTTTGAAATTGAAAACATACTAATTAAGTTCATTGAAAGTGTCAAAATTTCCCAGGTATCTTTTTCTAGTTTGATGGTGGAAGTGATACGGGATTCAAAATAGTGCAAATGTAAGTTTAAAAGTACAGAAGAGAGAAGGTTCCCAGAGAAGGAAAACCAATATTAATGACATTGAGCTTTGAGAGGGAAATAATCTTGTTTATGGAGAGGTAAGTTTACTAACGAATGAATGGAGATGAGTAGAGAGAACTAAAGTACGTCTTCAACAGGCACTAGCAAAAACAAAGTCAACACCTTAAGTTAATAATTTATTACGTACGTTCAATTTACCAGTAAAATCATCAGAAAATCTAATGTATATTATTATATTAATGGCACATGTCAAGTACATGAGTAAGACACGTCAACAGTTAAGCATCTTCACTGACGAGACGTTTCGCCTAATAAATAGGATTCTTCGACTGATATACATTATTTTTTTATTATTATCACACCGGCCGATTCCCACCAAGGCAGGGTGGCCCGAAAAAGAAAAACTTTCACCATCATTCACTCCATCACTGTCTTGCCAGAAGGGTGCTTTACACTACAGTTTTTAAACTGCAACATTAACACCCCTCCTTCAGAGTGCAGGCACTGTACTTCCCATCTCCAGGACTCAAGTCCGGCCTGCCGGTTTCCCTGAATCCCTTCATAAATGTTACTTTGCTCACACTCCAACAGCACGTCAAGTATTAAAAACCATTTGTCTCCATTCACTCCTATCAAACACGCTCACGCATGCCTGCGGGAAAAGTCCAAGCCCCTCGCACACAAAACCTCCTTTACCCCTCCCTCCAACCTTCCTAGGCCGACCCCTACCCCGCCTTCCTTCCACTACAGACTGATACACTCTTGAAGTCATTCTGTTTCGCTCCATTCTCTCTACATGTCCGAACCACCTCAACAACCCTTCCTCAGCCTCTGGACAACAGTTTGGTAATCCCGCACCTCCTCCTAACTTCCAAACTACGAATTCTCTGCATTATATTCACACCACACATTGCCCTCAGACATGACATCTCCACTGCCTCCAGCCTTCTCCTCGCTGCAACATTCATCACCCCCGCTTCACACCCATATAAGAGCGTTGGTAAAATATACTCTCATTACATTCCCCTCTTTGCCTCCAAGGACAAAGTTCTTTGTCTCCACAGACTCCTAAGTGCACCACTCACTCTTTTTCCTCATCAATTCTATGTTTCACCTCATCTTTCATAGACCCATCCGCTGACACGTCCACTCCCAAATATCTGAATACGTTCACTCCTCCATACTCTCTCCTCCAATCTGATATTCAATCTTTTCATCACCTAATCTTTTTGTTATCCTCATAACCTTACTCTTTCCTGTATTCACCTTTAATTTTCTTCTTTTGCACACCCTACCAAATTCATCCACCAATCTCTGCAACTTCTCTTCAGAATCTCCCAAGAGCACAGTGTCATCAGCAAAGAGCAGCTGTGACAACTCCCACTTTGTGTGTGATTCTTTATCTTTTAACTCCACGCCTCTTGCCAAGACCCTCGCATTTACTTCTCTTACAACCCCATCTATAAATATATTAAACAACCACGGTGACATCACACATCCTTGTCTAGGCCTACTTTTACTGGGAAAAAATTTCCTTCTTTCCTACATACTCTAACTTGAGCCTCACTATCCTCGTAAAAACTCTTCACTGCTTTCAGTAACCTACCTCCTACACCATACACTTGCAACATCTGCCACATTGCCCCCCTATCCACCTGTCATACGCCTTTTCCAAATCCATAAATGCCACAAAGACCTCTTTAGCCTTATCTAAATACTGTTCACTTATATGTTTCACTGTAAACACCTGGTCCACACACCCCTACCTTTCCTAAAGCCTCCTTGTTCATCTGCTATCCTATTCTCCGTCTTACTCTTAATTCTTTCAATTATATACTCTACCATACACTTTAACCAGGTACACTCAACAGCTTATCCCCCTATAATTTTTGCACTCTCTTTTATCCCCTTTGCCTTTATACAAAGGAAACTATGCATGCTCTCTGCCAATCCTAGGTACCTTACCCTCTTCCATACATTTATTAAATAATTGCACCAACCACTCCAAAACTATATCCCCACCTGCTTTTAACATTTCTATCTTTATCCCATCAATCCCGGCTGCCTTACCCCTTTCATTTTACCTACTGCCTCACGAACTTCCCCCACACTCACAACTGGCTCTTCCTCACTCCTACAAGATGTTATTCCTCCTTGCCCTATACACGAAATCACAGCTTCCCTATCTTCATCAACATTTAACAATTCCTCAAAATATTCCTTCCATCTTCCCAATACCTCTAACTCTCCATTTAATAACTCTCCTCTCCTATTTTTAACTGACAAATCCATTTGTTCTCTAGGCTTTCTTAACTTGTTAATCTCACTCCAAAACTTTTTCTTATTTTCAACGAAATTTGTTGATATACATATATCTAACAATTTCAACCAGAACAACACTTTTTATAACATATATGCTGTCTTTCTCATTTACTATGTCTCATGCGTGCTGATGAGAAATTACTCAGAATGTGATAGGCTATTTAGCTATTTTTGCCTATTTGTGAGAATCCTGTGGAAGAGATATTGTGAAAGGTATATTATCCTTCTAGATCTTAGATATAGCAAAGAAATATGCTAGGCTTAGTCCTGGACTATTAATTTTAAGTTTAATTAAGAATTATCTTCTTTATATTTATCCATATTCTGAATTTCTTTATTGAATTCCATCTGTTAGGTATTATATCTAAATCTACTTAGTAGGCCTAGTTTTACTAGTTTTGATGATGACTGAGACACTTGTACAACACTTGGAAATCTTTATTCTGGAAACTTTTCTCCAGTCAGTGGCTTCTTCAGTCCAGTACAAAGAACGGTGGAAGATGAGGATTTTGAAGCAATCAGTCCCTCAACCTGAAGCCGATGTCTTCAGTCCATCAGTCATCAAGATTGATTCCCAAGTGGTCCACAAGTGTCTTATTCATCATCTTGTCCGTATTTTAAACCATTTAGTCATGCTAGTTTTATGGAAGCCTTTTCCATGGATCCAAACATGCGAACTTCATTCAAGCAAACTTATCAATTAGACCCAAGACTACTGATCCAAGTCTACCAGTCGGATTAAGACCTTCAAAATTAGACTCAGACATGCTGTGGGTATTGGAATCTTCCTGTTGGTCATCGTTCCAGGGGTCAGGTCATAGACCAGGTCTCCTTTCTGACAGGCTGATCAGCCAGACACTTGGTGCTAGCAACAGGAAATCAAGCATAAGCACAACAACCCAGCTAATCAGGAACTGCTGAGAGGAACGTAATTTAAACACATTTTGTCATTAGTATATTGGAAAGAGCTAAAAAAAAAGGCCAGAGGAATGAGCCAAGGATGAGTAGCACCAACTTCCTGGATCAGGAGCCCATTACCAGCATCAACCTTTCACGGGGCAACTTGCAGGAGTCTGCAATAAGGGTAATAAACAATAGACAATAATAAAAGTAATATAGGTCAATAAATCCTACTTTATTTCCTGTTATATTATGCCCTGTGAAAGCAGTTTGTGTTTTAGAGACATTTCTGCTGGGAATATTATGGTGGCGTTCTGTGGTGGGCAGGAAATACAACTTGTTATTAAGACCAGCGTGTCATTCAAATGTTTCCGGATTTGTTGCTTTCCCACCTCACGAACGAGAGCTGGTGCGGCCCTGCGCTCTTGTTGTCTTGTTGGTGGTAGTGGTGGATGGGGTGGTGGTTGTGACAGTAGTGCATGGGGTGGTGGTTGTGACAGTAGTGGATGGGGTGGTGGTTTTGATGGTAGTGGATTGGGAGGTAGTTGTTATGGTAGTGGATGGGGTGGTGGTTATGATGGTAGTGGATGGGGTGGTAGTTTTGATGGTAGTGGATGTGGTGGTGGTGGTGGTTGTGATGGTAGTGGAAGGGGTGGTGATTTTGGTGGTAGTGGATGTGGTGGTTGTGATGGTAGTGGATGGGGGTGGTTGTTGTGATGGTGATAGTGGTTGGGTTGGTGGACGTGAAGGTGGTAGTGGCTGGGTTAGGGCTTCTGATTGAAGTAGTGGTTGGAGTTGTGGCTGTAATGGTAGCGGAACGGGTGGTTGTTGTGATGGTGGTAGTGGTTGTGATGGTGGTATTGGTTGTGATGGTGGTAGTGGTTGTGATGGTGGTAGTGGATGGGGTGGTGGTTGTGATGGTAGTGGTTGGGGTGGTGGTTGTGATAGTGGTAGTGGTTGGGATGGTGGTTGTGATTAGTGGTAGTGGTTGGGATGGTGGTTGTGATAGTGGTAGTGGTTGGGATGGTGGTTGTGATAGTGGTAGTGGTTGGGATGGTGGTTGTGATAGTGGTAGTGGTT
Source organism: Cherax quadricarinatus (assembly GCF_026875155.1). Lineage (NCBI taxonomy): Eukaryota > Metazoa > Arthropoda > Malacostraca > Decapoda > Parastacidae > Cherax > Cherax quadricarinatus. The sequence continues at coordinate 38,834,576 of NC_069405.1, read as the reverse complement.
GGGATGGTGGTTGTGATAGTGGTAATGGTTGGGATGGTGGTTGTGATAGTGGTAGTGGTTGGGGTGGTGGTTGTGATAGTGGTAGTGGTTGGGATGGTGGTTGTGATAGTGGTAGTGGTTGGGATGGTGGTTGTGATAGTGGTAATGGTTGGGATGGTGGTTGTGTAGTGGTAGTGGTTGGGATGGTGGTTGTGATAGTGGTAGTGGTTGGGATGGTGGTAGTGGATGGGGTGGTGGTTGTGATAGTAGTGGTTGGGGTGGTGGTTGTGATAGTGGTAGTGGTTGGGATGGTGGTTGTGATAGTGGTAGTGGATGGGATGGAGGCTGTGATAGTGGTAGTGGCTGGGATAGTGGTTGTGATAGTGATAGTGGTTGGGATGGTGGTTGAGATGTGGTAGTGGTTGGGATGGTGGTTATGATAGTCGTAGTGGTTGGGATGGTGGTTGTGATAGTGGTAGTGGTTGGGATGGTGATTATGATAGTGGTGTGGTTGAGATGGTGGTTGTGATAGTGGTAGTGGTTGGGATGGTGGTTGTGATAGTGGTAGTGGTTGGGATTGTGACTGTGATAGTGGTTGTGGTTGGGATGGTGGTTGTGATAGTAGTAGTGGTTGAGATGGTGGTTATGATAGTGGTAGTGGTTGGGATGGTGGTTGTGATAGTGGTAGTGGTTGGGATGGTATTTGTGATATGGTTGGGATGGTGGTTGTGATAGTGGTAGTAGCTGGGATGGTGGTTTGGATAGTGGTAGTGGTTGTGATGGTGGTTGTGGTAGTGGTTGGGATGGTGGTTGTGATAGTGGTAGTGGTTGGGATGGTGGTTGTGATAGTGGTAGTGGTTGGGATAATGGTTGTGATAGTGGTAGTGGTTGGGATAATGGTTGTGATAGTGGTAGTGTAATAAAGTTGGTAGAATTACCGACAATATGTAAAGTAAAAGGACACAGGTGCAACTAATGCACCACGAACCAGTCAATGCAGGAGTTTACACTATACCCTGTGGAGGCTGTGACAAGATCTACGTAGGTGAAACAGCAAGAAACCTCGACACCCGCCTCAATGAACACATATACGCATGTAGGAACGACAACTTAAACAACGCCTGTGTACAACACCGAAATTCCACCAATCATCTTATGAAATTCAGAGACGCCCAATTAGTGATAAAAGAAACTAATTTCCGCACACGCAAGTGCCTTGAATCAGCACTGATCGCTGTTTCGAATACAATTAAACAAAACAACGGCAGCTTCACCATCTCCGAAGTCTTAGCAAGAATCCTCCTGAAAACAGTAAACCCTGCCGTCACATAGTCTCTCCTGTTATACTACACAAAGCACAGAGAGTGAACACTGAAACAACCTGCCTCATTCCAGTTTATATTTGTCCAACCTATTTTTATGTTACCCAAGTAATAGCTTTTATATCCTTTTACTCATGTACGAATTAATTGCTTTTGTCACTACCACTACTACTACTACTACTACCACTAGTGAACATCGGAATGGTACCTCACTAGTATTCACCTCACTCTGAGCCTTTTATACCCTCTGTGTCCATGTATTGTTTGTAATGGCTTGATAAAGCTCCTGGAGAGCGAAACGTTGCCACAATAAATGTCGCATTAGTTGATAGTGGTAGTGGTTGGGATGGTAGTTGTGATAGTAGTAGTGGTTGGAATGGTAGTTGTGATAGTGGTAGTGGTTGGGATGGTAGTTGTGATAGTGGTAGTGGTTGGGATGGTAGTTGTGATAGTGGTAGTGGTTGGTATGGTGGTGTCGTAGTGGTAGTGGTTGGGATGGTGGTTGTGATAGTGGTAGTGATTGGGATGGTGGTTGTGATAGTGGTAGTGGTAGGGATGGTAGTGATACTGGTAGTGGTTGGGGTGGTAGTTGTGATAGTGGTAGTGGTTGGGATGGTGGTTGTGATAGTGGTAGTGGTTTGGATGGTAGTTGCGATAGTGTAGTCGGTTGGGATGGTAGTTGTGAAAGTGGTAGTGATTGGGATGGTAGTTGTGATAGTGGTAGTGGTTGGGATGGTAGTTGTGATAGTGGTAGTGGTTGGGATGGTGGTTGTGATAGTGGTAGTGATTGGAATGGTGGTTGTGATAGTGGTAGTGGTTTTCGATGGTGGTTGTGATAGTGGTACTGATTGGGATGGTGGTTGTGATAGTGGTAGTGATTGGGATGATGGTTGTGATAGTGGTAGTGATTGGGATGGTGGTTGTGATAGTGGTAGTGGTTGGATGGTGGTTGTGATAGTGGTAGTGGATGGGATGGAGGCTGTGATAGTGGTAGTGGCTGGGATAGTGGTTGTGATAGTGATAGTGGTTGGGATGGTAGTTGTGATAGTGGTAGTGGTTGGGATGGTAGTTGTGATAGTGGTAGTGGTTGGGATGGTAGTTGTGATAGTGGTAGTGGTTGGGATGGTAGTTGTGAAAGTGGTAGTGGTTGGATGGTGGTTGTGATAGTGGTAGTGGTTGGGATGGTGGTTGTGATAGTGGTAGTGGTTGGGATGGTGGTTGTGATAGTGGTAGTGATTGGGATGGTGGTTGTGATAGTGGTAGTGGTTGGGATGGTGGTTGTGATAGTGGTGTTTTTCCAAGTGTTTCTGCTGGTGTTTGTGTGAGTGTCCAGGTGTTTGTGCTGGTGTTTTTCCAGGTATTTCTGCTGGTGTTTGAGTGTCCAGGTGTTTGTGCCGGTGTAATTACCCTTGTATAAGCTTGCATGTCACTGAATCCTTGTAGAGAAGTCCCTTGATCACTGTGAAAGGATCTTGATCCAAGTAGCTAAAGCAGCTTCCCCTTCTTCCAGATCGAACCTGATCACCTTCCATTATGAAATCAGCGTTTTCCGATATTGATAATAATTATATTATTATTATTATTACCACTATTATTATTACTACTACTATTATTACTGCTACTATTATTGCTACTACTATTAATACTACTACTACTATTACTACTGCTACTACTATTACCACTACTACTACTACTAGTACTACTACTACTACTACTACCATTAATAATTAATAATAATAATAATAATAATAATAATAATATTCTCCAAGGTTCATGGACTGATTATATCATCTTCATTTCACTACTACACTGCTGCCTCTATGTCTGACTGAAGAAGTCTAGTGTGTAGGTGATACCACCTACTACTGCTGCACCTCTCCTGCCTGCGGTATATAAGCTACATCTTCGCAGATATGCTGTATTCTTTTCAAGATTGATGGAGTAACCACATCGACTCAAGGCTGAGGGACTGATTACCTCAAACTCCCTCTGTTCTTCCCCATTCTCCTTTGTATGGACTGAGGAAGCCCCTATGTGGCGAAACGTTTCCTCAATAAAGATACCCTAGTGTTGCACATGTGTCTAATTTATCATCCATAAAGATACCCAACTGTTGCACATGTGTCTTAATCTTCCACCAATAATAATAATTTATCTCATTATCCAGCTTTCTGACAGCCAAAAGACTGTTATTACGCTACAAGACGGGCAGGCATCAAGAGCTTCAGACAAGTAGTGACTCAATGGAATTGTGGCAATAATTTATTCCTGACTTGCATATGGAAGGAGAAAGAATGAGAGGAAATGAGAAAGAATGAGAGGAAATGAGAAAGAATGAGAGGAAATGAGAAAGAATGAGAGGAAATTAAAAAGAATGAGAGGAAATGAGAAAGAATGTGAGAGAATGAGTGTGTGAGAATGAATATGAATTAATTTATGAAACTAGAATGATTTCCTGAATACTAGTTAAGAGTATGATTATCTGGCTTCCTTCCCTTCATGCTTCTGCTTAGAAGCATGAGAAGGACCTGCCTAGTATAGGCCTACTGGCCCATACTAGGCAGAACCTTCTCAAACCCAAACCAGTACTCAGGCAGATCTGACGATCCAAGGAATGCCTGTGTTCAACACCGAAATTCACACAACCATTTAATCGACTACAGAAACGCCAGACTTATCGCCTGAGAAAACAACACTCAATAACGCTTGCCCAACCTCTGGACGACGACCTACTTACACTAGTGGCAGGTCCCACTGTGATCCCGCCTCCTCCTGCTTCACCTCATCTGACTGCAGTATATAAGCCTCCTCTCTGGCCCTATGCTGCATTTACTACATGAGTGATGGACTGAACACATTGATTCCAGGTTCAGGGACTGATTACCTCAAACTCCTCCTCTCCTTACGCCTTTCTACTTTGTATTGGACTGATGAAGCACTGTATGGCGAAACGTTTCCTCAATAAAGATACCCAAGAGTTGCATATGTGTCTAATTTAACAATGTGTATAATTCTTCATCTTGTCTGTATTGCATACCATACATGTACAACAAGGTAATACTTCACTTTAAAATAGGAAAAGCTTATTACTGAAAATTGGCCTCGAATTTAAATTACTTTTAGTGGCAGTCGCTAGCAACTAAGGACGTGTCGAGTGTGCTCTCTACAGATTGAACCAAGATGCCCTCCATCGAGCAACTTTACCAACAGCTTAAGGAAGAGTTGAGGATGGCGAAGATGGAGATTCGGCGACTGATCGAGGAAAACAAGAAGATTCGTAGTAGTCCTCCTGTTTTGAGTCCTCAGGTCAAGAAGGGAAACTGGTCAGTGGCTGGACAGCATGGAACGAAGTTAACGATCAAGAAGACGAATGGAAAAGTAGAAACGATGAAGAAGAAAGAGACTGCTGTGGAAACATCTAATGCATTCTACGTGCTACCCGACGAATGTGAGTCGACTACTGGGAACGTCACGACGAACGACACCAAGGAAGGTAAGAATATTGTTGTTGTTGGGGATAGCCAAGTTAGGTACATGGATAGGGCGTTCTGCTTGAAGGACAGGAGTAGGAGACAGAGAGTTTGCTTTCCTGGGGCTGGGATGGAGGATATTGTTAGCCGTCTGGATGACATGAGAGGTAATGGGAGCAATCCTATTTTCTGTCTCAGTGTTAGAGGCAATGATGTTGGCAGACGTAGGAGTGAGGACCTGATTAGCAGGTATAGGTCAGCAATAGAAATAATTAGGAGGAAGGGTGGGAACCCTGTCATATGTGGTATTTTGCCAAGGAGAGGAGTTGGAAATGAATGGTTGTCCAGGGCAATTGGTGTCAATTGCTGGCTGGACAAATACTGTAAGGAAAATGCAGTAACATTCATTGACAACTGGGACCTCCTCTATGGGAGAAATGACATGTATGCCAGGGATGGGGTTCACTTATCTAGGTCTGGGGTGGGGGTACTGGCAACTGCAGTGGAGGGAGCTGTTAGGACTTTAAACTAGGAATAGTTAGTGGTATGGGTTTTGGCAGGAAAACAGTGAAGTCCCAGTGTAGTAATATAATGAGTTCTAGGGGAACTTGTAATAAGCAGAACGAGGTAGATATTGAAAAGCCAGTGACACTAGGTGATAAGGACAGTAATAGGTTTAGTAGAAAAACAGAAATTAGCAGGAAGGGTAAAGAGAAAGGAGATCTTTCAATGTATATTATGTTAATAGCCGTAGTGCTATTAGTGGACGAATTGAGATTAGTTGCTAGTGCAGGTAATATTGATGTATTTGCCATAGCTGAAACGTGGTTTAATTAAAAAAATCGGGACATGCCCGCAGAATGTCACATTCAGGGTTTTAAATTGTTCCAAGTAGATAGAAGCATCGGGAAGGGAGGTGGGGTGGGCATTGTATGTCCGAGATCGCTTGAACTGTTATAAAAACGGGTATTAAGTTTGAAGTAACACATACAGAGTCTGTTTGGATAGAATTTTCAGAGGGGCATGAAAAATTGATTTTAGGTGTGATATACCATCCCTCACACTTAGATATTTTCCAAGGGAGACTACTATGGGAGGAAATTGTTAAGGCCACAAGGCACGATAATGTAGTAATTCTATGAGACTTTAACTTTAGTCATATTGATTGGAATTTCTTGACTGGGAATTTAGAATCATACGACTTCTTAGAAGTAGTTCAGGATTGTTTTTTGAAGCAGTTTGTGACAGAACCTACAAGGGGAAATAACCTGCTTGACTTAGTTCTGGCAAACAATGAATCCCTTGTTAATAATTTAGAAATTTCCGAGGAACTTGGTGTTAGTGGCCACAAATCAATTACATTTAGCATTGAATGGAAGTATGATAGTAGGGATAACTCAGTAACAGTCCTAGATTTTCGCTTGGCAGATTACGATGGGCTTAGAGAACACTTATCATCTGTTGACTGGGGTAACGAAGAGAGCTATCAATATGACAGTTTTCTGAACACTATACATGCTGCCCAATGAACATTTATCCCGTATAAAGAAATTAGATTAAGCAGAAATGACCCAAAATGGATGAATACTAGGCTGAAATATCTACTAGGGCATAAGAAGGGAATTTATAGGCGTATCAAAAGAGGTGAGAGTCATCTTATGAATCAGTATATTGACATCAAGAGGGACATTAAAAAGGGGATAAGAAAAGCTAAAAGGGACTATGAAATTAAAGTTGCTAGGGATTCTAAAACTAACCCAAAAAGTTTTTTCCAGGTCTATAGAACAAAAGTTAGAGATAAGATAGGTCCCCTTAAAAATAACTATGGGCATCTTACTGACAAAGAGAATGAAATGTGCTCGATTTTAAATAATTATTTTCTCTCGGTTTTTACACAGGAAGACACTAACAATATTCCAGTAATTATTTTCACAGTGGGCTAGAAGAAGATAAATTATGTAACATCACAGTCACTAGTGAAATGGTTGTGAAGCAGATAGACAGACTGAAGCAAAATAAGTCACTTGATCCTGATGAGGTTTTTTCAAGGGTTCTTAAGGAATGCAAAATGGAACTCTGTGAACCATTAACTAACTTTTTAATTTATCTCTTTCAAACAGGTGTAGTGTCTGATATGTGGAAGATGGCTAATGTAATTCCTATTTTTAAATCAGGGGACAAGTCGTTACCGTCAAATTACCGCCCAATAAGCCTGACCTCAATTGTAGGCAAATTACTAGAGTCAATTATAGCTCAGATTATAAGAAGCCATCTCGATAAGCATAGCCTGATTAATGATACTCAACATGGATTCACGAGAGGCCATTCTTGTCTAACTAATTTATTAACTTTCTTCAGTAAAGCTTTTGAGGCTGTTGATCACGATAAAGATTTTGATATTATTTACTTAGATTTTAGTAAGGCTCTTGATAGAGTTCCGCACCAAAGACTGTTAAAGAAAGTGGCAGCTCATGGCATTGGGGAAAAAGTGCTCTCGTGGATCGAGTCATGGTTCACAGACAGGAAGCAGAGAGTGTCCATAAATGGGGTTAAATCCGAGTGGGGATCTGTAACAAGTGGCGTACCACAGGGATCAGTCTTAGGCCCGTTGTTGTTTATAATATATGTCAGTGATCTTGATGAGGGAATTACTAGTGAAATGAGCAAATTCGCCGATGACACAAAGATAGGTAGGATAACTGATTCAAACGTAGATATCAGGGAACTTCAGGAGGATTTAGATAAACTCAATACCTGGTCAGAAAGGTGGAAGATGCAGTTCAATGCAGATAAATGCAAGGTTCTGAAGCTCGGGAGTGTCCATAACCCTAGCACTTATAAGTTAAATGATGTAGAACTTACCCATACAGATTGTGAAAAGGACTTGGGGGTTATGGTGAGCAGTAACCTTAAACCAAGACAGCAATGCCTAAGCGTACGTAATAGGGCAAATAGATTATTGGGATTTATATCAAGAAGTGTAAGCAACAGAAGTCCAGAGGTTATACTGCAACTTTATACATCATTAGTAAGGCCTCACCTAGATTATGCAGCTCAGTTCTGGTCTCCATATTACAGAATGGATATAAATTCGTTAGAAAACATTCAGCGTAGAATGACTAAATTAATACATAGCATTAGAAATCTTCCTTATGAAGAAAGACTGAAGACTCTTAAGTTACATTCACTTGTTAGACGAAGAATGAAGGGAGACATGATCGAAGTGTATAAGTGGAAGATAGGTATTAATAAAGGGATATTAACAAGGTCTTGAGGATATCTCTCCAAGAGAGAACTCGCAGTAATGGATTTAAATTAGACAAGTTTAGATTTAGAAAGGACATAGGAAAGTATTGGTATGGAAATAGGGTAGTAGATGAATGGTTCAGAGAACCGACACGTTGATAAATTAGACACATGTGCAACTCTTGGGTATCTTTATTGAGGAAAAGTTTCGCCACACAGTGGCTTCATCAGTCCATACAAAGGAGAATCTTGAAGAACAGGAGGAGAATGAGGTAATCAGTCCCTCAGCCTTGAGTCGATGTGATCTGATCACGTCGACTGCTGCAGTGTTCTTCCTTTCTTATGTTCTTATGAATAGATATTATATCTTACTAGCATGAAACGCACTAAACTCACCTAACATAAAACTTCTTGGAAATAAAAATGGAAATAAAATACCGACACAATGGAAATATAAACACATAACCAGTATGATGTGATCCTTTTATTTACAACGTGTTTTTCTGTTTGTGACTTGATAAAGTCCACTGTGTGAGCGATATGTTGTCAATAGAGGATCACTTTATACTGCTTATGTGTTTATATTTCCATAAAACTTCATCTTGATGCCGAGGTTCTTCGTGTTTCTGTACAATAAATGAATATTTCCAGTGAGAGGAGATAACACAGGGCATCAACATTAGCTCTAGCAACGAGGGAAGGAAACACGCCATTACAGATCACCACATGAGATGGTGCAGCTGTTAGCAGGTAAACACCTCAGATGGCACAGCTGTTAGCAGGTCATCGACCCAGATGGTGCAGCTGTCAGCAGGTCAACACTTTGGAAGGTGCAGCTGTCAGAGGGTCATCTCTTTAAATGGTGTAAGCTTGTTATTCCAGAAAGTAGGCAACTCATTAAACTTCAGATGCTGCAGCTATCAGTGGAGCTTCACACCACATACGCTGTATCAGTGAGCATATAACAGATGCTGCATCTGCCAGTAGGGCGTCACACCACAGATGCTGCAGCTGTCAGTGGAGCTAAATTACAGATGCTGCATCTATGAATATATACCACAGACGCAGCAGCTGTCAGCAGAGCATTACAGTAAGCGCGCGTTGCGCCGAGTTCACTGCACGAAGTAGACAAACCGGGCCACACCACGTGCCAGACAAACTCGCTGGACGTCCCTTATCAATAGCCAACTCTAAATTAGCGACTACGAGCGGGCCCAAACATCGGGTCCTTCCTCTGATATACACCTCCAGTGTATATGCCTTCCTTATCGCACTCCCAATTATCACGCCAGGGGTCGAGTACTCTGCAAATGTTGATCTCCATCTCTGGCTATATTTGCTAATGACGGTCTTTAGTGGTCATTGGAGGAGGCGCTATGCGATGGGCCGGGGCAATTCAGCGGGAATTGCAGGGGTATTCCCCCGCTCCTCTCCCCTATAACCCCCACCACCCGTCTCCTATTGCCCTCGCTTACTTGCCCGTGGGTTCTCGATTAGATACGCCATGGCAGCAAGCGTCGAAGGATTCCACTCAATATGTCTCTCTCTCTGTTTGTCTGTCTGTCTGTCTGTTGTCTCTGTCTCTGTCTCTCTCTCTGTCTGTCTGTCTGTCTGTCTGTCTCTCTCTCTCTCTCTCTCTCTCTCTCTCTCTCTCTCTCTCTCTCTCTCTCTCTCTCTCTCTCTCTCTCTCTCTCTCTTCTCTCTCTCTCTCTCTCTCTTTCTCTCTCTCTCTCTCTCTCTTTCTCGGATGAAGATCAGGTTTATCATAATTTTTCGTTGGGGTTTACCGTTTATTTCCACTACTTCCGGTCACTCGGAGAGTAAACAGTGCAAAAGAGAGAGAAGTCAGTTACCATTTGTTAAAGGCTCTTGTCGGTAGATAGTCGACTTGTCCACATCTGTTTCTACCTGCATGGCGCTGCCTCTACGCTGGTCGCTACTAGGTCCACTTTCTCTCCCTGCTCCAAGAGCTCTATCGTATTTCTCTTAAAGCTGTGTATGGCTCCTGCCTCCACTACTTCGCCCTACTGTTTCCCTCACTTCCGGACAAATCTAAGGCTAAAGAAATATTCCTTACATCCCTGTGTGTGTACTCACCTATTTGTAGTTGCAGGGGTCGATTCATAGCTCCTGGCCCCGCCTCTTCGCTGGTCGTTACTAGGCCTACTCCCCGTCATGCTCCATAAGCTTTATCGTATCTCATCTGTACTCGCCTCTTTATGGTTGCTGATGTTGAGTCATAGCTCCTGCCCCCCCCCCGCGCGTGTGTGTTGTTAAGCGAAAGGAGAGATTCTTTTTGGTCTTCTCCACTTCTTGAAGTGAATGACCCGTACAGTTTTAGCGCCTCGTATATAAGAGTGGTAACCATGCGTGTGTAGCACCGACTTCCGTCGCTGACTTTCTCATACAACCGTCCCTCCAGGGAGGTTCCTTAATGATGATGAGGGGCTCTTGATCTAGGGAATTGGATCTGTGCTCCAGTTCCCTGAACTAAGCCTGAATTCCTCCCCCCACACACAGGCGCTGTATAATCCCTACGGGTTTAGCGCTCCCCATGATAATTATAATATAATAATAATAAATAATAGTAATAATAATACTAATATTAATAGTAATTCTCGTACACAACGACGACAGTTGTAACAAATATAACAGCAGCAGCAACAACGACAAGAACCACAACGACATGAACCACAACGACGACAATTGTAACACTTAGCAGCAGCCACAACGACACAACCATTGTAACAACTACAAACATATTAATAATTACAAAGACCACAATTGTAACAACAACAATCAGCAACGACGACACCCAAAGAAATGACAACAATTATAACAACGACAATTACAGCCACATCCATCATTATCAGTTTTCTAAAAGACGACCTTTGAGCATCCCTTGAGACAGGTGAAGAGCTCTTGATCCAAGGGACCGGAGCAACCCCCCCTCCCCTCCCCTCGGTTCGAACCTGAATGCTTCTCGTTCCCAAGGCGCTGTCTGGAACCTGACTGATTAATACAGTAAAGCTACAGCAGAGCAGCTGTAGCTTTACTGTATTATACAGTCCAGTTCCCAGGTAATGCAGAACGTTGCATTATTATATATATATATATATATATATATATATATATATATATATATATATATATATATATATATATATATATATATATATATATAAATATATATATATATATATATATATATATATATATATATATAATATATATATATATATATAATATATATATATATATATATATATATATATATATATATATATATATATATATATATATATATATATATATATATATATATATAATATATATATATATATATATATATATATATATATATATATATATATATATATATATATATATATATATATTTATATATATATTGTGCATTTCAAGAGAAATGCAATACTAAGTTGAATAAAAACTTCGTTACAATACGGATATATTACAACGCCTCTGTAATGCAACACTGATATATGACGCCGCTGAAATACAACACGGTTATATTATACCCCTGTAATATAACAGGGTTGTATTACAGGGGTATAATAATACAACAGGGTTGTATTACACCCCTAGCAGTTACAGCTGAACACAGCTTTGAAGTAATATATTCATACAAGCGTGCAGTGTTACCAGACACCCAGTTGTTAGCACTTGAGTAAATTGCTAGCTCATCTAAGTGCAGTGATGCCAACGCCATCTTGAACCACCTCTCAGCTTGTGTGGGGAAAACACAACGTTTTTGCTCATATATGTAAGCGATACCTTTACGGTGTTAAAAAACTAGGGTTGTCCCTATCTGAGAGAGGAAGTCCCACACGAGACAAAAACGAGGTAGAATGGTACTTTGTATTTTTTTGACGTACACCCGAGGTCCTCTTTAGTGGACTACACAGCAATGAGGAGAACGCACAAGTATTTATACTAATAGGTGAGTTGAGGTATATAAATAACTGGAATGCTGAATATATATGTATATATATATATATATATATATATATATATATATATATATATATATATATATATATATATATATATATATATATATATATATATATATATATATAATATATATATATATATATATATATATGTATATATATATATATATATATATATATATATATATATATATATATATATATATATATATATATTGTTATGGATTTCAAGGTACTTTGTGTTACCTCGTTTCAATGTGTACCGCAGTTCGTGCCATTCGTAGATTCGTGGTCCAGTTAAATGGTTTTCTAAAATACATTTGAAGGTTTCGTGGCCATTGTGGGTAATTGGAGAATACCGCTGATGCTGTGTCCATGTAGAGTTATTGCGACAACGTGTTGATATAGGATTGGATATTCAGTTCTGTGTAATGGAATTATGGTGGCTGGTTTGCGTTCAATATGAAAATTCAATATGTTTGGCTGTATTGCTTTGAGATGCTTGTGTGTGTGTGTGTGTGTGTGTATGTGTGTGTGTGTGTGTGTGTGTGTGTGTGTGTGTGTGTGTGTGTGTGTGTGTGTGTGTGTAAGTGTGTGTGTGTGTGTGTTCAAAGTAATACCCCAGAACACACACACACACACAAACACACACACACACACACATGCACACACACACACACACACACACAACACAATAAATAATTCAGGACAAGTGCTGGTATCGAATTTCTGGCGTTGAGCGGAGAGAGGAAGCAAAGTGATGTGTAAAAACATGCATTACCAATCATTTAATATTGACACTGGCGTGATGGAAGACTCGTCGCTTCATTTGCATTTTCAGGAGCTGGAAGAGCCACTTTTTTAGCCTCGATTGTTCTCTGTTTAGTCTTGTTAAAATTGTGTCTTGTATCAGACAATATTCAGTTTTTATTGATTTGGACACCACACACGCAAACACACACACACACACACACACACACACACACACACACACACACACACACACACACACACACACACACACACACACACACACACACACAAGCACGTAAATAAACTAGAGTAAGTGCAAAGTTTTGCAACAAGACTAGTCCCAGAGCTAAGGGGTATGTCCTACGAGGAGAGGTTAAGGGAAATCGACCTGACGACACTGGAGGACAGTAGACATACGGGGGACATGATAACGACATACAAAATACTGAGAGGAATTGACAAGGTGGACAAAGACAGGATGTTCCAGAGATGGGATACAGTGACTAGGGGACACAGTTGGAAGTTGAAGACACAGATGAATTACAGGGATGTTAGAAAGTATTTCTTCAGCCACAGAGTAGTCAGGAAGTGGAATAGTTTGGGAATCAATGTAGTGGAGGCAGGATCCATACATAGCTTTAAGCAGAGGTATGATAAAGCTCACGGTTCAGCGAGAGTGGCCTAGTAGCGACCAGTGAAGAGGCAGGGGCCAGGAGCTAGGACTCGACCCATGCAACCTTAGCTAGGTGAGTACTAGGTGAGTACACACACACACACACACATACACACACACACACACACACAGAGAAAGTGCAAAGGTTTGCAACAAGACTAGTCCCATAGCTAAAAGGTATGTCCTACGAGGAGAGGTTAAGGGAAATCGACCTGACGACACTGGAGAACAGGAGAGATAGGGAGGACATGATAACGACATACAAAATATTGAGAGGAAATGACAAGGTGGACAAAGACAGGATGTTCCAGAGGTGGGACACAGCAACAAGGGGAGACACAGTTGGAAGCTGAAGACACAGATGAATCACAGGGATGTTAGGAAGTATTTCTTCAGCCACAGAGTAGTCAGGAAGTGGAATAGTTCGGGAAGCGATGTAGTGGAGGCAGGATCCATACATAACTTTAAGCAGAGGTATGATAAAGCTCACGGCTCAGCGAGAGTGACCTAGTAGCGACCAGTGAAGAGGCGGGGTCAGGAGCTTGGACTCTACCCCTGCAACCTCAACTAGGTGAGTACAACTAGATGAGTACACACACGCTCTACACACTACACACACACACTACACACCACACCTTACACACCACACATTACACAGCACACACTACACACTAACACATGCTACACACTGCATGCCACTCACTATCTCAGGAAAAGGGAACAAGAGTGGGAAAAGATGCTAGATGAGTTTAACAATAAAATGGAGGAAAGGATGACTGTATAGAGCAAGAATTCGGAAATACAAGCTGCAGCTGCAGAGGCTAGGATACTGAGCCCAGGAGAGTAATTGAAAATGCTGAAATGGGATATAGAGATGAAAAGCAGAACGGATATGGCATCAGTAACAGAAACATCAGCAACCAGCGAGAGGACTGAAGGAACTGAAGGAGATAAACCATATGGAGGCCCTATCAGACCACCTTGGGGTCAAGGAAAAATCGAGGAGTGAAAGTAGTATACCAGTGGGTACAGGGACAGCAGACAGAGAGGGGATTGAAGGAAAGAAAGGAGACAGGTCTTTTGTAGAGACACTCTCGGGCCATTGAGAGATCCAGGAAATGTTAAGGAAAGCAACAAGAGAGATGCTTAAATCGGATCCTGAGATACGAAGGGAAGTGCAATAGGAGGATGAAAGGGAGAGGTTAATCTTTGTTTATGGGCTTCAGGAGGCTGAAGGGACAACATATGATGAAAGAAATCTGGGAGGAAAGAGAGATTGAAAGTATCGAGAATATGACAGAAGAAGACATTACTCAGCTGACAAATTTTCAGAGAATAGGGGGATACTCAAGGGAAAGAAACCGTCCAGTCAAATTGATTTTCATGTCAGGAATATTGCGAAACAGGCTCCTACAGCAGAAACCACGACTAAGGGGCTCATCAACTTACAAGTGGGTGTACCTTGACGATGACAGAACATGAGAAGAATTACAGAAACTAAGTGGATACAAAGATGCAAGGGGGCAGGAAAGAGAGACAAGGATAGAGATGGGCAAGGGAGCCCAGACTCAGAAGGACCAGAAAACACAACCCTAATCAGAACCACCCACAGAACACTCTCAACCCCCAACAACCCCACTGCAACCTAACAAATTAGCCCAGAACAACCCACACTCAGCTCCTACAACCCCCACACTCCTTAACACAATCTCCATCTTCACAGGTGGAGCACCTAGAAAGGAATGAGATACAAGATAACGAATATGGCTTCAGGGAAGGGAAGTCCTGTGTCAGAAACCTACAGAAGTTTCAAGACAAGATGACAGAAGTAAAGGAGTCGGAGTGAGGGTGGATAGACTGCATTTTCTTCGACTGTAAGAAGACTTTTGTCACAGTTCCACACAAGTAATTAGTACAAAAGCTAGAGAAGTAGGCAGGAATAACAGGATCAGAGAATACATGGCAGAAAGGAAACAACGAGTGGTGGTAAGTGACGAGGTGTTAGAGTAGACGCCTGTGACGAGTAGGGTTTCACAAGGGTCAGTCCTAGGGCCGGTGCTGTTTCTGGTATATATGAATGACATGATGGATGGGATAGACTCAGAGATGTTCCTGTTTGCAGACAATGTGAAGCTAATGCTGAGAATTCATGTGAATGAGAATCAGGTAGGACTACAAAGTAATCTAGACAGGCTGCAAGCCTGGTCCAACAACTGGTTCATGAAGTTTAACTCCCCCAAGTGCAAAGTCATGAGGACTGGGTAAGGTAAAAAAAAGATCGCAGACAGAGTACAGGCTAAGGGGCCAAAGACTGCAAACTTCACTCAAGGAAAAGGATCTTGGGGTGAGTATAATACCGAACACATCTCCTGAGGCTCATATCAGTTACATAACTGCTGCAGCATATGGGCGCCTGAAAACCTGAGAATAGCGTTTCGACACCTAAGTAAGAAATCATTAAAGACTCTGTATACCGTGTACGTCAGGCCCATATTGGAGTACGCAGCGCCAATAGGCACCCACACCTGATCAAGCACGTGAAGAAATTAAAGAAAGTGCAAAGGGGTATGTCCTGTGAGGAGAGGTTAAGGGAAATCAACCTGACATTAGAGGACAGGAGGGATAGGGGAGACATAATGACTTCTAAAATACTGAGAAAAATTAACTAAGTGGATTGGGACAGGATATTTCAGAGATGTGACACACCGACAAGGGGTCACACCTGAAAGTCGAAAACTCAGATGAGTCACAGGGATGTTAGGAAGCATTTCTTCAGTCACTGGGTTGCCAGGAAGTAGAACAAGATGGAAATTGATGTAGTGGAGGCGGGATTCATACATAGCATTAAGATGAGATACGATAAAGCTCTTGGAGCAGGGAGAGAGTGGACCTAGTAGCGACCAGCTGTGAATCGACCCCTGCAACCACATATAGGTGAGTAACACACACACACACACACACACACACACACACGCACGCAACAAAAACACACACACACACCACACACACACACACACACACACAACACACACACACACACACACACACACACACACACACACAAACACACACACAACACACACACACACACACACACACCACACACACACACACACACACACACACACAACACACACACACACACACACATGAACATGCACTCACAATTGCCTTTAAGCTGATCCACTTCACTTTCATAGAATTATCTGCCTACAAATACCTTATTTATCTACATATTATAGTAACCTCCATCCTCCTTCCCTCCAATGATTCCTCCATTTATTACTGAAACCTCTAGTTCTCCCAGCACTCTGGTCTCGGGTGCACTCTAGTTCTCCCAGCACTCTGGTCTCGGGTGCACTCTAGTTCTCCCAGCACTCTGGTCTCGGGTGCACTCTAGTTCTCCCAGCACTCTGGTCTCGGGTGCACTCTAGTTCTCCCAGCACTCTGGTCTCGGGTGCACTCTAGTTCTCCCAGCACTCTGGTCTCGGGTGCACTCTAGTTCTCCCAGCACTCTGGTCTCGGGTGCACTCTAGTTCTCCCAGCACTCTGGTCTCGGGTGCACTCTAGTTCTCCCAGCACTCTGGTCTCGGGTGCACTCTAGTTCTCCCAGCACTCTGGTCTCGGGTGCACTCTAGTTCTCCCAGCACTCTGGTCTCGGGTGCACTCTAGTTCTCCCAGCACTCTGGTCTCGGGTGCACTCTAGTTCTCCCAGCACTCTGGTCTCGGGTGCACTCTAGTTCTCCCAGCACTCTGGTCTCGGGTGCACTCTAGTTCTCCCAGCACTCTGGTCTCGGGTGCACTCTAGTTCTCCCAGCACTCTGGTCTCGGGTGCACTCTAGTTCTCCAGCACTCTGGTCTCGGGTGGACTCTAGTTCTCCCAGCACTCTGGTCTCGGGTGCACTCTAGTTCTCCCAGCACTCTGGTCTCGGGTGCACTCTAGTTCTCCCAGCACTCTGGTCTCGGGTGCACTCTAGTTCTCCCAGCACTCTGGTCTCGGGTGCACTCTAGTTCTCCCAGCACTCTGGTCTCGGGTGCACTCTAGTTCTCCCAGCACTCTGGTCTCGGGTGCACTCTAGTTCTCCCAGCACTCTGGTCTCGGGTGCACTCTAGTTCTCCCAGCACTCTGGTCTCGGGTGCACTCTAGTTCTCCCAGCACTCTGGTCTCGGGTGCACTCTAGTTCTCCCAGCACTCTGGTCTCGGGTGCACTCTAGTTCTCCCAGCACTCTGGTCTCGGGTGCACTCTAGTTCTCCCAGCACTCTGGTCTCGGGTGCACTCTAGTTCTCCCAGCACTCTGGTCTCGGGTGCACTCTCAAGCTGTGTCTCGTACACCCCTATATACTTCCATTTTCTGTAACTTCTCTCCTTAATCTCCCAGTAGTACTGTATCATCTGTAAACATTATATGGGATTTATCATTTTCAAACCATGCTTCTCCCTAACACTCTAGTAATAACTTCTTTTAAAGCCCTATCTATAAATAACAACAAAAAGGCACAATACCGTGACTGGAACATTACACAAATAACCCGCACACAGAAGAGACAAGCTTATGATGACATTTCGGTCTGACTTGGACTATTTACAAGTCACACTTACACACGGAGGTGAGGGAGCCAGTATCTGCAGAAGAGGGGAACAAGAAAGGGGAAAAGACAGGTGTTTTAAGTAGCAATATGTATTCCTATCAGGCTTACTATTATCATTCTTTTAAATGCTTTTTTTGCATATTTCATCAACTTTCTAACCTACTGTATACTTTTCCTGCACTAGCTACATATCTAAGCTATTTTAAGCCTTTTTTAAATCCATTACTGCAAGAGGCAGTCCCTTGAAGAATGAGACACTTGTGCAGCATTTGGGAATCTTTACTGAGAAAACGTTTCGCCAGCCAGTGGCTTCTTCAATCCAGTACAGAGAAGGAGAGTGGAATATGACCAGGAGTTTGAAGTAATCAGTCCCTCAGCCTCCTCAAACTTCACATCTTCCACCGTTTGTCTCTATATAGGAATGAAGAAGCCACTGACTGGCGAAACGTTTCCTCAGTAAAGAATCCCAAATGTTGCACAAATGTCTTATTCTTCAACTTATCGGTTTTCTAAATCTTTTATATCACATCGTTTACCCCCTTGTCTAAATATTGCTCACTTGTGTACTGAAACGTAAACATTTGACCCCCACATCAATTTCTATTTAAATCCACTTATTTCTGTGTCCTGTACTGGGTGTACTCAACAAATTTATTCTATGGTTCTTATCTCAATATATTTGTCTCCATAATGTAATTCTCTCTTCTTCCCTTATGCAGAAGAATTATATTTTTGGTCTATAAATCATTAAGTTTCTCTTCTTCCATACACTGAACGAAGTACACAAACCGTTCCAATATTTTACGCAGTTCTCCTTTCAGATTGACTGGAATTAATTCCAGTCAGTCTGTTTTCCCACTTGCAGTATGCTTACTGATTCATCTCTCTCTCTCTCTCTCTCTCTCTCTCTCTCTCTCTCTCTCTCTCTCTCTCTCTCTCTCTCTCTCTCTCTCTCTCTCTCTCTCTCTCTCTCTCTCTCTCTCTCTCTCTCTCTCTCTCTCTACGTACAAAAAATATAACCAGCTTCTAAAATCCTACTTTCATTCCACACAACGCAATTCTTGTAAATAAAAAAAAAATACTGGTAGTGCAGAATTCTTCTAAATTCAACGTTTCGAGCAAAGCTGGTCTTTATCAAGCATCAGCCTTGGGCGAAACGTGTTAGTACAAAGATACCCTTCAGTGTCCTCATTCCCACTTGTTGGTCTTTACCACTGTCTACCAACGCAATTCTTCTTTTCTAATTTATTTTCCCTTATTCTGTTTCCACAATTGTTCACTCGACAATACTGCTGATGTCCTTTAGTTTTCGTTCTTTCAGATATACTTTGAGTTATACTTTACGTATTTCTTTTAGCTTCATCCCAGAACCAATTCTAACAGAATAAACCTAACCAATCACTAATAGAATAAACTTATTGTTAAGAAATGATGAGTTACAACGTATGAGGAACAGCTTGGCAACTTGTAGGTTCAGTGATGTTGTCCCGGCCCGAGTCTTCTCCAGATGGTGACCCGGTGTCTGGATAGCTTAATAATAATAATAATAATAATAATAATAATAATAATAATAATAATAATAATAATAATAATAATAATAATAATAATAATAATAATAACATAATATCTTTATTTACTACAAGTACACGTACAAGGTATACAGGCCTAGCTGACATCTGTGACATACTATTATATAGAAAGCCCCTTGTTATGCTGAGCATTTCGGGCAAATTAGGTTAGTGGCCCAGGATGCGACCCACACCACTCGACTAACACCCAGGTACCCATTTTACTGATGGGTGAACATAGACAACAGGCGTAAAGAAACACGCCCAAGGTTTCTACCTTACGCTGTAGGCTTCCTTAAATAGATTTCAGAAGTGAATATTGAGATTGGTGGGGATAATGTGATCAGTCCACCAGCCTTGAGGCGTTATAGTTCTCAGGTGGTCAGTCCCTCAGTCTGGAAGTATGCAACACAATAGTCATGCACAATGTGATAGCTAAATTATGCCTAGTTTGGGTGAGGATAGCCTGATAGAACTTGCAATTTATTAATGAAATCTTGCAGTATGGTGCTGGAAAAATTGATTTTTTGCAGTTGCAGCAGCAATGTGAACTTGACTTAGAGAAGAAAATGGCGAGAAAAGCGATAACACAATAAATGAGATATAAAAAAAGGACCATAGATAGGAAAGAATAACGCATGACAGCATAAAGTAAGGAAAAGTCAAAGGAAAATGCAATGAAGAGTGGAAAAAATGCAAATAGGAATGCAGACAGTGAACAAAAACAAGTGGGAACTGAGACATGAAAGAATAAAGTAAATAAAAGCACAGTCTGGAAAGGACAAAGCAAATAGATACAAGGATAAGAGAGGATAAATAAAAATAAATGCGTCGATTCTTTTACCAGCCCCATTGATTGCTCCTTCCCATAACCACTTTAGCTTTCATTTTAGCTTTCTCCTCCCTTTCCCTTCTTTCCAAACTGCCTCTATAACCCTCCTCCTCACCTTTTTTCTCCTGGAGGGTAAAGGAGGAAGGTCTCGCGTGCGAGTCCACAATTTTCAATCTTAAAGTCTGTAGTTTGACGGGTGTCTCTGGTTCAGGAGACAGGGCGACTGCTGTTGCTGCTGCTGCTGCTGCTGCTGCTGCTGCTGTTGTTGTTGTTCCTGCTGCTGCTGCTTCTGCTGCTGTTGTTGTTCCTGCTGCTGCTGTTGCTACTTCTAGATATGTACAGTTTGCCTAGAGGTTTCTAGAGACACTATGTACTCTTCCTGCGTTGAAGCGTTACAAAGGTGACGTTGTTGCACTCTGCAGTGTGTGTGTGTGTGTGTGTGTGTGTGTGTGTGTGAAGTAGGCATCAGTGTGCATGTAAGAGAGCTCATGTATAAGATCTGTGTTCGGGTTTATGCATGTGTATACAATCATGCCTGCCAGTATAAGATCATCCGTGCATGCGTGTATACATAAATCATGTATGCCCGTGAATTTATAGTTTACATTGAAACATACGTACACGTCTTAGCACTCGCGGTCCCACTATTTGCGTCCCTGAACTCACGCTCACTGCACTCGCGCTTTCCCGTACTCGAACTCCCGCACTCGCGCACTAAACTACTAAAAAGTAGCACAGTGCTAATGCTACACAATTTTCAAAGAGACGTATTACAGACGCTTGGATTCCACAAACGCCTCATAAAAAATGCAGGGACATTCCTTTGACACCTGTGTCTTGAGATTTACAAGGTGTCACCATTACAGTGGTGACGTAGACCGTGCAGCAGCAGGGTGGGATACCTTGCGTGACTGTGATCTAAAGCCATACCTTAAATTCCTGTTATTCTTACCCAAGCTTACTTTTGTGTCAGGAGTGATTGACTTCTCTACCTATAGTATTTACCTTCATCCTGCCCTTCCCTCTACCTGCCTACATACCTACCTACTTATCTAACTACCTGCCTGTCTACCTATATGCTTACCTACCAACTTACCTACCTACTGATGTACCTACCTACCTCTTTAACTACCTATTTACCTACTTATCTATCTACCTACCTAGCTACTCACCTACGTTAGTACGTACCTAACTCCCTACCAACCTACTCACCTACCTACCTACCTACTTACCTACCTACCTACCTACCTACCTACCTACCTACCTACTTACCAACTACCTACTTATCTACCTACTTACCTACCTACCTACCTGCTTACCTACCTACTCTCCTACGTAAGTACGTACCTACCTCCTACCAACCTACTCATCTACCTACCTACCTACTTACCTACCTACCTACTTACCTACCTACCTGCTTACCTACCTACCTACTTACCTAATTACCTACCTATCAACCTATCTAGTTATCTACCTACCTACTTACCTACCTACCTACCTGCTTACCTACCTACCTACCTACCTGCTTACCTACCTACCTAATTACCTAGCTATCTAACTACCAACTACCTACCTAACTACCTACCTACCTACCTACTTACCTCCATATTAACATACCTTGAATATTTGTTAAAGTTATACTTGGCTTTTATATTTAACTTGACTCACACCGGCTTTTTCCATTGTCTTACCTATTCTGACCTTTCCTGACCTATCCAATGTTGACCTATCTTTGCCTATCCTGGCCCATTTTAGCCTATTTTGGGCTACCTGTTTTGAACTATTCCCCAGTTGCCTAAACCCGACCCACTGCTGGACCCGCAGTGGAATATCGAACCAGGACACGAGGAGATTATATGCCACGAAGCCAGGCCAGCCCACACCAGGCCAGCCCACACCAGGCCAGCCCACACCAGGCCAGCCCACACTAGGCCAGCCCACACCAGGCCAGCCCACACCAGGCCAGCCCACACCAGGCCAGCCCACACCAGGCCAGCCCACACTAGGCCAGCCCACACCAGGCCAGCCCACACCAGGCCAGCCCACACCAGGCCAGCCCACACCAGGCCAGCCCACACCAGGCCAGCCCACACAAGGCCAGCCCACACCAGGCCAGCCCACACCAGGCCAGCCCACACCAGGCCAGCCCACACTAACCCAGCCCACACCAGGCCAGCCCACACCAGGCCAGCCCACACCAGGCCAGCCCACACCAGGCCAGCCCACACACAGGCCAGCCCACACCAGGCCAGCCCACACCAGGCCAGCCCACACCAGGCCAGCCCACACAAGGCCAGCCCACACCAGGCCAGCCCACACCAGGCCAGCCCACACCAGGCCAGCCCACACAAGGCCAGCCCACACCAGGCCAGCCCACACCAGGCCAGCCCACACCAGGCCAGCCCACACCAGGCCAGCCCACACTAGCCCAGCCCACACCAGGCCAGCCCACACCAGGCCAGCCCACACAAGGCCAGCCCACACCAGGCCAGCCCACACCAGGCCAGCCCACACCAGGCCAGCCCACACCAGGCCAGCCCACACAAGGCCAGCCCACACCAGGCCAGCCCACACCAGGCCAGCCCACACCAGGCCAGCCCACACTAGCCCAGCCCACACCAGGCCAGCCCACACCAGGCCAGCCCACACCAGGCCAGCCCACACCAGGCCAGCCCACACCAGGCCAGCCCACACCAGGCCAGCCCACACCAGGCCAGCCCACACAAGGCCAGCCCACACCAGGCAAGCCCACACCAGGCCAGCCCACACCAGGCCAGCCCACACCAGGCCAGCCCACACTAGCCCAGCCCACACCAGGCCAGCCCACACCAGGCCAGCCCACACTAGCCCAGCCCACACCAGGCCAGCCCACACCAGGCCAGCCCACACCAGGCCAGCCCACACCAGGCCAGCCCACACCAGGCCAGCCCACACCAGGCCAGCCCACACCAGGCCAGCCCACACCAGGCCAGCCCACACTAGGCCAGCCCACACCAGGCCAGCCCACACTAGGCAAGCCCACACCAGGCCAGCCCACACCAGGCCAGCCCACACCAGGCCAGCCCACACCAGGCCAGCCCACACTAGGCCAGCCCACACCAGGCCAGCACACACCAGGCCAGCCCACACCAGGCCAGCCCACACCAGGCCAGCCCACACCAGGCCAGCCCACACCAGGCCAGCCCACACTAGGCCAGCCCACACCAGGCCAGCCCCCACCAGGCCAGCCCCCACCAGGCCAGCCCACACCAGGCCAGCCCACACCAGGCCAACCCACACCAGGCCAACCCACACCAGGCCAGCTCACACCAGGCCAGCCCACACTAGGCCAGCCCACACCAAGTCAGCCCACACCAGGCCATCCCACACCAGGCCAGCCCACACTAGGCCAGCCCACACCAGGCCAGCCCACACTAGGCCAGCCCACACCAGGCCAGCTCACACCAGGCCAGCCCACATTAGGCCAGCCCACACCAAGCCAGCCCACACCAGGCCAGCCCACACCAAGCCAGCCCACACCAGGCCAGCCCACACCAGGCCAGCCCACACCAGGCCAGCCCACACCAGGCCAGCCCACACCAGGCCAGCCCACACCAGGCCAGCCCACACTAGGCCAGCCCACACCAGGCCAGCCCACACTAGGCCAGCCCACACCAGGCCAGTCCACACTAGGCCAGCCCACACCAGGCCAGCCCACACCAGGCCATCCCACACCAGGCCAGCCCACGCCAGGCCAGCCCACACTAGGCCAGCCCACACCATGCCAGCCCACACCAGGCCAGCCCACACCAGGCCAGCCCACACCAGGCCAGCCCACATCAGGCCAGCCCACACCAGGCCAGCTCACACCAGGCCAGCCCACACCAGGCCAACCCACACCAGCCCAGCCGGCCAGCCAGTTCACCAATCAATTAGTCTAACTCTACAACTACATACAATTGCCTACGCTCATGCACGCCAATATAGCACCTACATCTTTCCAACAATGTATCAAAAAATATTATATTATATATATTTATATATATATATATATAATTTTTTTTTTTTTTATTATCACACGGCCGATATATATATATATATATATATATATAATATATTTATAATTATATATATATATATTAATATTATATATATATTATATATATATAGTATATTATATATATATATAAGTAGAATGTACACTAAAGGAAGAAGAGCAACATGTTAGGGGTGACAACCCAGACTCTGCAGTTGACCTACTGAGTCAAGCCGGAAAGTGTAAAGACAGTCTTGGCTGTCTTCCAAAACTGGGTGGAGGAATATATGGATAGAAAGGATTAATGAGTAAGACATGTGATATGACTGGGTATGTTTAATGTGGAAATGTTTCGCCTCCTCAATGTGCTTCTTTAGCCGAATACGGAGATGAGTTGAACAATGGGGGCAGCCAAAGCAGGGGACAGCGAATATGAGTGAATCAGTCCCTGAGCCTAAAATAGTGTTCAGCTTCACAGCCTCGAGGATGTGCAGCTGAACACTTAATTAACAAGGATACGCGACTGATCACAATATTACTTTAAGGCTTAGGGACTGATCATCAGCAACTTACTTCTCCACTATTGCTGCTGTCTATGTCACCTCAGTATTAGACTGAACAAGTTTAATAAAATTATAAAACTTGAATACCCAAATAGTGCACTTATTTTTTTTTTACCTGGAAAACGCAAAGTCTCGATCCTCAGTAAGAGACTGAACCCTCTGGCTTCTCAGACGAGACTGAAGAACACAGCGACCCGGGTGAACGGTTGTGTCTGAGGTCATGACTCTTCACTCCCGTATGAGATGGAATATTGATCCTCCTGCGTCACAGTTGTTCACGTCTTATTCGATAACCCTCAGCCATGTTTGTGCAATATTAGTAAGGCCAGGCAAGCTTACTAAGCAAGTTGGACGCAAAATATAAAGTTGTGTACACGTAAATTTACAGAAATATGACCATCGGTGCACAAGAAAAGCAAAACGGAAAGTATAGGAGAGAAAGAATGGGAGGAAGGGAGCAGGACTATTTCCACTGCACACCTACACGCAACCAAATACAAACTATAACATTAACTTGTTACAGAAGGTTACAAGTATATCTGAAGCTGCCATCAAGTTCATAGATCTCCAGGAATAACTCGCCGGAGCGTACACAGCCTCCTGCTGGTGCTTGATAATTACTGTCTCGTCGTCCCACCCAGGAGGACAGGTTCCTTTCACTGTCAGTCAGTTGCTACATCAATAAGAGCCTGGCTACAGCCCAGTGTTATGCAGAGAGAAAAATTATATTTCTCCTGCCACAGTAGCAATCCTGGTACTTGCCCTAATGGAATCATGTTATAGTCATGAAAAATGACAGACAACTGGAATGAAAGTAGGCTTGAGTATCCAGTCTGGCTGATAATAAAATCTGAGTTTTTTTTTTTTTTTTTTTTTTTTTTTGAGTCAACTTTGCAGGTCTACTGATCACAGGGAAACAGATAACCTCAACAAGTACAAACATTTAGATCATCAGTGCCATTTTGTCCCAGTATAACTGGAAACCCTTGGTTCTTGGGAAAAAGGGAAAAGATGTTTACGTTTAAAGATCTTGGCTCCAGGTTCACCAAAGCTACAGAATTTTCTTGGAGAAGAAAATCTGTAACTTCCTCAGTGAGAGACCCTAAGATTTTTCCCTTAAGCCCCAGTATGGTTCTGTCGGTCAGTTTATTGCTGAATATATTACTGAAAAGGATCCCAGAAGGAAGTCGAAATATACAGATAAGTCAACCTCCTTTGTTTTTGTCTCCCTGTGGGTTATAATTGAGCACACGGAATAGGAGGGGAAATGTTTTCCTGGGTAGAGGCATGGCTGACAAATAGGCAGCAGAGAGTTTGCATAAATGGGGAGAAATCAGAAGGGAGGCACGTCACAAGCGGTGTTCCTCAGGGGTCAGTGTTGAGCCCGTGTTGTTCACAATTTACATAAACGACATAGATGAGGGAGTAAATAGCGGCATAAGCAAATTTGCTGATGACACCAAAGCAGGCCGTCCACTTCATTCTAATGAGGACACTAGAGCACTCCAGGTTGATTTGAATAGACTGATGCAATGGTCGGAGAAGTGGCAGATGCAGTATAATATAGACAAATGCAAAGTTCTAAATGCTGGACAGGAAAATAACCATGCGACATATAAACTAAATACTGTAGGTCTTAATACTACTGATTGCGAAAAGGATTTAGGAGTTCTGGTTAGTAGTAATCTAAAACCAAAACAACAGTGCATTAGTGTTCGCAATAAAGCTAACAGAATTCTTGGCTTCATATCTGGAAGTATAACTAATAGAACTCCTCAGGTTGTTCTTCAAATCTATATATTCTTGTTTAGGCCTCATTTAGACTATGCTGCTCAGTTCTGGTCTCCGTATTACAGAATGGATATAAATGCTCTGGAAAACGTACAGAGGAGGATGACAAAGATGATCCCATGTATCAGAAATCTTCCCTATGATGACAGACTGAGGGCCCTGAATCTGCACTCTCTCGAAAGGCGTAGAATTATGGGGGATATGATCGAGGTATATAAATGGAAAACAGGAATAAATGAAGGGGATGTAAATAGCGTGCTGAAAATTTCCAGCCAAGACAGGACTCGCAGCAATGGTTTCAAGTTGGAAAAAATCAGATTTAGGAAGGATATAGGAAAGTACTGGTTTGGTAATGGATGAGTGGAACAAACTCCCGAGTACAGTTATTCAGGCTAAAACGTTGTGTAGTTTTAAAAATAGGTTAGATAAATACATGAGTGGGTGTGAGTTGGACCTGACTAGCTTGTGCTGCTGGGTCTGGTGCCGTGCTCCTTCCTTGAGTGGAGGTGACCAGACTGGGTGAGCCATTGAGCTAATCCGAGGGGGGGACATGGACCTGCTCCGCATGGGTCAGTAGACCTGTTGCAGTGTTCCTTCTTTCTTATGTTCTTATGTTCAATATCGGCTATGCCTGGGAACAGTTGGTCTCGGAGCATGAGAAGGTACTTGTACCTCCTCCCGTGGGAGACGTAGGTCTCACGACATTCCCAAGACAGGGAGCCAAGGCCGGGTCACCATCTGGAAAAGACCAGGGCCGGGAGCGTACCGGCGAATCAAGGAGGAGGAAGGAGGCGCAAGGTATTCCAGCCTGTCCACTCCTATTGTCCGTACACTGCTGTGAAATATTTCATCCAGCAAATTTCCATCGACTACATTAGAGGTTTTTAAAGTTCTTGAAGCCACGGAACTCATTTGCTAGAGAAAATAACCATACTTTTTCGAAGATATACATATCGTTGATAGAAGACAAATGGGATGTTACAACCTGCTTGTAATATACACTAACTGAAGTAATGCTTTCAGTCAGTGCATCATTCCCTCATGAAGTTCAGCACATTTTTCTTTCATAATAGTCTGCTCCTTCATGTTTCATGTAAGGATAATAAATACAAAGATGTCTTAGTAATTTTGCTTAGATCAAACTACTGATACTCACTACCTGCTGATATTAGATACACTTTCTTGATAAATATTTATTACCAATGTAGATAAATCTTCGCTAAATTTCCATTTTTTTTTTTTTGTATTGGTATTTAAAAGTCTAAAGTCGTACATTTTTTCGTGTTCTTCCGTGTTCACACACGACGAAATAAAGTAGACGAAACAGCAGTTGCAACAGAATTTTTTTTTCTCTTGGTTTCCCCTTTGCTCTCAATTTACATTCATTTACCAGTTTACAACCAACAATCCTTGAACAAAATGGAATAAAAATAGTTTTTAGAAATAGTAATATATTCTCAAATATCAGAAAACTTCAGAAAGACTACCAACAGTAATGAACAAAAGAGCAAAGGAAAAAATATACAATTCAACCTCTCATTAGACAGGAAGGTGGCACTATATATATGTTTATAATACTTGCTCAATTTTTTTATAATTATATTGTCAAAAATTAAGCCAAGGAAACATTAAGACAACCACTGTCAGAGAACTAGTAAGGGGCACACAGGCAGACAGTACACCCACCACTGCCGAAGTCAACATTATACGCTGTGGAGGATGTGACAAAAAGTATGTTGGTGAAACAGAAAGATCTCTGGATCTGAGAACACGTGAAGGACCAAAATATTGCCTGTGTTCACCATAGGAGCAAGACAAGTCCACCTCAAGAAGGTTGGAGAAGCCAAGCTACTTGTTCGTAAAGATGACCTACACTGTCGAAAGTGATGAGCGGCAGCCATGACAGCAGGAACCAGCACCATCGCACAACAGACCGGTATTTATAACGTTTCCAAAGTTTTGGCAAACCGATTACTTCCCATCCTGGATTATGTGATTAGATGACACCAGCCAGCGAGCCTGCTGCCGCTTCCATAAGTGAGAGGAAGACCTGGCTAGCTTAAGATAACACAGATAACACTGTACCACGAAACACTGCACCATTTAACACTGTCTTGATACTGTCAGTATCACCATACCCGTTCTTCACTAATAACCTAACCTGATATATCAGTAGGACCAGTGTTTTATCATCAGCTGTGTGTAACAACAGAAACTCCCGTTTCCTACTGTAACTTCATGTAAGCACCACACAATGCCAATGGATGTCCAAGATAATCACCCCACGTTGTATAAGTTGCACTGATATTAAAAAAAAAAAAAATAAGCAGAAAAGAGGTTACGGAATCTTCTCATCTCTCTCTCTCTCTCTCTCTCTCTCTCTCTCTCTCTCTCTCTCTCTCTCTCTCTCTCTCTCTCCTCTCTCTCTCTCTCTCTCTCTCTCTCTCTCTCTCTCTCTCTCTCTCTCTCTCTCTCTCTCTCTCTCTCTCTCTCTCTCTCTCTCTCCTCTCTCTCTCTCTCTCTCTCTCTCTCTCTCTCTCATGATCTAACTGAACCCTAACTGATCTGGGTTTGAAAACTTTGGTCTACCGCTAGAATGTATGTCGCCTAGCACGGTTTTCCCATCAGAAATCGCTGAGAAACATGACAACCCGACACATTTCTATGGTCTATACATCGCTACAAAGTATGCCACCCAGCACACATTTTTCTTAGAAATAATGATGATAAATTGCTTGCGGTAGAGGCGAGTTC
>NC_069405.1:38785045-38800045 GCF_026875155.1 Cherax quadricarinatus | reverse complement strand
GATCATTTTCACCCGTGTTTTAAGGTTCCTTGTGAGATCATTCTCCCCCCGTGTTCAAGGTTCCCTTGTGAGATCATTTTCACCCGTGTTTTAAAGGGTTCCTTGTGAGATCAATTTTTCACCCGTGTTCAAGGTTCCTTGTGAGAATCATTTTCACCCGTGTTCAAGGTTCCTTGTGAGATCATTTTCACCCGTGTTCAAGGTTCCTTGTGAGATCATTTTCACCCGTGTTCAAGGTTCCTTGTGAGATCATTTTCACCCGTGTCAAGGTTCAGTGTGAGATCATTTTTCACCCGTGTTCAAAGGTTCCTTGTGAGATCATTTTTCAACCCGTGTTCAAGGTTCCTTGTGAGATCATTTTTCACCCGTGCTCAAGGTTTCCTTTTGTGAGATCATTTTCAACTCCGTGTTCAAGGTTCCTTGTGGAGATCATTTGCACCCTGTTCAAGGTTCCTTGTAGAATCATTTTCACCCGTGTTCAAGGTTCCTTGTGAATCATTTCAACAACCGTCGCTCTAAGGTTTCCTTGGTGAAGATCATTTTCATTTTCACAGCCGTGTTCAAGTTGCCTTGTGAGATCATTTTCACCCGTGTTCAAGGGTTCCCTTGTGAGATCATTTTACACCGTGTCAAGGTTTCCTTGTGAATCATTCTCTCCCGAGTTCAAGGTTCCTTGTAAGGTCATTTTCACCCTGTTTCAAGGTTCATTGTGAGATCATTATTCACCGTGTTCAGGTTCCTTGTGAGATCATTTTTTTTCACCCGTGTTCAAGGACCTTGCGAGATCAATTTTCAACCCGTGCTCAAGTCCTTGTGAGATCATTTTCACGCCGTGTTCAAGGATCCTTTGAATCATTTCACCCGTGTTTTCAAGGTTTCCTTGTGAGATCATTTTCACCCGTGTTCAGTCCTTGTGAGGGATCAAAGCACACACACACCGACAGAACAATAACGTTACGCCTATACAGTAGTCTCAATACTCGAAGACGTAGCACTCTACACACTAGCTACTCTATCAACACACACCTGCTTCGCTCTGACTGTCTCAATGCGTTCTTATCATAGTAGGGATACGACATCCATTATCTATTCACTTCAACAGCTCTTATACTAGCAAGGAGCGTAGGTATTATCACTGAGACTGCCTCCTATGCACACAAATTGATCCATTCTACCTCACTGATTCTCAGTGTCCCCGTACTATAACTAACAACAGAGACTTCCGAGTCTTATCCTCACCGTATGGTATCTATCTGCACCATGTGTATATGAGAATTATTGGATATTTAATGGGGGACTTACTGCGCATCTGAAGTGTGAATGAACAGGTGAGTCTCTCACTGTTCTCTAGTCTCAAACCGTATATCGCTACCAATCTATTGAAGCATCTTTTTATAATAAACGGGGCACGACATATAGCGGTGTAAAAAGCGTATTGAGCATGTATTACAGTGGAGACACTGCTCACCGACTCATTAACATAAGAGTCACCATGTTATATGTGGTGAGAGAGAGGACATATTTGGAGACACACACAGGGTTGCACATTACCCACACACAATCTAGGATATGATTCAGATGTAGGTACTTTAGGGCTTAGCGTGGTATGGAGCTATGCGCACAGGACAACGTGGAGAAGATCAATATATGTGCAGCACAGGATAAATAAATCACACAGGTGAGATGGCATTGACGAGTAAACACACAGGATTCTGTTAGACACACTAAGATGATAAGAGTGTCAGATATAGACAAGATTGGTGAAGGGGATTTTACACATGTCTCTCTCACTATACGAGTTGGGGGAATGTGGTTGAGTTGTGGGCTACCACACATACGCGAGAGGGTGATTGGGGAAGTGGGGAGGAGAGAGTGGGATGAGTAAAGGGGGGGATGTGAGATAGTGAGTGCTTGAGGTTGGTTATGAGTTGTACACCAATATAATATCTAGTGAATATTAGAGATACAGATCACACACATACTACCAAAGAGAAAAATTAGGGGATTGGGAGGGGGGGGTTGATGGGGAAAAGGGGGATGGAAGGGGTGTGATGGGATGGATAAAGGGATTGTGGAAGGGGTGTGATTGGGATAAAGTGATTGGGAAGGGGGTTATGGGGATAAAGGGGTTGGGGGAAGGGGTTGTTGGGGATAAATGGTATTGGGAAGGGGGTGTGATGGGAATGATAAAAGGGGATTGGGGAAGGGGTTATTGGGGATAAAGGGATGGGGGGGTTGATGTGGGTGTTATGGGGTATTAAAGGGGGATTGGAATGGGTTGATGGGATATAAGGTTATTGGGTAATGGGGTGTTATGGGGATAAAGGGGGATTGGTATGGGGTGTTATGTTGAAAAAGGGGTACTTGGGGAATTGGGTGTTATGGTGATAAATGGGATTGGTGAATGGTGAGATTTGTATAAATGTTTCAAGGTTCCTTGTGAGGGATAAATTTTTCACCCGTTTCAAGGTTCCTTTGAGATCATTTTCACCCTGTTCAAGGTTCCTTGTGAGATCATTTTCACCCTTGTTCAAGGTTCCTTGTGAGATCCATTTTCACTCCGGTTCAAGGTTCCTTGTGAGATCATTTCACGCCGTGTTTCAGGTTCCTTGTGAGATCATTTTTCACCGTGTTCACGGTTCCTTGTAGATCATTTTCACTACCCGTGTTCCAAGGATCCTTGTGAATCATTTTCACCCTGTTCAAGGTTCCTTGTGAGATCATTTTTCAAACCCGTGTTCAAGGATCCCTTGTGAGATCATTGTCACCCGTGTTCAAGGTTCCTTGTGAGATCAATTTTCACCCGTGCTCAAGGTTCCTTGTGAGGTCATTTTCACCCGTGAGTCAATGTTCCGTTGTGAATCCTTTTTACCCGTGTTTCAAGGTTCCTTGTGAGATCATTTTCACACCGTGGGTTTATAAGGTTCCTTGTGGAGATCATTCTCACCTGCGTGTTCAAGTTTCTTGTGAGATCATTTTCACCCCGTGTTCAAGGTTCTTTTGAGATCATTTCAACCCTGTTCAAGGTTCCCTTGTAATTCATTTTCACAACACACGTGTTCAAGTTCTTTGTGAAGATCATTTTCATCACCCGTGTTCAAGGTTCCTTGTGAGATCATTCTCACTCCGTGTTCAAGGTTTCCTTGTGAGATCATTTTCACCCGTTGTTCAAGTTCATTGTGAGAATCATTTTCAACGCCGTTTCAAGTCCTTGTGAGATCAATTCACACCGTTTTCAAGGTTCCTTTATGGTGAGATCATTTCACCCGTTGCTCAAGGTTCCTTGTGAGATTCATTATCACAGCCGGTGTTCAAGGTTCCTTGTGAATCAATTTCACCCGTGTTTTCAAGGTTCCGTGTGAGATCATTTCACCCGTGTTCAAGGGTCCTTGTGAGACATCAATTTTCACTCCGTGCTCAAGTTCCTTGTGAGATCTTTTCCAATCCCGTTGTTTCAAGGTTCCTTTGTGAGATCATTTTCACCTGTTCAAGGTTCATTGTTGAGATCAATTTTACACCCTGTGTTCAAGTTCCTTGTGAGATCAATTCTCCAGTCCGTGTACAAGGTTCCTTGTAAGGTCATTTTCACTACCGTGTTCAAGGTTCATTGTGAGATCATTTTGGCACCCGTGTTCAAGGTTCCTTGTGAGATCATTTCCCACGTGTTCAAGTACCTTGCAAGATCATTTTTCACGCCGTAGCCAAGGTTCCTTGTGAGATCATTTTCACCCGTGTTTTCAAGGTTCCTATTGAAGACACATTTATCACACCGTGTTCAAGGTTCCTTGTGAGATCATTTTCAACCCGTGTTCATGTGATCCTTTGTGTGAGGATCATTTTCACACTCCGTGCTCGGAAGGTTACCTTGTTGTAGATCATTTTCAACGCCGTGATCAAGTTCCTTGTGAGATCATTTTCACCCGTGTTCAAGTTCCTTTAGATCCATTTTCACCCGTGTTCAAGGTTCTACGAGATCATTTTCACACCGTGTTCAAGTTCCATGTGGAGATCATTTTCAAAAACCGTGTTCAAGGTCCCCCATTGTGAGATCATTTTCACCCGTGTTCAAGGTTCTCTTGTGAGATCATTTCAAACCCGTGTTCAAGGTTCCTTGTGAGATCATTTTCACCCGTGTTCAAGGTTCCCTTGTGAGATCATTTCACCCGTGTACAAGGTTCCTTGTGAGATCATGTCACCCGTGTTCAAGGTTTCCTTGTGAGATCATTTTCACCCGTGTTCAAGGTCCTTGTGAGATCATCTTCATCACCCGAGTTCAAGGTTTCCTTGTCAAGGATCTTATCCCAACCCGTGCACAAGGTTCCTTGTGAGATCATTTTCACTCGTGTTCAAGGTTCCTTGTGAGATCATTATCACCCGTGTTCAAAAGGTTCCTTGTGAGATATTTTGCACCCGTGTTCAAGGTTTCCTTGTGACTCAATTTCACCCGTGTTCAAGGTTCCAAGGTGAGACCATTTTCACCCGTGTTCAAGGGTTCCTTGTGAGATCATTTTCACACCGTGTTCAAGGTTCCTCCTTGTGAGCCCATCATTTTCACCCGTGTTTCAAGGTTCCTTGTAGATTATTTTTCCACCCATGTTCAAGTTTCCTTGTGAGATCATTTTCAACCCGTGTTCAAGGTTCCTTGTGAGATCATTTTTCACAAATCACCCAGTGTTCAAGGTTCCTGTGTGAGATCATTTTCACCCGTGTTTCAAGGTTCCTTGTGAATCATTTTCACCTCGCGTTCAAGTTCCTTGTGAGATCAGTTTCATTCACGCCGTGTTTTCAAGGTTCCTTGTGAGATCATTTTCACTCCGTGTTCAAGGTCTTCCTTGGGATATCATTTTACACCCGTGTTCAAGGTTCCTGTGAGATCATGCACCTTGTCAAGGTTCCTTGTGAGATATTTTCACCGTGTTCAAGGTTCCTTGTGAATCATTTTCCCCACCGGTGTTCAAGGTTCCTTGTGAGATCATTTTTTTTTCACACCTTGTTCAAGGTTCCTGTGAGATCATTTTCACCCGTGTTCAAGTTTCCTTGTGAGATCATTTTCACCCGTGTTCAAGGTTCCTTGTGAGATTCATTTTCCACCCGTGTTCAAGGTTCCTTGTGAGATCATTTTTCACCCGTGTTCAAGGATCCTGTGAGATCATTTTCACAACCGTGTTTCAAGGTTCCTTGTGATATCATTTTCACCCGTGTTTCAAGGTTCCTGTGAGATCATTGTCACCCGTGTTCAAGGTTCCTTTGTGAGATCATTTTCACCCGCTCAAGGTTCCTTGTGAGGTCATTTTCAATAATCACCACCACAGTGTTCGAATGTTCCTTGTGAGATCCTTTTTCACCCGTGTTCAATGTTTCTGTGAGATCATTTTCACACCGTGTTCAAGGTACTTGTGAGATCATTTTCACTGACCGTGATCAAGGTTCCGTGTGAGATCATTTTTCAACCGGTTGTTCAAGGTTCCTTGTGAGATCATTTTTCTCTCCTGTGTTTCAAGGTTCCTTGTGAATCGATTTTCACCGTGTTTTCAAGATTCCTTGTGAGATCATATCAACCCGTGTGCAAGGTTCCTTGTGAGATCATTTTCACCCGTGTTCAAGGTTCCTTGTGAGATCATTTTCACCCGTGTTCAAGGTACCTTGTGAGATCATTTTCCAACCCGTGTTCAAGTTCCTTGTGAGATCATTTTCACGACCGTATCAAGGTTCCTTGTGAGAACATTTTCACCCGTGTCCAAGTTCCTTGTGAGAACATTTTCTCCCCGTGTTCAAGGTTCCTAGTGAGATCATTTTCACCCGTGATCAAGGTTCCTTGTGAGATCAATCTCAACCGTGTTCAAGGGTACGTTGTGGAGATCAATTTTCACCCGTGTTCAAGGTTCCTTGTGAGAATCATTCTCACCCGTGTTCAAGGTTTCCCTTGTGATATAATTTTCAACCGTGTTTCAAAGGTTCCATGTTGAGATCATTTCAACGCCGTTTATCAAGTTTCCTGTGTGAGAACCATTTTCACCCGTTGCTCAGGTTCTTTGTGAGATCATTTTCACCCGTGTTCAAGTTCCTTGTGAGATCATTTTCACCCGTGATCAGGTTCCTTGTGAGATCATTTTCACACCATGTTCATGGTTTCCTTGTTAGATCATTTCACGGTCCGTGTTCAAGGTTCCTTGTGAGATCAATTTTTCACCCGTGTCAAGGTCCTTGTGAGATCATTTTCCACCAGTGTTCAAAGGTTCCTTTTGAGATCATTTTCACCCGTGTTCAAGGTTCCTTGTGAGATCATTTCACACCCGTGTTCAGGGTCCCATTGTGAGATCATTTTGGGGGGGGGGGCCCGTGTTCATTCAAGGTTCCTTGTGAGATCATCTTCACCCGTGGTCAAGGTTTTCCTTTGAGATCATTCTCTCCCGTGTTCAGTCCTTGTTAATCATTTTCACCCCTGTTCAAGGTTCCTTGTGAGATCATTTTCATCCAGTGTTCAAGGTTCCTTGTGAGATCATTTTCACCCGTGTTTCAAGGTTCCTTGTGAGATCCAATTTCCACCACCGTTGTTTCCAAGGTTCCTTGTGAATCATTTTCACCCGTGTTCAATGTTCCTTGTGAGATCATTTCACACCCGTGTTCAAGGTTTCCTTGTGAGATCCTTTTCACACCGTGTTCGAGGTTCCTTGTGAGATCAGTTTCAACCCGTGTTTTCAAGGTTCCCTTGTGAGATCATTTTCACCCGAGTTCAAGTTTCCCTTGTAGATCATTTTCACCCGTGTCAGGTCCTTTGAGATCATTTCACACCGTGTTTCATGGTTCCGTTGTGAAGATCATTTTCACCCGTGTTTAATTCCTTGTGAGATCATTTTCACACCGTGTTCTAGGTTCCATGTGAGATCATTGTCACCTCTTGTTCAAGGTTCCTTGTGAGATCATTTTCAATCCCGTGTTCAAGTGTTCCTTGTGAGATCATTTTCACCCTGTTCTAAGGTTCCTTGTGAAATCATTTCACCCTGTTCAAGGTTCCTTTTGAGATCATTTTACACCCGTGTTCAAGTTCCTTGTTAGAATCATTTTCACCCGTGTTTTCAATGGTTCCTTGTAGATCATTTCAACACGTGTTCAAGGTTCCCTTGTGACAAATCATTTCCACCCTGATCAAGGGTTCCTTGTGAGAATCATTTTCAACCTGTTGTTCAAGGTTCCTGTTTCAATCATATTCACCCGTGTTCAAGGTTCCTAGTGAGATCATTTTCACCTGATCAAGTTCTTGTGAGATCATTTTCACCCGAGTCAAGTTCCTTGTGAGATCATTGTTCACCCGTTGTTCAAGTGTTCTTTGTGGAGATCATTTTCACCCGTGTTTTCAAGTTCCTTATTAGATCATTTTCACCCGTTGTTCAAGGTTCCTTGTGAGACCATTTTCACCCTTTTTCAAGGTCCCTTGTGAGAATCAATTTCACCCGTGTTCAAGGTTTCCTTGTGAGATCATTTCCAGCCCGTGTTCAAGGTTTCTTGTGAGATTCATTTTCACCCGTGTTCAAGTTCCTTGTGAGATCATTTTCACCCGTGTTCAAAAGTTCCTTGTGAGATCATTTTCACCCGTGATCAAGGTTCCTTGTGAGAATCATTCTCACCCGTGTTCAAGGTGCCCTTGTAGAGATCATTTTCACCCGTGTATCACGGTTCATTATTAGATCATTTATTCACCCGTGGTTCAAGGTTCCATGTTGAGATCATATTCCACGCCTGTTCAAGGTTTCCTTGTGAGATCATATTCACCCGTGTTCAACGTTCCTTGTGAGATCATTTCTCGACCGAGTTCAAGTGAGTCGCGGTTATGTATAGATTCATTTTCTGCACCCGTGTTCAAGGTTCGTTGTGAGGATCATTTTCACTCCGTGTTTCAAGGTTCCTGTGAGATCATTCTCACCCGTGGTTCCAAGTTTCCTTGTGATATAATATTCACCCGTGTTCAAGGTTTCTGTGAGATCATTTTCACCCGTTTCAGGTTTCTTGTGAGATTCATTTTTCCACCCCGAGTTCAAGGTTCCTTGTGAGATCATTTTCATACCCGTGTTCAAGTTGTCCTTGTGAGAACATTGTCCACCCGTTTTCAAGGTCCTTGTGAGATCATTTTACCCGTGTTCAAGGTTCCTATGTGAGATCATTTTCACCCGAGTTTCAGGTTCCATGTGAGATCATTCTCACCCGTTTTCAAGTTCCTTGTTATATAATTTTCACCCGTGTCAAGGTTCATTGTTAGATCATTTCACCCTGGTGCCCGTGTTCAAGTTCCCTTGTGAGATTCATTTTTTCACCCGTGTTCAAGTTCCTTGTTAGATCATTTTCACCCGTGCTCCAAGTTCCTGTGAGATCATTTTTCACCCGTATCAAGGATCCTAGTAGATCATTTTCACCCGTGTTTCAAGGTCCTTGTGAGATCATATTTCACCCGAGTTCAAGTCGCTGTGGAGATCATTTTCACACCGTGCTCAAGGTTCTTGTTGAGATCATATTCACCCGTGTTCAAGTTTCCTTGTGAGATCATTTATCACCCGTGTTTCAAGGTTCCTTGTGAGATCATTCACCCGTGTTCAAGGTTCCTTGTGAGATCATTCTCACTCCGTGTTCAAGGTTTCCATGTGAGATCATTTATCACCCGTGTTCAAGGTTCATGTGAGATCAATTCACCCGTGTTCAAGGTCCCATGTGAGATCATTTTCACCCGTTTTCAAGGTTTCCTTGTGAGATCATTTTACACCCGTGTTCAAGGTTTCCTTGTGAGATCATTTTCACCGCGTGTTCAAGGTTTCTTGTGAGATCATTTTCACCCGTGTTTCAAGGTTCCTTGTGAGATCAATTTTCACCCGTGTTCAGGTTTCCATGTGAGATCATTCTCCACTCCGTGTGTACAAGGTTCCTTGTGAGATCATTTTCACCCGTGTTCAATGTTCATTGTGAGATCATTTTCACACCGTGTTTCAAGGTTCCTTGTGAATCATTTTCACTAACCCTGATCACGGTTCCTTGGTGAGAATCATTTATCACCCGAGCTCAAAGTTCCTTGTGAGATCAATTTCATCCCGTTTTCAAGATCCCTTGTGAGATCATTTTCAACCCGTGTTCAAGTTTCCCTTGTGAGATTCATTTTCACTCCTGTGCAAGGATCCTTGTGAATTCATTTTCACACCTGCTCAAGGTTCCTTGTGAGATCATTTTCCACCCGTGTCCAAGTTTCCTTGTGATATCATTTTCACCCTTGTTTCAAGGTTCCATGTGAGATCATTCACCCGTGTTCAAGTTCCTTGTGAGATCAATTCTCACCCCGTGTTCAAGGTTCCTTGTGAGATCAATTTTCACACCCGAGTTCAACGGTTTCATTGGGAGACAATTTCACCACACCCGTGGTTCAGAGGTTTCCTGTGAGATCATTTTCCACTCCGTGTTCAAGGTTCTTTGTGAGATCATTTTCACCCGTGCTAAGTTCCTTTTGAGATCAATTTCACACCGTGTTCAGGTTCCTGGATCATTTTTCACCTGTTCAAGGTTCCTTGTGAGATCAATTCCGCCCGAGTTCAAGTTACACCTTGTGAGAATCAATTTCACTCCGTGTTCAAGGTTTCCTTGTGGAGTCATTTTCACCCGTGTTCGAAAAGGTTCCTTGTGAGATCATTTTACCCGTGTTCAAGGATCCTTGTGAGATCATTTTCACCCGTGTTCAAGGTTCCCTTGTGATGATCATTTCACCCCGTGTTCAAGTTCCTGTGAGATCAATTTTCACCCGTGTTCCAAGTTCCTTGTGAGATCATTTTCACCCGAGGTTACAAGGTTCCTTGTGAGATCATTTTCATACCCCGTGTTCAAGGTTCCTTGTGATATCAATTCTCACATCCGCCGTGTTCAAGGTTCCTTGGTGTACAAGATCATTTTCACCCGTGTTCAAGGTTCATTGTGAGAACATTTTCACCCCATGTACAAGGTTCCTTGTGAGATCATTTTCCATTCACATCCTGTTCAAGGTTCCTTGGTGAGTATCATTTTCACCCGTGCTCAGGTTCCTAGTGATCATTTCACTCCTGTTCAAGGTCTCCATGTGAGATCATTTCACCCGTGTTTTCCAAGGTTCCTTGTGAGATCATTTTCACCCGTGTTCCAAGGTTCCTTGTGAATCATTTTCACCCGTGCTCAAGGTTCCTTGTGAGATCATTTTTCACCCGTTTCAAGGTTTTCCCTTGTGAGATCATTTTCACCCGTGTTCCAGGTTCCTTGTGAGATCATTTTTCACCCCGTGTTCAAGGTTTCTTGTGAGATCAATTCTCACCTCTACTCCTGATCGAAGTTCCTTGTGGATCATTTTCTCCCGTGTTCAGTTCATTTGTGGAGATCATTTCACCCGTGTTCAAGGTTCCTTGTGAGATCATTTTCACGCCGACGTTCAAGGTTCGCATAGTGAGAACCATTTTCACATAACCGTGGCCAAGGTTCCTTGTGAGATCATTTTCAACCCGTTGTTCAAGGTTCCTTGTGAGATCATTTTTCAAACACCGTGTTCAAGGTTCCTTGTGAGATCATTTTCCCCCCGGATCAAGTCCTTGTGAGATCATGCTTTCCACCCCCGTGACATCAAGGTTCCTTGTGAGATCATTTTCTCACCCTGTTTCAAGGTTCCTTGTAAGCGATCATTTTCACCCGTGTTCAAGGTTCCTTGTGAAGATCAATTTTCACCCGTTTTCAAGGTTCCTTGTGAATCATTTCACACCCGTGTCAAGGTTCTTGGAGATTCATTTTCACACCGTGTTCCAAGGTTTCCTGTGAGATCATGTTTCACCCGTGTTCAAGTTTCCTTGTGAAGATCAATTCTCACACGTGTTCATGGTTCCTTGATGAGAACATTTTCACCCGTGGTTCAAGGTTCATTGTGAGATCATTTTCACCCGTTCAAGGTTTCCTTTGTGAGATCATTTTCCCCCGTGTTTCAAGTTCCTTGTGAGAATCATTTTCACCCGTGCTTCAAGTTCCCTTGTGAGATCATTTTCAAACTTCCGTGGTTCAAGTTTCCTTGTGAGATCCTTTTCACCCGTTTGTTCAGGTTCAATGTGAGATCATTTTCACCCGTGAT
This sequence comes from Cherax quadricarinatus, assembly GCF_026875155.1. Classification (NCBI taxonomy): domain Eukaryota; kingdom Metazoa; phylum Arthropoda; class Malacostraca; order Decapoda; family Parastacidae; genus Cherax; species Cherax quadricarinatus. The sequence goes on along the minus strand of NC_069405.1, from coordinate 38,788,935 downwards.
CAAGGTAATCCTTGAGAATCATATTTTTACGACCGTCGTCTCAAGGAGCGTATCCTTGTGAATTCATTTTCACAAACCGTGTTCAAGGTTCCTTGTGAGACATCATTTTTCACCCTGTTCAAGTTCCTTGTTGAGTTCTTTTCACACCGTGTTCAAGTTCCTTGTGAGATCATTCTACACGCCTGTTCACGGTTCCTTGAGAGATCATTTTCAAACTCCGTTGTTCAAGGTTCATTGTGAGATCATTTTTCATCACCCGTGTTTCAAGGTGTCCTTGTGAGATCATTTTCACCCGTGTATCAAGTGTTCTTGTGAGATCAGTTTTCACCTGCGTCTCAGTTCCTTGTGAGATCTTTTTCACCTGAGTGTTCAAGGTTCCTTGTGAGATCATTTTCACCCTTGTTCAAGGTTCCTTGTGAGATCATTTCCCCGTGTTCAAGGTTCCTTGTGAGCTCATTTACCCACCCGTGCTCAAGGTACCTTGTGAGATCATTTTTCCCACCCGTGTTCAAGGTTCTTGTGAGATCATTTTCACCCGATGTTCAAGTTTCCTTGTTGAAATCATTTTCACACCGGATCAAGGTTCCATGTTGAGATCATTTTCACCCGTGTTCAAGTTCCTTGTGAGATCATTTTCAATCCCGTGTTCAAGTATCCTTGTAGATCAATTTTCACACCGTGATCAAGTGTTCCTTGAGAGATCATTTTAAGTTGACTTTATTTCACCTATATATAGTGCACTGATTTTCTGTTTTAATAAAAATATGAAATCAAAACACCGTATTAATTCTTTTAGCGATTCTACCATGAGCCACAATTGTTAATCTTGATGCTACAATGTTGTTTCCTTGATATGCTACACAATGTGTATCGTTGCGTGCAAACAATGTGTTATCTTGGTGCTAAAATGTGTTATCTGACATCTACAATGTGTTTCTAACTTGTGCTAAAATGTGTATACTGTGCTACAAAGTGTTATCTTGTGCTAAAATGTGTTATCTTGTGCTACAATGTGTTATCTTGTGCTAAAATGTGTTATCTTGTGCTACAATGTGTTATCTGTGCTAAAAGTGTTTATCTTTGCTACAATGTGTTTATCTTGTGCCTACAATGTGTTATCTTGTGCTAAAATGTGGTTATCTTGGCTAGCAATGTTTTATCTTGTGCTACAATGTGGTTATCTTGTGCTACAATGTGTTTTATCTTGTCTAAATGTGTTTATCATTTGTCTACAGAATGTGTGTATCTTTTGCTACAATGAGTTATCTTGAGCTAAAAATGTGTTATCCTTGTGCTACTATGTAGTTTATATTTGTGCTACAATGTGTTATCTTGTGCTAATGTGTTATCTTGTGCCACAATGTGTTAACTTGTGTGCTACAAGTGTTATCTTGTATTACAATTTGTTATACTTGTGCTAACAAATGTATTATTCTTGTGCTACAATGTGTTAATCCTTGTGCTACAAATGTGTTTATCTTGTGCTACAATGTGTTATCTTGTGCCTCAATGTGTTATCTTGTGCTACAATGTGTTATCTTGTGCTACAATGTGATTATCTTGGCCTCAATGTGTTACTCTTGTTGCTACAATGTGTTATCTTGTGCACACAATGGTGTTAACTTGTGGTGCCACAATGTGTTATCCTTGTGCTACAAAGTAGTTATCTTGTGCCACAATGGTGTTACTTGTGCTACAAATGTGTTATCTTGTTGGTGTGGTATTATTTGTGGATTGCCACATGAGTGTTATCTTGGTGCTACAATGTGTTTTCTTGTGCCACAATGTGTTATCTTGTGCCACAATGTGTTTAATCTTGTGCCACAAAGTGTTGTATCTTGTGCTACAATGTAGTATATCTTGTGCAACAATTTGTTATCGAGGTTTGTGCCACAATGTGTTATTTGTGCCTACAATGTGTTATCTTGTGCCAACTAGTGTTATCTAGTTGTTCTACAATGGTGTTATCTTTTGTTGCCACAAGATGTGTTATCTTGGTTCCACAATGTGTTATCTTGTGCCACAAGGTGTTATCTTGTGCTACAATGTGTTTATCTTGTCTACAATGTGTTGTATCTGTGCTACAAAGTCTATCTTGTGCCACACATGTTGTATATCTTAGTGCTACAATGTTGTTATATTGTGCTACAATGTGCTATCCTTGGTGCCACAATGTGTTATCTTGTGCTACAATGTGTTATCTTGTGCTACAATGTGTTATCTTGTGCCTCAATGTGTTATCTTGTGCTACAATGTGTTATCTTGTGCCACAATGTGTTATCTTGTGCCACAATGTGTTATCTTGTGCCACAATGTGTTATCTTGTGCTGACAATGTGGTTATCTTGTGCTACAATGTGTTATCTTGTGCTACAATGTGCTATCTTGTGCCACAATGTGTTATCTTGTGCTACAATGTGTTATCTTGTGCTACAATGTGTTATCTTGTGCTACAATGTGCTATCTTGGCCACCAATGTGATATCTTGTGCCACAATGTGTTATCTTGTGCCACAATGTGTTATCTTGTGCTACAATGTGTTATCTTGTGCCACAATGTGTTATCTTGTGCTACAATGTGCTCTCATGTGCCACAATGTGTTATCTTGTGCTACAATGTGTTATCTTGTGCCACAATGTGTTATCTTGTGCGACAATGTGCTATCATGATGGCCACATGTGTTAAATTGTGCTACAATTGTTATCTGGTGCACAATGTGTTAATCCTTGTGCTACAATGTGCTCTCCTTGTGTCACAATGGTTTTATCCTGTGCTACAATGTGGTTTATCTTGTGCAACAATGTGGTTATCTTGTTGCCACAATGTTTTTACTTGTGCCACAATTGTTTATCTTGTGCCACAATTGTATCTTGTGCTACAATGAGTATCTTGTGCCACAGATGTGTATCTGTGCACAATGTGTGTATCTGTGCCTTAATGTGTTATCTGTGCCACAATGTGTTATCTTGTGCTACAATGTTTTTAGTCTTGTGCCACAATTGTGTTTACCTTGTGCGCTACAATGTGCTATCTTGATGCCTCAATGTGTTATCTTGTGCTACAATGTGTTATCTTGTGCTACAATGTCTTATCTTGTGCTACAATGTGCTATCTTGTGCCACAATGTGTTATCTTGTGCCACAATGTGTTAATCTGTGCTACATTGTGTTATCTTGTGCCACAACAATGTGTTTAGTATTGTGCCTCAATGTGTTATCTTGTGCTACAATGTGTTATCTTGTGCCACAATGTGTTATCTTGTGCCACAATGTGTTATCTTGTGCCACAATGTGTTATCTTGTGCTACAATGTGTTATCTTGTGCTACAATGTGTTATCTTGTGCTACAATGTGTTATCTTGTGCCACAATGTGTTATCTTGTGCTACAATGTGTTATCTTGTGCTACAATGTGTTATCTTGTGCTACAATGTGTTATCTTGTGCTACAGTTTGTTATCATAATTTGTGCTGTCTACTGTTATATGTTATATTTATTTTAAATCATTTATCTTATTCGAAGTGTTATGTTATCACCTGTTATCATTTGCTGCAGTGTTATCCTGCTTCATATTTTCCTATCATAAATTGTGCTAATATCTGCCTCTCTGTTCTATTTCGTGTGCTATCGTGTGTTATAATATGTTTTCTCGTGTTATCATGGTCCAACCTCATGTTATCATGGTCTAACCTCATGATATCGTGGTCTAACCTCATGTTATAGTGGTCTTACCTCAAGTTATCATGGTCTAACCTCATGTTATAGTGGTCTAACCTCATGATATCATGGTCTAACCTCATGTTATCGTGGCCTAACCTCATGTTATCGTGGTCCAACCTCATGTTATCGTGGTCCAACCTCATGATATCGTGGTCCAACTTCATGTTATCGTG
>NC_069405.1:38760045-38782545 GCF_026875155.1 Cherax quadricarinatus | reverse complement strand
TGCCTCATCCTCATCCGATTTAATTCTTCTCATCAACTTCACGTCATCTGGGAACAGGGACACTTCAGAGTCTATTCCTTCCATCATGTCGTTCACATATATCAAAAATAGCACTGGTCCTAGAACTGACCCCTGTGGGACCCCGCTCGTAACAGGCGCCCACTGTGATACCTCTTCACGTACCATGACTCGTTGCTGCCTCCCTGTCAGGTATTCTCTTATCCATTGCAGTGCCCTCCCTGTTATTCTCTCCGCTTGCAGCTCTACTATGTATTCAAAGCACAAAACCACGTGGTCGCTAGCTCCTAGGGGACTCTCATACTTGATGTCCTCAATATCTGAGCTGCCCAGGGGGAACACAAGGTCCAATCTTGCTGGTTCATCCTCCCCTCTCACTCTGGTAGTGTCCTTAACATGTTGGTGCATGAGGTTTTCCAGCACCACGTCCAACATCCTGGCTCTCCATGTTTCGGGACCCCCATGTGGCTCCAGGTTTTCCCAGTCAATCTCCCTGTGGTTGAAATCCCCCATAACCAGCAACTTTGCTCTGCTGGAGTGAGCTCTTCTTGCCACCTCAGCAAGTGTGTCCCACCATTGCTCTGTTGTCTCTTCATATTCCTCTCTTGGCCTCCTGCAGTTCTGTGGTGGATTATACATCACTGCAATGTCCAATTTGTGTTCCTCAGACTGAAGTGTACCTGCTATGTAGTCTCTTTCTCCCGTCTCATCTATTCCTTCCATTTTCTCGAATTTCCATCTGTTTTTTTACGAGCAGAGCAACCCCACCTCCCCCCTTGCCCCTTCTATCTTTCCTCATGATCTGGTATCCTGGTGGGAAGATTGCATCTGTCATTGTCTCCATGAGTTTTGTTTCTGTAACTGCTATGATGTCTGGGGACTTCTCATTGATTCTTTCTTGCCATTCCTCATGTTTATTCGTTATTCCATCTGCATTTGTGTACCAAACCTTCAACTTCTGTTCTGATACTGTAACTGTGGTGCGGGGGGTGGAAACAGAGGGATCGGTGTGTGATTATTGGTTTGGATTGTTCAGTTGCCTTGGGGGTGTCGTGGCTGGAGTCCTTCTGCAGGTGTTTCTGGGGGTGCGCTTGTCCTTCCATTTGATCCTGGATTATTCTGCTCTCCTTTTTCATTTCCTCCCATTTCTCCTTTCGTTTTTGAACTCTCTCTTTCATTGTCTTCCTTTCGTCCTGTGTTCTGTCTCGACGAGGTACACACTCCGGAACTCCTGCTTGCCTCTCAGCCGTGCTTTCTCCTGCAGGATCATGGTTCGGGTTGATTCTGCCTTGAAAATTACTTTGAGAGGCCGATTCCTTTTCTTTGTGAACCACCCAATTCTCCGAAAATTTGCCACCTGGGTCATGTCTCCCTCGCCTATCACCTTCATGATATCTTCAATCGCTTTTTTCTGCTCCTGCTTTCTTTCATCATAAGTTTCCCCTTTAGCTTCATCTTTCACCGTTCTCTATACTGGACTGAAGACGCCACTGGCTGGCGAAACGTTTGCAGAATAAAGATACCCATGCGAGGACCTGCCTCGCATGGGCCAGTAGGCCTTCTGCAGTGTTCCTCCATTTTTATGTTCTTAAATGTTACGCAAATACCTCAATCATAAGTAGTAATTTCGGCGTGTAGGTTTGGCACCAGTATCTTCCAGATGTAGAGTATCACATATGTAGAAAAACTACTAAAAAAAAAGAGTAAAATTCGAAACGCTTTCGTGATTTCTCACATTATCAAGGAACTGTAAAAATAAAAGACCAAGAAAAAAGCATATTTTTTTTTTTTCAGAGTCGTTGCCCTGGATATTGTGATATCACTTCTTTACTCTTATCTTACATGTTTCTCATGTTTCTTACATGTTTCTTACATGTTCCTCGCCTAGGTTCAGGCGCTCCCAGGTGTTCAGTTGCTTGAGTTCATTGACCTGTGAAGGTTCTGTGTGTAGTTTCCAACTGTACAGTTGCGCCTGCCTTGAAGGGAAGCGCTAGTACACGGCATCATACGGCTAGTACACAGTATCACATCGCTAGTTCACAGCATAACTCCGCTAGTACACAGCATAACACCGCTAGTACACAGCATAACACCGCTAGTACACAGTATCATACGGCTAGTACACAGTATCACACCGCTAGTACACAGCATAACACCGCTAGTACACAGCATAACACCGCTAGTACACAGTATCATACGGCTAGTACACAGCATCACCAGCTAGTACACAGCATAACACCGCTAGTACACAGCATAACACCGCTAGTACACAGTATCATACGGCTAGTACACAGCATCACCAGCTAGTACACAGCATCACCAGCTAGTACACAGCATCACCAGCTAGTACACAGCATCAGACCGCTAGTACACGGTATCATACGGCTAGTACACAGTATCACACCGCAAGTGCACAGCATAACACCGCTAGTACACAGCATAACACCGCTAGTACACAGTATCATACGGCTAGTACACAGTATCACACCGCTAGTACACAGCATAACACCGCTAGTACACAGCATAACACCGCTAGTACACAGTATCATACGGCTAGTTCACAGCATCACCAGCTAGTACACAGCATAACACCGCTAGTACACAGCATAACACCGCTAGTACACAGTATCATACGGCTAGTACACAGCATCACCAGCTAGTACACAGCATCACCAGCTAGTACACAGCATCAGACCGCTAGTACACGGTATCATACGGCTAGTACACAGTATCACACCGCAAGTGCACAGCATAACACCGCTAGTACACAGCATAACACCGCTAGTACACAGTATCATACGGCTAGTACACAGTATCACACCGCTAGTACACAGCATAACACCGCTAGTACACAGCATAACACCGCTAGTACACAGTATCATACGGCTAGTTCACAGCATCACCAGCTAGTACACAGCATAACACCGCTAGTACACAGCATAACACCGCTAGTACACAGTATCATACGGCTAGTACACAGCATCACCAGCTAGTACACAGCATCACCAGCTAGTACACAGCATCAGACCGCTAGTACACGGTATCATACGGCTAGTACACAGTATCACACCGCAAGTGCACAGCATAACACCGCTAGTACACAGCATAACACCGCTAGTACACAGCATAACACCGCTAGTACACAGCATAACACCGCTAGTACACAGTATCATACGGCTAGTACACAGTATCATACGGCTATTACACAGTATCGCACCGCTAGTACACAGCATAACACCGCTAGTACACAGCATAACACCGCTAGTACACAGTATCATACGGCTAGTACACAGTATCACACGGCCAGTACACAGCATAATATCGCTAGTACACAGCATAACACCACTAGTACACAGTATCATATGGCTAGTACACAGTATCACCAGCTAGTACACATCATAACACCGCTAGTACACAGCATCACCAGCTAGTACACATCATAACACCGCTAGTACACAGCATCAGACCGCTAGTACAGAGTATAACACCGCTAGTACACAGTATCACATCGCTAGTACACAGCATCACGCAGCTAGTTCACAGCATAACACCGCTAGTGCACAGTATCACACCGCGAGTTCACAGTATCACACCGCTAGTACACAGCGTAACACCGCTAGTACATAGCATAACACCGCTAGTACACTGTTTCATACGGCTAGTACACAGCATCACACCGCGAGTACAAAGTATCACACCGCTAGTACATAGTATCACACCGCTAGTACACAGCATCACCAGCTAGTACACAGCATAACACCGCTAGTACACAGCATCAGACCGCTAGTACAGAGTATCACACCGCTAGTACACAGTATCACATCGCTAGTACACACCATCACACCGCTAGTACACAACATAACACCGCTAGTACACAGTATCAAACGGCTAGTACACAATATCACACCGCTAATACACAGTATCACACCGCTAGTACACACCATCACACCGCTAGTACACACCACCACATCGCTAGTATGCAGTATCATACCGCTAGTGCACAGTATCACACCGCTAGTACACACCGTCACACCGCTAGTACACAGTACCACACCGCTAGTACAGAGTATCACACCGCTAGTACACAGTATCACACCGCTAGTACACAGTATCACACCTCTAGTACACAGTATCACACCGCTAGTACACAGTGTCACACCGCTAGTACACAGTATCAAACGGCTAGTGCACAGTATCACACCGCTAATACACAGTATCACAACGCTAGTACACAGTACCACACCGCTAGTATACAGTATCACACCGCTAGTACACAGCATCAGACCTCTAGTGCACGCCACCACATCGCTGGTACACAGTATCACAACGCTAGTGCACAGTATCCCACCGTTAGTACACAGCATCACACCGCTAGTACACAGTATCACACCGCTAGTACACAGCATCACACCTCTAGTACACGCCACCACATCGCTGGTACACAGTATCACAACGCTAGTGCACAGTATCCCACCGTTAGTGCACAGTATCCCACCGTTAGTACTCATTATCACACCGGTAGTACACAGTATCACACCGCTAGTACACAGCATCACACCGCTAGTACACACCACCACATCGCTGGTACACAGCATCACACCGCTAGTACACAGCATCACACCGCTAGTACACAGCATCACACCGCTAGTACACACCACCACATCTCTAGTATACAGCATCACGCCGCTAGTACAGAGCAACACACCGATAGTACACAGCATCACACCGCTAGTATACAGCAACACACCGCTAGTACACACCACCACATAGCTAGTACACAGTATCACACCACTAGTACACAGCATCACACCGCTAGTACACAGTATCACACCGCTAGTACATAGTACCACACCGCCAGTATATAGCATCACACCGGTAGTACACGCCATCACGCTGCTAGTACACACCACCACATCGGTAGCACACAACATCACCCCGCTAGTACACAGCATCACACCGCTAGTACACACCACCACATCGCCAGCACACAGTATCACACCGCTAGTGCACAGTATCACATCGCTAGTACACACCGTCACACCCCTAGTACACAGTATCACACAGCCAGTATACAGCATCACTCCGCTAGTACACACCATCACACCGCTAGTACACACCACCGCATCGCTGGTACACAGCATCACACCGCTAGTACACACCACCACATCGCCAGTATATAGCATCACACCGGTAGTACACACCATCACGCTGCTAGTACACACCACCACATCGGTAGTACACAACATCACCCCGCTAGTACACAGCATCACACCGATAGTACACACCACCACATCGCTAGTACACACCACCACATCGCTAGTACACAGTATCACACCGCTAGTACACAGCATCACACCGCTTGTACACAGTATCACACCGCTAGTACACACCACCACATCGCCAGCACACAGTATCACACCGCTAGTGCACAGTATCACATCGCTAGTACACACCGTCACACCCCTAGTACACAGTATCACACCTCTAGTATACATCAACACACCGCTAGTACACACCACCACATCGCTAGTACACAGAATCACACCGCTAGTACACACCATCACATCGCTAGTACACAGCATCACACCTCTAGTATACAGCAACACACCGCTAGTACACAGCATCACACCGCTAGTATACAGCAACACACCGCTAGTACACCACACCGCTAGTATACACCAACACACCGCTAGTACACACTACCATATCGCTAGTACACAGCACCACACCGCTAGTGCACAGCAACACACCGTTAGTACACAGCACCTCCTCGCTAGTATACAGCAACATACCGCTAGTACACACCAGCACATCGCTGGTACACAGCATCACACTGCTAGTACAAACCACAGCACCGCTAGTACACAGCATCACACTGCTAGTACACAGTAACACATCGTTAGTACACACCATCACACCACTAGTACACAGCATCACACTGCTAGTACACAGTAACACACCGCTAGTACACAGCATCACACCGCTAGTACGCAGCATAACACCGCTTGTTCAGAGCATCACACCACTAGTACACAGTATCATACGGCTAGTACACATCACACCGCTAGTACACATCATCACACCGCTAGTACACAGTAACACACCGCTAGTACATACCATCACACCGCTAGTACACAGTAGCACACCGCTAGTACACAGCAACACACCAACCTGTAGAGAACGAGTGATCTGCATAAATTTGCTGAATATTAGCGATAATAATTACCGTATTTTTCGGCATATGAGGCGCACAACAGACGTATCATAACGATTAATCAGTATTCCTATTCAAGGGCTCATTACCCCCTTACTTTACTCTTAAGTGTAACCCAGAACCTTCCCTTAACCTTGACCTTGATTATATAAGGCGCAGGATGATTTTCCTTGAAAGACTGGAAAAAATGGCGCGCCTTATATGCCGGAATATACGGTATTAGTATAATTTTTATTTTAAATATAATTACCATTGATATAACTATTTTTTGTGGCCTTTACTAATCATAAAATAATACTCATTAAACTATTATTAAGCTTTTAGAATGTTTCAGGGTCCTCAAGAAAACTGTTCCCCGTCCCAGTGCCATTACAGGAGCTGTCAATATCTAAATTACACCCATTATCATTGCATTACTGACACACGATATGAAGTCGAAAATCAGCAACACGATAGGAGAGTGATCAATAATGGAGAGAGAAAGAGAGAGAAAAGAGTGTGAGCGAGTAGTTACTAGTTGTCAAAGGCGCTTGTCGTTAGACACTTGGCCTATTGTATGCAGTGTGTGTAGAAGTAGAGTTGCATAACTTTGTGTGTGTATGTACTCACCAAATTGTGGTTGCAGCGGTCGAATCATAGCTCTTGGCCCGCCTCTTCACTGGTGAGTCAGTGTGTGTGTGTGTGTGTGTGTGTGTGTGTATGTGGAGTGAGCTTTAGCAAGGGCGCTTCCTGTGATAGTGTTTGCTTGGACTTCCTCCTCTTTTCTGCAACATTGCATGGCTCTAATATGTTGATTGCAATATGTATGATCTAGAGTTATTATTCGACTCCCCCTGCGGTTGTTTTGCATCTTATATCACTTACTCCCCGATTTATATATATATATATATATATATATTTTAATATATATAATATATATATATATATATATATATATATATATAATATATATTAATTATATTATATATATATATATATATATATATATATATATATTATATATATATATATATATATATATAAATATATATATATATATATATATATATATATATATATATATATATATATATATATATATATATGTCGTGCCGAATAGGCAGAACTTGCGATCTTGGCTTAAATAGCAACGCTCATCTTGCCATATAGGACAAGCGAAAATTTGTGTATGCAATAATTTCGCCAAAATCATTCTGAACCTAACGAAAAAAATATATTTGATTGTGTTTGTTTAGTATTAAATTATTGTAAACGTATTTAAAATATATTTAGTTGGGTTAGGCTAAAATAAATTGCGCTTGTTACAATAAGGTTAGGTAAGTTTTCTAAGATCCTTTTGGTCTAAAATTAAAATTTTTTACATTAACATTAATGAAAAAAAATATATCTTTAAACGTATAAGAGAAAATTTTAGAAAGGACTTAATTTTAAATGAGTTCTTGCTAATTGACCAGTTTTACATATTCGTCACGACATATATATATATATAAATTATTCTTTTACCGATGAAGTTGATTTATTAAAAATAAACAGGTGGGGAGCCAGTAATTGCCCAGTCTAACACCTGATTAATTTATCTTTGTGTCGAAGGTAACTGTGTCAACTAATTGTATAAATATGTGCATTAGCGCTGCTAGTCGATAAGTTTATTGTGTGTGTGTGTGTGTGGTGTGTGTGTGTGTGTGTGTGTGTGTGTGTGTGAATGTTAATACAATGAGTTTGTGTTTGACTAAAACATGCAACCCCCCCCCTTTCAAAATACACTTTCCCCTCTTCCTCTATTGATCTTCTTCCCACCTACACCTCCCCTACCTTCCTCTTACCTTAACCCTCCCTCTCTTTCCTTCTCATTCTTCCCCTTATATCTGCTCTCCCTCTCTCCCTCAATCCTTCCTCTAACCTCAACCCACTCCCTAACTTTGTCTTCTAGGCCCAACCTTCCCCATTAACCTCCACCTCCTACAACCCCTATCTCCCCCTTCTAATAAGCTGGTTCAACAACTCAGTACCGACAGTCATTCGTTGGTTCAGGTTTAAAACCTATCGACTACACGAGGGTCATTAAGTCTTCATGTCATCTGTACACCAGCCAACAATTCTTTTATTCCTAATGTAAGAATTAAAATAGACTTTCATTGTATGTGTACAGAAAAGTATATACTTCTCTGTATATAGAATGACGCCTCTCAGTGTATATACACTGAAAAATACACACCTCTTGGTGTATATACACTGAAAAATACACACCTCTTGGTGTATATACACTGAAAAATACACACCTCTTGGTGTATATAAACTGAAAAATACACACATCTCGGTGTATATACACTGAAAAATACGCACCTCTCGGTGTACATACAACGCTAAACCCGTAGGGGTTATACTGCGCCAGGAAAGTAATCAGGTTTTTTCCAGGGTACTGAAATGTATCTCCAATTCTTTGGATAAAGAGTCCTTCACAAACATCACTGTAGCCAAGCTAAAGGTAATATTTGTTTGATCTCCTCATAATTCCTTTCTTCTGTTTACACATTAAAGTTTTTTATGCTAAATTATCACGTTAATTCCCTCCGAATAGTAGTAGTAGTAGTAGTAGTAGTAGTAGTAGTAGTAGTAGTAGTAGTAGTAGTAGTAGTAGAGTAGTAGTAGAGTAGTAGTAGTAGTAGTAGTAGTAGTAGTAGTAGTAGTAGTAGTAGAGTAGTAGTAGTAGAGTAGTAGTAGTAGTAATAGTAGTAGTAGTAGAGTAGTAGTAGTAGTAGTAGTAGTAGGGTAAGTATGTAGTAGTAGTAGTATATTAGTATTAGTAATAGATAAGTAGTAGTAGTAGTAGAGTAGTAGTAGTAGTAGTAGTAGTAGTAGTAGTAGTAGAGTAGTAGTAGTAGTAGTAGTAGTAGTAGAGTAGTAGTAGTAGTAGTATAGTAGTAGTAGTAGAGTAGTAGTAGTAGTAGTATAGTAGTAGATAGTAGTAGTAGTAGTAGTAGTTTAGTAGTAGTAGTAGTGTAGTAGTAAGTAGTAGTATAGTAGTAGTAGTATTATAGAGTATAGTAGTAAGCTCCAGTAGTTAGTAGTAGTAGAGTAGTAGTAGTAGTAGTAGTAGAGTAATAGATAGCATAGTAGTAGTAGTATAGAGTAGTATAGTAGTAGAGTATATGTAGTAGTAGTAGTTAGTAGTAGTAGTAGAAGTAGTAGAGTAGTATTAGTAGTAGTTAGAGTATAGTAGTAGTAGGTAGTAGTAGTAGTGGTAAAGTATAGTAGCAGTAGTAGTAGTAGTAGTGAGTAGTAGTAGTAAGTAGTTTATAGTAGAGTATATAGTAGTTATTGTAGTAGTATAGTATCGTAGTAGTAGTAGTCGAGTAGTAGTATATATAGTATATAGAAGTATTAGTAGTAGTAGCCTTAAGTAGTAGTAGTAGTAGTAGAGTAGTAGTAGTAGTAGTAGTAAAGTACAGTAGTAGAGTAGTAGTAGTGTATTAGAAGTATTAGTATCAGTAGTAGTAGTAGTAGTAGCAGTAGTAGATATAGTAGTAGTAGATAGCAGTAGTAAGTATAGTAGTAGTAGTAGTAGTAGTACCTTAAGTATTAGTAGTATAAGTAGAGTAGTAGTAGTAAGTAGTAGTAGTAGTAGCAGTAGTAGTAGTAGTATTAGAGTAGCAGCAGCAGCAGCAGTAGTAGTAGTAGTAGTAGTAGTAGTACAGTAGTAGTAGTAGTAGCAGTAGCAGTAGAGTAGTAGCAGTAGTAGTAGTATAGTAGAGCAGAAGTAGTAGTAGTAGAGTAGTAGCAGTAGTAGTAGCAATAGTAGTAGTAGTAGCAGTAGTAGTAGAGTAGTAGTAGTAGCAGTAGTAGTAGAGAGTAAATATATAGTAGCAGTAGAAGAGAGTAATAGCGTAGTAGTAATAGTAGTAGTAGTAGTTGCAGTAGTAGTAGAGCAATAGCAGTAGTAGTAGTAGAGTAGTAGCAGTAGTAGTAGTAGAGTAGTAGTAGTAGTAGTAGTAGAGTAGTAGTATAGTAGTAGTAGTAGCAGCAGTAGTAGTAGTAGCAGCAGTAGCAGTAGTAGTAGTAGTAGTAGCAGCAGCAGTAGTAGTAGTAGCAGTAGCAATAGTAATAGTAGTAATGTAGTAGCAGACAACAGTATATAGTAGCAGTAGCAATAAATAGTAGTAGTAGTAGTAGAAGCAGCAGCAGTAGTAGTAGTAGTAGTATAATAGTAATAGTAGCAGCAGCAGTAGTAGTAGTTTAGTAGTAGTTTAAAAGTAGTAGTAGTAGTAAATAATAAGTAGCACTAGTAGTGGTAGTATAGCAGTTGTAATAGTAGTAGTAGTAATAGTAGTAGAAAGAAGCAGAACATTAGTAGTAGTAAAAATATAAAAATAGTAAAAAAAGAAACAGTAGTAGCATATTAAATTTGTAGAAGAATAATAGTAAAGTAAAAAATAAAAGAAGTAGTAGCATTTTTCCCGTTTTGTAGTTACTTTTTGGTCAAACCCATGACCGAAGATTGTTGTGTATGTGTACCCCCACCAAATTTGGGGTTGAAAGGGTCGAGAAACCGGGCCCGGGCCCTGCCTCTTCCTCTGGATTGAAAAAAAACTTCCAAAACATCCCTTTACCATCTGGGGTTTTTTCCCCTTTCCAATTGTGCCCCCCTTGTTTCTGTCCCACCCCGGAACATCCTGTCCCTGCCCCCACCTTGTCTTTTTTCCTTTTCACGAAGTATTTTTTTATTCGTTATCAAGGGCTCCCCCCCGACCTTCCTGTCCTCTAGTGTCGTCAGGGGCCCATTTCCCCTTTAAACCCTTTTTTTATAGGCCCTTTCCCTTAGCTCTGGGAACCCAGCCTTGGTTTCAAAACCCCTTTCTTCCCCTTTCTTGACGTGTTTTAAAAAACCCGGGGGGGGTTCCAAACGGGGGGGGGGGCGCTTTCTCCAGTAAGGGGGGGACGTCACATGTATAAAGCTTTAACGATTCCTTACGAGGAAACCCGGAAAAGCTATTCTCAGGGTTTCCAAGCGCCCATAAAGCCGCATCAGTTTCCGGGGGTTTAAAAATTTTCTTTTGGGGATGTACTCGGTAAGATACCACTCCAAAATTTCCCTTTTTCTCCTTGAGTGAGGGTTTGCAGTCTTTTAAAATCCAAACCTAAAACTTTTTTCTGCGGTCTTTTTTTCCCCCCCTCCGATCTTTAAAGACTTTTGCATTTGGAGGAGTTAAATTTCCTTTGGGGCCAGTTTTTTGGAACCCACGCACCAGCCTGTCCCAGGGCTCTTTTGGGCTTGTCTGGTCCACGTCTGATTTAATTCTCCTCAATTAAATTCATATCAACTGCAAACAGGGGCACTTCGGGTCTGTCCCCCTTTCCCTCATGCCGTTTACATATACCCCTAAAAGCCCGGGGCCCCGGACTGAAACCCCCGGGGAACCCCCCCCCCTCGTCACCGGCCCCCCACTGTGGAAACCCCATCACGGGAAAATGATTTGCTGGCCTCCCCCATTAGGTATTCTCTATCCATTGCAGTGCCCTGTTCCTCTAGCTTCTGTACTAATCTCTTGTGAGGAACTGTGTCGAAGACCTTCTTGCAGTCCAAGAAAATGCAATCAACCCACCCCTTCCTCTCATTTCTTACTTCAGTTACCTTGTCATAAAACTCTAGTAGGTTTGTGACACAGGATTTGCCTTCCATGAATCCGTGCTGGCTGTCGTTTATAGTCTTGTTCCACTCCAGGTGCTTCACCACTCTCCTCCTGATAATCTTTTCCAAGACTTTGCATACTATACATGTCAGTGACATTGGTCTCTAATTTAGTGCTTCATTTCTGTCTCCTTTCTTAAAGATGGGGACTACATTTGCCTTCTTCCATACTTCAGGTAGTTGCCCAGTTTCAAGGGAAGTGTTGAAGATTTTGGTTAGTGGCACACATAGTGTCTCTGCTCCCTCTCTAAGGACCCACGGAGAGATGTTGTCCGGTCCCACCGCCTTTGAGGTATCAAGGTCACTTAGGGGCGTCTCCACCTCCTCCTCAGTTATGCGAAATTCATCCAACACTTGTTGGTATATCCCTTGTTGATGTACCCCACTGTTTTGTCTTCCCAGTGTCCCTTCAGCCTCCACTGTAAATACTTCCTGAAATCTCATGTTGAGCTCCTCACATGCTTTCTGGTCGTTTCTAGTGAGCTCCCCACCTTCTTTCCTCAGCCTGATTACCTGGTCCTTGACTGTTGTCTTCCTCCTGGTGTGGCTGTAGAGTAGTTTTGGGTCAGACCTGACTTTCGATGCTATGTCATTTTCATATTGCCGCTACGCCTCCCTCCTTATCTGTGCATACTCGTTTCTGGTTCGTCGACTAATCTCTTAATTTTTCTGGGTCCTTTGCCTTCTGTACTTTTTCCATTCTCTAGAGCACTTAGTTTTTGCCTTCTCATTTGCCTTCCCATTATTTCTGTCACCATTGGGAACAAACCTTTCCTCTGCCTCCTTACATTTTGTTGTTACAAAGTTCATCATTTTGTTTACTGATTTTCCTACCAACTCCTGTTCCCACTGAACCTTCTGCAGGAAGGTCCTCATTCCTGTGTAGTCCCCCCTTTTATAGTTTAGCTTTTCCCTTTCTACTCCTGTTACCCTCTCCACTTTTAGCTCCACGATGTATTCAAAGTTCATAACCACGTGGTCATTAGCTCCAAGGGGCCTTTCATATATGATGTGCTCAATGTCTGAGCTACTCAGGGTGAACACAAGGTCCAGTTTTGCTGGTACATCCTCCCCTCTCTCTCTGGTAGTGTCCCTAACATGTTGGTGCATGAGATTTGCAAGCACCACATCCATCATCTTGGCTCTCCATGTTTCGGGACCTCCATTTGGCTCCAGGTTTTCCCAGTCATTCTCCCTGTGATTGAAGTCGCCCATGACCAGTAACTTCGCTCTTCTCGAGTGAGCCCTTCTTGCCACCACAGCTAGTGTGTCCAACATTGCTCTGTTGCACTCATCATATTCCTCTCTTGGCCTCCTGCACTTCTGTGGTGGGTTATACATCACTGAAATGACTACCTTGTGTTCCCCTGACTGAACTGTACCTACTATGTAATCCCTTTCTCCAATCTCGTCCATCTCTTCCATTTCTTGATAACTCCACCGGTTTTTAATTAGTAGTGCAACCCCTCCTCCCCTCTGCTCCTTCTATCCTTCCTCAGGATCTGATATCCAGATGGGAAGATTGCATCTGTTATTATCCCAGTGAGTTTTGTTTCTGTAACTGCTACGATATCTGGGGACATCTCCTTGATTCTTTCATGCCACTCCTAGCATTTATTCGTTATTCCATCCGCGTTCGTGTACCAAACCTTCAATCTCTTTTCAATAATAACTGTGGTCTGGGGAGAGAGGTGGGCTAGGGGGAGCAGGTGCCCTGACAGGGGCCTATAGGGGGTTGCTGTGGGAGTGGGGTCTGTGGTGTGGGGTGTGGGGGATGGGGGAGAGGGCCTATGGGGGTTAAAGTAGGGGTGGGGTTGTGGTGAGGGGGATGGGGATATAGGGTACAGTGTGTGGGTTGCTGTGGGTTACTGTGAGGGTGGGGCTTGTGGTGAGGGGGATGGGGGAGAGGGTACATTGTGTGGGTTACTGTGGGTTTCAGTGGGGGTAGGGTTTGAGCTGAAGGGGTTGTGTGGGTTACTGAGGGTTACTGTGGGGTTGGGGTTTGTGCAGATGGGGATGTGTGGGTTACTGTGGGTTTCTGTGGGGGTGGGGTTTGCAGTGAGGGGAATGGGGAAGAGGGTACAGTGAGTGGGTTTTGGGTTAGGTCGTTTGATTGCTTTGGGATTGCCATGGTTGTGTTCCTTCTGTGGGTGGCACTGTAGGGGGTTGTGTTTGTTCTCTCACCTGGGCCTGATTTCTCCTGCTCTCTACCTTCCTTGCCTCCCATTCCTCCTTGCGATGTTGCACCCTCTCTTTCCGTATCATCCTTCTTGTGTTTTGTCTCAGTCGAGGTGCACCCTCCGGAACTCCTGATTGTCCCTTAGGCGCGCTGTCTCCTGCAGGATCCGGTTTAGAGCTGACTCTGACTTGAAAATCAATTTGACTGAACGCTTTTTTTCCTTTCACAAACCACCCAATTCTCCGAAAATTTGTCAGCTGGATCATGTCGTCCTCTCCTATTGCTTTCATGATGCTTTCAATCGTTGTTTTCTCCTCCTGTTTCCTTGCCTCGTAAGTTTCTCCATCTACTTCTCGGAGCCCATAGACAAAAACGGCCCTCTCCCTTTCATCCTCCCACTGTGCTTCCCTGAGCATCCTCTGATACGAATTAGTTCCTGCCATTGACGCGTTGCTTCTTACTGTCTCTTCCCTATCCAGTGCCCCTGTGCTTATCTGTTTCTGGACATGGCAGTTGTCTGTTAGAGCCTCTGTGTATAGTCTAGCTCCTTGTCTTTAGTCCCCTCATTAGTTCCTGCTGTTCTCACTGCCTTTTCCCAGGCCCCCCTTGGGTCCGATAGAGTCATCGCCTACAGTATATCTCCTTTGTTCCCCACTGTCCCCTCATCGGTGACTGATGTAGCAGCTCTTGGTGTCATGGTTGTACTGTCCTTTGGTTTTTTGGGCTGTTTCAGACTCTTTAGTTCTACTAAGCTCTGTATCATAGCTTCAGCTGCTGTGATTTGTAATTCCCATTTCCTGCTCTCCTCAGCTATTTTCTCTTCCATTTTCTTGCTGAGCTCTTCCAGCCTCCTCCCTCACTCCTCTCATCCCGTGAGCTCTGCCTCCCTGTCTTCTCTCCCAGGTCCACCACTCGCTTCATCTACCATTCCTCTGGTTCTCCGTCTGGGTTTTTGGTGTCCCATGTTTCTTTTCCACAAAAGGAAGAGCTTATGCCAAGAGTGCTGTGGAGAGGGGTGTTTGTTGTGGGGAGGGAGGGGGGTGTTTGTTGTGGGGAGGGAGGGGGGAGTTTGTTGTGGGGAGACGGGAGGAGGAGGTAGGGAGGGGAAAAGGATAGTGAGCTGGAGAGGGGACAGCAGCAGAGGGACGAGAGATGAGGGGAAGACTAAGGAGGACAGGGGAAGAGCAATGGGGAGGGGAGGGGAGGGGAGTAGAAGGAGTAGGGAGGATGAGAAGGAAGATGAAGAGGGAGAGAAGGTGGGAAAAAGAGAGATAGAGAGTGTGATTGAGTGTGAGTGAGTTAGAGAGAGAGAGAGGAAGGGAGTGATAGAGTGTGTGTGTGTGTGTGTGTGTGTGTGTGTGTGTGTGTGTGTGTGTGTGTGTGTGTGTGTGTGTGTGTGTGTGTGTGTGTGTGTGTGTGTGTGTGTGCGTGTGTGTGAGTGAGGTGCCCCTCGGTGCGTGTTTCACACCATCCATAACACAAGTCGCCTCTCGTTACACAGCAGATTAAAACATCACAAGAAAACTTCTTTTCAAAGCACAGTTTTACCCACAACAATAAATCAAACCCAAACATACTCATCATTTTTCCACACCTCATTAAATTAACATCTCTGCGTCTTAACATGTTAATGACAGAGCTATCTCACATTTAACATGCTAATGATTGGACTATCTCACAAGAAGGAGGGAAATATATGCCTCTATTTTTGGAATTCCTTTACAATATATATTTTCCAAGAAGTCTATTTGAGTTTTAAATTACTATAAGCTTAAAATCTCAAATTTTATAGTGCATGTGTGTGTTTGTGTGTGTGTGTGTGTGTGTGTGTTTGTGTGTGTGTGTGTGTGTGTGTGTGTGTGTGTGTGTGTGTGTGTGTGTGTGTGTGTGTGTGTGTGTGTGTGAGTATGTGTGTGTGTTTGTGTGTGTGTGTGTGTGTGTGTGTGTGTGTGTGTGGTGTGTGTGTGTGTGTGTGTGTGTATGTGTGTGTGTGTGTGTGTGTGTGTGTGTGTGTGTGTGTGGTGTGTGTGTGTGTGTGTGTGTGGTGTGTGTTACATAATTCATTCTACATTAACAAAAACAAACGTAACAAAAATGTAATAATTTTTCTCAAATTATGAAATTATTATAATTATGAAAAATGAAAACAGAGGAAATAAATATTCGATTCGCTCCTTTATTCCTCATTTTCATTAAATCTGTTGTTATCTGTTAGTTTTTCTTCCTTTCGTTATTTTTCTTGCTGAATTCCGTCTCGTGTTACGATTTGATTGAAATGTATCAAATCGTAACACAAGATCTCAAAATTTGATACATATGTATCAAATCGTAACGCATGATTTCAAAATTTGATACAAATGTATCAAATCTTAACACAAGATCTCAAAATTTGATACATATGTATCAAATCGTAACACAAGATCTCAAAATTTGATACAAATGTATCAAATTATAACTCAAGATCTCAAAATTTGAAACAAATGTATCAAATCGTAACACAAGATCTCAAAATTTGATACATATGTATCAAATCGTAACACAAGATCTCAAAATTTGATACAAATGTATCAGATCGTAACACAAGATCTCAAAATTTGATACAAATGTATCAAATCGTAACACAAGATCTCAAAATTTGATACATATGTATCAAATCGTAACACAAGATCTCAAAATTTGATACAAATGTATCAGATTATAACTCAAGATCTCAAAATTTGAAACAAATGTATCAAATCGTAACACAAGATCTCAAAATTTGATACATATGTATCAAATCGTAACACAAGATCTCAAAATTTGAAACAAATGTATCAAATCGTAACACAAGATCTCAAAATTTGATACAAATGTATCAAATCGTAACACAAGATCTCAAAATTTGATACAAATGTATCAAATCGTAACACAAGATCTCAAAATTTCATAACCCACTTACCAATTGGTCAGGATTATATATAAAAAATAGTGAACTATAGCATATAACTATAACAAAATGATAACTATAGCGAGGCCTGGTGATGGACCTGGCCGCAGGGGCGTTGTCCCCCGAATCTTCCTCCAGTTATGGTATACTACCATATTTTCTCATAGTCTCGGAGTTATCAGTAAATTATAAATAATTGTAAAGCTGGCCTAAATGCTTTTTGCCTTTAAAGATATAAGTGAATAGTGCCCCATTCTATAGGGCATAAAACTCTCCCTTATCTACAAAATTGGTAAGATGTACATTGCTCTAGTTGATATCAGATGAAAGATAAGGACTAGATAATCTTGGTACTAACCCTGTTTGAGCAAAAATATCAGTAGATTGCATATTAAAAAATGTTGAAGTTTATTATTTTTTAAGGATATTTTGGGAGGAAAAAATCAATAAAAACAAAGCAATAAAAAATATCGCAAAATCCCTTTACATGCTAGTAGAATCATAATTACTCAATAACGTGTGCAAAAAAACATGACACTTCTAAAAATACTTTTTGCCAAAAATGGAAAATAATGTTAATTTATTCCTGAGTTATATACTATTATGTTTTTTGTAAAACTCTATGGTCACGGCGCGCCACATTTCAGCATGTTGCACGCCTCAACACATGTTGACAGCCCACAGGCGACTGATCTGCTATCACTCCCTGAATCTGAATGGAGTCCTCAGAGAAGTTGCAGTGTAGTGTATTTAGAATGAAACAATCATAAAAATCGTATTTTTTGGGAGGAGAAAAAAACACGAATTGCCATCATGTCTTTCTGATGACAGTAAGTACAAAAAAAATTACATTTTTGGAAAAACATACCTAGAAATATGATAGAAAGAAGCTAATTACATCAACATGTTGCCAGAATCATGCACTGTTTTTGGTAAGAAAAGATTTTTTTCCATAATTTTTCAATTTTCCTTTTTTATCACTCCTGGAAACATTTGTGCCCTCCTTATGTTAATTGTATACTCTGCTACACTTTATTAACTTTTTTTTGTGTATGTTGCATTATTTTTTTTTTCTTGGAGTTAGAAGAAGCGTTTATTCATTCTTACTGTTGTTGCTATATTCAGAGAAAAGCTGTGAACCCAAATGGGTCATACAGTGCTTGGGGAAAATAGGAGGTAATCAGGTTTGATCCAGAGGAAGGGAAGGTGGTCCTAATTATTTAGATCAAGAGCTCTTCACCGGCGTTTAGTGTGCATGTGTGTTTGTGTGTGTGTGTGTGTGTGTGTGTGTGTGTGTGTGTGTGTGTACTCATCTATTTGCCCTCACCCATTTGTGATTGTAGGGCTCGATTCATAGCTCCTGCCCCGCCTCTTCACTGGTCGCTACTAAATCCACTCTGTCCCTGCTCCATGAGGTTTATCGCAACTCTTCTTAAAGCTATGTATCAATCCTACTTCGACTACATCACTCTCCACATTGTTCCACTTCCTGAGAACTCTTTGACTGAAGAAATACTTCATAACATCCCTGTGATTCATATGAGTCTTCAAATTCCAGACTTCGTATTTGGAGATGGAAGAGTTTCTCTCTTATATAAATTTGACGATAAGATGGTTGAGGGAATGTCATAACTGGTGTGGTAGATGGAAATAAAAAGCCGGCAGATGCTGACGGCTGTAAAATATATATTTGAAGAGAATAAGGCTCATATTATGCTATGTAAGACAAAGAGTAGATTTCCTTAAGCCTCAGGCTTGTTTGTGGGATGTCACTGAGATGATTTAATGTTTTCACAGATGGATTGTAAATGGGATAATTAGTGTGTTTGGGAGGAGTGATGCGATAACACAAAATCTCACCTGACTTCATAATAATAATAATAATAATAATAATAATAATAATAATAATAATAATAATAATAATAATAATAATAATAATAATAATAATAATAATAATAATAAAATAATAATAATAATAATAATAATAATAATAATAATAATAATAATAATAATAATAATAATAATAATAATAATAATAATTGTCAGGAAAGTATGTACACTATTCCAGACAATAGCATACAAAAGACGGCTTCAAAGTGAATAGCAGTGAAATAAAATATAGCCGTTGTGCAATATCAAACATTGCACTACAAAATACACTCATTATATCACGGCTTTAAACACAATCAGTCTGTTATGCAGCAGCTGATTTTCCAGTTGTTGTTTTCCTGATAATAATAAGGTTCTTCGAGATTCAGAGGAAATTAAGTAGGATGTTTAAAAAGGAGGTAGACAGTGAACACTGAGATGAGGATGCTGAAAGTAATTACTTTACGGATTATATTCACGATGGAGTATAGCGACAGCGAATGTTTGTAAATGTTTGAACTGGCAGACAGCTGTATGACAGACGAAGTAAATTGCAGAATAAATGAGGGAAGAAGCAACAGAAGATTTGAAGAGTCTGTTGAAAGAAATTAATAAAATAAAGTAAGGGAAACGTTCGAGAGTGTGATGGTGCCAGCATGTTAGTGTGGTGCGAGACTTAGTTGTTGAATAATGCAGCGAGGAGGAGGAGGAGGAGGAGGCTGAGAGTAGTGGCAAGGTCGTGTCTCCTTGTGTTATTTATTAGATAAATGATAAATCGTTGAACGAGTGGAGTTTAAACCCATGGCAAGTGAGTTCTGAAAGTAACAGGCCAATGCGTTAACCACTTGACCAGCTGGCTCTAATAAGATTCATCCAACTAGGTATATTTCTGCACACCATAGGGAGGTTAGCATGGGCCACCACTGTGACCACAAATGCAGGTTATTGCAGATGAATTCCACACCAGCGTGGCTGTGACGTACTCTAGCTCAAGTCCCTTCAAGATTTAGTGAGTCATAAATAATAAAACCTGAGGTGGATGAAGTGTGGTGCAGAAGTCCCAGAAAGAGATGAAAAGGTGCAAAGGAAGTGTTGAGAGGAAATAATTGAACATCCGACAGGAAGGTTCGAGTGTGTTGGAGTGACCATAAGTGGATTTTTGAATTTTGACGTGCTGTTGGAGTGTCAGCAAATTAATGTATATAAAGAGACTAAGGAAAACCCATTAAACTGACTTAAATTCTGGAGGTAGAGCGTCCAGTGTCTGAAATTCTTAAGATGTATGAAGCTGTTGTGGTTTGCTGAGCCCGTGGACCTTCATGTCTGTGCACTTCTTTAAACAGAGCTAGGGAACGAGTGATTACGAATTTGTTTTCTTCTCTGGTTTACCTTGTATTGGTGGGTAACTGGAAAAGTGTTAAAAAATCACATTAACATATTTCAAAAGAAAAAAAAACATAACTTCTCCTATTATCCTTGTATCCACCCCTGTCATTATCCTAATAATTTTATGATCTTTACCTTGTTGTCTTATTCTTCCTCACCTTCTTTATCACAATTTACAGCTCTCCTCCGCCCCTTCCTCTCCTGCCTGGGCCAAACTAACATAATCACAAAATTTATTACTAAACTCCAGCCCTCGGAAAATTAGTATTCTCTCTACCCCCACTTCTCTACTTTTTAATTTTCTCTCATATTTTATGGCTTTCATCACCCCCTTGCCTGTGCCTCCTTCGCATTACACCCGTAAAGGGACTTGGAATGAGAGAGATGGAGAGAGGAAAGCAGAAAGAGAGTTTGTTCCAGACTACAATTAGTCTAATATGCAAATTACCTCACCTGAAATACCTTCTCATAATTAGCATTCTAAGCGATTATTTCAATTATCCTGGAGTATTTGGGGGCGTAGATCGGTACACAAGAATATTTTTTTCTGTTCCAAAAGATCTTTGATCCAAAGTTAGTCTATTTTGATGTAGAATTTGAGGTAGTGGGTTGTGGCTGTGAGAGGGAGAGGGAGCCTTAAGTGGTTGTACCTGTGTTATGTCTGTGATACGTTTCGAGAGTTTTTATAAGCTTGCGCCCTTGCCTGGGGCCAGGCCCTTCTGCTGATTGTCTGTTCAACCAGGCAGTTGCTGCTGACGGCAAGGCTAGCCCATGTGGCCATCATAGCCTGGTTGGTCTGACATTTGACGGAGGCTGAGAGACTGACTACCTTGTTCCAGACCATGGATCTGAACTCTTTTCCAGGCTGAGAAACTGACCACCTTGTTCCAGACCATGGATCTGAACTCTTCTCCAGACCGAGAGACTGACCACCTTGTTCCAGACCATGGATCTGAACTCTTCTCCAGACCGAGAGACTGACCACCTTGTTCCAGACCATGGAGCTGAACTCTTCTCCAGGCTGAGAGACTGACCACCTTGTTCCAGACCATGGATCTGAACTCTTCTCCAGACCGAGAGACTAACCACCTTGTTCCAGACCATGGAGCTGAACTCTTCTCCAGACTGAGAGACTGACCACCTTGTTTCAGACCATGGCATCTGAACTCTTCTCCAGACCGAGAGACTAACCACCTTGTTTCAGACCATGGAGCTGAACTCTTCTCCAGACTGAGAGACTGACCACCTTGTTCCAGACAATGGAGCTGAACTCTTCTCCAGGCTGAGAGACTGACCACCTTGTTCCAGACCATGGAGCTGAACTCTTCTCCAGGCTGAGAGACTGACCACCTTGTTCCAGACCATGGAGCTGAACTCTTCTCCAGGCTGAGAGACTGACCACCTTGTTCCAGACCATGGAGCTGAACTCTTCTCCAGGCTGAGAGACTGACCACCTTGTTCCAGACCATGGAGCTGAACATATCTCTAGGCTTAATTAAGGATTGACCACCTCAAATACCATTTCTCCAAGAACGATGGACTGATTACATCATCTCTTCTTCGTTACTACACCTGCTACCTATGTACTGACGAAACGTTTCAATAATGAAGATACTAAACTGTTGCATACACATGTGTCTTACTCAATGACTTCTACTGTACACTAGTTCCAATTATATTTCTGATTTCAGCTGGTAGCTAGTTCAATAGTCTTGGAATACGGATGTTGATACAGTGTTCTCTTAATTTTGCCCATTGTGCCCTTGATTTTTCCTTGGGTCATGTACTAAGGCAGTGAGATAGAATTTGTTGTTTTTAAATTGCACAATTGGATGCATCCGTAGTATGTTGCTACCATATTCTATATCAAATTTGTAGAGTGGGAACAAAAGCTGCGTATGTTTCACTGTCATATTTCTTCATACAGGAGTTGAAGTGTCAGTTTGAGCTGTGAGACTTCAGTAGTGTCAGCTTGAGCTGCGAGACTTCAGTAGTGTCAGTCTGAGCTGGAAGACTTCAGTAGTGTCAGCTTGAGCTGGGAGACTTCAGCAGTGAGAGACTGAACTGGGAGATTTCAGTAGTGTCAGCTTGAACTAGGAGACTTCAGTAATGTCAGTCTGAACTAGAAGACTTCAGTAGTGTCAGCTTGAGCTGGGAGACTTCAGTAGTGTCAGTCTGAGCAGGGAGACTTTAATAGTGTCAGTCTAAACTGGGAGACTTCA
>NC_069405.1:38745045-38755045 GCF_026875155.1 Cherax quadricarinatus | reverse complement strand
CAGCTTCTTCCTCGACCAACATCTAATTCTTGTACCAAGTTTGGACAAAATCGGTCTCCCAGCTGTCTTCATTAGGAAAATTGCTAACTGGAGGAACACTGGTAGATATTTCTTGACAGAGAGAGAGGTAGTGTGTTGGAATGGTACCCAGGGGGAAGTAGTGTGTGTTAAAACTACTAGAATGGTACCCCGGAGGAAGTGGTGTATGTGTTAGAACCACTGGAATGGTACCCAGCAGGAAGTAGTGTGTGTTAAAACCACTGGAATGGTATTCAGGAGGAAGTGGTGTGTATTAGAACCACTGAAATGGAATCCAGGAGGAAGTGGTGCATGTTATAACCACTGGAATGGTACTCAGGAGAAAGTAGAGTGTGCTACAACCATTGCAAACTTTGACAAGACGAACGTAACTCTGTTCCCGTAACTACTAACACTGAAGACGGGAGTACATCAACGTAACTGGTACTAGAACTGCGAACATGAAGTACAGAGAACAGTCTTCGAGAAATATCTTAAAAACTTGTAGAGAAAGCAGTTTTTTAAGTTGTCAGTTTTTTAAGCTGTCATTGAAACAGTTTTCCAGGTATCAGTTACTGTTAAGAAATGCTGCTTATATATTTACACTCGTTCTCTCTCAGTCTCTCTCTCTCTCTCTCTCTCTCTCTCTCTCCTCTCTCTCTCTCCCCTCTCTCTCAGTCTCTCTCTCTCTCTCTCTCTCTCTCTCTCTTTCTCAACCTATGTACACCACTACAACAACCACCATAATACCATCACAAATATCACCCCCAGCACCATAAAAGACTACCACCCCCAATCACCACCACCAAAACTACCACCACCAATCACCAGCACCAACCACCATCATCATCATCAGTACTTTTGTGGCCTTGTATGCAAGTTTTACCCTCCAGACTCGGGCGTCGTCTTTGGTTTGACCTCACAGAAGCACCGCTAACTTGATTCAAGAAGCCGAAATTCTTAAAAGTTCTTTTTGTCATCGTCGCCAGCGTAAACCCATGCATTAACTCAGTCTGAAAAGGCCGTGAAAGCGGTCTCTGCTAAGAGACAGCGAGGCCTTCTCTGCGAGATGCAGCCTCTGCTTGTGGAATTTGTAACGATTCTCTGAAAATTTCTTGCAGTGTGGAAAGAGGAGACTGTCACGCGAGTCTGACCTCTCGCTCGTGATTCACGAGAGTTAAGAAAAGCGAAGACACGCGTTGAAGAGCCGGCCTTTGTTGCTACAACGTTCCATGTAGAGCTTGATCCAGGCTTGATAAAGCTCTACGCATTGCAAAATGTTCTCCCAATGAAAGCATGTTGAGCAGCGGCGTGACATTACTATTATCGGCAGTATTGCTTTTTATGGATACAGAGTTAGAGAAGGCGGTACTTGGAATCATTATATCCCCCCGAAGTTGCTTTGCCTTGCGCGTAACTGATTCGCGTTTTCACCCTCGAATGCAGTGTGAAATCTTCTCTCTAAACACCTTCGAAGTTTTCTGCCAAGTGATTTCTTTTTGTCCTCTCCTCTTCGTCACATCCGCGCGAGGGATCACGAAGACACCCAACCCAAAGAAAAAATAACTTGAATAGTCGTATTCAAACATTAGTGACAGTCGGAGGATTTTTTCTTTTTCTTGGCGAATAAATTGACACATCTCAGGCGACGGCATCAAAGCTCCCGAAGTATATAAAGAAGGAGAAAGATGCAGCGAACAATGCAAGGCGGGAAGGTGCCTCTCCTTCAAGTCTTTCTTACGGCTTAATCAACCCCTTGAGACAATAGGTAACTGTTTCTTGAATACAACCACGAGGAAAAACACAGGTAAATGAACAGCAAAAATGCAGAATATTTTCTGGGTTGTCGCGAATTAGTGGAAGCCTCAAGAACACAAGTGTCTTAAAAGAAAAGTGGGTAATTAGTATTATCTTCTCTCTCTCTCTATCTCTCTCTCTCTCTGTGTCTCTCTCCATTTGTCAGAACTTTCAATTGCTCAGATGCTTTGATTTCTAAAATATATATTGTGGGGACATATTTCGTTTGCGAGTCAGGACACTAATGATTACTGTTGAGTGACAGCTTCAAGAAAAGTACGACAAGAGTGAAGCTGCTAATGACTGCTCGTCTCGTGGTATAACCGTCAGAGTTGACTATCCTCAAAGCTGGGCTAAATGGAAATCCTTGGAAAAATTATCCTCGAGCATAACAATAAGGCCTCCTACTTCTCACTGTCGTTGAAGCTTCTGTTTGAATGTCAGGTCAAGCTCAAGAATTAGGGATAAAATTTAATCACCTTGCACGGTCTTGTTTTAAATTTGGAAATATCTTTACAGGCAGAACATCCAAGAGAGTGGTGCATACTCGTACTGTTAGCAAGTTTGTGACTTAAAAAAGTTTTGTAACTTCAGCTTTCAACCAAGTAAGAGATTCGCCTTATTGGTTTATATTTTGGCTCTTTTTTTTCAAGGTTCACCATGTGGTTCTTCATTGATATTGGAGAGTTAAATTTCTGCCCAACTAGATAATAGGCTACTTAGCTTATAAGACATTTTCCGCCCTCTGACAAGGTTTCGGAAGTTAAAGGTTAGGTTAGGTAAGGTTTGTCAGGAAACAGGACAAGTGTTTCCTGACGTGGGTCTTAGTCATATAATGACCCACACCTGGAGCTTTTGGTCATCTGACCGAGGCCTTCCGCCGGCTTCACCCTCCACTCCTTCAAAAATTATGGTTATGATTACAACCAATTATTATGTGAACCACCAAAAGGAGGTGTTTTTAGCTACGTCTTTTTTAAATTTACAAATTAAGACTGAAGAAGTATAATAACATGATTGCAAACAAACCAGGGAACGGGTGGGGATTAAACCCATGGCAAGTGAGTTGTAAAACTCCAGGTTTACTCACTAGTCTGGAGTTTCACAACTCACTCGCCATGGGTTCGATCCCTACCCGTTCCGTGGTTTGTTTTCTAATTAAGGTTCATTGAAATGCTCTACCCACCTGGCCTAAAAATATATTTATTATCTATGTTGATGACGTCATGATCTATAAGATAACAAGTTCTAATGATGATCAAGTTCAAACAGTACGTAATAGAATTTAACACATCTGCGACTGATACAAAAATATTAACAAAACAAACGACACGTTCCAACCCACCTGTTTGCAAGGTCACTCCATCACCCACACTAAACCTTCGATACCTTGGTGCAGAAGCTGGCCTTCGTAAATTGAACATAACTAATGTAGATAAATGGTTCAGAGAACCAGGTTGATAAATTAGACACATTTGCAATGTTTTGGTATCTTTATTGTGGAAATGTTTTGCCACACGGTGGCTTCATCAGTCCTGTACAAGGAAGAATGGTGAAGATCATAAGGAGTTTGAGGTAATCAGTCCATCAGCCTGGAGTCGATGTAATCAGTCCATCAGAATTGATGGTCTGATCAAGACCATCAATTGTTTGTGTCAGGACTGCTCTGGTTGTTGGTGTCAGAGCTGCTCTGGTTGTTGGTGTCAGAGCTGCTCTGGTTGTTGGTGACAGAGCTGCTCTGGTTGTTGGTGTCAGAGCTGCTCTGGTTGTTGGTGTCAGAGCTGCTCTGATTGTTGGTGTCAGAGCTGCTCTGGTTGTTGGTGTCAGAGCTGCTCTGGTTTTTGGTGTCAGACCTGCTCTGGTTGTTGGTGTCAGAGCTGTTCTGGTTG
The DNA here is from genome assembly GCF_026875155.1 of Cherax quadricarinatus. NCBI lineage: Eukaryota > Metazoa > Arthropoda > Malacostraca > Decapoda > Parastacidae > Cherax > Cherax quadricarinatus. The sequence continues at coordinate 38,751,341 of NC_069405.1, read as the reverse complement.
TTGGGTCAGACCTGCTCTGGTTGTTGGTTCAGAGCTGCTCTGGTTGTTGTGTCAGAGCTGCTCTGGTTGTTGGTGTCAGACCCTGCTCTGATTGTTGGTGTCAGAGCTGCTCTGATTGTTGGTGTCAGAGCTGCTCTGGTTGTTGGTGTCAGAGCTGCTCTGATTGTTGGTGTCAGAGCTGCTCTGGTTGTTGGTGTCAGACCTGCATGGTTGTTGGTGTCTGACCTGCTCTGGTTGTTGGTGTCAGAGCTGCTCTGATTGTTGGGTGCAGAGCTGCTCTGGTTGTGGTGTCAGACCTGCTCTGGTTGATGGTGTCAGAGCTGCTCTGGTTGTTGTGTCAGAGACTGCTCTGGTTGTTGGTGTCAGACTGCTCTGGTTGTTGGTGTCAGAGCTGCTCTGGTTGTTGGTGTCAGACCTACTCTGGTTGTTGGTGTCAGAGCTGCTCTGGTTGTTGGTGTCAGATCTGCTCTGATTGTTGATGTCAGAGCTGCTCTGGTTGTTGGTGTCAGAGCTGCTCTGATTGTTGATGTCAGAGCTGCTCTGGTTGTTGGTGTCAGAGCTGCTCTGATTGTTGGTGTCAGAGCTGCTCTGGTTGTTGGTGTCAGAGCTGCTCTGATTGTTGGTGTCAGAGCTGCTCTGATTGTTGGTGTCAGACCTGCTCTGGTTGTTGGTATCAGAGCTGCTCTGATTGTTGGGTGTCAGACCTGCTCTGGTTGTTGGTGTCAGAGCTGCTCTGATTGTTGGTGTCAGAGCTGCTCTGGTTGTTGGTGTCAGAACTGCTCTGATTGTTGGTGTCAGAGCTGCTCTGGTTGTTGGTGTCAGACCTGCTCTGATTGTTGGTGTCAGAGCTGCTCTGATTGTTGGTGTCAGAGCTGCTCTGATTGTTGGTGTCAGAGCTGCTCTGAGTTGTTGGTGTCAGAGCTGCTCTGATTGTTGGTGTCAGAGCTGCTCTGATTGTTGGTGTCAGAGCTGCTCTGGTTGTTGGTGTCAGAGCTGCTCTGATTGTTGGTGTCAGAGCTGCTCTGGTTGTTGGTGTCAGAGCTGCTTTGATTGTTGGTGTCAGAGCTGCTCTGGTTGTTGGTGTCAGACTGCTCTGGTTGTTGGTCAGAGCTGCTCTGGTTGTTGGTGTCAGACCTACTCTGGTTGTTGGTGTCAGAGCTGCTCTGGTTTTGGTGTCAGACCTGCTCTGATTGTTGGTGTCAGAGCTGCTCTGGTTGTTGGTGTCAGAGCTGCTCTGGTTGTTGGTGTCAGACTGCTCTTATTGTTGGTGTCAGAGCTGCTCTGGTTGTTGGTGTCAGAGCTGCTCTGGTTTTTGGTGTCAGACCTGCTCTGGTTGTTGGTGTCAGAGCTGTTCTGGTTGTTGGTGTCAGACTGCTCTGTTGTTGGTGTCAGAGCTGCTCTGGTTGTTGGTGTCAGAGCTGCTCTGGTTGTTGGTGTCAGAGCTGCTCTGATTGTTGGTGTCAGAGCTGCTCTGGTTGTTGGTGTCAGAGCTGCTCTGTTTTTGGTGTCAGACTGCTCTGGTTGTTGGTGTCAGAGCTGCTCTGGTTGTTGGTCAGACTGCTCTGGTTGTTGGTGTCAGAGCTGCTCTGTTGTTGGTGTCAGATCTGCTCTGGTTGTTGGTGTCAGATCTGCTCTGATTGTTGGTGTCAGAGCTGCTCTGATTGTTGGTGTCAGAGCTGCTCTGGTTGTTGGTGTCAGAGCTGCTCTGATTGTTGGTGTCAGAGCTGCTCTGGTTGTTGGTGTCAGACCTGCTCTGGTTGTTGGTGTCAGACCTGCTCTGGTTGTTGGTGTCAGAGCTGCTCTGATTGTTGGTGTCAGAGCTGCTCTGGTTGTTGGTGTCAGACCTGCTCTGGTTGTTGGTGTCAGAGCTGCTCTGGTTGTTGGTGTCAGAGCTGCTCTGGTTGTTGGTGTCAGACCTGCTCTGGTTGTTGGTGTCAGAGCTGCTCTGGTTGTTGGTGTCAGACCTACTCTGGTTGTTGGTGTCAGAGCTGCTCTGGTTGTTGGTGTCAGATCTGCTCTGATTGTTGATGTCAGAGCTGCTCTGGTTGTTGGTGTCAGAGCTGCTCTGATTGTTCATGTCAGAGCTGCTCTGGTTGTTGGCGTCAGAGCTGCTCTGATTGTTGGTGTCAGAGCTGCTCTGGTTGTTGGTGTCAGAGCTGCTCTGATTGTTGGTGTCAGAGCTGCTCTGATTGTTGGTGTCAGACCTGCTCTGGTTGTTGGTATCAGACCTGCTCTGGTTGTTGGCGTCAGAGCTGCTCTGGTTGTTGGTGTCAGACCTACTCTGGTTGTTGGTGTCAGAGCTGCTCTGGTTGTTGGTGTCAGAGCTGCTCTGGTTGTTGGTGTCAGAGCTGCTTTGATTGTTGGTGTCAGAGCTGCTCTGGTTGTTGGTGTCAGACCTGCTCTGGTTGTTGGCGTCAGAGCTGCTCTGGTTGTTGGTGTCAGACCTACTCTGGTTGTTGGTGTCAGAGCTGCTCTGGTTGTTGGTGTCAGACCTGCTCTGATTGTTGGTGGTCAGAGCTGCTCTGGTTGTTGGTGTCAGAGCTGCTCTGATTGTTGGTGTCAGAGCTGCTCTGGTTGTTGGTGTCAGAGCTGCTCTGGTTTTTGGTGTCAGACCTGCTCTGGTTGTTGGTGTCAGAGCTGTTCTGGTTGTTGGTGTCAGAGCTGCTCTGGTTGTTGGTGTCAGAGCTGCTCTGGTTGTTGGTGTCAGAGCTGCTCTGGTTGTTGGTGTCAGATCTGCTCTGATTGTTGGTGTCAGAGCTGCTCTGATTGTTGGTGTCAGAGCTGCTCTGGTTGTTGGTGTCAGACCTGCTCGGGTTGTTGGTGTCAGACTGCTCTGGTTGTTGGTGTCAGACCTGCTCTGGTTGTTGGTGTCAGACCTGCTCTGGTTGTTGGTGTCAGACTGCTCTGTTGTTGGTGTCAGAGCTGCTCTGGTTGTTGGTGTCAGACCTGCTCTGGTTGTTGGTGTCAGAGCTGCTCTGGTTGTTGGTGTCAGAGCTGCTCTGGTTGTTGGTGTCAGACCTGCTCTGGTTGTTGGTGTCAGAGCTGCTCTGGTTGTTGGTGTCAGACCTACTCTGGTTGTTGGTGTCAGAGCTGCTCTGGTTGTTGGTGTCAGATCTGCTCTGATTGTTGATGTCAGAGCTGCTCTGGTTGTTGGTGTCAGAGCTGCTCTGATTGTTGATGTCAGAGCTGCTCTGGTTGTTGGTGTCAGAGCTGCTCTGATTGTTGGTGTCAGAGCTGCTCTGATTGTTGGTGTCAGACCTGCTCTGGTTGTTGGTATCAGAGCTGCTCTGATTGTTGGTGTCAGACCTGCTCTGGTTGTTGGTGTCAGAGCTGCTCTGATTGTTGGTGTCAGAGCTGCTCTGGTTGTTGGTGTCAGAACTGCTCTGATTGTTGGTGTCAGAGCTGCTCTGGTTGTTGGTGTCAGACCTGCTCTGATTGTTGGTGTCAGAGCTGCTCTGATTGTTGGTGTCAGAGCTGCTCTGATTGTTGGTGTCAGAGCTGCTCTGATTGTTGGTGTCAGAGCTGCTCTGATTGTTGGTGTCAGAGCTGCTCTGATTGTTGGTGTCAGAGCTGCTCTGGTTGTTGGTGTCAGAGCTGCTCTGGTTGTTGGTGTCAGAGCTGCTCTGGTTGTTGGTGTCAGAGCTGCTTTGATTGTTGGTGTCAGAGCTGCTCTGGTTGTTGGTGTCAGACCTGCTCTTGTTGTTGGCGTCAGAGCTGCTCTGGTTGTTGGTGTCAGACCTACTCTGGTTGTTGGTGTCAGAGCTGCTCTGGTTGTTGGTGTCAGACCTGCTCTGATTGTTGGTGTCAGAGCTGCTCTGGTTGTTGGTGTCAGAGCTGCTCTGGTTGTTGGTGTCAGACCTGCTCTTATTGTTGGTGTCAGAGCTGCTCTGGTTGTTGGTGTCAGAGCTGCTCTGATTGTTGGTGTCAGACCTGCTCTGGTTGTTGGTGTCAGAGCTGCTCTGGTTGTTGGTGTCAGAGCTGCTCTGATTGTTGGTGTCAGAGCTGCTCTGATTGTTGGTGTCAGATCTGCTCTGATTGTTGGTGTCAGAGCTGCTCTGGTTGTTGGCGTCAGATCTGCTCTGATTGTTGGTGTCAGAGCTTCTCTGGTTGTTGGTGTCAGAGCTGCTCTGGTTGTTGGTGTCAGAGCTGCTCTGGTTGTTGGTGTCAGAGCTGCTCTGATTGTTGGTGTCAGAGCTGCTCTGGTTGTTGGTGTCAGAGCTGCTCTGATTGTTGGTGTCAGAGCTGCTCTGGTTGTTAGTGTCAAAGCTGCTCTGATTGTTGGTGTCAGAGCTGCTTTGGTTGTTGGTGTCAGAGCTGCTCTGATTGTTGGTGTCAGAGCTGCTCTGGTTGTTGGTGTCAGAGCTGCTCCGGTTGTTGGTGTCAGAGCTGCTCTGGTTGTTGGTGTCAGAGCTGCTCTGGTTGTTGGTGTCAGAGCTGCTCTGGTTGTTGGTGTCAGAGCTGCTCTGGTTGTTGGTGTCAGAGCTGCTCTGATTGTTGGTGTCAGACCTGCTCTGGTTGTTGGTGTCAGATCTGCTCTGATTGTTGGTGTCAGAGCTGCTCTGATTGTTGGTGTCAGATCTGCTCTGATTGTTGGTGTCAGAGATGCTCTGGTTGTTGGTGTCAGATCTGCTCTGATTGTTGGTGTCAGAGCTGCTCTGGTTGTTGGTGTCAAAGCTGCTCTGATTGTTGGTGTCAGAGCTGCTCTGGTTGTTGGTGTCAGAGCTGCTCTGATTGTTGGTGTCAGAGCTGCTCTGGTTGTTGGTGTCAGAGCTGCTCTGGTTGTTGGTGTCAGAGCTGCTCTGGTTGTTGGTGTCAGAGCTGCTCTGGTTGTTGGTGTCAGAGCTGCTCTGATTGTTGGTGTCAGACCTGCTCTGGTTGTTGGTGTCAGAGCTGCTCTGGTTGTTGGTGTCAGAGCTGCTCTGATTGTTGGTGTCAGAGCTGCTCTGATTGTTGGTGTCAGATCTGCTCTGATTGTTGGTGTCAGAGCTGCTCTGGTTGTTGGCGTCAGATCTGCTCTGATTGTTGGTGTCAGAGCTGCTCTGGTTGTTGGTGTCAGAGCTGCTCTGGTTGTTGGTGTCAGAGCTGCTCTGGTTGTTGGTGTCAGAGCTGCTCTGGTTGTTAGTGTCAAAGCTGCTCTGATTGTTGGTGTCAGAGCTGCTTTGGTTGTTGGTGTCAGAGCTGCTCTGATTGTTGGTGTCAGAGCTGCTCTGGTTGTTGGTGTCAGAGCTGCTCTGGTTGTTGGTGTCAGAGCTGCTCTGGTTGTTGGTGTCAGAGCTGCTCTGGTTGTTAGTGTCAAAGCTGCTCTGATTGTTGGTGTCAGAGCTGCTTTGGTTGTTGGTGTCAGAGCTGCTCTGGTTGTTGGTGTCAGAGCTGCTCTGGTTGTTGGTGTCAGAGCTGCTCTGGTTGTTGGTGTCAGAGCTGCTCTGATTGTTGGTGTCAGAGCTGCTCTGGTTGTTGGTGTCAGAGCTGCTCTGATTGTTGGTGTCAGACCTGCTCTGGTTGTTGGTGTCAGATCTGCTCTGATTGTTGGTGTCAGAGCTGCTCTGATTGTTGGTGTCAGACCTGCTCTGATTGTTGGTGTCAGAGATGCTCTGGTTGTTGGTGTCAGATCTGCTCTGATTGTTGGTGTCAGAGCTGCTCTGGTTGTTGGTGTCAAAGCTGCTCTGATTGTTGGTGTCAGAGCTGCTCTGGTTGTTGGTGTCAGAGCTGCTCTGATTGTTGGTGTCAGAGCTGCTCTGGTTGTTGGTGTCAGAGCTGCTCTGGTTGTTGGTGTCAGAGCTGCTCTGGTTGTTGGTGTCAGAGCTGCTCTGGTTGTTGGTGTCAGAGCTGCTCTGGTTGTTGGTGTCAGAGCTGCTCTGGTTGTTGGTGTCAGAGCTGCTCTGATTGCGTCTTCTTCAGGCGGAAACTGTTGAATTCATTTTTTACTTTGGCATAAAAATTAACAGCTGGTTTATTTATTAAAAACTGAATTACCGTAGATCTAAGATGTATAATACCCTCAAGTTGGACAATAAGACAAGTGCAACACCTGGATATCCATAATAAGAGATGTTTCGCCCACCAGAGGCTTCTGTAAAGCTAATCTAGAGAGCGGTGCCTTTTATATTGAAGCCAGTGGAAGAAGTGAAGAGATACAGCAGCTGTCGAAGTCAATATATGAGGGCGGGGCCCCATTGATACAACAATAGAATGAATTATCCCTCGCCCCCATCTCTTCCTAAAAGTTTAGCGATTCCCAGTGAAATTAAAAATTCCCTCATATCAATAATACCAGACGAGTACTCACAGCAGGAGTA
>NC_069405.1:38712545-38740045 GCF_026875155.1 Cherax quadricarinatus | reverse complement strand
CACTCTTTCCCCATGAGCCAAGGGTCTCTGAGCCTATGGGAACAAACATATAATGATGGGCAAGTTCTCCATATTTTCTAGACTTTTGGGACTCCCTAAAGCTGGCAGCTGCCCCTCCTTCCTCCCTGGTGTATTGGAGATAGGTATCAGCCAAGGTAGATGCACATGTATAGTCCCACACTACCTGCTTCCCATCTGTCCAGGCTTGAAGGGTGATACCATCTGGACGCTTCTGGCTGCCATCAGATCTGCATAGTTGGGGTGGCTCCCTTACTGCTGGGCATCCAGCTGTTGTGAGGCTCCTCCTGAAAATGTTATTAACCTCCTCATGTCTTGCAATCTTTCCCTCGGATTTACGGCACACAAGACCATGGTACCCGAATCGGTCTGCTGCTTCACTGCCACAAATACACCTGTGTTCGGCGAGAATAGGGGCGGCAAGTCGAAGGGCAACACCGATGCGGATGGTCTGTGGGTCGAGGCGTGTGCCAAGGCTGGAGTTGGGAACAGCCAACATGTATATGTATATACAGTGGACCCCCGCATAACGATTACCTCCGAATGCGACCAATTATGTAAGTGTATTTATGTAAGTGCGTTTGTAGGTATGTTTGGGGTCTGAAATGACTAATCTACTTACATATTCCTTATGGAACAATTCGGCATACTGGCACTGAAACATACTTCTGATGAAAAAATATCGTTATACGGGTCCACTGTATATATATATATATATATATATATATATATATATATATATATATATATATATATATATAAATATATATATAAATAATATAATATTAATATTAGAATATAAAAAATATGTATAAGAATATAAATATTAAGAATTATAGAAATATAAATATATAGAATATATAATAAAATATATATAATCATAAAAAGAAAAATAAGCACCAGCAATAACAGGTCTTTCACAAATCAAAACAAACACTGTGAAAGAATAGACATATTAACAATATTCCAAGTAAGATTTTAAAGGTCTACCACACCTCACTATCACATCACAGATCAAAGTAAAACCGACGGACGATTCATAAGAAATGAGAACACTGCATGCATGCTCCGTTGACCACATATGACAGTCCTTCACACAACCCACAAACAAACTATTCTACCCAAGAATTAAGACTATTAAAATTTATTATTTGTCCAATGTATTACTAAATTCTTCCCAAATTCTATTAATTATAAATGGATCTAATTTATATAAACCAAACAAAATATTCATATTATTGTCAAAACTGCTTTTTATGAAACATGATTCAATTGCATTCCTGTTGACCATGGACTTGTTTGATACTACTTTCTCAACTTTTTGAAAATTACCTTAATGGTTAAAATCTCTAACATGAATAAATAGAGCATTGGAATCTTGTCTAGTTCTAATGCTATATTTATGTTGTTTTAATCTTAGTTCGAGACTTTTACCAGATTGACGGTAATAAACTTTATCGCAAATTTTACAAGGAATCTTATAGACACATCCGTCAGCATTTTGGGGGGAATTCTTTATCAAAAGTTTTTTTACTGTATCAAGATTTTTAAATAAAACTTTAATATTAAAAGTCTTAAGAAGAGAAGGCATATCAACCAAGTTTTCATGGTAAGGGAGAACCAACATATTTTTGGATTGTAAAAAGTATTTCTAGCAATTTTAAAAGATTTATCAATTTCGTTTCTTAGGTATTTCAAATCATTAGCTATTTCATAAATTTTGGATATTTCTTCATCTATGAACTCTGGACTACAAATACGCAAAGCTCTCAAAAACATTGATGAGAAAACAGACAGTGTAACTCTATCTTGATGTGAAGAATAATAGTGTACATAGGAACAGTTATTTGTAGGTTTTCTGTAAATTTTAAATTTGAATTCATTATTACCCTTAATAATTAAAACATCTAGAATTTCTCTATTCTTTCACAGTTGTTGTTTTGTATATATATATATATATATATATATATATATATTATATATATATATATATATATATATATATATATATATATATATATATATATATATATATATATTATATATATATATCTATATATATAATATATATATATATATATATATATATATATATATATATATATATATATATATATATATATATATTATATATATATATATATATATATAATTGTGTAGTTACTAACTGACGAAGACACTTCTCGATAGATAATTGGCCTGTTGATTGTGTGGTGAGTGTGTGTGTGTGTAGTGGTAGTTACTGTGTGTGTGTATGTGTAATATATGTGTAATATGTGTGTGTATGTGTGTAATATATGTGTGCAAGCACATAAAAACGCTCGGGTTTGGTTTGCTTTATCACTGTGTTAATTTTTTTTATTCTTGCAGTGACGCGTTAAACTGTTATTTCCTCCACCTATATAATGTTATGACATAGCGAGAGTTATGCTAAGTTTATGTAGGGTTGCCATGACTGGTCCTGACCCTGGTCTTCTCCGTGTGGTGACCTGGCAGGTACGAAGAGCGAGCGAGCGAGCGAGAGAGAGAGAGAGAGAGAGAGAGATAGAGACGAATATCAAAATTGCTCAGGTCCCTCTAGAGAGCCAGATAGGCGTCTCACTCATGAAAATTGACATCTCAATTTTTTAAAAGGAGAGAGAGATAATATTGGCAGGTTAGGAGAGTGTCTGTCGCAGTGATCTACATGGCTGTTTGAAGCTGGGTAATTAGATGAGAACGAGGGAGTGAGACAGTGTGTGAGAGAGACTTTCATCCAGTGTACGCACACTGCTACATACACACCTCAGGGTGTACACACACTGCTACATACACACCTCTGGGTGTACACACACTGCTACATACACACCTCTGGGTGTACACACACTGCTACATACACACCTCTGGGTGTACACACACTGCTACATACACACCTCTGGGTGTACACACACTGCTACATACACACCTCAGGGTGTACACATACTGCTGCATACACACCTCAGGGTGTACACACACTGCTACATACACTCCTCAGGGTGTACACATACTGCTACATACACACCTCAGGGTGTACACACACTGCTACATACACACCTCAAGGTACACACACACTGCTACGTACAAACCCCAGGGTGCACACACACTGCTAGATACACACACAGGGTGTACACATACACTGCTGCATACACACCCCAGGGTGTGCACACACATTGCTACATACACTCCCCAGGGTGTACACACACATTGCTACATACACACCCCAGGGTGTACACACACACTGCTACGTACAAACCCCAGGGTGCACACACACTGCTAGATACGCACACAGGGTGTACACACACACTGCTACATACACACCCCAGGGTGTACACACACTGAGAATGCAGCTACATCATTGTTAAATGACTGTGGCTGGCCGTCGTCAAGGCCTGACTTGATATATGACAGGAAGTAAGTACATAACTCTTAGGAAAGTCGTGCTTGCACTGTTCTCATTGTATCTGTGTCGCCACTGTGTTCTCCTGCCTCCTCTGTGTACTCTCGACTACGTGTAGTGTCTACGTATGTATGTATGTATATATATATAATATATATATATATATATATATATATATATATAATATATATATATATATATATATATATATATATTATATATATATATTATATATATATTACATATATATATATTATATATATATATAGGGCGTAAGATGGTTAGGGAAGAAAATGATCAAACAATTCCGATGAGTAATCTTTAGATTTTTTGCGTGCAGAATGTTTATTCTCATTTCTGAGGACGAGGGTCCTTGATTACCTTGATCTGCCTAGAGCTGCTACTTCACTCTGCATTAGCTCTAGAGTTGCTACTTTACTCTGCATAGCCCTAGAGCTGCTACTTCACTCTACATTAGCTCTAGATCTGCTACCTCACTCTGCATGATCCCTAGAGCTGTTACTTCACTCTACATTAGCCCTAGAGCTGCTACTTTACTCTACATTAGCCCTAGAGTTGCTACTTTACTCTGCATTGCCCCTAGAGCTGCTACTTCACTCTACATTAGCTCTAGAGCTGTTACTTCACTCTACATTAGCCCTAGAGCTGCTACTTCACTCTGCATGATCCCTAGAGCTGTTACTTCACTCTACATTAGCCCTAGAGCTGCTACTTCACTCTACATTAGCCCTAGAGTTGCTACTTTACTATTCATTAACCCTAGAGCTGCTACTTCACTCTACATTAGCTCTAGAGCTGCTACTTCACTCTGCATGATCCCTAGAGCTGTTACTTCACTCTACATTAGCCCTAGAGCTGCTACTTCACTCTACATTAGCCCTAGAGTTGCTATTTTACTCTGCATTAACCCTAGAGCTGCTACTTAACTTTACATTAGCTCTAGAGCTGCTACTTCACTCTGCATGGTCCCTAGAGCTGTTGCTTCACTCTACATTAGCTCTAGAGCTGCTAGTTCACTCTACATTAGCTCTAGAGCCGCTACTTCACTCTACATTAGCCCTAGATCTGCTACTTCACTCTACATTAGCTCTAGAGCTGCTACTTAACTCTACATTAGCTCTAGAGCTGCTACTTAACTCTACATTAGCTCTAGAGCTGCTACTTCACTCTGCATGGTCCCTAGAGCTGCTACTTCACTCTACATTAGCCCTAGAGCTGCTACTTCACTCTACATTAGCCTAGAGCTGCTACTTCACTCTACATTAGCCCTAGAGCTGCTACTTCACTCTGCATGATCCCTAGAGCTGTTACTTCACTCTACATTAGCCCTAGAGCTGCTGCTTCACTCTACATTAGCCCTAGAGCTGCTACTTCACTCTACATTAGCCCTAGAGTTGCTACTTTACTCTGCATTAACCCTAGAGCTGCTACTTCACTCTACATTAGCTCTAGAGCTGCTTCTTCACTCTGCATGATCCCTAGAGCTGTTACTTCACTCTACATGATCCCTAGAGCTGTTACTTCACTCTGCATGATCCCTAGAGCTGTTACTTCACTCTACATGATCCCTAGAGCTGCTACTTCACTCTGCATGATCCCTAGAGCTGTTATTTCACTCTGCATTATATCTAGAGCTGCTACTTCACTCTACATTAGCTCTCGAGCTGTTACTTCACTCTGCATGATCCCTAGAGCTGCTACTTCACTCTACATGATCCCTAGAGCTGTTACTTCACTCTGCATTATATCTAGAGCTATTACTTCACTCTACATTAGCCCTAGAGCTGTTACTTCACTCTACATTAGCCCTAGAGCTGCTACTTCACTCTACATTAGCCCTAGAGCTGCTGCTTCACTCTACATTAGATTGAGTTGAAGAAAAGAATCTGACAACATGTATGTATTTAGGGTCTTATTAAAAGGACTTTGGCATGTTGAAATCTGTAAAGGCCTTTTGGACTTTATGTGCAAATTGTAGCCTTCCTTGGGGCCTTTTAATTTTACATTAGAAAGGAATTTACCCTTTCATACCTCTCTCATATCCACGTTCATACATGTGTATATGCATATACATATTTGAGAGTGATAAATGGTTTTGAAAACCGACAGCTTGAAGAATTGTGACACTTATGAAACATATGGGAATCTTTATTAAAGAAACGTTTCGCCACACAGTGGCTTCATCAGTCCAATACAAAGCAGGAAGGTATAAGGAGAGAAGAAGTTAAAGGTAACCAGTCCCTCAGCCTGGAATCGATGTGTTCAGTCCATCATTCATGTAGGAAGTACAGCATAGGGCCAGAGAAGTGGCTTATATACTGTAGTCACTAGTGGAAGGTCCCACTGTGATCCCGCCTCCTCCTGCTTCGACTCACTTGAATCACCTGACTCACTCAGAATCGTACAAGGTTACGTGATGTGTAATGTCAACTATAGTTATGTATGACAAAGATTTCCATTGAGACATATTTAACATATAACAAGTAATAATGCTTCTACATATGTATAGTGACAGAACGTATACATACTTCCGCAATCGAACGTAACAGAAATATGTTCATATAGCAGGTCCCATAGCCATGCACAGGGATACTCATACATGCATTTACATGTATACACACACATTTGCGGAACTTATTATTAGCAACAATGAATATTTTTTTGTCAGCGATAAATGAGGTTGGGTTGTTGTTAGTGGTCAGGTTCTCTGGGCATCTGTTGACGGCAGGTCTGCTGTCCTGTCCTTCTGGCGGAAGTTAATGTATTATTTGCGTGGTGTCATTGTACACTACCTCTGTGAGTGGAGTTTATCGTGTGAGGTGATTTATCAATGCTAGTTTAGTTGGTAATATGCGTGATGGTTGTTGATTGAATACTTTAAATCTGAACACAGATGAAAGTAGGTCTCACCCGTCATGTGGGTTATTTGGCAAGTCACCTAAAATTATTGTTGAAGAATGAGACACTTGGGCAATATGTACCAGAATGAGACACTCGGGCAACATGTGCCAGAATGAGACATTTGGGCAACATGTGCCAGAAGGAGACACTTGGGCAATATGTACCAGAATGAGACACTCGGGCAACATGTGCCAGAATGAGACATTTGGGCAACANAGTGTGCCAGAATGAAACATTTGGACAACATGTGCCAGAAGGAGACACTTGGGCAATATGTACCAGAATGAGACACTCGGGCAACATGTGCCAGGTTGGTAGGTAAGACACATAGGCAACAGTTAGGCAACTTTATTCGACTGAAGAAGCCTACTGTGTAGGCGAAACGTTCGGAATAAAAGTTGCCTAACTGTGCCTATAGTGTCTTACCTACAACCCCAACTGTCGGTATTGTAATAACCATTTGATATTCAGACATGTGCGAAAGTTGGAAAATTTGGGCATCATGTGCCAAACTGGAGACATTTGGCAACATGTGTCAGAATGAGACATTTGGGCAACATGTGTCAGAATGAGACACTTGGGCAACATGTGCCAGAATGAGACACTTGGACAACATGTGCCAGAATGAGAAACTTGGGCAATTTGTACCAGAATGAGACACTTGGGCAACATGTGCCAGAATGAGACACTTGGGCAACATGTGCCAGAATGAGACACTTGGGCAACATGTGCCAGAATGAGACACTTGGGCAACATGTGCCAGAATGAGACACTTGGGCAACATGTGCCAGAATGAGACACTTGGGCAACATGTGCCAGAATGAGACACTTTAGCAACATATGCCTCATTCTTCAACTTGTCGGCTTTCGAACCCATTTACGTCACATAAAATCACTGTACAAGGGTAGTCATCATTACGTATCTACTGCCTAACTAGTTGGCGTAATCATTTTCTGGTTCCTGTGATAAATAGTTTAGAAAACCGACAAGCTTCATCAGTCCAATACAAAGAAGAACGGTGTAAAGAGAGGAGGAGTTCGAGGTAATTAGTCCTCTAGCCTGGAAACAAGACATGGACTGGACACATCGATTCCAGGCTGAGGGACTGATTACCTCAAACTCCTCCTCTCTTTACACCTATATAAACACCAGTCTCCTTGCCTTTGCTCCAGAAACACTGCAACCGCGGTGCTCTCAACACCAACTCCAAGACTGAGGGACTGATTACCTCATCTTTCGTATATAGTTCTACTGTCTTCTAATTATGTCGTAGAATCTGTATTGATAAAGCCACTGGATGGCGAAACGCCTACAATAAAGATAACCAGATGTTGCAAATGTGTCTTAACTTTCATCATAGTATTGGACTGATGTGTGGCGAAACGTTTCCTCAATAAAGATTCCCATATGTTGCATAAGTGTCTCATTCTTCCGGTTCCTGTGAGGAAGATCTTGTATCAATGACTCGGTATTATGAATTCTGTGAACATCTTCCATCCTGGTTCTGTGAACATCTTCCATCCTGGTTCTGTGAACATCTTCCATCCTGGTTCTGTGAACATCTTCCATCCTGGTTCTGTGAACATCTTCCATCCTGGTTCTGTGAACATCTTCCATCCTGGTTCTGTGAACATCTTCCATCCTGGTTCTGTGAACATCTTCCATCCTGGTTCTGTCTCTGAGACACCTGAAACAAATTTAAGATAAATCATGAAACTGGTGGAATTTAACCCCACTGCAAATAATGGCGGCTCTGGGGAGACTTGAGCTAGAGTACTCCACAGCCATGCTGGTGTGGGATTCGTCTGTAAAAAATTGGAATTGTGGTCACAGTGGTGGCCCATGCTAACCTCCCTATGGTGTATAGAAATGTACCTAGTTAGATTAATCTTATTAGAGCCAGCTGGTCAAGTGGTTAACGCACTGGCCTGTGAGTTTTAGCACAAATCTAAGACCTTCATTCAGAACACTCTGGTGAGAGCACTGGTGAATATTCAAGGAGAGGATGAATTACCATTTTATACAAACCCACGGAACGGTTGGAGTTTAAACCCATGGCGAGTGAGTCTTAAAACTCTAGGCCAGTGCGTAAACCACTCGACGAACTGACCTGCAGTTTCACAACTCACTCGTCATGAGTTCACCCACAACACATTCCTTGGTTTATTTGCAATTGTGTTACGTCTTCGTGAGTTATTTTATCCAGGTGTTTCTTGTTAGGGAAGGAACTTGGAGGAAGCAGTATGGCTAGTTATTACGAGCCAGGACTAACATTACTTTCTAAGTAAAAGAATTATAAGTTGGTTGATTAAATGTTTATGAGTTTCTTAGTTTTGATTGCAAGTGGCGTACCATTATTCCCTCGTGGTCTTAAGAACATAAGAATGGAGGAGCACTGCAGCAGGCCTACTGGCCCAAACTAGGCACGTCTTTCTCTACACCAACTATTCCCACCCACTTATTTGTCCATCCATTTTCCAAAGCCTCCCAAGAATTTGCTTCAATACCTTAGATACTAATCAAACCCAGACCTTCTCACTCATATATTTATCCAGTCTTCCTTTGAAGCTTCGCAAGATCTTAGCCTCAACTACCCTACTCGGAAGCTGCCGATCATCCTATTGTAATAATTTCTGTTTTATTTAGGATGGTCTTCAACCTTTACTGTTTCTCTCACTTTGCTGTTTGTTGTGATTCAGTATGAATAAGAGAATAAAAAAAACAGAACGGAATAAAAAAAAAAGAGTAGAAAAGCCTCATCCATCAACACTAATAATTCTGCAACGTAAACAACAGTAACAACAGTATTTGGGGGTGACACTGGTCATAAATTTCATCGTTGTGTTTGTTAAATCTGCAGTGGGCAGTCTTGTGGTGTTAATTTAACCTCTTTGTTGATAATTCAGCGATGGTGTATGCTTTAATACAGTGTTTTTTTACACTTCGTTTTGTTGAAAATTAACATTAGTTGAGGCAACGGGAATAGTAGTAACTGTAGTAGTAGTAGCAGTAGTAGTAGTAGTAGTAGTAGTAGTTAGTAGTGGTAGTAGTAGTAGTAATAGTAGTAGTAGTAGTAGTAGTAGTAGTAGTAGTAGTGGTAGTAGTAGTAGTAGTAGTAGTAGTAGTAGTAGTAGTAGTAGTAGTAGTAGTAGTAGTGATGGTGGTGGTGATGGTGGTAATAATAGTGGTTGCTCTGATAGTAGTAATAGTAAATAGTAACAAGAGTGCAATAATAACAATTGATACAACGGTTGCAATATAACTAGTAGAAGCAGTTTTTAGTAATAACATTGTATTTGTAAAAAAAGGGCACATGAAATAACTCAATAAATATAAGGGGCCCAAGACACTTCAACAGCCTCCCACCATACTTACGGTGGATTACCAGCAGACCTCTGGTTGTCTTCAAGGTGGAACCTGATAAGTTCCTCAGGTCAGTCCCTGATCACCTGAGATGTGGTGCACACATGGAACGCTTTGTGGCTAGCACCAAGATTCTGGTTGATCAGAATATACAGCGAAAGACCCGGTCATTTGGTTAGCTTCAGACATTTAGGGTTTGTGTTTTCCTCAAAAAAAAAAAAAAAAAACTTTGCTTGGATTTTGGTTTGTTTAAGATTTGATTACTCAATTAAACAAGATAGTTTCTAAACAATAACTAGAGAATGTGTCTAGTGATTGGCTTCAAACCTTCAATGCTGGCATATCTAACTTGGAGAAATGTTCGAATTTACTTTGGGTGGTAGAGATGCCAATTTGTCAAATTTACCGAAGAAATTGGGAAAATTTAAATATATCTTCCCATGCGTTATCTGTGAATGCCTTAATCGATCGGCTTCAAACCTTCAATGGCGATAACTTGAGAATAAGACTGTTGATTGGTTTCATTCTTAATGAACTGGTGTATATTAGGATATCAGTTACTGTAAGACAGCCAGGGATTGCCTCTTTTGACTGGCTCTATACTTTCACTTTTGGTGTATGCTAATGAAAGGTTGGAAATAGTTTGCGTGAGTGGACGACGATTTGCTTAGTTCTATGGAAGAAATTGGGTTAGTTTCCATGTGATAACTTGTGTATGGTTCTTCGGATTGACATCCAGTCTTCAAGGCTGATTTTTTTAACTGTATTAGAAGCACATGACTCACTCTGCACTATTCTTTTTGTGTACGTAGAGGTAGAGAGGGCTGGGCTTATGAGACACAAGGATGTGTTTCTTGATCACTCAGCTAGCCTTTCTATAAGATACAATATGCGATTTTTTGGAATTTAAATGTAGTTCCGTCCACCAGGGTGAGAACTGATAGTTCCTGGTGGGCGAAACGTCTTCTCACTACAATACCATAAACCTCAAACTGTGTCTCAGTAATATACATGTGGGTATACAAGACTATTGATATACACAGCTGATGTTGTGGTATGATCCAGCAGTGAGATCTGAGATTTTGCCACCGAAGTAGGTACTTTATTGTGCACTCAATATCCATATCCACACGCAAGAGCATATGGATACGCAAGAGCATATGGATACGCAAAAGCATATGGATACGCAAGAGCATATGGATACGCAAGAGCATATGGATACGCAAGAGCATATGGATACGCAAGAGCATATGGATACGCAAGAGCATATGGATACGCAAGAGCATATGGATACGCAAGAGCATATGGATACACAAAACACCTAGGATCTAGCCCCCAAGGGTTTACAAAAGTATATTTGGATTTGTATCTACAGTTCACTTATCTGTTACAAGCAATTTTAGGAAAACCTGCTAATATATCCGGTATTTTATTTTAATTTATAATATATCTTGACATATCACATAGTTATTATACTGTCTTTATCTTCCTTAATAAATGGGTAATAGTGACCATATGGCTCACATTATTTTTTTCCCCTTCTGTAAAATTTTGACAGTGAATCGTTAGAATGAGGGTATAAATAATGATAATTTGATGAATAAGACAGGTGTTGCACATTTGTTTTTTTGGTAATGAATATGTCTGCACACCTCTGTTAACACCTGTTATTTCTTAATGGATTTTAGCTTTGATTTCAGTGAACTGGATACAGTGTAATTCAACTAAATTACCAGTTTCTTGATCAACGTTATGTTGTGGAATTCCGTGGTGGTGGTGGTGGTGGTGGTGGTGGTGGTGGTGGTGGTGGTGGTGGTGGTGGTGGTGGTGGGTGTTGATGTGATTGGTGGTGACAGGGTGATGGTGACGGGGTGGTGGT
The DNA here is from genome assembly GCF_026875155.1 of Cherax quadricarinatus. NCBI lineage: Eukaryota > Metazoa > Arthropoda > Malacostraca > Decapoda > Parastacidae > Cherax > Cherax quadricarinatus. The sequence goes on along the minus strand of NC_069405.1, from coordinate 38,728,447 downwards.
TTTGATGAAACGGGTGGTGGTGCAAGTGGTTACGAGGGTAGGAGGGTCATGGAATGAGAACGGGTTGGTGGTGGTGGTGGTGGTGGTGGTGGTGGTGGTGGTGGTGGTGGTGGTGGTGGTGGTGGTGGTGGTAGTGGTGGTAGTGATGGTAGTGGTGGTGGTAGTTGTCGTGCAGGTAGTGATGTAGGGGACAGTGGCATCCCTACTGCCGCCACTGATATTGCTACCTGATACCCACCACCACAACCACCCCTCCCCATCCACAGCCACCACCATCACCACCGCTGCTTCCTGATACTCACCACCACCAGCACCACCACCACCACCACCACCACCACCACCACCGTCACCACCACCATCACCGCGGCTAGGAGAGGAGGAACAGGTCAGACCTTTATAAATCTCGCCTTAAACCCGCCCTTCCAGCCATAACAATTTGTAGTTACAGCACCTCCAACACCTCACCCTGGACCACCCCACGAGACGCAACCCACAGCACCCACACCTCCCCAACCCAAGACCCAATAATCCCTACACCTAAGACCCATTTCCCCATCACACTTGGCCGCGTGGGATGGACCTTTCCCACGTGCCGGATCACAGCCGGTAAAAACGAGCCGACGACTCAGTCTTTATTTCGCCTGTGACACCTTAGGCGCGAAATGTTTGACCAGAAAAAAGAGAGAATCGTGTAAGGTGCGAGATCTCGGCGGGCCGGAGAGATAATTATATGGGCCGGGAGCTGTAGCGTCTCTCACCTGGTTACTCTAACATGAAGGTAGGTAGGTAGGAAAACCAGGCCTAGGATGTGTACTGAATGTATAAGAGCATAAGATACCCAGATGTTGCATGTGCAACATCTGGGTATCTTTAATGTAGACGTTTCGCCATCCAGTGGCTTTAGCTATACAAATTCAAGGACACAATTGGAAAACACCACTGGCCCATACCAGGCAGGTCTTTCTCAAAACCAAACCCACTACCAAAAATATAGGTAACTATATATCCCCCGTCTCTATCTCTTTTCTTTCTCTTTCTCCTTCCCTCTCTTCTCTTTCCGTCTCTCTCCTGGGCGTTGCAACTTCGAGGTAGATGGTTGTATTGCTTAATATGTGGTTTATGGAAAACGATAGATCAGATCCTATCGCCTATCTCTCTGTCCTATCGCTAGAGAATGCAAATTTGATTTCCTTTGATTGTGTTAACTGATGCCGCTCAGGTTGAGGGAAGAAGATGGGATTGTAGGTGGTGGATTGTGTGGTATTTGGAGTCATTCTTGTTTAGTGCGATGGTTGGTGGTTAGCGGTGTTGGTCAGTGATGGGTGGCGGTGGTTGGTGGTGGATGGTGGTAGTTAGTGGTGGGTGGTAGTGGTTAGTGGTAGCTGCTAAAAGTAGTGGTATTAACAGATGGTATGTGAAACAGCTGTGCTTGTGATGGGTGATTTTAGTTGCTGTTGCTGCTATTATCGTGAGTATTGTTGTTGTCGCTGCTGTTGCAGTGACTGTTGCTGCTGTAGCTGATGTAGAGCCTTAACCTGTGTTGATCTAGCTACATTTGTTACTTTTGCTATTAGTTATGCCTCTATTGCAATATCTGCTGTAGTTGCTATTGCTGGGGCTGCTGTTGCTATCGCTACTCTGGGCTCTTGCAGTCGCTGCTGTGTCTGTTTTAGATATATAGAAAAACAGATTAACACTATTCCTGCATTTATAGTTGTTTTAAATACAAATAGAGATATACTGCTGTGGCTGTAACTGCTGCTGTAAAGGCTACGAGTGCTGTGCTAGTGGTTATATTCTTAAGAATCCTTCCTTAACTACTTAAAATAAGATTGCATTCCTTAGATAACTTTTCAACACCTGCCCGAAGTGCCATGTCTCGGAATGGGCAGCATTTGTCCCCATGAGGAGAATAAATCAGAGGAATGGGAGGGTGGTGAACGGGTGGGTTGGGTGGAGAGACCGACGTGAAGGAAGGAATGGGGACGTGGGACTTAGGGACGATAGGATGGATTGAGGGATAGGTGTTAGATGTGGCAAGATGTGAAGCGTGAATACAAGCGGCCAGGAGATGGCTAGTGTACTCACCTAGTTGTACTCACCTAGTTGAGGTTGCAGGGGTCGAGTCCGAGCTCCTGGCCCCGCCTCTTCACTGATCGCTACTAGGTCACTCTCCCTGAACCGTGAGCTTTATCATACCTCTGCTTAAAGCCATGTATGGATCCTGCCTCCACTACATCGCTTCCCAAACTATTCCACTTACTGACTACTCTGTGGCTGAAGAAATACTTCCTAAAATCCCTGTGATTCATCTGTGTCTTCAACTTCCAACTGTGTCCCCTTGTTACTGAGTCCAACCTCTGGAACATCCTGTCTTTGTCCACCTTGTCAATTCCTCTCAGTATTTTGTATGTCGTTATCATGTCCCCCCTATCTCTCCTGTCCTCCAGTGTCGTCAGGTTGTGTGTGTGTGTGTGTGTGTGTGTGTGTGTGTGTGTGTGTGTGTGCTCTTGTTGGTGTTTTTCTGCTGTGGTTGTTGCTGTTGGTGCTTCTGTGGTTGTTATTGCTGTTGTGGTTGTTGCAGTTATGGGTCTTGCTAGTATTGTTGTTGCTGTTGTGGTTTCTACTGTTGTGGCTGTTGCTATTGTTGCTGTTGTTAGTTGTTGCAATTGTGATTCTTGCTAATATTGCTAATAACTTCATTTCCAGTGAGCTTTATGATACTTAATTTCCAGTGAGTTTTATGATTTAATTTCCAGTGAGCTTTACACTTGTAATTTCCAGTTCCAGTGAGCCCCGAGATACATTCTTTTACAGTGGCAGTGAGCTCTACCAAGTTCTCGCTTTCATTCCCACCCAGACAAAAAGAAATTCTTAACCTGGACGAAAAAATTCTTACTACAGAGAAAAAAAAAACGTTAATCTGGACAAAAAAAAAAAAAATCTTAATCTAGACAAAAGAATTTAATCCAGCCCCAAAAAAATTCTTAATCCAGACAAAAAAAAATTCTTAATCCGGACAAAAAAAAAAAAAGTCTTAACCTAGGCCAAAAAAATTTAATCCAGGCCAAAAAAAAATCTTAATCCGGATAAAAAAAAATTCTTAATGCCAAAAAAAAAAAACAGAATCTTAATCAGGGTTACGCATATGACGTTTTAGAACTGAACCCCCTCCCCCCTCCCCCCTCCCACCTCCCCCCTCCCCCCCTCCACGCCGAAACAAAAGGAAAACAGAAAACAAAACAAACAAAAAAAAAAATACTGACCCAGTTCCTTGCTTCAAACACACACAAAAAAACACCAACAATAACAGTAGCAACGGGAGGAAAAAAAGTGTGTCAATGTTTTTTTTTTTTTTTTTTTTTTTTGAGAGAGAGAGAGAGAGGCTGATCAGCTGACACTAAATGAATAATAGAATTTTGAGCCGGAGGGGGGGGGGGTAGGGGGTAGGACAGGGGAAGAAATTTTGTAATCAATATTGATAGAGATTGAAGACTGCATCAATGATTGATGAATGAAACTCAAGTGCAACACTTGGATATCTTTACTTCTCACTGTAATAAAGATACCCTGGGCTTTTAAGACTGTAAATTATGCCAGTTTCATTCTCTCTCTCTCTCTCACTCTCTCTCTCTCTCTCTCTCTCTCTCTCTCTCTCTCTCTCTCTCTCTGTTAACCAGCAGACTGAGTTAATTAAAATTCCTCAACCATTCAGTCTATTTTTTATTCAACGAGTCAGTCAATATATTAATAAAATATTACATCAATAATAATCAATAAATCTATCAAAAATGTATCGAATATTTCTAGTAGACATTTATTATATTGCTAGAGAACGCAGCACCAAAAGTGACGTTATTATTATTATTGTTATTATTATTATTATTATTATTATAATTATTATTATTATTATTATTATTATTATTATTGTTATTATTATTATTATTATTATTATTATATTAATTATTATTAGTATTATTATTTTTATTGTTATTGTTATTATATTAATTATTATTAGTAGTATTACTTTCATTTTTATTATTATTATTATTATTATTATTATTATTATTATTATTAAATTTAAATTGATTATTATTCTTATTATTATTATGTTATATTAATTGTTATTAGTAGTATTACATTAACTATTATAATTATTATTATTATTATTTTTATTATTATTGCATCAGTTCATGTAGATGCGATAAACCCGTGAGGATCATATAGCTCATTGAGTATGAGCGATAATTAGGGTTTGATCCAAGGAAGGGGAGCGTGTCGCCATTTCCATGCATCAACGGACCTTCGACAAAAGAAACCACCACACATGAAGGCCAAATTTTGACAAAAAAATCTCTAAACCTTATCAAAACTTCTAATTCAATTTCCAGAATTGAAAAAAAATTGTCCTTGGAAACTCTTTCTCAAAATAACAATAGGGCCTGATTAGGTATCCCTGTGACTAGGTATCCCCGTGACTTGGTATCCCCGTTACTGGGAATCCCTGTGATTTGGTATCCCAGTGCCTTGATATCCTCGTGATTTGGTATCCCCGTGACTTGGTATCCTTGTGACTAGGTACCCCCGTTCCTTGGTATCCCCATGACTTGGTATCTTCGTGATTAGGTATCTCTATGAGTTGGTATCCCAGTGACTTGATATCCCCTTGACTTTTAATCAACGTGGATTAGTATTGCTGTGACTGGGTATCCCCGTGATCAGGTATCCCTGTGACTTGGTATTCCCATGACTTGGTATTCCCGCGACTTGGTATCCCTGTGACTTGACATCCCCGTGACTTGGTATCCCCGTAACGTGGTATCATCGTGACTTAGTAACCCCGTTACTAGGTATCCCCGTGACTTGGTATCCTAGTGACTTGGTGTCCCCGTGACTTGGTATCCTAGTGACTTGGTACCCCAGTGAACAAATATCCCTATGATGTGGTATACCATGTTGATGTTGCAACGTGGTAATGTTATAACGAAGGATGACTGGAGGGCCATATGGCATCAGCAGTGTTTGAGGAAGCCTGGTAACTCATCCTGATTACCTTCACTACAGCGATATTTTTGTAAATATCCGTATTTTTTTCTTCTTCGTATTTAAGGGCGTTGGATGTACCTGCTTATTTTGTCTTAGCTGGCCGCCGATGCTGCCACCGAGGTAACGATCTCGCACGTCCTTATACGCTGCTACACCTGTAATTAAAGGAACAGGGTGTAAAGATGCCTCGCCTGGTAAATAAACTGCTGTTGCTGCTGCTGATAATGCTGTTGCCAGTACTGCTGCTGGTAATGCTGCTGCTCTGTTGTTGATGGTGCTGCTGCTGTTGTTAATGCTGCTGCTGATAATGTTTCTGCTGCTAATGCTTCTACTGTTAATGCTGCTGCTGCTGTTAGTACTACTACTGTTAATGCTGCTGCTGCTGCTTGTGCTGCTACTGTTAATGCTGCTGCTCCTGCTAGTGCTGGTACTGCTTATGCTGTTTCCGTTAATACTGTTGTTTATGTTGATGCCGTTGCTGCTGCTGCTGCTGTTTGTGCTGCTGTTGTTAATGCTGCTGCAGCTTATGATACTGATGCTGTTAATGCTGCCGGTGCTTCCTCTTTCTCTCTCTCTTCTCTCTTTCTCTTGTACCATATACATGTCAAACAAAACTTCACTTGGACTTCAAGGCTATCAATACCCATCTTTTGACTAACTTAAAGTATTCTTGCTTGATATTCTCTCATTTCCAATATAACAAAAAAATCTCGCGCTATGTATAATAGCGTCTGACAGTATCATGCTAAGTGCTGGTAAATATTAGCAAGTCGGCAACCGAGAGGATATAAACAAACTTGGGCGTGTTCAGAGGCAGACACTTGGGGTGTGTTCAGAGGCGCACATTTTTGAGTCTGTTCAGGCAAAGTATTCAGCATTAGACGTTTCGATTTACTAATGCTCTATAAAGAGGGTTGAAAGTAGACATTTGGATCCGTTGATAGGTAGTTATTCGGGTCCGTTCGACGTAAGTGCTTGGAATTAGACGCTTCGATTAGTTATTGTTTTACAAACATGGCGGGGAATGGACGATTGGGTGTGTTCTGTTTTAACAACCATAATCAGACGGTTAGCCATTATAAAACACCATAAATACGTATTGAGCAAACGAACAAACATACTTAGGTTTGAGAAAACGTGCATATTTTTATTTTTGGGGGCTATAAACGCCTACAATTAGATGAATTCTGTCTGCATTATAAACATGGGCAAAAGATTGGGACAGTACCGAGGCAGTAAACATCTGATTCTATTTAGAGGCGCAAATGTCCTGAGTTTATTCAGGGGAATAATTTAGAGTTGTTGGGAATAATAGAGTTTGGTAGTTGTTAACGCGGTGTGTGTGTGTGTGTGTGTGTGTGTAGACAGCAGGTTTTAAGGCGTACTGGAGATGAGAGACGGGATGCAGGGCGAGGTGTTGGTGAGAGCTTCGTTCTGCGTAGGACGAAATATTGGCGAAGCTCTGTGTAGAGTGAAATTGATGAAATTGATGAAAGTGAAGTTGATGAAACTCTGTGTAGAGTTTTATCAAGTCGTTCTCTATATAGGGCGAAAGGTTGTCACAGTGAAAGCCTGTTCACCCCCCGTTTATTTTATTACTGTTGGCAGTACGCTGTTTCATACAGTTTTCCAGGCTCGATGTTTCCTTCCTCTGATTAGTGGGCCTTATTTAATCAGCGACATTTCGACCCACTGAAATCGGTTGATTAAATTGCCCTTAACCATCATAGGAACTGACTGAATTTATATAATTATATTCCTTCAGTACTTCACAATGTACATAAGTTTAGACCATCCTATCATAGGCATTCTTCCCATTTCTACATAGGCTCAAATCATCACTGCATAGGCTCACTATTTCAACGTAATTTACGGAGCCTGACAGTGAAGCTCTTATCTCATGTTTACATTAAACAATGCTAAGTATATAATGACAAGGAATGTAAACAGAGTTACTGGACCTTGATTGCTTTGGCTAATTTCACACAGGTGAGGCTAGGTTAGGTAAGATTTGTCAGGAAACAAGACAAATTGAGACAGTGTGGCACACCCGTGCCTCACCCACACCCACGTCAGACATACACAAGCGATAGCATCAGACACACACACACACACACACACACACACACAGGCGCTAGCATCAGACAGACATACACACAAGCATTAGCATCACACAGACATATATGCGATAGCATCAGCCACTCACAAGCGATAGCATCGAACAGACATATCCCAAGCGATAGCATCAGCCACTCACAAGCGATAGCATCGAACAGACATATCCCAAGCGATAGCATCAAGCACACACACACTAACGATAGCATCTGAGGGAGAGGGACAGACATACACCCAGCCACCAGCGGGATAGCTGGGCCTAGCCCACAGCTATCCCAGGGCGGGCCAAACCAAGGGCCTAATTAAGGCCCGCACTACTCGCAGCCCTGAAAATTTACACACACAAAAAGGAGCCCATTCATCTACCCACCCCGAAGGAGGGAGGCACCACTGAGTGGACGACCTTGCTGCTGCTGCTGCTGCTGCTCCTCCTCCTCCTCCTGTTCTTCCTCCTCGAATCCAGGTCTTGGAGACCTCAAAACTCGAGAACTCAGAATAGAAAGATGCCAGATCTTTTTCGTTTGCCTGATGTGTCCTGTCTGTGTGACTGTAGTTCTGTTGCTGGGTCTGACTGTTTCCGTCTCTGTTGGTCTGTCAGTATGTTGATCTGTCTGAGCCATTAATATGCCTGTGGGTCTCTTGATTTGCATATAGATGTCGAAGCATCTGTCTGTCTGTCTGTCTATTTAGCCATTTGTCTGCCCACTTTTGGAAATCGTAATTTTATTTTGTTCAAAGGAAAATCCATTATTCGACTCTTATTTTGAAAAATGATTATGTGGAATTTTCTATATATTAGTGTATGTGTGTGTGTGTGTGTGTGTGTGTGTGTGTGTGTGTGTGTGTGTGTGTGTGTGTGTGTGTGTGTGTGTGTGTGTGTGTGTGTGTGTGACAGCAGGAGTAAGGCTCCAGTTCCTGGCCTGCCTCTTAACTTTTTCTTAAACTGGTGTACTTGATTCTTGGTCTCTTGATAGCTTGCATATTTTCTGAGTCCTTGTATGGTGTTTATCTGTGCTAACGCCTTACCTCGCTCCTTATCTGACTCCTTACCTGGCTTCTTAAATGGTTCCTTACCTGACTCCTTACCTGGTTCCTAACCTGGTTCTATATTTGGTTCCCTACCTGGTTCCTTACCTGGCTTATTACCTGGTTTCTTACCTGGTTCCTTACCTGGTTCTTTTCCTGGTTCCTTATCTAGCTCCTTACCTGGCTTCTTACCTGGTTCCTTACCTGGTTCCTCATCTGGTTCCTTACCTGGTTCCTCATCTGGTTCCTTACCTGGTTCTTTTCCTGGTTCCTTATCTAGCTCCTTACCTGGCTTCTTACCTGGTTCCTTACCTGGTTCCTTACCTGATTCCTTACCTGGTTTATTTCCTGGTTCCTTACCTAGCTCCTTACCTGACCCTCACCTGGCTCCTTACCTGGCTCTCACCTGGTTTCTTACCTGGCACCTTATCTGGTTCCTTACCTGATTCCTTACCTGAATCCTTTCCTGGTTCCTTACCTGGCTTCTTACCTGGTTCTTTACCTGGTTCCTTACCTGATTCCTTACCTGGATCCTTTCCTGGATCCTTACCTGGCTTCTTACCTGGTTCTTTAACTGGTTCCTTACCTGGCTTCTTACCTGATTCCTTACCTGGATCCTTTCCTGTTTCCTTACCTGGCTTCTTACCTGGTTCTTTACCTGGTTCCTTACCTGGTTCCTTACCCGATTCCTTACCTGGATTCTTTCCTGGTTCCATTCTTGGTTCTTTACCTGGTTCCTTACCTGGTTCCTTACCTGGATCCTGTCCTGGTTCCTTACCTAGCTACTTGCCTGGCTCCTTACCTGGTTCCTTACCTGGCTCCTTTCCTGGTTCCTTACCTAGCTTCTTGCATGGCTCCTTACCTGGTTTCTTACCTGGCTACTTAACCGGTTTCTTACCTGGCTCCTTACTTGGCTTCTTACCTGCTTATTTACCTAGCCACTTACCTGCTTATTTACCTGGCCACTTACCTGGCTTGTTACCGGGCTCCTTACCTGACTCCTTACCTGATTCTATACCTGGCTCCTTACCTGGCTTCTTAACTGGCTCCTTACCTGGCTACTTACTCGCTACTTACCTGGATCCTAACCCGGCTCCTTACCTGGGTCCGTACCTGGCAACTCACCTGGCAGCTTACCTGGATAATTACCTGGCTCCCTTCCTGGCTACTTACCTGGCTCCTTACCTGGCTCCTTACCTGGCTACTTACCTGGCTCCTTACCTGGCTAATTACCTGGATCCTTACCTGGTTACTTACCCGGTTCCTTACCTAGTTCCTTACTTACATCGTAGATAGACACATTACCAGTATATACACAGTAGATATACACATACAGTGACAAATACGTCATAGATATTCACGTGAATACTGTTATATACATCATTCACATGCACAGAAATACATAAGTAAATACACCATGAATATCTATATAGGTGATATACACTCGTACACTAGGATGTACATACCGTGAATATTCTCTCTGTATACACACTCTATATACACACACAAGAACACTTTAACATACACCTCGTGGAATTCTGTAATATACACAGCTAGTATACATACGAATACAGAATAAAAAGGCACAAGTTAATGGCCCAAGTCGGACTGAAACGTCGTCCTAAGTTTTATTCTCCCATGTATACACATGTCTACTCTAGCGTATACATCGTGACTATACGCGTAAAAATTTGATGTATACATGGTGGTTATATACGAATGACGTATGATTGTGTAAATAACGTCTAATGTGTAGTAATAATCTAGTTAATGATATTAAGTCATTTTTGCCTATTATTGCAGGAAACCAACAATAAATATTAGCTAATTTTGACAGGTAATGTATTGTTGAATTTTGTGTGTTGGGGTTGATGGGAGGGGGGGAGGGAGGGGGGAGAGGGATGGAGGAAGGGAGGGATGGAGGAAGGGAGGGATGGAGAGTTGGAGGGATGGAGAGTTGGAGGGAGGGATGGAGAGGGATGGATGAAGGGAAGGACAGGGATGGTGGGGGAGAGGGATGGATGGAGGGATGGAGGGAGGGAGTGAGGGAGTGAGGGAGGGAGGGAGGGAGGGAGGGAGGGAGGGAGAGGGATGGAGGGGAAATGATATGCTGCTGCTGTTGTTGTTGTTGCTGTTTATTTTTATTTTTCATGACTGCTTTTATGCTATTGCTGCTGCTGCTACTTTACTACTACTACTACTACTACTACTACTACTATTACTACTACTACTACTACTGCTACTACTACTATTACTACTACTACTACTACTGCTACTACTACTACTACTACTACTACTACTACTATACTACTACTACTACTACTATTACTACTACTACTACTACTACTATTACTACTACTACTACTACTATTACTAAGTAATACAGTAACAATTACTAGGTAATAGATTAACAATTGTGTTGTAGAGGTGTGAGTTGCGCTCACACCTCTACAACACAATTACCATCAAAGATATGTTAAGTTATACCAAGAATTAAGGAAAGATCCTGGACTTCACTTTACGAAACATAAAACAAATGCGATAGTAATTATAGACAAGGTAGATTATAATGGAAAATGAAGATGTTATTAGAAGACGGGAGAACTTACGTACCTCTAAAGAGTGTTGCCTCTCTCTCCGCGGCATCAGATCCGCTTGAGTTCCATGTACTATCAGACTTGACAGGTATCGCGGCCATTTTCCATGCCCGGCACTACGAGCGCTCGCTAATCCACAGTGTACTTCGTTTATCACTCCTCTAACCACAGCGGTTGTTCGTCCACTTTGTCCCCGGTGTTCGAAGTGAAAATAAAATATAAGGTCACTAATAAATCTTTTTAGGCAAAAATTACTACAGAAACCATGCTGAGACTCGTGCTTTAGAACGTTTCTCAAGGTGACTTCGAACTACAGCTGCGCTAGTGACTTCGAACTGCAGCTGCGCTAGTGACTTCGAACTGCAGCTGCACTAGTGACTTCAAAATGTAGCTGCAGTAGTCGATTCCAACGCTACAATTTTCGATTTCAACTTTACAGTCGTCGATTCCAACGCTGCAGTTGTTGATTCCAACGCTACAGTCGTCGATTCCAACACCCCCGCCCATCACTAATACCAACCACTACAATAAATATCCACGATAATACATATTTTGATTTGCTCAACCATATACCAAAATCTATTTTCATTTCTTTTATTCTGTCCACTCGTCCAGAGGGTTGGCTTGATGCTAGCGTGAGGCTCTTGATCCTAGGAACTGGATTTGTCTAGCTTCTTGGGCTGTACCTGCTTCCCATTCCCCAGGCGCAGTATTGCCCCTAGGTATCCCCTGAGTCCCCTTATAACGTTATAATCTTAAGTAAGTTTGGCTGATAATATCACATGGCATTCTAGTTTGAAGTCGCCAGTGAGATTTTATATTTCAGACGTCAGTTCTTTTGATGTCGTTTACACAGGAAAAAAACGTTTGTATCGAACAACGATCCCTGAGGAATTGCTTATGCTTAATGACCCTTAGGAATTACGTATGTTCAACAGTCCATTAGAAATTACATTCAACGATCCCTGGGGAATTACTTATGTTCAACCATCAAATAGGAATTACGTTCAACGATCCCCTAGGAAATACTTTCTTTCAACTATTCCTTGGGAAATACTTACGTTCAACGATCCCTAGGGAATTACTTATGTTCAACGATCCCTTAGGAATTACTTACTTTCAACGATCCCTTAGGAATTGCTTACTTTCAACTATCCCTTAGGAATTACTTACGTTCAACGATCCCTTAGGAATTACGTATGTTCAACAATCCCTGGGGAATTACTTATGCTGAAAATAGCATAAAATACCGACATGTTGAAGATTAAGACACGTGTGCAACAGCTGGGTATCTTTATTGTTGAAACGTATCTTCTTCACAGCAGGCTTCCTCATAACATTCCAGACCATGGAGCTGAACTCTTCTCCAGACTCAGGGACTGACCACCTCAAATACTATTTCTCCACGGTTGAGGGACTGATTACATCATCTTCATTTCACTATTACACTTGCTGCCTCTGTTTTTCACTGAAGAAGCTTACTGTGTAGGCGAAAATCTAGGGAATTGTTTATATTCAGTCAAGACCAAAATTTCTGTGACGAAAACCATTTTCGTGTCCCGTAGCTGGGTTGGTAGCGCACCTAGCTCATACATTGAGGTTCCTGGTTCGATCCCCGGTACGGATTGAAACATTAGGGCATGTTTCCTTAAGACACCTGATGTCCCTGTTCACCTAGCAGTTAATAGGTACCTGTGTGTTAGTCAACTGGTGTGGGTCACATCCTGGGGACAAAATTAACCTAATTTGCCAGAAATGCTCTGCATAACAAGGCGCTTTCTATATAGTATGTTACTGATGTATATGTAATAATGTTGGTAGAATTACCGACAATATGTTAGGTAAAAGGACACAAGTACAACTAATGTGACATTTTATTGTGACAACGTTTCGCTCTCCAGAGGTTCCTGGAGAGCGAAACGTTGCACAGTAAAATATTGCATTAGTTGCACTTGTGCCCTTTCACTTAACAGGTCTGTATACGTTCTACATGTTCCTGTAGAAATAAAGATTATAATTATTGTTATTAAAATTATTATTCCGAGCTTTGCCTCTTGTGCCATGTGACGTTATATGACCTAACGATGTTTTTTCGATATAGTTTATCGAGATGTTTGTGAACATGGAAGTGTGCTGGATCGGTGGGGACTTTACCGTTCCAGTTTTTGTGTACGCAACATATTATGTGTTGATTTTAGTGCTGAGACGCTCCTAGCTAGCACGCCTCCTAGCACTTCCATTATATATATATATTATATATTATATATATATATTATATATATAATATATTATATTATATATATTATATATATATATATAATACACTAGCTTCTATTAACACATCTATAAAGATGTCATAAATAGTCTAATATATATATCTAACTGACAGTATATAAATTCCTTGACAACCTGGACGTATATCTTTAGGTGTTTTTCCCACCTTATGGCTATCGTCGGAATGATTTCAATTATCAATCAGCTCCCCGAGTCCCCACCTTCAACCTGCCATCAACTTGCCTCGACTGATTAAAAACCTGCAGGCCAGTCAATTAAACCCTCTGGACAAGGCTCCTTTGTGTGGAAGTCCTTCATTAGCGAAATCACATGCTATTAATGATCGGCTTAATGTCAAAATAACCCGCTTGGATCTCAACAAGGATGCTCTGTCCGCAGTGTTGACGACTTCGCTGGCAATGGTTGCTGAAGAAGTCGAGACGTTGAGGTAGGACGGTGACTTGATACTAGGGTGCTGAGGGTCGTGGTGATGATAGGAGTTACCTTGTTTGTGGCTCTCTGTTGTTTCTGCTTCTGCTTCTGCTCTTGCCTCTGCATCTGCTGCTAGGTGTTTGAAAAGACAGACTCTGACAGAACAAGCCGATACTGTTGTGATCTGTGTGGAGCATTATCCATCCAAGATTGGATAAAGCTCTATATAGCGAAAACGCTGTTCCAATGAAGTCATCCATCTACCTGGTTGTTGTCTGTGTCGCTGCTGTTGCTTCTTCTGCTAATTATACGACTGACTGTCAGTCTCCCAGCTGTTTTTTTTTTTTTTTTTTTTTTTGCTAAGGTTTCTGAGCATGAGTGTTCTCTTGCTGCTGCTGTTACTGTTGCTGCTTCTGCTTGCTAACAGTCACTGATATTGTTCTGCTACTGTCTAATGGATACCCCTGTTGCTGCAGCTGCTGTAGTTACTGCTGATATTGATACAATAATCATAGCTTCAATAAGCTATGGTTGTTGCTGTTGATGCAACAACAGCTGTTTATAGTCACAGCTTAGCAACAGTCCTTCATTTTATTCCTCGTTTTGCTGCTGCTGTTGCTGTTTATTCTTTGAGTACTGCTGCTGCTGCTGCTGCTTTTTCTGCTGCTAGTGCGTCTGCTAATCTTGCTACTGCTACTTATGCGCTACTGCTATTGCGGCGATTACTGCTGCTACTGATGCCACTGATACCAATACTACTACTACTGTAGTTTTGTTACTGTTGCTGCTACTGCTGGTGCTACGACTACTGCTACTGGTGATGCTGATACTGCTGCCAATATTACTACTAGTGCAGCTATTGTTACTGTTGCTGCTGTTACTACAGAAGCAACAGTAACAATAGCTGCAATAGTAACAGTAGTCTTAGCACCACCAGCAGCAACAGAAGCTAGAGGCTTCTGTTGCTCCTGGTGGTGCAACTTCTACTGCTACAGGCTTCTGTTGCTACGGGTGGTGCTACGACTACTGCTACAGGCTTCTGTTGCTACGGGTGGTGCTACGACTACTGCTACAGGCTTCTGTTGCTAGGGTGGTGCTACGACTACTGCTACAGGCTTCTGTTGCTACGGGTGGTGCTACGACTACTGCTACAGGCTTCTGTTGCTACGGGTGGTGCTACGACTACTGCTACAGGCTTCTGTTGCTACGGGTGGTGCTACGACTACTGCTACAGGCTTCTGTTGCTACGGGTGGTGCTACGACTACTGCTACAGGCTTCTGTTGCTACTGCTTGGGTTAATGCTATTACTGCTGTTGATCCTGTTGCGCATTTCAGCTGTTCCTACTGCTGCTGTCGCCACTCCGTCTTTCACTGGGCTGCAGCTGCTGTCACTGCTGCTGTCATTATTTCCTCACCATGATAACGGGTAGGGTGGCTGCTCTATCGCCTTAATTACACCGTTGACACCGTAAACTAGTGATTAACAGTTATCAGTTGTCGAGACTCCTTTCTCCACGCGGTTATTATCTCGGTTTTGTTGTGATTAGTTCACCCCTTGTCCCTGGCCTCGTTGCTACTGCTCCTTTGGCCATCTTCAGCGGTAATTAGTTCTTGGTGGAAAACGTTTCGGTTGCCAATCGTGGTGGTGTTGAGACTACCGCTACTGTCGCTGTTACTTCTGTTACTGCTACTTCTGTTGTTCTGCTGCTGCTACTGCTGTTATTGTTGCTGCTTATACTGATGTTGTTGCTATTGCTGTTGCTTCAGCTGGGGTTGTTACTTCTGCTGCTGTTGCTCCTGCTGCTACTGTCGCTGCTACTTCTGTTGCTGGTCTGCTACTGCTGCTGTTGTTGCTACTGCTGATATTGCTGTTTCTGCCCCTGCTGCTGCTGTTGCAGCTACTGCTGCTGTTCTTACTTCTGCTACTGTTGCTCCTGCTGCCACTGATGTAACTATTATGCTACTGTTGTTGAACGTGTTGCTGTTGTGCCTGTTGCTGTTGTGTCTGTTGCTGTTGTGCCTGGTGTTGTGTGCTGCTTGATGTTATGTGCTTGGTGCTATTGTTGTAGCTAGCACTGCTTCTGTTTAAATTGATGCTGTTGCACCAGGTGCCGTTGCTGGTGTATCTGGCGCCGCTGTTAGTAAAAGCGTTATAGTGGTGCTGAAGAGGTGACATTGCGTAGGTCTCATTTGAATATTACAGGAAGGGTTGGAAGGAGTGTGTGAAGGAGGTTCTGAGTGTTGAGTATCCAACAGGACTATGCGTTGAATCGAAGTGAAGAGAAACAAGTCGTTTATGGGATTTGACGTGCTGTTGGAGTGGAAAGCCAACGTTTGCGAGGAGGGGCTCAAGAAAAGCGGATAACCGCATCTCATATGTGCAGGTGGGAAGCACAATGTTTGCAAGTTCC
>NC_069405.1:38692545-38705045 GCF_026875155.1 Cherax quadricarinatus | reverse complement strand
AAGGGAAGTTAGTGAAGAGGAGTTAGGAAGGGGAGTTAGTGAAGGGGGAAATTAGTGAAGGGGAAATTAGTGAAGGGGAGTTTAGTGAAGGGGAGTTAGTGAAGGGAAGTTAGTGAAAGGAAGTTAGTGAAGGGAGTTAGTGAAGGGAAGTTAGTGAAGGGAAGTTGGTGAGGGGAAGTTAGTTTAAGGGGAGTTAGTGAACGGGAGTTAGTGAACGGAAGTTATGAAGGGAAGTTAGTGAAGAGAAGTTAGTGAAGGGGAAGTTAGTGAAGGGGAGTTAGTGAAGGGAAGTTAGTGAAGGGAAGTTAGTGAAGAGAAGTTAGTGAAGGGGAGTTAGTGAAGGGGAGTTAGTGAAGGGGAGTTAGTGAAGGGAAGTTAGTGAAGGGAAGTTAGTGAAGGGGAGTTAGTGAAGGGAGTTAGTGAAGGGAAGTTAGTGAAGGGAAGTTGGTGAAGGGAAGTTAGTGAAGGGAGTTAGCGAAGGAAGTTAGTAAAGGGAAGTTAGTGAAGGGAAGTTAGTAAAGGGAAAAGAAGTTAGTGAAGGGGAGTTAGTGAAGGGGGGTTAGTGAAGGGAAGTTAGTGAAGGGGAGGTTAGTGAAGGGAAGTTAGTGAAGGGGGGTTAGTGAAGGGGAAGTTTAAAGGGGAAGTTAGTGAAGGGAGTTAGTAAAAGGAATTAGTGAAGGGAATTTTAGTGAAGGGGAGTTAGTGAAGGGGAGTTAGTGAAGGGAAGTTATTTGAAGGGGAGTTAGTGAAGGGAAGTTAGTGAAGGGGAGTTAGTGAAGTTAGTGAAGGGAAGTTAGTGAAGGGGAGTTAGTGAAGGGAAGTTAGTGAAGGGAAGTTAGAGAAGGGAAGTTAGAGAAGGGAAGTTAGTGAAGGGGAGTAGTGAAGGGAAGTTAGTGAAGGGAAGTTAGAGAAGGGAAGTTAGTGAAGGGAAGTTAGTGAAGAGATGGGAAAATATCTATACTTCTCTATTACAGTCCTTCACGCAGAAATGGTTTCCTACATAAAGTAACAAAATTTGTCAGCCTGAGCTGTGAGACTTCAGTAGGAAGATGATACAGTTGTTTCTCACTCCGGATTCAGTAGTTAGAGAAAGAGTGACTTCCAAAACTTGAGGTATTTCAGATCATGTTTCAAACTGCCCTGAATCCTCGAAAAATACAATATAATTGCGTTTTAATACATTTGCTATCTTTTAATATTTCGCGTATTTAAAAAAAATCATATGAAAAGTCTATTAAGACGCTAC
This sequence comes from Cherax quadricarinatus, assembly GCF_026875155.1. Lineage (NCBI taxonomy): Eukaryota > Metazoa > Arthropoda > Malacostraca > Decapoda > Parastacidae > Cherax > Cherax quadricarinatus. Next base: position 38,703,799 of record NC_069405.1, on the reverse strand, counting down.
ATTACCCTTCGTAGAATAACATGAGGTTCAGCAATCAGTCTTAGAGAATGACTTGGCTGTGTTTACCTCCAGCCGGATGCCAATGTATTGGATCAATAATAAGATCAAATGAGTTCCTTCCTCGCTTCTGTGTGTCGTTATGAAGGGATATATATATACAAGGCTATCAATTTTCCGTGACCATTGCGTTTAGAGTTCACTTTAATGGCTGGATTGGCTAAGGAGCGTAACGACTCCCACGGGTGTGACATCTTGGTCATGATGATTGACTTAGGGACGTTACGTAGCGATGATAGCTTCGCTGTTTTCCGGTGACGGTGCGCATCTTGTCTGCGCCTTGAGGACGTTAGGATAGCTTCGCTGTTGTTCTTTAGCGGTGTGCATCTTGACTACGTCAAGATGGCGTCTCTGTCTTCCGCTAATGAAATATAACTTGCTTGCGTCTTAACACTTTCTACAGTGTTTACTAAAAGTCTCACAACAGTATCTCGTACCCTTTTATTTACATGCGACCGAGCTCTGGCTCCTGAACCCGCATCATAACATTCATTCTGATGACCTGGCATAGCAATGTAGCGCCTCATTTTTAACCAGTGTATGTGTAAACATTAGCAGTACGTAACCTTTATTCGGCGCATGTACACACCCCCAACCAGCGAACCAGGTGCTAAGGGTTGATGATGGGGCCCCGTCGTTCAATCAGTACCCAGGTTCCAGCCAATGAGAAGATGATTTTGGCAATCGCAGAGGTTATGTGGGTACCATTCTCTTGTCTGCCCTAGTCATTCCCATTCTAGAGCTGGTTGAAGCACGGTCTGCTCTCTAGTGGCTTCTATTCTGCCTTGCTTACCGTGGAGTGCACTAATACCTGTCACTGTACATAGTGTATATAGTGTACATACTTCTGTTCTAAATTGGTGAAGGATAATGTAAGTCAAAAGTTTTTCTGCTGTGTTTATTTTACTCCCTTTACACCCAGGATAACAGGCCATTTGGACTCCTGGGTTGTAAAAATAACCCATTCATAGTCACAGAAACACACCTGCGCTCTCCCGTCTTCAGTCTTTATCATAATATGTTCAAAATTTCCAGAGATTTCAGTCTTATGGGAAGAAACATTTCACAGCAATTTTCTTGGGCTGTTTTCCTTCGGTTTTCAAAAGTTTCGCAGATAATTATTCTTGCTCAACCCATTTCTCTCTTTTCTTTTTTTTTTTTTTTTGTTCGACAATATACAGTTTAAGGTCTGAGGGGAGAAAATATGGGCAGCCGGCCATATCCGGCTGAAGGAATTCTATCTAATTTAAGAACGAATTTAAGAACGAATTTATTCACGTTTTTGATGTTAATCGTCATCATCATCATCGTCATCATCACTATCATCATCATCATCATCATCATCATCAGCAACAGCAGCAGGTGTTGGGCAGACATAGCAGCAACACCTGACAATTCCTGACTTTCTTAATATTTATTAATTTAGTAAACTAAACCTGAAGAGGAACACCGCGGGTTTAGAAATTGAGATGATTCTTCCAACTTCTTATCCCTTGATCTCCACAATCACAGTTTAACGTCGTCAGATTACTAGAGTGCATATGTAGATTTATATTAAATTTAATATATTATAATACGATTATTATATTATGATATATATCTATATATATATATATATCATATATAATCTTGATAACTGCAAACAACACAATTCATGACCTTGACAGATGGAACTGAATCAACGCACAGTTCCAGATTCAGGTTTTATCATCAAATAATTCTACCAACTACAATCTGATCTGAACCCAAAATACAATCGATCTCAACCAACTTTCCCATAATCTCAACCAACTCACAATCTCTCAACTAACTCACAATCATCTCAACCAACTCACAATCATCTCAACCAATTCGCATCATCTCAACCAACTCACAATCATCTCAACCAACTCACAATCATCTCAACCAACTCAAAATCATCTCAACCAACTCACAATCATCTCAACCAACTCACAATCATCTCAACCAATTCGCAATCATCTCAACCAACTCACAATCATCTCAACCAATTCACAATCATCTCAACCAACTCAAAATCATCTCAACCAACTCACAATCATCTCAACCAAATCACAATCATCTAAACCAACTCACAATCATCTCAAATAACTCACAATCATCTCAACCATCTCACAATCATCTCAACCAATTCACAGTCATCTCAACCAATTCAAAATAATCTCATCCCACTCACAATCATTTCAACCAACTCACTCACAATCATCTCAACCCACTCACAGTCATCTCAACCCACTCACAGTCATCTCAACAGCTCTTCGTAGTGACTGGTGTCTATTATTTTCCTTATTCCAGTTGCAGCGTCCACGTGAAGTTAAATAAAGATGCTGGTTACTTCTTTGGTATATAACATATAATGAAAAATACACGTAGGAACTTATTTTAAGTCTGTTGTATCCTTAAGTGTAATATTTAAAAATAAATAATACTGTGCCAGACTTCGTGCGGTGGCTTGATTCATGGGTTGTGTACAGTGGCTTGATTCATGGGTAGTGTACAGTGGCTTGATTCATGGGTAGTGTACAGTGGCTTGACTCATGGGTAGTGTACAGTGGCTTGATTCATGGGTAGTGTACAGTGGCTTGACTCATGGGTAGTGTACAGTGGCTTGACTCATGGGTAGTGTACAGTGGCTTGATTCATGGGTAGTGTACAGTGGCTACATTCATGGGTTGTGTACAGTGGCTACATTCATGGGTTGTGTACAGTGGCTTGACTCATGGGTAGAGTACAGTGGCTTGATTCATGGGTAGTGTACAGTGGCTTGATTCATGGGTAGTGTACAGTGGCTACATTCATGGGTTGTGTACAGTGGCTACATTCATGGGTGTGTACAGTGGCTTGACTCATGGGTAGTGTACAGTGGCTTGATCATGGGTGTGTACAGTGGCTTGATTCATGGGTAGTGTACAGTGGCTACATTCATGGGTTGTGTACAGTGGCTACATTCATGGGTTGTGTACAGTGGCTTGATTCATGGGTAGTGTACAGTGGCTTGACTCATGGGTAGTGTACAGTGGCTTGACTCATGGGTAGTGTACAGTGGCTTGATTCATGGGTAGTGTACAGTGGCTACATTCATGGGTTGTGTACAGTGGCTACATTCATGGGTTGTGTACAGTGGCTTGACTCATGGGTAGAGTACAGTGGCTTGATTCATGGGTAGTGTACAGTGGCTTGACTCATGGGTAGAGTACAGTGGCTTGACTCATGGGTTGTGTACAGTGGCTACATTCATGGGTTGTGTACAGTGGCTTGATTCATGGGTTGTGTAGAGTGGCTCGATTCATGGGTTGTGTACAGTGGCTTGACTCATGGGTTGTGTACAGTGGCTACATTCATGGGTTGTGTACAGTGGCTTGATTCATGGGTTGTGTAGAGTGGCTCGATTCATGGGTTGTGTACAGTGGCTTGATTCATGGGTTGTGTACAGTGGCTCGATTCACGGGTTGTGTACAGTGGCTTGATTCATGGGTTGTGTACAGTGGCTTGATTCATGGGTAGTGTACAGTGGCTTGATTCATGGGTTGTGTACAGTGGCTTGATTCATGGGTAGTGTACAGTGGCTTGATTCATGGGTTGTGTACAGTGGCTACATTCATGGGTTGTGTACAGTGGCTTGATTCATGGGTAGTGTACAGTGGCTTGATTCATGGGTAGTGTACAGTGGCTTGATTCATGGGTTGTGTACAGTGGCTTGATTCATGGGTAGTGTACAGTGGCTTGATTCATGGGTTGTGTACAGTGGCTTGATTCATGGGTTGTGTACAGTGGCTTGATTCATGGGTAGTGTACAGTGGCTTGACTCATGGGTTGGGTACAGTGGCTACATTCATGGGTTGTGTACAGTGGCTTGATTCATGGGTTGTGTAGAGTGGCTCGATTCATGGGTTGTGTACAGTGTCTTGATTCATGGGTTGTGTACAGTGGCTCGATTCACGGGTTGTGTACAGTGGCTTGATTCATGGGTTGTGTACAGTGGCTTGACTCATTGGTTGTGTACAGTGGCTTGATTCATGGGTTGTGTACAGAGGCTTGATTCATGGGTTGTGTACAGTGGCTTGATTCATGGGTTGTGTATAGTGGCTTGATTCATGGGTTGTGTACAGTGGCTTGATTCATGGGTAGTGTACAGTGGCTTGATTCATGGGTAGTGTACAGTGGCTTGATTCATGGGTTGTGTACAGTGGCTTGATTCATGGGTTGTGTACAGTGGCTTGATTCATGGGTAGTGTACAGTTTCTTGATTCATGGGTTGTGTACAGTGGCTACATTCATGGGTTGTGTACAGTGGCTTGATTCATGGGTTGTGTACAGTGGCTTGATTCATGGGTTGTGTACAGTAGGCTTGATTATGGGTTGTGTACAGTGGGCTTGATTCATGGGTTGTGTACAGTGGCTTGATTCATGGGTTGTGTACAGTGGCTTGATTCATGGGTTGTGTACAGTGGCTTGATTCATGGGTTGTGTACAGTGGCTTGATTCATGGGTGTTTCAGTGGCTTGATTATGGGTTGTGTACAGTGGCTTGATTCATGGGTTGTGTAAGTGGCTGATTCATGGTTGTGTACAGTGGCTTGATTCATGGGTTGTGTACAGTTGCTTGATTCATGGGTTGTGTACAGTGGCTTGATTCATGGGTTGTGTACAGTGGCTTGATTCATTGGTTGTGTACAGTGGCTTGATTCATGGGTTGTGTACAGAGGCTTGATTCACGGGTTGTGTACAGTGGCTTGATTCATGGGTTGTGTACAGTGGCTTGATTTCATGGGTTTGTTACAGTGGGTTGATTCATGGGTTGTGTACAGTGGCTTGATTAATGGGTTGTGTATAGAGGCTTGATTTATGGGTTGTGTACAGTGGGTTGATTCATGGGTTGTGTACAGTGGATGATTCATGGGTTGTGTACAGTGGCTTGATTCATGGGTTGTGTACAGTGGCTTGATTCATGGGTTGTGTACAGTGGCTTGATTAATGGGTTGTGTACAGAGCTTGATTATGGGTTGTGTTACAGTGGGTTGATTCATGGGTTGTGTACCGTGGCTTGATTCATTGGTTGTGTACAGTGGCTTTTATTCATGGGTTGTGTAAAAGTGGCTTGATTCACGGGATTGTGTACAGTGGCTTGATTCATGGGTTGTGTACAGTGGCTTGATTCATGGTTGTGTACAGTGGTTGATTCATGGGTAGTGTACAGTGGCTTGATTCATGGAGTTGTGTACAGAGGCTTGATTCATGGGTTGTGTACAGTGGCTTGATTCATGGGTTGTGTACAGTGGATGATTCATGGGTTGTGTACAGTGGCTTGATTCATGGGTTGTGTACAGTGGCTTGATTCATGGGTTGTGTACAGTGGCTTGATTCATGGGTTGTGTACAGTGGCTTGATTCATGGGTTGTGTACAGAGGCTTGATTTATGGGTTGTGTACAGTGGCTTGATTCATGGGTTGTGTACAGTGGCTTAACTCATGGGTTGTGTACAGTTGCTTGATTCATGGGTTGCGTACAGTGGCTTGATTCATGGGTTGTGTACAGTGGCTTGATTCATGGGTTGTGTACAGTGGCTTGATTCATGGGTTGTGTACAGAGGCTTGATTTATGGGTTGTGTACAGTGGCTTGATTCATGGGTTGTGTACAGTGGCTTGATTCATTGGTTGTGTACAGTGGCTTGATTCATGGGTTGTGTACAGTGGCTTGATTCACGGATTGTGTACAGAGGCTTGATTCATGGGTTGTGTACAGTGGCTTGATTCATGGGTTGTGTACAGTGGTCTGATTCATGGGTAGTGTACAGTGGCTTGATTCATGGGTTGTGTACAGTGGCTTGATTGATGGGTTGTGTACAGTGGCTTGATTCATGGGTTGTGTACAGTGGATGATTCATGGGTTGTGTACAGTGGCTTGATTCATGGGTTGTGTACAGTGGCTTGATTCATGGGTTGTGTACAGTGGCTTGATTCATGGGTTGTGTACAGTGGCTTGATTCATGGGTTGTGTACAGTGGTTTGATTCATGGGTTGTGTACAGTGGCTTGACTCATGGGTTGTGTACAGTTGCTTGATTCATGGGTTGTGTACAGTGGATTGATTCATGGGTTGTGTACAGTGGCTTGATTCATGGGTTGTGTACAGTGGCTTGATTAATGGGTTGTGTACAGAGGCTTGATTTATGGGTTGTGTACAGTGGCTTGATTCATGGGTTGTGTACAGTGGCTTGATTCATGGGTTGTGTACAGTGGCTTGATTCATGGGTTGTGTACAGAGGCTTGATTCGTGGGTTGTGTACAGGTTGATTCCCTGGGTTGTGTACAGTGGCTTGATTCATGGTTTTTGTGTACCAGTGGCTTTTCATGGGTTGTGTACATGGTTTTTCATGGGTGTGTCGTGGCTTGATTCATTGGATTGTGTACGTGGCTTTCATTCAAGGGATTGTGTACAGTGGCTTGATTCATTGGTTGTGTACAGTGTTGATTCATGGGTTGTGTACGTGGTTGATTTCATGGGTTCCGTGTACAGTGGTATTGATTCATTGATTGTGTTACAGTGGCTTTGATTCAGGGGGTTGTTGTACAGTGGCTTGATTCATTGGTTGTGTACAGTGGTTTGATTCATTGATTGTGTACAGTGGCTTGATTCATGGGTTGTGTACAGTGGCTTGATTCATGGGTTGTGTACAGTGGTTTGATTCATTGATTGTGTACAGTGGCTTGATTCATGGGCTGTGTACAGTGGTTTGATTTATGGGTTGTGTACAGTGGCTTGATTCATCGGTTGTGTACAGTGGCTTGATTCATGGGTTGTGTACAGTGGCTTGATTCATGGGTTGTGTACAGTGGCTTGATTCATGGGTTGTGTACAGTGATTGATCCATGGGATATGTAATGGAAGAAAATCTCCTTCCCTTCTGTTTTCTCTTCCTCTTCTCTCCTTCCCTCACTTCCCCCTCCCCGTCCCTCTCTGATTCCTTCCCTCCTACATAGTGGCGTGTGTTGTGGTGCTGACACTGGTCATTGGAACCTCCGCTACTCTGCACTCCTTCCACTCCGCCAGGTTCCAATTGTGTGTTTGGATCGTCAGACGCCCGTCGCGTTGGGGCGAGAAAACTCCCCATCTCGAGCCCAGAACCCGTGCAAATGTGACTTGTATAGCTTATCCACGTTACACAAGTCATCTTGTAGACGCACGTACTCGTGTGTATAAAAGGCAACGTTTTCTTCAGGCCGAGATGTTTTGAAATCTTCCGAGAACTTTCCTAAAGGAAACTGAAAATTTTATATGAAAGAAATCAGAAATTTACATGAAAGCAATTTATTTTTGCATGTAAATCGCCAAATAGGTTCGACGGTGGTAGCAACCTACTTTACTCTGAATTTCTTTGTGGATATTATTCTGCCTGGTCATGGACATGGCCGCGGGGGTGTTGACCCCCGACACACCCTCCAAGGTATCCACGTCGAAGCCCCAAAATAACTTGTCACCACTGGCTCTCTTACAACACTCAAACTGTGTGTTGCATGAACAAAACCCTGCCACACAAAGCCTCCTTCACACCTCTTGCAACCCTCCTTCACACCTCTTGCAACCCTCCTTCACACCTCTTGCAACCCTCCTTCGCACCTCTTGCAACCCTCCTTCACACCTCTTGCAACCCTCCTTCACACCTCTTGCAACCCTCCTTCACACTTCCTGCAATTCTCCTTCACACCTCTTGCAACCCTCCTTCACCTCTTGCAACCCTCCTTCACACCTCTTGCAACTTTCCTTCACACCTCTTGCAACCCTCCTTCACACATCTTGCAACCCTCCTTCACACCTCTTGCAATCCTCCTTCACACCTCTTGTAACCCTCCTTCACACCTCTTGCAACCCTCCTTCACACTTCCTGCAATTCTCCTTCACACCTCTTGCAATCCTCCTTCACACCTCTTGCAACCCTCCTTCACACCTCTTGCAATCCTCCTTCACACCTCTTGCAGCCCTCCTTCACACCTCTTGCAATCTTCCTTCACACTTCTTGCAATCCTCCTTTACACCTCTTGCAATCCTCCTTCACAACTCTTGCAATCCTCCTTCACACATTTTTGCAACTCTCCTTCACATCTCTTGCAATCCTCCTTCACACCTCTTGCAACCCTCCTTCACACCTCTTGCAATCCTCCTTCACACCTCTTGTAATCCTCCTTCACACCTCTTGCAACCCTCCTTCACACCTCTTGCAACCCTCTTCACACTCTTGCAACCTCCTTCACACCACTTGCAACCTTCCTTCACACCTCTTGCAACCCTCCTTCACACCTCTTGCAACCCTCCTTCACACCTCTTGCAACCCTCCTTCACACCTCTTGCAACCCTCCTTCACACTTCTTGCAACCCTCCTTCACACCGCTTGCAACTTTCCTTCACACCTCTTGCAGCCCTCCTTCACACCTCTTGCAATCTTCCTTCACACTTCTTGCAATCGTCCTTTATACCTCTTGCAATTCTCCTTCACAACTCTTGCAATCCTCCTTCACACCTCTTGCAACCTTCCTTCACGTCTCTTGCAATTCTCTTTCAAACCTCTTGCAACCCTCCTTCACACCTCTTGCAATCCTCCTTCACACCTCTTGCAATCCTCCTTCACACCTCTTGCAACCCTCCTTCACACCTCTTGCAACCCTCCTTCACACCTCTTGCAACCCTCCTTCACACCCCTTGCAACCCTCCTTCACACCTCTTGCAATCCTCCTTCACACCTCTTGCAACCATCCTTCACACCTCTTGCAACTTTCCTTCACACCTCTTGCAACCCTCCTTCACACCTCTTGCAACCCTCCTTCACACCTCTTGCAATGCTCCTTCACACCTCTTGCAACCCTCCTTCACAGCACTTGCAACCCTCCTTCAAACCTCTTGCAACCCTCCTTCACACCTCTTGCAACCATCCTTCACACCTCTTGCAACTTTCCTTCACACCTCTTGCAACTTTCCTTCACACCTCTTGCAACCCTCCTTCACACCTCTTGCAATCCTCCTTCACACCTCTTGCAACCATCCTTCACACCTCTTGCAACTTTCCTTCACACCTCTTGCAACCCTCCTTCACACCTCTTGCAACCCTCCTTCACACCTCTTGCAATCCTCCTTCACACCTCTTGCAACCCTCCTTCACAGCACTTGCAACCCTCCTTCACACCTCTTGCAACCCTCCTTCACACCTCTTGCAACCCTCCTTCACACCTCTTGCAATGCTCCTTCACACCTCTTGCAACCCTCCTTCACAGCACTTGCAACCCTCCTTCACACCTCTTGCAATGCTCCTTCACACCTCTTGCACCCCTCCATTACACCTCTTGCAATGCTTCTTCACACCTCTTGCAACCCTCCTTCACACCTCTTGCAATGCTCCTTCACACCTCTTGCACCCCTCCATTACACCTCTTGCAATGCTTCTTCACACCTCTTGCAACCCTCCTTCACACCTCTTGCAATGCTCCTTCACACCTCTTGCACCCCTCCATTACACCTCTTGCAATGCTTCTTCACACCTCTTGCAACCCTCCTTCACACCTCTTGCAACCCTCCTTCACACCTCTTGCAACCCTCCATCACACCTCTTGCCATGCTCCTTCACACCTCTTACAACCCTCCTTCACACCTCTTGCAACCCTCCTTCACACCTCTTGCAACCCTCCTTCACACCTCTTACAATGCTCCTTCACACCTCTTGCAACCCTCCATCACACCTCTTGCCATGCTCCTTCACACCTCTTACAACCCTCTTTCATACCTCTTGCAACCCTCCTTCATACCTCTTGCAACCCTCCTTCATACCTCTTGCAACCCTCCTTCACGCCTCTTGCAACCCTCCTTCACACCACTTGCAACCCTCCTTCATACCTCTTGCAACCCTCCTTCACACCTCTTGCAACCCTCCTTCACACCACTTGCAGCCCTCCTTCACACCTCTTGCAACCCTCCTTCACACCTCTTGTAACCCTCCTTCACACCTCTTGCAATGCTCCTTCACACCTCTTCCACCCCTCCATTACTCCTCTTGGAACCCTCCTTCACACCTCTTGCAACCCTCCTTCATACCTCTTGCAACCCTCCTTCACACCACTTGCAACCCTCCTTCACACCACTTGCAACCCTCCTTCACACCTCTTGCAACCCTCCTTCACACTACTTGCAACCCTCCTTCATTCCTCTTGCAACCCTCCTTCACACCTCTTGCAACCCTCCTTCACACCTCTTGCAACCGTCCACAGAACGTTCCTCTGCACCTCCTTCGGTCCACCGCAAATTTATCGGTGTTCTTCGTCAGCCAATTTTGCTTCTTTTTCTAACTGACCAATTGGAACGAAGTAATATTTGTGAGCCAAGTTTTTATATTTGTTTAATCTGTGTTCAACTTAATGATCAGTAGTGTTCTCTGTGTACTCACCTAATTGTGGTTGCAGGGGTCGCGACTCACCTGGCCCCGCCTCTTCACTGATCACTACTAGGTCCTCTCTCTCTCTGCTTCCTGAGCCATGTCATACCTTGTCTTAAAGCTATGTATGGTTCCTGCCTCCACTACATCACTTGCTAGGCTATCCCACTTCATGACTACTCTATTGCTGATGAAATACTTCCTAACATCCCTGTGACTCGTCTGAGTCTTCAGCTTCCAATTGTGACCTCTTGTTTCTGTGTCCCCTCTCTGGAACATCTTGTCTCTATCCACCTTATCTTTTCCACGCAGTATTTTGTATGTCGTTATCATGTCTTCCCTGACCCTCCTGTCATCCAGTGTTGTCAGTCCGATTGCCCTCAACCTTTCTTCGTAGGACATTCCCCTGAGCTCCGGAACTAGCCTTGTTGCAAACTTTTGTTCTTTCTCTAATTTCTTGACGTGCTTGACCAGGTATGGGTTCCAAACTGGTGCTGCATACTCCAGTATAGGCCTGACGTACACAGTGTACAGTGCCTTGAACGATTCCTTACTAAGGTGTCGGAAGGCTATTCTCAGGTATGCCAGGCGCCCATATGCTGCAGAAGTTATCTGGTTGATGTGTGCCTCCGGAGACGTGCTCGGTGTTTTGGTCACCCCAAGATCTTTCTCCTTGAGTGTGGTTTGCAGTCTTTGATCACCTAGCCTATACTCTGTCTGCGGTCTTCTTTGCCCTTCTCCGATCTTCATGACTTTGCACTTGGCA
>NC_069405.1:38685045-38687545 GCF_026875155.1 Cherax quadricarinatus | reverse complement strand
TAGCCCTGTCCTCTTCTGCATCCTGAGGTAGCCCTACCCACTGCTGCATGCTGGGGTAGCCCTGCTCACTGCTGCATTCTGGGGTAGCACTACTGCATTCTGGGGTAGCACTGCTGCATTCTGGAGTAGCCCTGCCCTCTGCTGCATCCTGGGGTACCCCTGTCCACTCCTACATCCTGGGGAAGCCCTACCCATTGCTATTCCATGGGGTAACCCTTCCCACTGCTGCATCCTGGGGTAACCCTGCCCACTGTTATTCCCTGGAGTTGCCCTGCCCACTGCTGCATCATGGGGTAGCCCTGTCCATTGCTGCATCCTGGGGTAGCCCTGCCCACCGATACATCCTAGGGTAGCCCTGCTCACTGTTGCATCTTACGGTAGCCCTGCTCACTGCTACATCCTTGGGTAGCCTTGCCCTCTTCTGCATCCTGAGGTAGCCATGCCCACTGTTGCATCCTAGGGTAGCCCTGACCACTGTTTTCCTGTGAGAGAGATCCTTACTGTTGCTCGTTGGGACAGACCTGACATCTGTTGGCCTTTCCCACTAGGCACTTCCCGTTCGTTACTGCTGGCACCGCCACTGTCACCCCTCGCTGACACGCCAGTGACTCTCTGACACGGGGTTTATCTACCACGTATGATTACGTTAGTGACTCGATAGGGATATGCATAATCCGCTTACATGAGTTATTAGTCACTGCGTTTTGTGTGGAGGGGAAGGAAGGGAGAGAGAGAGAGAGAGAGAGAGAGAGACAGAGAGAGAGAGAGAGAGAGAGAGAGAGAGAGAGAGAGAGAGAGAGAGAGAGAGACAGAGAGAGAGAGAGAGAGAGAGACGAGAGAGAGAGAGAGAGAGTTTCTTATATCTTGCAGAGTTCAATAAAAATACTTTCTCTCAAAATGTTTGTTCAAACAATATAAATTCCTTTATAATGAAAGACAAGAAGCCTCACTCATTACACACACACACACACACACACACACACACACACACACACACACACGGAAGGGGTGTTCCCGTTTGCATACGACGTGAAGCTAATGCGGAGAATTCAACTGGAACGGGTTCAGGTAGGACTACGAAGGGATCTGGGTAGGCCTGGTCCAACAACTGGCTCCTAAAATTTAATCCCACCAAGTGGAAAGTCACGAAAATTGGGGAAGATCTAAGAAGACCATAAACAGAGTACAGGTTAGGGTGCCAAAAGTTGCAAACTTCATTCAAGGAAAAGGATCTTGGAGTGAGTATAATACCGAGCATATCTCCTTAGGTGCACATTAACCAAATAACTGCTGCAACATATGAGCGCCTGGCAAACCTAAGAACAGCGTTTCGACACCCTAGCAAGGAATCGTTCAAAAATCTATACACTGTGTACGTCAGGCCCTTATTGGAGTATGCAACACCAATATGGAACCCATACAAGGTCAAGCAAGTCAAAAAAAAAGGTTTGCAACAAGACTAGTCCCGGAACAAAAGGGTATGTGCTACGAGGAAAGGTTAAGGGAAATCGACCTGACGGCACTGGAGGACAGGAAGGATAGAGGGGACATGATAACGACATATAAAGTACTGAGAGGAATTGACGAGGTAGCTAGGGACAGGATGTTTCAGAGATGGGACACAGCAACAAGGGGGCACAACTGGAAGTTGAAGACTCAGATGAGTCACAGGGATGTTAGGAAGTATTTCTTCAGTCATAGAGTAATCAGGAAGTGGAACAATCTGGAGATTGATGTAGTGGAGGGAAGATCCATACATAATTTTAAGAAGAGATACGGTAAAGCTCATGGAGCAGGGAGAGAGAGAGTGGACCTAGTAGCGACCAGCGAAGAGGCGAGGCCGGGAGCTGTGAATCAACCCCTGTAACCACAAATAGGTGAGTACAAACACACTAATAGCGACCAGCGAAGAGGCGGGGCCAGGAGCTGTGAATAGACCCCTGTAACCACGAACAGGTGAGTACACGCTCACTCGCTCCCATGTTCATGCATACTGATGGGATGCGTGAGTACTTCAGGAAAGGCCGCATCTATTGAGTAAGTGATGGTGAATGTGTTTCCTTTTATGGGTCACTATACCTCGGTGGGAAACGGCCGATGTGTTTAAAAAAATAAAAACTAGTTTTAAAGAAAGAGTAACAACGTAGAGAAGATTAAGAACAAATTGAGAATCGACTGAAGTTTAAGAGGCAGGGACCAGGAGCTTGAGTTGGGCAGGCACACCTCGGTAAGTAAACACACAAATATCCGCCCAATGACAATAATATTGCCACCAGTGCTCTCTAAAGCTAATCCAGATAGGGACCTTCCTTGTTATTCCAGACCCTCCACCCTTTAATAAGAGTCTCTGGAATACAGGGTATATACAAACTTTAAAATACTCTCAATATCTGAAGTAAAATGTAAGTCTAAGATTACCTCAAAATAATAAATAACCGCGTTTGCAAAAATATTGAGCAGCTGGGACGATCAGCTGTGTTGTGTTTACATTATCAGTCGC
>NC_069405.1:38597545-38677545 GCF_026875155.1 Cherax quadricarinatus | reverse complement strand
ATTGTGTTAGGCAAAATAAAATGAGCTTGTATAAAAAGGTTGGTAAGTTTTCTAAGATTCTTTGTGCAAATTAATTTTTTTACATTAACATTAATTAAAAATATATTTTAAACGTATAAGAGAAAATTATTAGAAAGCTTAATTTAAATTTCTTGCTAATTGAACATTTACAATATTCGCACGACACCAACAACCACAAACATAACACACACACACACAACACACACAACAAATCACACACACACACACAACACACACACATATCACACACACACACAACACACACACAACACCACACCAAAACACACACACACACATCACACAGGGAAAGACCTTGGGTGACCTAACACCGAGCACATCACCGAGGCACACATCAACCAATAACTCCCTGCACTCGGGCCCTGCAAACCTAGAACAGCGTTCCGATCTAAAAAGGAATCGTCAGACACTGAACACTGTGTATGTTAGGCCCATACTGGAGTATGCAGCATCAGTCTGGAACCTACATCTGGTCAAGCACGTCAAGAAATTAGAGAAAGTACAAAGATTTGCAACAAGGCTAGTCCCAGAGCTCAAGGGAATGTCGTACGAGGAAAGGTTAAGGGAAATCGGACTGACGACACTGGAGGACAGAAGGGTCAGGGGAGACATGATAACGACATACAAGATACTGCGGGGAATGGACAAGGTGGACAGAGATAGGATGTTCCAGAGAGGGGACACAGGGACAAAGGGTCACAACTGGAAGCTGAAGACTCAGACGAGTCACAGGAACGTTAGGAAGTATTTCTTCAGTCATGGAGTTGGCAGCAAGTGGAATAGCCTAGCAAGTGAAGTAGTGGAGGCAGGAACCATACATAGTTTTAAGAAGAGGTATGACAAAGCTCAGGAAGCAAGAGGAGAGAGGACCCAGTAGCGATCAGTGAAGAGGCGGGGCCAGGAAGCTGAGTCTCGACCCCTGCAACCACAATTAGGTGAGTACACACACACACACACACACACACACACACACACACACACACACAACACACACACACACACTATATATATATATATATATATATATATATATATATATATATATATATATATAATATAATATATATATATATATCTATATATATATATATATATATATATATATATACATGTCTCTCTTATCCATTAATCAGTTTTTATTGCTGTGTATTAGGCCAGTGTTTATAGCGAAGAGTGTGAAGGAAGGTATTATAGAGAGGAAACAGAGAACAGAGAGGAGGTGGAGGGGTGAGTCAGGTAAGGAGAATTAGATTACACTCAAGCGATTAAATCCCTCACCCCCAAACACTCATCCCCTCTTAAAGGGGATTAAATCAACTGGATGGTTCTTGCGTTGGGTCCAGTAGTATCATCGATGCCTTGCTGCTACACTAACAGTTACATTGATCTCACCCTGCACAACATTATTGTCTAGAAAACCTGAACTCCCTCAATAACAACAACCATGAATAAATCTGGACGAAAATAAAACAAATATGGAACATACTAAATGAATAACGCAAAATTCTAATATATTCATTATATTTCCATCAGTTATTTGGGAGGCCTATAAATCTATCAGGTTATGACTGGAGGCGACAGTGACAGCATTTTCCAGACTTTAGACAGGAATGTAGTGAGTTTATTGTAGTTATTGGTCTTTGCAGTTAGTTTTTAAGTAAATGTTCATGCTGGGGATGAGGTGTTGGATTCGAGGATAATGAATGATATAATTCGATATTTGTCGTAGTTGTTGTTTGCTGATGGCGCAGTGCTTTTGGAAAATGGAGAAGTTGCTAAGGATGCGGGAGAAAGTAGGTAGTGTTTAGAAAAAGAAAGTTGAGAGTGAATGTAGGAAACAAAGGTTGGAAGAAAGGAAAGGAGAAAGGAAAGAAGGAATGAAGTGACGGCTAAATTAGCTAGAGACTTATTATTCTAATCTATGGTCGAATATTGTAGTGATTCTAATAGCCTTGATTCTGATAGTTATTCTAGTAATTATTACAGTAGTGAGGATTACAGTAGTGATTACAGTACTAAATTAAGCAGTGATTGTAGTTGTGGCTTATACAGTTCAGAGAAGTACAACGGGGTAAATATATGCAATAATAAAACATTTACATACCTGCTGTTTACAGACTGCCATTCTTTTACATATTACAGGAAAATTTAGGATGTCCAGAATTTACGGTATCTTATTTTCAAATATAAGGTGCCTTCATAAATACGTGTTCTGTCTCATTATAACATAAACTAATGTGCACATGGATCTACAACATGTTTCTGGCTACTACAACATGTTTCTGGCTACTACAACACGTTTCTGGCTACTACAACATGTTTCTGGCTACGACAACACGTTTCTGGCTACTACAACATGTTTCTGGCTACTACAACATGCTTCTGGCTACTACAACATGCTTCTGGCTACTACAACATGCTTCTAGCTACTACAGCATGCTTCTGGCTACTGGAACATACTTCTGGTTACTAGAACATATTTCTGGCTACTGGAACATGCTTCTGGCTACTGGAACATACGTCTGGCTACTGGAACATACGTCTGGCTACTGGAACATACTTTTGGCTACTGGAACATAATTCTGGCTACTGAAACATATTTCTGGCTACTGGAACATTCTTCTGGCTACTGGAACATACGTCTGGAAACTGGAACATACTTCTGGCTACTGAAACATACTTCTGGCTACAGGAACATTCTTCTGGCTACTGAAACATCTGGCTACTGGAACATACTTCCGGCTACTGGAACATACTTCTGGCTACTGGAACATATTTCTGGCTACTGGAACATATTTCTAGCTACTGCAACATACTTCTGGTTACTGGAACATACTTCTGGGTACTGGAACATCCTTCTGGCTACTGGAACATACGCCTGGATACTGGAATATACTTCTTGCTACTGGAACATACTTCTGGGTACTGGAACATTCTTCTGACTACTGGAACATACGTCTGGATACTGGAGCACACTTCTGGTTACTGGAACATACTTCTGGCTACTGAAACATACTTCTGGCTACTGAAACATACTTTTGGCTACCAGAACATATTTCTGGCTACTGGAACATACGTCTGGAAACTGGAACATACTTCTGGCTACCAGAACATACTTCTGGCTACTGGAACATTCTTATGGCTACTGAAACATCTGGCTACTGGAACATACTTCCGGCTACTGGAACATACTTCTGGCTACTGGAACATATTTCTGGCTACTGGAACATAATTCTGGCTACTGCAACATACTTCTGGTTACTGGAACATACTTCTGGGTACTGGAACATTCTTCTGGCTACTGGAACATACGCCTGGATACTGGAATATACTTCTTGCTACTGGAACATACTTCTGGGTACTGGAACATTCTTCTGACTACTGGAACATACGTCTGGATACTGGAACACACTTCTGGTTACTGGAACATACTTCTGGCTACTGAAACATACTTCTGGCTACTTAAACATACTTCTGGCTACCAGAACATGCTTCTGGCTACTGGAACATACGTCTGGCTACTGGAACGTACTTCTGGTTACTGGAACATACTTCTGGCTACTGGAACATACTTCAGGGTACTGGAACATACTTCTGACTACTGGAACATTTTTCTGGCTACCGGAACATATTTCTGGCTACTGGAACATACTTCTGGCTACTGAAACATCCGGTAACTGGAACATACCTCTGGCTACTGGAACAAACCTCTGGCTACTGGAACATAATTCTGGCTACTGGAACATACTTCTGGCTAATGGAACATACTTCTGGCTAATGGAACATACTTCTGGCTACTGGAACATACGTCTGGATACTGGAACATACTTCTGGTTACTGGAAAATACTTCTGGCTACTGGAACATATTTCTGGCTATTGGAACATGCTTCTGGCTATTAGAACATACTTCTGACTACTGGAACATTTTTCTGTCTACCGGAACATACTTCTGGATACTGGAACATACCTCTGGCTACTAGAACATAATTCTGGCTACTGGAACATACTTCTGGCTAATGGAACATACTTCTGGCTACTGGAACATACGTCTGGCTGCTAGAACACTGTGTTTACACTACAAGTTGCTCCTTCTCTAACGTGTTTACCCGCTTTAATGTATCATAGCTGGTAATAAATGACTCAGGCTTCCAGGTTCATTACTACGATACTAAACTTCAATATTTGTCTCCTAATGTTCTTTCTAATGTTAGACACTTACCAATATTATTTATGTTCCAGTTCTTTTTTTAAAGCGATTTCTTTGGCTACTTTAAAAGTCTTGTGTAGAAATAATTCACTGTAAAATGCAGTCAAATGAAATGTATTTTTTAAGTAGATATTTAAAAATTGAATACAGAAAAAATGAGTAATTTTAATGTTTTTTTTTCTTTTGCTTTTAAATGAAGCAGCAGTAGAGCATAATTATTAAATTTGGAGAAGAGGCAGAATGTAAAAGAGGAATACTTGAGAGGAAGATATTTTTCGAAATAATTTTTTTAAATCTTGTTTCAAAGAGGATTCTTTTGATTTTGAAAATATGTGATAAAAAAAATGACTGTGAGAAGGAAACGACGAATATAAACTGCAAGAAGAAAATTATACGAAAGGAAATAATGATAAACTTGAGCAACAAGGGACAGATACAATTTAGATATGCGAAGAATTCTGCAAAATGTATGGAAAATGGTATCAAGAAATTTACACCAAAATGGAAAAACAAAAATATTAAGGGCAGGTGCTGGAGTATTATATATATAAAAAAAGGAGAATTTGGAACCAATATTCGAAACTTTATATTCAATTTGCCAGAAAACTGAAACTTGTCTGGAATTAATAGACAATAAGGAATTAATAGAAGATAAGGAAAATAGACAGAAGGAACTTTATAAAGAAGAATAGAAGAGAAGATCAAGATAGAGACAGATCTTGAAATAAAGTTTATAAGAAACTAGCAATAAAGACAAAATACAAAGAAACATGAGCGAAATTAACCAACTTGAAGAAAAACTGTACGAAATATTAAACCCGTGAATGTTTACTCGCCTGTTTGTGGTTGCAGGGTTCGAGTCACAGCTGCTGTGTGTCGTGTTGTGTGTGTGTGTGTGTGTGTGTGTGTGTGTGGTGGTGTGTGTGTGTGTGTGTGTACAAAAAAGGACAAATTAGATGCTGCTATTTTAAGCCAAGAATAGCAAGTAAAATGGAGGATATTAACAAGCCTGAATGGGAGGTGAAAATCTACTACTGGAAGCTGACTGGAAGATGGCAACACGAAAAGACGAGAGACCACAATTACCCAGCCAACTGAGTTATCTCCGAATTGTGGGGAATTCCAAACCAAGAAGGTAAACAGTCCGATAAATGAAAAAAAAAAAATGGCCCCATTGTGCCAATATTCAAGAAATTGCAACAAATAAAACATGTTAAACAATAATATATTAATTAGAAAGTGCTAAATCCCTTCCCTTCTCTGGTGCCACTAAAACTACTCTCCCTACTTTCTACTACCACTGCCACTTCTACTCTTATACTACTTCCACTACCACTACCACTACTTCTTGCTCTTCCTCTCTTGGTCCCGTCCCTGTCCTCCTCGCCTATATATACTGGCTCCCTCACTCTTGTGTGTTAGTGTGACTTTGTAAACGGTCCAAGTCGGACCGAAACGTCGTCGTAAGTTTATCTCTCTCCTATACTCCGGTTATTTGTGAAAATCCTCAAGTCATACAATTCAAGGGAAATGGAAGTTAATCAGATTTGATCCAAGAATCTGAATGTGTTCACAGTTCATTGGCTCAAGAGCCCTTAACCATTCTTACATGGCTAAACCCATGTGGGTCATTCAGCGCAAGACGTGGTAAAGGCTCGATCCTCCGTCTGCTGAGCGCCAGACAGACGAGCTTCCCATTTGTATTCACCTATATTATACAAGTAACTGAAAATATTCAGGAAGGTAATGGATTAGCGAGTTGCAATTATTTACACTATCCGCGAGTCTTATTTTGGAATTTCAAGATACAGGAGGAAGGTTGCAAGATGGTCAAGGGCGGTGTCACCAGCATGGTCGTGGTGTCACCAGCGTGGTGGTGGTGTCACCAGCGTGGTGGTGGTGGTGTCACCAGCGTGGTGGTGTCACTAGCGTGGTGGTGGGTGTCACCAGCGTGGTGGTGGTGTCACCAGCGTGGTGGTGGTGTCACCAGCGTGGCGGTGGTGTCACCAGCGTTGGTGGTGGTTGTCACCAGCGTGGTGGTGGTGTCACCAGCGTGGTGTGGGTGTCACCAACGTGGTGGTGGCGTCACCAGCGTGTTGGTGGTGTCACCAGCGTGGTGGTGGTGTCACCAGCGTGGTGGTGGTGTCACCAACGTGGTGGTGGTGTCACCAGCGTGGTGGTGGTGTCACCAGCGTGGTGGTGGTGTCACCAGCGTGGTGGTGGTGGTGTCACCAGCGTGGTGGTGGTGTCACCAGCGTGGTGGTGGTGTCACCAGCGTGGTGGTGGTGTCACCAGCGTGGTGGTGGTGTCACCAACGTGGTGGTGGCAGTCACCAGCGTGTTGGTGGTGTCACCAGCGTGGTGGTGGTGTCACCAGCGTGGTGGTGGTGTCACCAACGTGGTGGTGGTGGTGTCACCAGCGTGGCGGTGGTGTCACCAGCGTGGTGGTGGTGTCACCAGCGTGGTGGTGGTGTCACCAGCGTGGTGGTGGTGTCACCAACGTGGTGGTGGCGTCACCAGCATGGTCGTGGTGTCACCAGCGTGGTGGTGGTGTCACCAGCGTGGTGGTGGTGGTGTCACCAGCGTGGTGGTGTCACTAGCGTGGTGGTGGTGTCACCAGCGTGGTGGTGGTGTCACCAGCGTGGTGGTGGTGTCACCAGCGTGGCGGTGGTGTCACCAGCGTGGTGGTGGTGTCACCAGCGTTGTGGTGGTGGTGTCACCAGCGTGGTGGTGGTGTCACCAACGTGGTGGTGGCGTCACCAGCGTGTTGGTGGTGTCACCAGCGTGGTGGTGGTGTCACCAGCGTGGTGGTGGTGTCACCAACGTGGTGGTGGTGTCACCAGCGTGGTGGTGGTGTCACCAGCGTGGTGGTGGTGTCACCAGCGTGGTGGTGGTGGTGTCACCAGCGTGGTGGTGGTGTCACCAGCGTGGTGGTGGTGTCACCAGCGTGGTGGTGGTGTCACCAGCGTGGTGCCGTCACTGGCGTCACCAGAGTGGTGCTCACACCTACACAGCTTCCGTTCACTAATCCAGATATGGGATCCCATAACTTCAAAATAATAAATATAAACGGTGCCTCGAGGTACGATAATGAGGCTTCTCGTCGCTTCTATGACCTCGTTCATTCATTCATGTTGATTCGCCGGTAAACACACATATATGTATTCTTTATGTGATATGGTACACATATATAAATTTATGTAAATGTCCTGGAAGGAGAAATAAATAAAAAAAAACAGACATGCGCAAAGATTGCGAATGTCTTTTTTTTTTCTCTTGCCAGAAATAAACAATGCAAATTATAGCGTGGCAACAGGAAGGCTTGGATACGTTGAATAAGTGACGTCATGCGTATTTCCACACAGCGTACTAGCATTATTGAAGAAATGTTGCAGAATTAAGACAGCTTTTCACTCTGTAGAGCTCAGTCATGGCGAGAAGCTGTGTAAACAATAGCTCGTCTTTCATGGTGTTGTTTCTCCCGGGGAAGTGATAGACTGCCGGATGAATTTGTGGAAAATATAATGTAAAATATCTGAGAGTAAGCGACAAGATAATAGTTCGTGCAATAAAAGCATTAAAAAGCGTCAGAACTAGAAATCTCGGTGTCATCATTGCCAAAATCTTTCCAGCTGACAATTACATCAATACCGTCGTGAGAAACTATTGCGCGTTCATGGCCGACTTGAAAATATACTTTAAATAATTAGATGGGGGTCAAAATAATTGTTCACAACGCACGTTAGACCAAAATTGGAACATGTCTCTCTGGGTATTGTTTCGCCAAGTAAACAAAAGTGGATAATGTGTGGTAAACAATACCGTTAAGATTCCTGACGACTACGGTACTCGTCACCAGCTGCACGACTGAGGGACTGATTACCCCATCTTTTGTATATATTTCTACAGTCTTCCAAATATGTCCTTGAATTTGTACTGTTAAAGCCACTCAATGGCGAAACGTCTACAGTAAAGATATCCAGATGTTGCACATGTCTAATTATTCAACAAAAGTTAATAAGCTGGAGAGTAAAGACGAGCAACACCATGACTTTCGTTGCTGAATCATATATAGAAAACCGTTTGGGACAGAGAAAGAATGTATTTATAGACTATATTTAACTCGAAACAGTTTTATCAAGTCTTTCCTCTTAAGAACTGACAGCACCGGACATTACATTATTTGGCTGATAAGTGGAGGAGAGGAGACACAATAACATTAGATTACAGAAGAGAATGACACGATCATTAGGGGAGATTTTAATTTACCACCACAACTACCACCACCACCACCACCACCACAACCACTACTTTTACCACCACCACCACTACCACCACCACCACAACTACCACCACCACAACTACCACCACCAAACCCCCACCACTACCACCACTATTACTACTACCACCACCACTACCACCACCATCACCACCACCACCACCACCACCACCAAACCACCACCACCACCACCACCACCACCACCGCCACCACCACCACCACCACCACCACCACCACCACCACCACCACCACCATCACCACCACCACCGCCACAACTACCACCACCGCCACCACTACCAAAAGCAGGAAGAACAGAATCCAGCTTTAAACTAAGAAAAGATGACAAAAGAATACAAAAGAATTCTTCTCAGGAAGACAGAACGCTGGAGTGAGTTACCGAATGAAATTCTGTAGTAAGTGATACAATCAGTGGACAGTTCTGTTGTGCTGTATTAAATTCTGAAGACGAAACACCACTAGTTGAGCTTTGCTCTGTTCACACACACACACACACACACACACAAACACACACACACACACACACACACACATCACACACAACACACACAAAAACACACACACACACACACACAACATACACACACACACACACACCACACCCACACACACACACACTACACTACACACACCTACACCACGCAGAGGCGCTATGTGTACCCCTAACAACAATATTCAATACATCTATCGAAACAGGGAGATTGCCTGAGGCATGGAAGACAGCAAATGTAGTCCCAATCTTTAAAAAAGGAGACAGACATGAAGCATTAAACTACAGACCAGTGTCACTGACATGTATAGTATGCAAAATCAGAGAAATTACGGAGAGTGATTGGAACACTAAAAGGATGATCTCATCAACAGCAGCCAACATGGTTTCAGAGACGGGAAATCCTGTGTCACAAGACCTACTGGAGTTCTATGACATGGTGACAGCAGTTAAGACAAGAGAGAGAGGGGTGGGTGGATTGCATATTCTTGGACTGCAAGAAGGCGTTTGACACAGTTCCACACAAGAGATTGGTGCAAAAACTGGAGGACCAAGCAGGGATAACAGGGAAGGCACTACAATGGATCAGGGAATACTTGTCAGGAAGACAGCAGCGAGTCATGGTACGTGGCGAGGTGTCAGAGTGGGCACCTGTGACCAGCGGGGTCCCACAGGGTCAGTCCTAGGACCAGTGCTGTTTCTGGTATTTTGTGAACGACATGACGGAAGGAATAGACTCTGAGGTGTCCCTGTTTGCAGATGACGTGAAGTTGATGAGAAGAACTTCACTCGATCGAAGACCAGCAGAACTACAAAGGATCTGGACAGGCTGCAGACCTGGTCCAGCAATTGGCTACTGGAGTTCAATTCCACCAAGTGCAAAGTCATGAAGATTGGGGAAAGGCAAAGAAGACCGCAGACGGAGTACAGTCTAGGGGGTCAGAGACTACAAACCTCACTCAAGGAAAAAGATCTTGGGGTGAGTATAACACCAGGCAACATCTCCTGAAGCGCCACATCAATCAAATAACTGCTGCAGCATATGGGCGCCTAGCAAACCTCAGAACAGCATTCCGACATCTTAATAAGGAATCGTTCAGGACCCTGTACACCGTGTACGTTAGGCCCATATTGGAGTATGCGGCACCAGTTTGGAACCCACACCTAGCCAAGCACGTAAAGAAACTAGAGAAAGTGCAAAGGTTTGCAACAAGACTAGTCCCAGAGCTAAGAGGTATGTCCTACGAGGAGAGGTTAAGGGAAATCAACTGACGAGATTGGAACACAGTAACAAGGGGACACAGTTGGAAGTTGAAGACACAGATGAATCACAGGGATGTTAGGAAGTATTTCTTCAGCCACAGAGTAGTCAGTAAGTGGAATAGTTTGGGAAGCGATGTATGGAGGCAGGATCCATACATAGCTTTAAGCAGAGGCATGATAAAGCTCACGGTTCAGAGAGAGTGACCTAGTAGCGATCAGTGAAGAGGCGGGGCCAGGAGCTCGGACTCGACCACCGCAACCTCAACTAGGTGAGTACAACTAGGTGAGTACACACCTACACGCACACACACACCACACACACAACACACACACACACACACACACACACCACACACACAGTACACAACACACACACGCAACACACAGTACACAACACACACACACACACCACACACAACACACACACACACACACACACATACACACAACACCAACACACAGTACACACACACACACACACAACACACACACACGCAACACACAACACACACACACACACACACACACACACAACACACACACACACACACACACACACACACACACAGTACACAAACACACACACACACACACACAACACCAACAAAACACACACACACACACACACACACACACACCACACACAACACAAACACACCACACACACACGCAACACACAGTAAACAACACACACACACTACACACACCCACAATACAGAACACACACACACATACATACGCACACATACACACATTCACTTGCACGCACACGCACACACGCACTCATATACAACAGGCCTAATATCTAATCGACATGTGCCTAGAACAAAATGGCTAACTAACACACACACACACACACGTGCCCAGGACTGCCCAACCACCCTACACAAGTCCCAATAGAGACTGGTAGAATTCAAGAAACTATTGAATTAACCTTTCCCCCCCCCCTTCCCTGTCTGCTATAGATACCGAAGAGACATTCTGATTGGCTTACAGAGGAAGAGAAGAAGACACGCCCATTCTCCTCCGCCAATAGGAAATAGCTACGAATCATGACGTCACGTAAGGAGATGGCTTGTAGTCGCGCGAATGTGGATTATTTTGGTGATTGTCACGAACGCCTGGATCGTCGCACGTTGCGAGCGTCTCTTCAGCAGGGATCACTAATGTGACAGCGAGCTAAGAAGAACGTCCTGTGTACACACTTTGTGTGTGTGTGTGTGTGTGTGTGTGTGTGTGTTGTGTGTGTGTGTGTGTGTGTGTGTGTGTGTGTGTGTGTGTGTGTTGTGTGTGTGTGTGTGTGTGTGTGCGCGAGCGCGTTGTGTCTGTGTATAAATGTACGCGTGAAAAAAATAACTGATATTTTGGATTTGCTAGGAGAGAGAGAGAGAGAGAGAGAGAGAACATGGGGAAAGCGTCTAAGAGTACACAATCTGTGGGTGGTGGGCAGTAGCACTAAGGTACTGGGAGTGCTAGAGAGTGCAGGAGACTTCCGGTGTTGGGCAGGTGTGAGCGTGACACAGCGTATATCATAATTACTGTAAACACGGGACACCTGGAAATTTATAATGCTACTGTTGCTGCTGCCGGGGCTGCACAACTAGCGACAAAGGTACGCTAACCCACACCCAGTTGTCGTACGCCTGGCCTAAGGAAGATAGCCGTTAATGTCAACAATCGTCTATGACAATTATAAATAATTTTTTTTTCACACCTAGGAACACTAGCACACTAATAAAACGTATGTGCAGCAAGTATCTTTCCGACAGGTCTTGGAAGTGAAACAAGCCTCTTCAGATTCGTTATATTCGCCTGTTTGACACGAGAGACAAAATGGGCAGGTGTAGGATTTCTGCAATAAAGATATCCAAGTGTTAATCGTATGTCTTATTTATCAACTTATTGATATCGTATACTATCAGTAATAGGATAAGCACATAGGAATGCATACCGTAAGACTCGTGATTAAGTCCCACTTGCGTCACATGAGGATAGGATCAGGAGGACGTGCATGGAAGCTACCTTCATCCAAACCTTCGATATACTAGACCACAAAATCGAGGAGTTTTTATGCCCAATATTCTCCTATATCATCTGATCTCACCTGATTTAACCTGACTTCACCCACACAACAGCAAAAGTCACATGACTTTTCACCTGACCTGACGGACTCTGTGATGGGAAAGTCAATATGTTTTCTGTATAACTTGATAAACCTCAGTGAAATATCGAAGCAATGAATGTTTGCTTCGTTTCGTGCATCTTCGCCATCTACCTCTGTTTCTGTAACCGCAGATAGAAAATCTCAAGTAGTCGTAGTAGTGTCAGGTAATGGCATTGCTTCTTTTCCAGGTCTTTTAACTTAATCCAGGTACATACCAGGAAGAGCCCACGACAAACTGAAACAATACTCACAAAGGAATGATTCACTAGACAGCTACACCCCAGTGGGGTGTGATTAAGCTTTAATCATAGAGTATAATTACTAACATTAATCATTAATTAACTCCCAGGGTTGCACCAGATCTTGAGCTACAGGAAAGAAAAAGTCCAACACATATTTATGTACATATGCTTAGTAAAATAAAAGTACATATGACACATCTAGGAAGAATAAGAATGCTTAAATTATTTTTCCTTAACAACAGCTAAATAATACCAAAATTATTGACATTGTGCATTACTACATACTGAGGTACTATTTAATAATTGTACAATATTATTAACAGACTCAGTAATACCTTAATGGAAGTGGTATTATTATTTACAGGTATTATTATTTACAAGTATTATTATTATTTACAGAAGACTCCTAAAAGTCTAACTACTGAATTTTCACAAGGAGATATAGTAATGTTTAATATAGTTGTGAGTGTGTTTACATAGGTAACTCCCACTCTACAACCTATTCTATCCTTCAGATTGGACCACTTCGGTGGGCAGTGTGAACTAGAGACCTCTAATGAGTCCTTTTCTAAGAAAAAGTACAAAAGAATTGAAGGTTTACTAGTAAATTATAAAACAAACACATTTCAGAGGGTGTGTGTGTATGCCACGGACGCCAGCTTCACTGAGAGTAACACCGAGCGACTCCTGGCAAACTGAAACTAGTGGCAGACTCCCCTGTCAGAAACGTCATAGAAACGACAGAGAAAGCAGCCAGTTAAGATTTGGTAAATCTATGACATCATAACACGTCATTAGTTTCTGGCCAATCATCTACCCAATACATCACAAACTGTGTATAGTGAAGACGTAAACAGGACCCGAATACTTCGTGTCCACCTCGTTCCATACACGTCCTACAACTTCTAGTAGTGGAATATTACAAAATATGCATGCAAAAGATATATATGCACATATATTATTAACATATAACAAATTAATATTTATTTATTTGTCTCAGTTATTCTATCTTTGAATATTTTAGACTAACAGGGATAGATATACAAACATTAATAGTAACAGAATTCTCAAAGTTAGTCTTTATGGTGTAGATAGATAAGAATATTCATAAGACACACACACACACACACACACACACACACACACACACACACAAGTACAGGTTCACAAAACTAGGTGGACACATCTACGCAAGTTCTACTAAGCGAGTACAGCTTAGCGAATGTTGCTAGCTAGGAATACATACTAGACGAGTACAACTAGCTGAGTTGACATTGCATACAAAAGTAAATTGCAACACCTCATTTGCATAGTCCTAGTGACACGAATCTTAATAATTTCTCATTAATAGTAAAACCGATTAAATGGGTTGAGAAGCTGAGAATTAATGGAATAATAGGGATGAATGCCATTGAAAAATGGCTAACACACACTCAGACAGACATACATATTAACAATGTAGTGGCGAGATTTATAGAGGACATTAATTCCGCAGTAGGGGGAGGAAAGGCTGGCAAGCAAATATTTAGTTTATGTGTTTTATAAGCGTGAATGAAAATGGGAATGAAAGAGAATAGAGGTTATAGTTCATTGTTGTTGTGTGTACTCGCCTGTATGTGGTTGCAGGGGTGGGGGGGGTCGAGTCACGGCTTTTGTTTGTATTCACCCAATTGTACTCGTCTATTTGTGGTTACAGGAGTCGATTCATAGCTCCTGGCTCAGCTTCTTCACTGGTCGCTACTAGGTCCACTCTCTCCCTGCTTCATGAGCTTTATCATACCTGTTCTTAAAACTGTGTATGGTACCTGCTTCCACTACTTCACTTTCCAGGCTATTCCACTTCCTGACAAGTCTATGACTGAAGAAATACTTCTTAAGTGTGTGTGTGTGTGTGTGTGTGTGTGTGTGTGTTTCCTCTCCGATTTATGTTTGTAAGGCTCGAATCGTTTTATCCATTCCACTATCCTTACCTCCCTTTCTTTTTTCCCTTTATCTGTCTTCTTCTAATCTATCTTTATTCCTCACTATTTCTCCTACCCAGCCAGCCAGCCATCTATCTGTACCGCAGCGTTACCAGGAGTTACCCTAAGTGCCATTAGAAATCAATACTTTCTGAAGTTATTGTCATTAACATATTCTCTGGTCAGACTGAGCTCAATAGTGTGTCCAAGTCGATAATAGTGATGCTCTCGCAGCAGCGAACACACACACATACACAAAGATTTGCAACAAAACTAGTCCCTGAGTTAAGGGGCATGTCCTATGAGGAGAGGTTAAGGGAAATCAACCTGACAACACTGGAGGACAGGAGAGATAAGGGGACATAATAACGATATATAAAATACTGAGAGGAATTGACAAGGTGGACAGAGACAGGATGTTCCAGAGATGTGACACAGCAACAAGGGGTCACAGTTGGAAGTTGAGTCATAGGGATGTTAGGAATTACTTCTTCAGTCACAGAGTGGACAGGAAGTGGAATAGTCCGGAAAGGGAAGTGGTGAAGGCAGGATCCATACATAGCTTTAAGAAGAGGTATAATAAAGCTCATGGAGCAGGGAGGGAGTGGACCTAGTAGCGACCAGCGAAGAGGCGAGGCCAGGAGCTATGACTCGACTCCTGCAGCCACAATTAAGTGAGTACAATTAGGTGAGTACACACATCTACAGAACAGTGACAGTGTGGCCAGTTGCACTGTCACCAGTCACAGTGTCACCAGTGTCAGTGCCACCAGTGACAGTGTCACCAGTGACAGTGTCACCAGTGACAATGTCACCAGTGACAGTGTCACCAATGACAGTGTCACCAGCGTCAGTGTCACCAGTGACACTGTCACCAGTGTCAGTGTCACCAGTGTCAGTGTCACCAATGTCAGTGTCACCAGTGACACTGTCACAAGTGTCGGTGTCACCAGTGTCAGTGTCACCAGTGTCAGTGTCACCAGTGTCAGTGTCACCAGTGACACTGTCACCAGTGTCAGTGTCACCAGTGTCAGTGTCACCAATGTCAGTGTCACCAGTGACACTGTCACAAGTGTCGGTGTCACCAGTGTCAGTGTCACCAGTGTCAGTGTCACCAGTGTCAATGTCACCAGTGACACTGTCACCAGTGTCAGTGTCACCAGTGTCAGTGTCACCAATGTCAATGTCACCAGTGACACTGTCACAAGTATCAGTGTCACCAGTGACAGTGTCACCAGTGACAATGTCACCAGTGACAGTGTCACCAATGACAGTGTCACCAGCGTCAGTGTCACCAGTGACACTGTCACCAGTGTCAGTGTCACCAGTGTCAGTGTCACCAATGTCAGTGTCACCAGTGACACCGTCACAAGTGTCAGTGTCATCAGTGTCAGTGTCACCAGTGTCAGTGTCACCAGTGTCAGTGTCACCAGTGACAGTGTCACAAGTGGCAGTGTCACCAGTGTCAATGTCACCAGTGACAGTGTCACCAGTGCCAGTGTCACCACTGACAGTGTCACCAGTGACACTGTCACCAGTGTCAGTGTCACCACTGACAGTGTCACCAGTGACACTGCACCAGTGTCAGTGTCACCAGTGACAGTGTCACCAGTGACAGTGTCACCAGTGACAGCGTCACCAGTGACAGTGTCACCAGTGACAGTCACCAGTGACAGTCACCAGTGACAGTCACCAGTGACAGTCACCAGTGACAGTGTCACCAGTGACAGTCACCAGTGACAGTCACCAGTGACAGTCACCAGTGACAGTCACCAGTGACAGTGTCACCAGTGACAGTGTCACCAGTGACAGTCACCAGTGACAGTCACCAGTGACAGTCACCAGTGACAGTCACCAGTGACAGTCACCAGTGACAGTCACCAGTGACAGTCACCAGTGACAGTGTCACCAGTGACAGTCACCAGTGACAGTCACCAGTGACAGTCACCAGTGACAGTCACCAGTGACAGTCACCAGTGACAGTCACCAGTGACAGTGTCACCATTGACAGTCACCAGTGACAGTCACCAGTGACAGTCACCAGTGACAGTCACCAGTGACAGTGTCACCCGTGACAGTCACCAGTGACAGTCACCAGTGACAGTCACCAGTGACAGTCACCAGTGACAGTCACCAGTGACAGTCACCAGTGACAGTGTCACCAGTGACAGTCACCAGTGACAGTCACCAGTGACAGTCACCAGTGACAGTCACCATTGACAGTGTCACCAGTGACAGTCACCAGTGACAGTCACCAGTGACAGTCACCAGTGACAGTCACCAGTGACAGTCACCAGTGACAGTCACCAGTGACAGTGTCACCAGTGACAGTCACCAGTGACAGTCACCAGTGACAGTCACCAGTGACAGTCACCAGTGACAGTCACCAGTGACAGTCACCAGTGACAGTGTCACCAGTGACAGTCACCAGTGACAGTCACCATTTGACAGTCACCAGTGACAGTCACCAGTGACAGTCACCAGTGACAGTCACCAGTGACAGTCACCAGTGACAGTCACCAGTGACAGTGTCACCAGTGACAGTCACCAGTGACAGTCACCAGTGACAGTGTCACCAGTGACAGTCACCAGTGACAGTCACCATGGACAGTCACCAGTGACAGTCACCAGTGACAGTGTCACCAGTGACAGTCACCAGTGACAGTCACCAGTGACAGTCACCAGTGACAGTCACCAGTGACAGTCACCAGTGACAGTCACCAGTGACAGTCACCAGTGACAGTCACCAGTGACAGTCACCAGTGACAGTAACAATGTTTACGTCCGTCGCTTTTGTAAAACTGGTACAAATATTTCATTTAATAAGTGAAGTTTGTATTGCTATTGTTTATATTTTGGGACTGAGCTATTGTTAGTTTCTTTACGAACTTTGTAATAGCTGTTGATTTAAGGAATTTTCATTTGTCAAAATTTAGGGATTTTACAATAGTTTTTGCATTGTTTTAGGGATTTTTTTTTTTTATTTAGGAAAATTTGCTTTTATTGATTTCTATATTTCTATATTGGTTTAAGAAATTTAATTCGTCTCCAGTTAAAGAAATTCTATTTTATTTCACTCGATTTACGTTTTTTTTTTTTTTTTTTTTTTTTTTGTTCTTTTTGACTTCTCGCATATTGTTTCTGTGACTTTAGTTTAAATTTATTTAGATATTTTCCATTAGTTTCCGGCATTTATTTTAGTAGCTACAACTTTTATTTCTCTCTCTTTCTTTCTCTCTCTCTCTCTCTCTCTCTCTCTCCCTCTCTTTTTTTTTTTTTTTTTTTTTTTTTTTACACAGGGTTTGACAAGGTTAAGGATCCCTAGCTTTATTGACAAGCTATTTACAGGTTAAGGATTCCTAACTTTATTGACAAGCTAAGAGCTGTTACCTATATCAGCTCATTTGAAAGCATTTTTATTGTTATGAGACATACAAGTAGGGAACAGGATGAAGTTGGAGCCATCTGTAGGCCAGCATTTTCATTTGAGCAACTGACTTTATCTCGTTGACATCATTATGCTGTACGAATGTGTTCCATACTCGAGTCATCCTGGGTATGTATGATCTCAGATGGAGTGATGTTCTGGAGAAGGGTACAGCCAGAGTGAAGTTGCTGCTTTCTGCCCGTCTTGTGGCATAAAAGCTTGTTTCACGCTGTCCTCGAAGTGGATCCAAGTGTGGTATTTTGACAACATTGGCCTTGTACATAACAGTAAGGCCACCCACATCCCTCCTATGTTGAAGGCTCTGCTGAAATGACAGATCTATCCAGGATGGATCCAGGCGAGAGATGAGACGTCTTGCTCTGTTCTCTACTCTGTCAAGCAGACGCAGATGAGAGGGGAGCAGGCAAACAAAGAAAGTGGAGCATACTCAAGGTGCGAGCGTACTTGTGCCTCGTACAGGAGCTTGCAACCCCTACTGTCAAGCAGATGCGAGATATGGTGAAGTGCTGTAAGCTTCCTGGCTGCCTTGTTTGCAAGATTTACAACATGGTTCTTCATGGTTAGTTTGGAGTCAAATTTCACCCCAAGGATATCAACTTCTTCTCCAGGTGCCAACACCTTCCCATTCATCCTTACTACTGCACCGCTTACATCATGGTGCCTAGAGACGATCATCCTTTGCGTTTTCTCAGGTGCAAATGTTACTTGCCATCTATTTAATGTATGCTCTCCTTTTGTGACAAGGACTCTTTTCTTCTCTTATGGGGGGAAGTCATTCCCTTTTTTGATAGCAGTGCTGAAGGAGGGAAAAAGGTTAAAAGGGTGTTCCCGGGCCCCATCGTTCCGGGGACATTCCCCCAAATTTTCTTGCGCCCTTTCCACTGCCCGGCACCACCCTTTTTTCCCCCTTGGTCCAAGGAAAAATTTTAAAAAAAAGGGAAAATCCCTTTCCGGGCCTATTGCACCTTGGGGGTTTCCCTTCTTTTCTTTTTTCCCTCGGCTTCCCCTTTTTAAACGGATGACACTTTGAGTACCCTATTTTTTTTTTGCATAAAAAATTTGCTCCCATAAGGGGGTCTTTAAGTAAGGAGGGGAAAATGCATTTAAAGGGCGCTATGGCTGACACTTTAAATTTTTGCTCCAATTGTCGGGGACACCTTTTTGGTAAAACATTTAAAAAGGAAATAAATCCTCCGCCTTATTGTACCCCTTTAAATTTTCTTTTCTCCTTTTCCTCTTCCTTTTTTCCCTCCTATTAGAGGCTGCACTTTAAGTGCTCCCCCACTATTAAGAGTGAAATTTTTAAATGTCCACTATTAAATGCTACCACATTAAATGCGAACTTTTAAGAGCTGCATATTAAGTGCTGAACTATTAAGATGCACACATTAAGATGCACAACTATTAAGTTCTCCACTTTGATGCTGACTTTTAAGAGCCCCTAAAAGATGCTCCCACTATTAAGAGCTGACACTATTAGATGTGCCAATTAAATGTACCCTATTAAGATGCCCCACTATTAAGATGTGCCACTATTAAAAGTACATTTAAAGATGGAACTATTAAGGCTCCACTTTTAAAGAGCTCCACTATTAAGATGGCCCCTTTTAAGAGCGCCACTAAAAAGAGCTACACTTTAAAGATGAAAAAATTTTAAAATGCTATCACAAATAAGATCTGCCATTTTAAGAGGTGCCCTTTAAATGTGCCACTATTAAAGCTCCCTTTTAAAAACAAGATTTAAGATGCACCTTTTTTTAAAGATCACCCGCTTTAAGTGCTGCCATTTAAGATGTTACACTTTTAAAAATGAAACACTATTAAATGCTCACTATAAGATGCTCCCACTTTAAAGATGTGCCACTTTTAAGATGCCCGAAAACTATTAAGATGCTACCCATTAAGATGTAAACTTTTAAAATGCTACCCTTTTAAGATCTCCATTTTAAGAGTACACTTTAAATGATGACATATTAAAGGGCGACACTATTAAGATGCTCCCAATTTAAGATGCTCCGCTTTTAAGAGCTGCCCTATTAAGTCTCCACTTTTAAGATCTCCCTATTAAGATGCCCCCAAACTTTTAAAGATGCTGCACTATTAAGATGCTGAAACTATTAAGAGCTGAAACTATTAAGAGTGTTTTTGAACCCACTATTAAGATGCTAACCATTTTAAGTCTACACTATTAAGATGCACACTTTAAGATTATACTAAAAAATGCTGACATTTTAAGATGTACACTTTTAAGATCTACATATTAAATGCTCCACTTTAAGATTAAATTTTTAAGTTTCGACATTTTTAAGATCTCACTATTAAGTGCTGCCCTTTTTAAAGTGCTGCCCATTAAGAGGGCCATTTTAAATGCTACCAAAAATTGAAAAGATGCTGACCTTTTAAAGATGTGAACTTTTAAAGATGCTACCATTAAGATGCTGACATTATTAAGATGCTCCCCATTTTAAAGTCTCCACTATTAAGATGCACCCTATTAAGTCTGCCACAAAGATGCTACACATTAAGTCCCCAAATTTAAAGTGCTCCCTTTTAAGATGCTCCCACTAAAAAGACCCCACCCAAATTAAGATGCCCCCACTTTTAAAGTGCTGACTTTTTAAGAGCGTTTTTCTGATTAGATCTGACACTTTTAAAGATGCCCACTATTAAGATGCTGCCACTTTTAAAGATGCCCACTATTAAGATGCTGACATTAAGATCTGCACTATTAAAAAAAAAAACTAAAAATTTTAAAGATGCCCCCCTTTAAGTGCCTCCACTATTTAAGATGCTCCAAAATAAATGCTGACATATTAAATGCTGCACATTAAGATGCCATTTTAAGATGCGACATTTTAAAGATGCCTCCCCCCAAATTAAAATGCTCCATTAAAAATTCCCCTAAAAACCACTATTAAGATGCCCCACAAAAACTCCTTATTAAGTCTGTTTAAATGCTGCCCCCCATTAAATGTGCCCATTATTAAATGCTACACTATTAAGATCTGCCATTTTGTTAAAAAATTTTAAGAGGCATTTTTGCCCAATTTAAAAGTTAACTTTTTGATTCCCACTTTAAGATGGCGCCCTCTTGTCTGCCTTTTAAAGCACCCCTTTTTAAAATCAAAACCCACTTTTAAGATCTGCCATATAAGATGCGACACTTTAAAAGCTACCTATTAAATGCTAAAATTTTAGTTACCCATTAAAATCCCTATTAGGCACCACTATTAAGATGCTGACCTATTAAAGCTACCCTATTAACATGCTCCCATATTAAGATCTCCACTTTTATGTGAAATTGGGCCCAAAGACGACACAATAATGTGCTCTTAAACACTATTAAGATCTGCCCATTAAGATGCTGCCTTTTAAGTGCTGCACTTTTAAGATGCTACACTATTAGATGCTACCTTATTTTGCCTATTAGATGACCACTATTAAGGCCCTCCCCACTTTAAAGATGCGACACTATTAAGATCCGAAAATTTTAAGATGCGCCACTATTAAGTGCCCCAAAATTTTTAAGATCCCCCCTTTTATTAAGATGCTGACACGTAAGATCTGCCCTTTTAAGATGTACTAATTAAGATGTGACTTTATTAAGTGCACACTTTAAATTTGCCATTAAGATCTTTCCATTTTTTAAATGCTGACATTTTAAAATCGACACTTTTAAAAATGCTGGCCATAAAAGATGCTGCACTTTTAAAGAGCGAAAATTTTTAAAGACTCCCCCTTTTTTAAGATGCTGACACTTTAAGATGCTCCCATATTAAATGCTGACACTATTAAGATGTCCCCTATTAAGATGCTGACACTTTTTAAGTTGCTAACACTTTAAAGTTGCTGCCACTATTAAATGTGCCATTTTTAAGATGCTGCCCCCTTTAAGATGCTCACTATTAAGTTTTGGACACTATTAAGATGCTGACGTTTTAAAGTCTGACACTATTAAGAGCTCCCACTATTAAGATGCTGCCCTTTATTAAGATGTGACACTATTAAGTACACCACTTTAAGATGCTACCACTTTTTAAGGCGCCACTACTAAGTGCTGACACATTAAGGTGCACCACATTAAGATGCTCCCCTTTTAAATCTGCCACTATTAAGAGCTACCCATTAAGATGCTACCACTTTTTAGATGCTGCACTTTTAAATGCTGAAAAATTAAGATGCTACCCTTTTAAAGTGTGATCTTTTTAAAGATGTGCCACTATTAAAATCTGCCATATTAAGATGCTACCACTATTAAATGCTGCACTATTAAGATGCTGACACTTTAAAAGATACTAAAACTATTAAGATGCTACCATATTAAATGCTCCCACTATTAAGATGCGCAAATTAAGATGCGCACTTTTAAAGATGTGCCCTATTAAGATGTACATTTAAAGATGTGACACTATTAAATGCTACCACTATTAAATGCTGCCCATTTTAAGATGCTGCACTTTTAAATGCTGACCTATTAAATGCCCCCCTTTAAATGCTACCAGTATTAAGTTGGACACTAAAAGATGTCCACTATTAAAATGCTGACTTTTTAGATGCTGAACTATTAAGATGCTGCCACAATTAAGATCTACCAATTTAAGAGCTGACATATTAATTGCTACACTTTAAGATGTGACACTTTAAGATGCGGGGCACAATTAACATTCCAAACTATTAACATGCACCACTTTAAGTGCGCCACTATTAAGACGCTGACATTTTTAGATGCTGACACTATTAAATGCTGACACTTTTAAGTGCTCCTCTTTTAAAGATGCAAACTTTTAAAGATGCGCCACTTTAAAAGATGCTGCACTATTAACATGCTCCCACTTTTAACGCTACCCTTTTAAGATGTACCTTATAAGATGCTACATTTTAAGATTGGACTTATTAAGATGTGACAAAAAAATGCTGCTATATTTAGGGGGTACCACTTTTTAAGAGCCACACTATTAAGATCCCGACATATTAAGATGCTGCCACATTAAGATGGACACTATTAAGATGCACCTCTATTAAGATGCAAACACTATTAAAGCTGCCATATTAAGGTGCTACCACTATTGATGTGAAAAATTTAAAATCCTAAAACAAAAATTAAATCTCCCCACTTTTAAGATGCGCCAAATATTAAATGTACCACTTTTAAGTGCTGCCCTATTAAGATGCTCCCATATTAAGATGTTTTTCTATTAAGATGTGACACATTAAGTGCTACCATTTAAATACACCACATTAAGATGCTACAATTAAGATGATGATACTTTTAAAAAATGCTGACACTATTAAGATGCAAACCATATTAAAATGCTAGATTTAAGATGTGCCACAATTAAGTTCTACCATATTAAGTTTGTGCCCACATTAAGATGTAACATTTTAACTGCCATATTAAAATGCTCCCACTTTTTAAATCTGCCATAAAAAATGCTGACATTTTAAAGATTGGAAAACTATTAAGATGTGACGTTTTAATGCTGCACTTTTAAAGAGCAACCACATTAAATGCGGGAAATATTAAGATGCTGCACTATTAAGAACTACCACATTAAGATGCTCCCACTTTAAGATACTCCCCTACAAAGAGCGACACTATTAAGATGCTCCCACTATTAAGATGCTGCCGAATTAAGATGCTCCCTATTAAGATGCTACCCCTATTAAATGCTACCACTTTTTAAATGCTGACACTTTTAAGTGCTGAAATATTAAGATGCCCGCTTTTTAAAGATGCTGACCAAAAAGATGGCCCCACTTTTAAAGATGCTCCACATTAAGGCTACCACATTAAGATGCTGACACTATTAAGATGCTGACCTATTTAAGATACTACAACTTTAAATGCTACCACTTTTAAAGATGCTGCCCTATTAAGATGCTGCCATAATAAGGCTGACCTTTTAATGCTGCCACAATTAAGAGTACCATTTTAAAGTGCTGACACTTTAAAAGATCTCCCACTTTTAAAGTGCTGCCATTAAAGAGTTTCCACTATTAAGATGCTGACACTTTTAAAGATGTGCCACTTTTAAGATGTACCAGTATTAAGTGTACACTTTTAAGAGCTCCCAAATTTTAAAGTGTAAATTTAATTAAGATGCTGACACTTTAAAGATCGCCACTTTTAAAGCTACCAATATTAAGATGCTGACACTATTAAGATGCTACCCTTTTAAAGATGCTACATTTAAGATGCTCCCACATTAAGATGCGACACTTTTAAAGATGCTGGCACTTTTAAACATGCTCCCTCAAAACATGCACCACTTTAAGAGCTCCCCACTATTAAATCTGACACAATTAAGTCTGACATATTAAGATGGGACCTATTAAGTGCTACCTATTAAGATGTAAAATTTTAAGATGCGCCCTATTAAGATGTGACATTTTAAACATGCCCCACATTAACATGCTACCCATTAAGACTCCCATATTAAGATGCTCACTTTAAAATGTGACTCTATTAAGATGCTGCACTTTTAAGATGCTTATATTTAGATGCTACCACTTTTAAGATGCTGCCCCTTATTAAGATGCTGACACAATTAAGATGCGCCCTATTAGATCTGCAACCTATTAAGGCTCCTCTATTAAGATGCTAAACATTAAGATGCTGCCACTTTTAAGGTCCTACCACATTAAGATGCTAAACCTATTAAATCTGCCTTTTAAATGGGCTCCCAAAATTTTAAGGCAGCCAATATTAAGATGTACCACTAAAAGATGCTGAAACAGAAAAGATGCTGCCAATTAAGTGCTACTATATTAAAGTGTGCATATTAAGATGCTGCCCTTTTAAGAGGGGTTGCCACTATTAAATGCTCCCAAATTTAGATGCTGACACTATTAAGTGCTGAATTTGATGCGCCACTATTAGATGCCCCACTATTAGATGCGACACTATTAAGATCTCCCCCTATTAAGGACACTATTAGATGCTACAATTTTTAAAGATGCTGACACTTTTAAATGCTACCACTTTTAAGATGCTGACACATTAAGTGAACACTATTAAGATGCTGCCATATTAAATGCCCCTTTATTAAGATGCTGCCACTTTTAAATCGGGACACTTTTTAAATTGCGACACTATTAAGAGCTGACGCTTTTAAAAGATGCTGACACTTTTAAGTGTCCCATAAAAGTGCTGCATTTTAAAAGTGCTGAACTTTTAAAAGATACTACCACTATTAAGTGTCCCATATTAAGGTACTCCACTAAAAGAGTGACACTTTTAAAGGGTGTACCACTATAAGTCTGCCGCTTTTAAAATGCTCCCCAATTTTAAGATGACCACTTTTAAAGTGCTACCATTTTAAAAGATCTGCACTTTTAAAGATCTGAAACTTTTAAGATGCTACCGTATTAGATGCTGACTCTAAAAGATGCTGCCCTATTAAGATGCTGCCACTTTTAAGATGTACCACTTTTTAAAGATCTGACACTATTAAAGCTGACATATTTAAGTTACTACAACTATTAAGATGCTCCCACTATTAAGATGCTGCCACTATTAAATGCCCCCATATTAAGTGCTGACACATTAAGTGCTGAAATATTAAGAGCTACCAGTATTAAGATGCTGCACTTTTAAAGATGTACCACTATTAAGCTGCCATATTAAGATGCTGCCTTTTTAAGATGCTGACACTTTTTAAGATGCTGCCCTATTAAGTGCTACCAGTATTAAGATGTGACACTATTAAGATGCTCCACTATTAAGTCTGACATTATTAGATGCTGACATTTTAAAGATGCTGCCACTATAAGATGCACCAATTTTAAAGAGCTGACACTATTAAGAGGCTACCACTTTAAGATGCTGACATCTTAGATGCTGGCACTAAAAAAGTACCCCCTAACATCACCACTATTAGATGCTCCCATATTAAGACGCTGCCTTTTTAAGATGTGACACTATTAAGATTGACATATTAAGAGCTCCCCTTATTAAGTGCTAACATATTAAATGCTGCCACTATTAAGATGCTGCACTTTTAACATTACCACTTTAACAGCTACCACTTTAAATGCTCCTTTATTAAGACTGACACTTTAAAATGGACTCTATTAAATGCTGACACATTAAAATGCTCCCTACTTTTAGATGCTCCCACATTAAGTGCCCCCCTTTTTAAAAGATGCTGAACTTTTAAGGTTTGCCACTATTAAGATGGACCTATTAAATGCTACTCTTTTAAGTGTAAACCTATTAAGTCTGCCCAATTAAGGTGCTACCACTTTTAAATGTGACATAAAAGATCCTGAAAATTTAAAGTTTTCTGCCATTTTTAAGAGCAGCCAAATTAAGATGCTACCATTTAAAGATCTGACACTATTAAGATGCTGCCACATTGAATTGCTACCTTTTAAGATGCTCCCCACTTTAGATGCTGACACTATTAAGTGCTGCCACTTTTAAGATGCTACCACTTTTAAAAGATGCGACACTTTAAGATGCTGCCCATATTTAAGATGCTGCCTTTTAAGAGCTGCATTTTAATTTAAAGAGGGACCTTTAAATGCACCTTTTTTTAAATTGCTGAACTTTTAAAGAGCTACCCTATTAAGATGCTGACACTTTTAAGATGCTACACATTAAATGCTGCACTTTTAAGATGCTGCCACTATTAAGTGCTGACACTATTAAGAGAAAATATTAAGATGCTGCCTCTTTTAAGATGCTACCACTTTTAAAGATGCTGCACATAAAATGTACACATTAGATGCTGCATTTTAAATGCTCCAATTAAGATCTCCCTTTATTAAAATGTGACACTTTTAAGATGCTGACACTATTAAGATGTGACCTTATTAAGAGAGACACTATTAAGAGCTGACATTTAAGAGCTGACACTTTTAAAGATGCTGACACTATTAAGATGCTACCACTATTAAGATGCTGACACTATTAAGATGCTACCACTATTAAGATGCTGACACTATTAAGATGCTGACACTATTAAGATGCTGCCACTATTAAGATGCTTCCACTATTAAAGTTTCCATTTTAAAGATGCTGACCTATAAGTGCTGCCCAAAATTTAAGTGTGACACTTTTAAAGAGCGAACTATTAAAAAGCTGACACTATTAAGTGCCAACCCATTTTAAATGCTACCCAATGGCTTACATTTCTTTACAAATTACCTGTTTTCAAATGAACTTTAGCCTTTTCACAATATTAGGGGCCCTGTTTTTATACACTTACCCAGTATACTAATGTTTTCGGGAGATTTTTTTTTCCCTCTGACACAAAGTTAAATTATTATTATTTTTTCCCCCGGGACACAGGCCTATATTCCCCTCTGGCAGTAAACCTTTTAGGTAGTGCACACTAATTTTCATTTTTTTTATCTGTTATAATATTTTCCCCCCAAGATGGTTCCCGGGGTAAGGGATGTTCGTTAGGATTGATGAACAAATTAAATTCTGCCGTAAGAGCCCCCGTGAAAACACCAGAAAACCCGGACACAACGAGGCACGCTGCACTGTCCCTACCCACCTTGTGTTATTGTTTACGTTTTTTTATTTCCCCACAGTGTGGGGAAAATCAGTAGGTTAAATTCTTATAATCACCCCAAACCCATCCTGTGGATGGCAGTCTCCCCCACACCCATCTTTGGTTGGTATCACCACAAACCCCCTCTTTTGGAGGGATCACCAACACCCATCCCGTGGATGGTAGTCACCACACACTTCCGTGGATGGTGTCACCACCACCCATCCTGTGGATGGAGTCACCACACACCCATCCTGTGGTGGGGAGTCACCGAACACTCATTATGTAGGTTGTCACCCCAACACCCTCCCGTGGTGGGGAGTCACCGAAACCCATCCTTGGGTGGTAGCACCGAAACACCTATCCTGTAGATTTTTAGCACCAAACACCCATCCGTAAAAAAAAAAATACCACGGGCGGGGATAGAACCCGGGTAAAAGAGTTCAAAAAAAATCCCCAAACCGGCGCGTTGCCCCCTGGACCCCGCTAGCCCCCAAAAAGATTTGCCAACTAAATTTTCTATCCATGGAAAGGGTTTGCATAGGGGACCCCGGACCACAAATGCAAGTTTTTACAGACGAACTCCACTAGCGTGGCCCTACGCCCCAGTCAAAGTCCCCTAAAGCCGTTAATATGACTCACGAAATCGTAAAGACCGATTGCAAACAAACCTACCACGGGGGGGAGAAAAAACCCCGTTTTAGTCTCAAAATCCCGACCCCCTCGCGTTTTGCCCCTGGGCCCGCTAGCCACAATCGTGTCATTAAAGTTTTTGTGATCACCCTCCGAGAGGTAGTCAACCGAACACCCATCCTTTAGATGGGGCACCCAACACCCTTCTGTGAATGGCAATCTCCACACATCCCCTTGCGAATGGTATCACCCCCCAAACCCCTCCTGTGTCGGTTGTCACCCAAGGCCTTTTTATTGGTGGTAATCAAGAATTCATGGTAATGATGGTCCAGGAATTTGGGGGTCAAACATTGTGTTTTAAAAAGTTACAATGGTTAAAAATTTTTCATTGTTTTGTCGACTGTAAAGAACTTGTCGTAAATTCCGTCACTTTGCATTTCAATTTATTCTTCTGTTTTTTACAAAAAATTTTAATTGGGAAAAAAGAGGGTATATTTTTTTTTCAAGTTGTGGATTTTTTGAACATTTATGAGAAGTTGGCTCTTAATTTGAACTGTCTTGCCTTTATTTAATCTGGAAAAATTTCTTTTGGTTGGGGTTTTTTTTTTGGTTGGTTTTGAAAAACCCCCCATGGGTACCCGGGAGCGATGCCCCTAAGGTAGTGACAACCCGGAATCATTGCTTTTTTTTGATGTGTTACTATTGGTTCCTTTTTATGAAGAATGTGGAAAATGGGTGACTGGTGTCAACTACGCGTGTTGAAGTTAAGGAAACAGTTGAAGTTCTTGGGTAGAGGAGAATCGGTCACCTCGCAAACCGAAAGAGAATGTCCTTTATCCACTCTTAAACACCTTTATATTTTGCCATATCCCCCTGGGCCTAGAAACCCGCACCCAAATAGTTGGAAAAGTCATTTATCAAACGTCTTGGTTGATGTAATTCCTACCTTGATCTTGTACAACGAGGGAATAAAAAACCCTTTCTTTGGAAAAATAGAGGGGTTAGAAGACATTACTAATTCCCTGAAGAAAAATTTAGTACCCAAATTTAACCTTACTAACAATTCACGTACGGTCTAGTGTTTATGCTTGAACAAGTTCGTATCTATTT
The DNA here is from genome assembly GCF_026875155.1 of Cherax quadricarinatus. NCBI lineage: Eukaryota > Metazoa > Arthropoda > Malacostraca > Decapoda > Parastacidae > Cherax > Cherax quadricarinatus. The sequence goes on along the minus strand of NC_069405.1, from coordinate 38,648,188 downwards.
TTTTAAAATCTTGGGACTTTAAATTTTTACATCACTTAAAAATGGTTACTGGGGATTGTTTTTGAGCGAATGCGTAAATTGCGACATTTTCGCGGTGCAAAACTTAAACACGAAAAATTTTTGAAACCAGCAAAGAGGTAAGGAGAAGGGACGGTCCTGAAAAGTTGAGTTTAGTTATCTGAGGCATCAGCGAGTGTTGCCCCTCGCCAAGTCACGTTAAACCCTGTCCTCAAACGCTTTCTTGACTAATATATTCCTCAATCGCTCAAATAATCCTCTCCCATATTACAGTTTTTTCCATCCGCCTAATAAATAATGAAAAACTTTCACTGCAAAAATCACCTGGGCCACTAATGCATCGCGCGGATGCTGGCACTTACACCCCGCCGACTATACAAACGCTATTTTAACGTGGATATTTCCATTGAGATATTCTGTTATCTGGCGTTATGTGATGGCGGATAAGGAGGTGCGTGAGCCTGGGTATCTCTGGCGGTAATATCGGGGTGCGTCTCAAGTAATAGACAACTCCACAAGCTTTATACGAATGAATATGACTCGAGGAACACCTTAGAATATCTGTGTTCGCATCTCTCTCTGGTTCACTGTGCAACTCTCTTATTCTCTGTGAGAAAGGTGCATTTCTTTCTCTTATGCCTTTACCTCACGGATTTTTGTATCAGAGGTGTGTGTGTGTGTGTGTGTGTGTGTGTGTGTGTGTGTGTGTGTGTGTGTGTGTTTGTGTGTGTGTGTGTGTGTGTGTGTGTGTGTACTCACCTATTTGTGGTTGCAGGGGTCGAGTCTTAGCTCCTGGCCCCGCCTCTTCACTGGTTGCTACTGGGTCCTCTCTCTCCCTGCTCCATGAGCTTTATCAAACCTCGTCTTAAAATTATGTATGGTTCCTGCCTCCACTACGTCACTTTCTAGGCTATTCCACTGCCTGACAACTCTATGACTGAAGAAATACTTCCTAACATCCCTTTGACTCATCTGAGTCTTCAGCTTCCAATTGTGACCTCTTGTTTCTGTGCCCCCTTCCTGGAACATCCTGTCTTTGTCCGCTTTGTCGTGTGTGTACTCACCTAGTTGAGGTTGCGGGGGTCGAGTCCGAGCTCCTGGCCCCGCCTCTTCACTGATCGCTACTAGGTCACTCTCCCTGAGCCGTGAGCTTTATCGTACCTCTGCTTAAAGCTATGTATGGATCCTGCCTCCACTACATCGCTTCCCAAACTATTCCACTTACTGACTACTCTGTGGCTGAAGAAATACTTCCTAACATCCCTGTGATTCATCTGTGTCTTTAGCTTCCAACTGTGTCCCCTTGTTACTGTGTCCAATCTCTGGAACATCCTGTTTTTGTCCACCTTGTCAATTCCTCTCAGTATTTTGTATGTCGTTATCATGTCCCCCTATCTCTCCTGTCCTCCAGTGTCGTCAGGTTGATTTCCCTTAACCTCTCCTCGTAGGACATACCTCTTAGCTCTGGGACTAGTCTTGTTGCAAACCTTTGCACTTTCTCTAGTTTCTTTACGTGCTTGGCTAGGTGTGGGTTCCAAACTGGTGCCGCATACTCCAATATGGGCCTAACGTATACGGTGTACAGGGTCCTGAACGATTCCTTATTAAGATGTCGGAATGCTGTTCTGAGGTTTGCTAGGCGCCCATATGCTGCAGCAGTATTTGGTTGATGTGCGCTTCAGGAGATGTGCCCTGGTGTTATACTCACCCCAAGATCTTTTTCCTTGAGTGAGGTTTGTAGTCTCTCACCCCCTAGACTGTACTCCGTCTGCGGCCTTCTTTGCCCTTCCCCAATCTTCATGACTTTGCACTTGGTGGGATTGAACTCCAGGAGCCAATTGCTGGACCAGTTCTGCAGCCTGTCCAGATCCCTTTGTAGTTCTGCCTGGTCTTCGATCGAGTGTATTCTTCTCATCAACTTCACGTCATCTGCAAACAGGGACACCTCAGAGTCTATTCCTTCCGTCATGTCGTTCACAAATACCAGAAACAGCACTGGTCCTAGGACTGACCCCTGCGGGACCCCGCTGGTCACAGGTGCCCACTCTGACACCTCGCCACGTACCATGACTCGCTGCTGTCTTCCTGACAAGTATTCCCTGATCCATTGTAGTGCCTTCCCTGTTATCCCTGCTTGGTCCTCCAGTTTTTGCATCAATCTCTTGTGTGGAACTGTGTCAAACGCCTTCTTGCAGTCCAAGAAAATGCAATCCACCCACCCCTCTCTCTCTTGTCTTACTGCTGTCACCATGTCATAGAACTCCAGTAGGTTTGTGACACAGGATTTCCGTCCCTGAAACCCATGCTGGCTGCTGTTGATGAGATCATTCCTTTCTAGGTGTTCCACCACTCTTCTCCTGATAATCTTCTCCATGATTTTGCATACTATACATGTCAGTGGACACTGGTCTGTAGTTTAATGCTTCATGTCTGTCTCCTTTTTTAAAGATTGGGACTACATTTGCTGTCTTCCATGCCTCAGGCAATCTCCCTGTTTCGATAGATGTATTGAATATTGTTGTTAGGGGTACACATAGCGCCTCTGCTCCCTCTCTCAATACCCATGGGGAGATGTTATCTGGCCCCATTGCCTTTGAGGTATCTAGCTCATCTCAGAAGCCTCTTCACTTCTTCCTCGTTGTGTGCACTGTGTCCCAGCACTTGGTGGTGTGCCCCACCTCTCCGTCTTTCTGGAGTCCCTTCTGTCTCCTCTGTGAACACTTCTTTGAATCTCTTGTTGAGTTCTTCACATACTTCCCGGTCATTTCCTGTTGTCTCTCCTCCTTCCTTCCTTAGCCTGATTACCTGGTCCTTGACTGTTGTTTTCCTCCTGATGTGGCTGTACAACAGTTTCGGGTCAGATTTGGCTTTCGCTGCTATGTCATTTTCATATTGTCTTTGGGCCTCCTTCTTATCTGTGCATATTCATTTCTGGCTCTACGACTGTTCTCCTTATTCTCCTGGGTCCTTTGCCTTCTATATTTCTTCCATTCCCTAGCACACTTGGTTTTTGCCTCCCTGCACCTTTGGGTAAACCATGGGCCTCATCCTGGCTTTTTCATTACTCCTGTTACCCTTGGGTACAAACCTCTCCTCAGCCTCCTTGCATTTTATTGCTACATATTCCATCATCTCATTAACTGGTTTCCCTGCCAGTTCTCTGTCCCACTGAACCCCGTTCAGGTAGTTCCTCATTCCTGTGTAGTCCCCTTTCTTGTAGTTTGGCTTCATTCGTCCTGGCCTTCCTGCTTTCTCCCTCCACTTGTAGCTCTAACTGTGTATTCGAAGCTTACAACCACATGGTCACTGGCCCCAAGGGGTCTTTCATATGTGATGTCCTCGTATCTGCACATACTGAAGGTGAATACTAAGTCCAGCCTTGCTGGTTCATCCTCTCCTCTCTCTCTTGTAGTGTCCCTTACGTGTTGGTACATGAAGTTCTCCAGTACCACCTCCATCATCTTAGCCCTCCAAGTATCTTGGCCCCCATGTGGGTCAAGTTCTCCCAATCTATCTCCTTGTGTTAAAGTCACCCATGATCAGGAGCTTTGCCCTGCATGCATGAGCTCTTCTGGCCACTCTAGCCAGTGTGTCAACCATCGCTCTATTGCTCTCGTCGTACTCTTGCCTTGGCCTCCTGCTGTTCTGTGGTGGGTTATACATCACTGCTATTACCACCTTGGGACCTCCAGAGTGAAGTGTTCCCACTATGTAATCACTTTCTTCTCCGCTATCTTCTCTCTCCAGCTCATCAAAATTCCAGCGATTTTTGATCAGCAACGCCACTCCTCCACCCCCCCTGTTCCCTCTGTCTTTCCTCAGGATTTGGTATCCCGTTGGAAGATGGCATCTGTTATCATACCTGTAAGCTTGGTTTCTGTGAGAGCTATGATGTCCGGTGATGCTTCTTTGACTCTTTCTTGCCACTCCTCCCACTTATTTGTTATTCCATCAGCGTTTGTGTACCATACCTTCAGTTTCCTTTCCAACACTGTGGTTTGGGGGCCTGTGAGGGTGGGAGACCTGTGGCATACTGTGGGGTTCTATAGCTTGGTGTTGGGTGGAGGCTGTGGGTATGGATTGTAGGGTGTGTTGGGATGGTGGGATAGGTTGTGTGTGGTTCTGAGAGTAGTTGTGTGTGTGCTTGCCCTTGCTGTTCTGTCCTGCTCTGACTGACCTCTGCTGGTTCCCTCCTTGTCTCTTTCCTAGCTCCTTCGCTTTTTTGTCCTCTCCCTCAGCTGCTGTCGTTCTGATTTGTTCTGTCTCTGTCTAGGAACACCCTCTTGTACTCTTCCGAGTATTTCAATCGTGGTTTCTCTTGGAGGATCCTGTTCCGCACTGTTTCCGTCCTGAGAATCAGCTTGATTGGTCGGTTTTCTCACCTTCGAGTACCCCCCTATTCTCTGAAAATTTACAATCTCGTCCCTCTCTTCACCTATTTCTGTTATGATTTTCTCAATCTCCTTCCTTTCTTCCTGCTTCCTTTCAGTGTGTGTCCTTTCCTCTCTCTCCTGAAGCCCATGGATAAACACTGATTTTGCCCTTTCTTCCTCGCATTGCCTCACCCTCTGTGGCTCTGGATCCTGCCTGTGTGTGGTCAGTTTCTCCCTTGTGTGTGTGTATGTGTGTGTGTGTGTGTGTGTGTGTGTGTGTGTGTGTGTGTGTGTGTGTGTGTGTGTGTGTGTGTGTGTGTGTACTCACCTAATTGTACTCACCTAATTGTGGTTGCAGGGGTCGAGACTCAGCTCCTGGCCCCACCTCTTCACTGATCGCTACTGGGTCCTCTCTCTCTCTGCTTCCTGAGTTTTGTCATACCTCTTCTTAAAACTATGTATGGTTCCTGCCTCCACTACTTCACTTGCTAGGCTATTCCACTTGCTGACAACTCTATGACTGAAGAAATACTTCCTAACGTCCCTGTGACTCGTCTGAGTCTTCAGCTTCCAGTTGTGACCCCTTGTTTCTGTGTCCCCTCTCTGGAACATCCTATCTCTGTCCCCCTGTCTATTCCCCGCAGTATCTTGTATGTCGTTTTTCATGTCTCCCCTGACCCTTCTGTCCTCCAGTGTCGTCAGTCCGTTTTTCCCTTAACCTTTCCTCGTACGACATTCCCTTGAGCTCGGGGACTAGCCTTGTTGGAACCTTTGTACTTTCTCTAACTTCTTGACGTGCTTGACCAGGTGTGGGTTCCAGACTGGTGCTGCATACTCCAGTGGGGGCCTAACATACACAGTGTACAGTGCCCTTGAACGATTCCTTATTAAGGTATGGGAACGCTAATTCTCAGGTTTACCAGGCGCCCGTATGCTGCAGCAGTTATTTGGTTGATGTGTGCCTCCGGTGATGTGCTCGGTGTTATGGTCACCCCCAAGGTCTTTCTCCCTGAGTGAGGTGGGGGTAGTCTTTGTCCACCTAGCCTATACTCTGTCTGCGGTCTTCTTTGTTGCCCTCCCCAGTCTTCATGACTTTGCATTTGGCTGGATTGAATTCGAGAAGCCATTACTGGACCACATGTCCAGCCTGTCCAGGTCTCTTTGCAGTCCTCCTCATCCTCGTCCGATTTAATTTTTCCCTCATCAGCTTCACATCATCTGCGAACAGGGACACTTCAGAGTCTATCCTTCCAAACAGTCTTTCACATATTCAAAAATAGCACTGGTCCTAGAACTGACCCTGTGGGGCCCCGCTCGTAACAGGCGCCCACTGTTTATACTCTTCACGTTTCCATGACTCGTTGCTGCCTCCCTGTCCGGTATTCCCTTATCCATTGCAGTGCCCCCCTTTTACATGCGCCTGATCCCCAGCTTCTGCACTAATCTCTTGTGGGGAACTGTGTCAAAGGCCTTCCTGCAGTCTAGGGAAAAAGCAATCTTACCCCCCCCCTCTCTCTCGTGTCTTACTTCTGTTACCTTGTCATAAAACTCCAGGAGGTTTGTGATACAGGATTTGCCTTCCATGAACCCATGCTGGTTTTCATTAATAATCTTGTTCCTTTTCCAGGTGTTCGGACCACTCTCCTCCTGATAATCTTCTCCATGGGCTTTTCACACATACATGTCAGAGACACAGGTCTGTAGTTTAGTTCCTCGTTTCTGTTTCCTTTTTTAAATATGGGGACTACATTAGGCTGTCTTCCATTTCTCAGGTAGTTGCCCAGTTTTTAAGGATGTGTTGAAGATTGTGGTTTGAGGCACGCACAGCATCTCTGCTCCTTCCTTAAGGACCCATGGGGAGATGTCCGGTCCCATCGCCTTTGAGGTGTCAAGGTCACTTAAGAGCTTCTTCACCTCCTCCTCAGTTGTTCGTATGCATCCAACACTTGTTGGTATATTCCCTCTTGATTTTTCCCTTTGTGCTGTTTTCCCCACCCCTTCCTGTTTTACGAAAAAATTCCTTAAATTCCTTTTTAGCTCCTCACATCCTCCTGCATTTTTTTTGAGTTCTCCATTTATGTCCTTTAAATCTATCACGGGTCTTTGACTGTTGTCTTCCTCCTGAGTGGTATAAAACATTTCGGGTCAGTCTTGATTCTCGATGCATGTCATTTTCATACTGTTCGCGGGGCCTCCCTCCTTACCTGGTACTATTCCGGCTCTGGTATATCCCTTTTTTTTCGTGTGTTCTCTCCCTTCGTATTTTTCCATTTCTATTGCACTTTTTTTTTGCCCTTACCCCGTGGGGAAAACCCAAGGGGGCCGTTCCGGTTTCCGTTTTGTTGCCCTTTGGGAAAAAAACTTTTCCCTGCCTCCTTGCTTTTTGTTGTTAAAAATTTCCCATCATTTCTTTTACTGGCTTTCCTGCCAGTTTCTCTGCCCCACGGAAACCCCCGCAGGAAGTTTTAAACCCTATGTAGTCCCCCTCTTTTATAGTCGGCTTTTTTTCCCCTTCAAATCCCGTTATTTTTTCCCCTTGCAGCTTATAGTATTCAAAGACGAACCAGTGGTCGCTAGCTCCTAGGGGATCTCAAACTTGTGTCCTCAATTCTGAGCGCCCCCGGGTGAAAAAAGGTCCCCAAACTTGCTGGGTTTATCCTCCCTCTCACTCTGGGAGTGTCCCTTAACATTTGGTGCATGAGGTTTTCCAGGACCAGTCCAAATCCTTCTCCATGTTTTGGGGCCCCCAGTGGCTCCAAGTTTTTCCCCGTCGATCTCCCCGTGGTTGAAAACCCCCCAAACCCCAACTTTTCTCTGTTGGGTGGGTTTCTTGCCACTCAGCAAATGTGCCACCCTTTCTCTGCTGCTCTCTTCATATTTTTTTTCTTGGCCTCCTGCAGTTCTGGGGGGGATTATACATCACTGCAATGACCACTTTGTGTTCCCCAGACTGAAGTGTACCTGCTATGTAGTCTCTTTCTCCCGTCTCATCTATGCCTTCCATTTTCTCGAATTTCCATCTGTTTTTTTACGAGCAGAGCAACCCCACCTCCCCCGCTGCCCCTTCTATCTTTCCTCATGATCTGGTATCCTGGTGGGAAGATTGCATCTGTTATTGTCTCCGTGAGTTTTGTTTCTGTAACTGCTATGATGTCTGGGGACTTCTCATTGATTCTTTCTTGCCATTCCTCATGTTTATTCGTTAATCCATCTGCATTTGTGTGCCAAACCTTCAACTTCTGTTCTAATACTGTAACTGTGGTGGGGGGGGGGGGTGGAAACAGAGGGATCGGTGTGTGATGGTTGGTTTGGATTGTTCAGTTGCCTTGGGGGTGTCGTGGCTGGAGTCCTTCTGCAGGTGTTTCTGGGGGGTGTGCTTGTCCTTCCATTTGATCCTGGGTTATTCTGCTCTCCTTTTTCATTTCCTCCCATTTCTCCTTTTTGTCTGTGTGTGTGTGTGTGTGTGCTTGTATGTGCGTGTGTGTGCGCACGCTCTATTTATATTCGTATTTCCTATAAGTAGGAAATCACAGAATTCAGATAGTCACTCTAAATGAAGTGTAATTTCGACACACATGTGTTACAGAGTAACTAAATGTTCTAGAAACACACTAAACACAAACATGTGCTATATACAGTGCTCCAGTAACACTCTACAAACACAATTATGCCACAGACAGACATTTACAGTTATTATACTTCAAGAATAGTTCTAATAGTAACCAAGGTGGTAAAAAATATCAGACAAGCAACAGGACTCCCTATTAACAAACATGACTAAGAAATATACAGGATCCAACACTTTTGTTTACATGATTCAATGCGGGGCATGTGAGAAAACATATGTAGGGGACACATCTACAAGCTCCAGTGCATCAATGATCATGTGAACGCTTACCTAAGGGACGATTTGAACAAGGCTTGCACCATCCACTACAGCAACCATACACAAACAACCCGCACACAGTAGAAAGAAACTTACGACGACGTTTCGGTCCGATTTGGACCATTAACTGTCACACACTAACAAACGAAGGTAACGGAACCAGTATATATACAAGATGAAGGCAGGGATGGGCCAAAGAGAGAAAGAAATATGGAAGTGGAAACAGTAATGATAGAGGTGATGTTGGTAGTGGAAGAAGTAGCAGTAGCAGTAGTAGGTAGCGGGAGTAGTAGTAGGGGCACGAGAGACAAAGTGGAGTTAAGCGAGGTACTAATAGTAGTAGTAGTAGTAGTAGTAGTAGTAGTAGTAGTAGTAGTAGTAGTAGTACTAGTAGTAGTAGTCGTAGTACATCTTATAGGCTTCCAAAATGCCAGGCTTGTCATCAAGAAATCCGACCTACATCACTGATGCTGTTTCGAATCTGCTCTCACCGCACCACCAACACCATCGTTCAAAACAAAGGCAGTTTTCTGTGATTTCGGAAATGCCAACAAATCCTACTCGAGAAAGCAGCCACCCGACTCCACCCTCCATCCAGTCAACCACCTGACCTGACTCCACTATACATACTCTACTCCATCTACTGGACTGATTAAGCCTCTGGTTGGCTATACGTTTCCTTAATACAGTGTCGAAGGTACTCCAGGTCACTTGCTTAACACACACCCACTGCCGCTGCTGCCCTCAAAATCACCACCATAAGCATCACTATTACCATCACCACCATAAGCATCACTATTACCATCGCCACCATAAGCATCACTATTACCATCACCACCATAGGCACCACTGTTACCATCACCATAAGCATCACTATTACCATCATCACCATAAGAATCACTATTACCCTCACCACCATAAGAATCACTATTACCATCACCACCATAAGCATCACTATTACCCTCACCACCATAAGAATCACTATTACCATCACCCCCATAAGCATCTCTGTTACCATCACCACCATAAGCATCACTATTACCATCACCACCATAAGCAACACTATTACCATCACCACCATAAGCAACACTATTACCATCGAACATTAAAATGGTATAAAATACCGACAGATTGTTAGGTAAGACACATATGCAACAGTTAGGTATCTTTATTTCGAAACGTTTCGCCTACACAGTAGGCTTCTTCAGTCGAGTACAGAAAAGTTGATAGAAGCAGAAGAGACTTGAAGACGATGTAATCAGTCCATCATCCTTAAAGTTTTGAGGTGGTCAGTCCCTCAGTCTGGAGAAGAGCATTGTTCCGTAGTCTGAAACAATATTGTTTCATACCATGGAACAATACTCTTCTCCAGACTGAGGGACTGACCACCTCAAAACTTTAAGGATGATGGACTGATTACATCGTCTTCAAGTCTCTTCTGCTTCTATCAACTTTTCTGTACTCGACTGAAGAAGCCTACTGTGTAGGCGAAACGTTTCGAAATAAAGATACCTAACTGTTGCATATGTGTCTTACCTAACAATCTGTCGGTATTTTATACCATTTTAATGTTCGATGGTAATAGTGTTGCTTATGGTGGTGATGGTAATAGAGTTGCTTATGGTGGTGATGGTAATAGTGATGCTTATTGTTGTGATGGTAATAGTGGACCATTGACAAAGTCACACTGTGTGTGACTTTGTCAATGGTCCAAGTTGGACCGAAACGTCGTCGTAAGCTTCTCTCTTTTATGTGCGGGTTATTTGTGTATCCACAGGGTTATCTTGATGCCAGTGGCGTGATCTTATTCCAGGAAATTGGAGCTATCCTCCAAATTTATTTATCCGTAATTAATATTTTAATAACTAAAGGGAAATTTTGTTGTGTATCTTTAGACTTTCTTTCCATTTTGCCTAAGTATAGTTTGGCCTAACTTGGTCGATCAGGTATTGTTACTGGTCGATCAGGTGTTGTTACTGGTCGATCAGGTATTGTTACTGGTCGATCAGGCATTGTTACTGGTTGATCAGGTGTTGTTACTGGTCGATCAGGTATTGCTACTGGTTCACTTTGTATTGTTACTGATCGATCACTTATTGTTACAGGTAACCAAATATTGTTACTGGCCTGATCAACTTGACTCTTGGTGGCAATATCACGTAATCCATTGTCTGCACCATAGTCCGGCTGATCAGCAACTGACTTAGAGGAGCTTAAAGTTCCCTCTTCATTCAACACTGTCATAAGAAAAATGATTTAAAGTCGCTGCGGTGTTTTGTTCGTCAGGAAACAAGACAAGTGTCTCCTGGCATGGACTTTAGTCATGTGATAACCTTGGTTAAGCAGCCTATTGCTTACCCCAGCTAAGTTTTCAACTTATTCACACACAATGGATCATTGCCTGGCTAATTCCCAAGTTGATTTAAGAGTGTGGATGGTGATAGGTGAGACAGGAGTCATTAAGTCATCTGGTGTTTATATATTTTATACTTCATATTCTTCTTACTCATCTGAAGAAGGCCACTGTGTGAGATCAAAATATATTGTTATTATGAACGCAGGTGTAGATTACTGGCCTGCACACTTGGCTGTAGCACAATGACCACTTAAGAACGAGTAACAAGGCAGCAGAGTAAATGTATTTCCTTCACCATATACATAATTTCGCCTGTTTGCGAATTGTTAAGCATATATATTTAATATATATAATATATATATATATATATATATAATATAAAATATATATATATATACATTTATATATATATTTTATAATATATATATATATATATATTAAAATATATTATATATATTATATGTGTGTGTGTGTGTGTGTGTGTGTGTGTGTGTGTAGCTATGTACATTAAGGAAAATGCAAGTACAAGACACGGTGAGAACTGTAGCGACCAACTGTGAAGGTAGGTCTGCCGAAGCTGTTTCACGAGTGTGCCACATCGCTTCACAACTTTGGTGGGTTTCCTTGTGATTGGCTGGTTGAACCAAGGTACTGGTATAACGACGGGGTCCCTACTCGTTAAACTCTTAGCACTTGGTTCACTGGTAGGGAGGCATCCTCCTGAACATCCTGGAACATACTCTTAGCATACTATAACAGTTCTCTCGTTGCCTTCTGTACTACCGTATCCACGATAGTTCTCTCGTTACCTTCTGTACCACCGTATCCACGATAGATCTCTCGTTACCTTCCGTACCACTGTATCCACGACAGTTCTCTCGTTACCTTCTGTACCACTATATCCACGACAGTTCTCTCGTTACCTTCTGTACCACTGTATCTACGACAGTTCTCTCGTTATCTTCTGTACCACCGTAACAACGACAGTTCCTCGTTACCTTCTGTACCACCGTAACAACGACAGTTCTCCTGTTCCTGTCTTTAGTTCACTTTGTACTCAGACTTCACATTATCATACAAGGAATTTCCTTAAACAAGTGTCCAACATTCCCCCATAATAAACATATCAAAATTGAATTTCGTCCGGGATCAAATTTATGGTATGTTTCATGTTTAATAAAAGTGGATTCAAGAATGTTAGTTAAAAATGTAATTAATCAAATTTAATTTCCTCATGTTTACCTTATCGGAGTAATTGAAATTTCTCAATGTTGAACTTCATATTGTTTTCTGCAGACCATTGAAAGGTTTGGTTGATGTCCGCCTGGAGCCTTGCAGTGTCTGCAATGGCAGACACTGTCATGCACATTCGGGTGTCACTTCAGTATTGTGTGACATGTCACTTCAGTATTGTGTGACATGTCACTTCAGTATTGTGTTACATGTCACTTCAGTATTGTGTTACATGTCACTTCAGTATTGTGTTATATGTCACTTCAGTATTGTGTTACATGTCACTTCAGTGTTGTGTTACATGTCACTTCAGTATTGTGTTACATATCATTTCAGTATTGTGTTACATGTCACTTCACTATTGTGTGACATCACTACAGTATTGTGTGACATGTCACTTCAGTTTTGTTTTACATGTCACTTCATATTGTTACATGTCACTTTCATATTGTGTGACATGTCACTTCAGTATTGTGTTACATGTCACTTCAGTATTGTGTGAATTGTCACTTCAGTATTTGTTACTGTCACTTCAGTATTGTGTTACATGTCACTTCAGTATTGTGTGACATGTCACTTCAGTATTGTGTTACATGTCACTTCAGTATTGTGTGACATGTCACTTCAGTATTGTGTGACATGTCACTTCAGTATTGTGTTACATGTCACTTCAGTATTGTGTTACATGTCACTTCAGTATTGTGTTACATGTCACTTCAGTATTGTGTTACATGTCACTTCAGTATTGTGTGACATGTCACATCAGTATTGTGTTACATGTCACTTCAGTATTGTGTTACATGTCACTTCAGTATTGTGTGACATGTCACTTCAGTATTGTGTTACATGTCACTTCAGTATTGTGTTACATGTCACTTCAGTATTGTGTGACATGTCACTTCAGTATTGTGTTACATGTCACTTCAGTATTTTGTTACATGTCACTTCAGTGTTGTGTTACATGTCACTTCAGTATTGTGTTACATATCGTTTCAGTATTGTGTTACATGTCACTTCACTATTGTGTGACATCACTACAGTATTGTGTGACATGTCACTTCAGTATTGTGTTACATGTCACTTCAGTATTGTGTTACATGTCACTTCAGTATTGTGTTACATGTCACTTCAGTATTGTGTGACATGTCACTTCAGTATTGTGTTACATGTCACTTCAGTATTGTGTTACATGTCACTTCAGTATTGTGTGACATGTCACTTCAGTATTGTGTTACATGTTATTTCAGTATTGTGTGACATGTCACTTCAGTATTGTGTTACATTTTCACTTCAGTATTGTGTTACATGTCATTCAGAAATTGTGTGACATGTCACTTCAGTATTGTGTTACATGTCACTTCAGTATTGTGTTACATGTCACTTCAGTATTGTGTGACATGTCACTTCAGTATTGTGTTACATTCACTTCAGTATTGTGTTACATGTCACTTCAGTGTTGTGTTACATGTCACTTCAGTATTGTGTTACATATCATTTCAGTATTGTGTTACATGTCACTTCAGTATTGTGTGACATCACTACAGTATTGTGTGACATGTCACTTCAGTATTGTGTTACATGTCACTTCAGTATTGTTGTTACATGTCACTTCAGTATTGTGGTGACATGTCACTTCAGTATTGTTTTTACATTCACTTCAGTATTGTGTGACATGTCACTTCAGTATTGTGTTTACATGTCACTTCAGTATTGTGTTACATGTCACTTCAGTATTGTGTTACATGTCACTTCAGTATTGTGTGACATGTCACTTCAGTATTGTGTTACATGTCACTTCGTATTGTGTTACATGTCACTTCAGTATTGTGTGACATGTCACTTCAGTATTGTGTTACATGTCACTTCAGTATTGTGTTACATGTCACTTCAGTATTGTGTGACATGTCACTTCAGTATTGTGTTACATGTCACTTCAGTATTGTGTTACATGTCACTTCAGTATTGTGTGACATGTCACTTCAGTATTGTGTTACATGTCACATCATAATTTTTACATATCACTTTAGTATTGTGTTACATGTCACTTCAGTATTGTTTTTACATGTCACTTCAGTATTGTGTGACATGTCACTTTCAGTATTGTTTTTACATGTCACATCAGTATTGTGTTACATGTCATTCAGTATTGTGTGCATGTCACTTCAGTATTGTGTTACATATCACTTCAGTATTGTGTTACATGTCACTTCAGTATTGTGTGACATATTTCAGTATTGTGTTACATGTCACTTCAGTATTGTGTTACATATCACTTCAGTATTGTGTTACATGTCACATCATTAATATGTTACATATCGCTTTAGTATTGTGTTACATGTCACTTCAGTATTGTGTTACATGTCACTTCAGTGTTGTGTGACATGTCACTTCAGTATTGTGTGACATGTCACTTCAGTATTGTGTTACATGTCACTTCAGTATTGTGTTACATGTCACTTCAGTATTGTGTTACATGTCACTTCAGTATTGTGTGACATGTCACTTCAGTATTGTGTTACATGTCACTTCAGTATTGTGTTACATGTCACTTCAGTATTGTGTTACATGTCACTTCAGTATTGTGTTACATGTCACTTCAGTATTGTGTTACATGTCACTTCAGTATTGTGTGACATGTCATTTCAGTATTGGTTACGTCACTTCCCAGCTTTGTGTTACATGTCACTTCAGTATTGTGTTACATGTCACTTCAGTATTGTGTTACATGTCACTTCAGTATTGTGTTACATGTCACTTCAGTATTGTGTTACATGTCACTTCATATTGTGTTACATGTCCTTCAGTATTGTTTTGACATGTCACTTCAGTATTGTGTGACATGTCACTTCAGTATTGTGTTACATGTCACTTCAGTATTGCTGAACCAGACTGCTGACTAGTTCTTACAGAAGACGTATGTTTCTTCAATATATTTTTAAGATGGTTTACTGTTTGTTAATATTTCTGGGGATTGTTGACATAGTTTGATAAACAGAGCGAGGTTCACTACCAGCGCTCTATTACAAGACTCTTAGTGATATATTAAACTTGATATTGAATTTAAATTGTAATGGATTTCAAGGGGTGTGCCCTTCAAGGGGGCTGCTTAGATGACGATGAAGAAGGCTCTTGATTCAAGAAATATGAGCTACCCTTCATTTCTTTTTGTATCAAATGTGTTAACCTCCTATTTCCCAGATTCTGCATGATCTAATGGGTTTAACGCTTCCCTTAAATATAACTCAAGAACTCTCTGAACAATAAAAATTCTTGTTATAAGGCAGAGGTAAAAGATTCTCGTATCTATATTTAACCCTATTCTCTGTTCCAAAGTATTTCTTTTTCTATTTTACTCTTAATTTTCCTTAGGTCTTATCAGTAGGAAGTATTTTCATTAATGTCGATTTCAGCATGAAATCACTCTGGTTGTAAATGGGTCGGTGATATCGAGAAGCTATCTAAAAGGCCACTTGATGTACGGTCCAGGGCATTAAGGGAATAATAAATGTCTGGAAGTGTACACAAGAGTACGCTTCCACGAAGCACTCTGGGCTGCAGGCAGGCTGAACCTCAGGAACATGAACGGTGTTCTCCCTAAGCCTCAGACATGAGCAGTGTTTTGCTGAGGCATCGTAACATTAACAGTGTACTGCTGAGGCATCGTAACATTAACAGTGTACTGCTGAGGCATCGTAACATTAACAGTGTACTGCTGAGGCATCGTAACATAAACAGTGTACTGCTGAGGCATCGTTTAAAATTAAAAGTGTATGCTGAGGCATCGTAACATTAACAGTGTACTGCTGAAGCATCGTAACATTAACAGTGTACTGCTGAGGCATCGTAACATAAACAGTGTACTGCTGAGGTATCGTAACATTAACAGTGTACTGCTGAGGCATCGTAACATTAACAGTGTACTGCTGAGGCATCGTAACATTAACAGTGTACTGCTGAGGTAATCGTAAAATTAACAGTGTACTGCTGAGGCATCGTAACATTAATAACAGTGTACTGCTGAGGCATCGTAAAAATTAACATGTACTGCTGAGGTATCGTAACATAAACAGTGTACTGCTGAGGTATCGTAACTTAACAGTGTACTGCTGAGGCATTTGTAAAAATTAACAGTGAAATGCTGAGGCATCGTAACATTAACAGTGTAAATGCTGAGGCATCGTAACATTAAAAAGTGTACTGCTGAGCATCGTAACATTAACAGTGTACGCTGAGGTATCGTAACATTAACAGTGTACTGCTGAGGCACCGTAACATTAACAGTGTACTGCTGAGGTATCGTAACATTAACAGTGTACTGCTGAGGCATCGTAACATTAACAGTGTACTGCTGAGGCATCGTAACATTAACAGTGTACTGCTGAGGCATCGTAACATTAACAGTGTACTGCTGAGGCATCGTAACATAAACAGTGTACTGCTGAGGCATCGTAACAATAACAGTGTACTGCTGAGGTATCGTAACATAAACAGTGTACTGCTGAGGTATCGTAACATAAACAGTGTACTGCTGAGGCATCGTAACATTAACAGTGTACTGCTGAGGTATCGTAACATAAACAGTGTACTGCTGAGGTATCGTAACATAAACAGTGTACTGCTGAGGTATCGTAACATAAACAGTGTACTGCTGAGGCATCGTAACATTTAAAAGTGTACTGCTGAGGCATCGTAACATTAAAAAGTGTACTGCTGAGGCATCGTAACATTAACAGTGTACTGCTGAGGCATCGTAACATTAACAGTGTACTGCTGAGGCATCGTAACATTAACAGTGTACTGCTGAGGCATCGTAACATTAACAGTGTACTGCTGAGGCATTTGTAACATTAACAGTGTACTGCTGAGGCATCGTACATTAACAGTGTACTGCTGAGGCATCGTAACATTAACAGTGTACTGCTGAGGCATCGTAACATTAACAGTGTACTGCTGAGTCAATCGTAACATTTACAGTGTACTGCTGAGGCATCGTAACATTTTAAAAGTGTACTGCTGAGGCATCGTAACAATAACAGTGTACTGCTGAGGCATCGTAACATTAACAGTGTACTGCTGAGGCATCGTAACATTAACAGTCTACTGCTGAGGCATGTAACATTAACAGTGTACGCTGAGGCATCGTAACATTAACAGTGTACTGCTGAGGCATCGTAACATTTAAAAGTGACTGCTGAGTGCATCGTAACATTAACAGTGTACTGCTGAGGGGATCGTAACATTAACAGTGTACTCTGAGGCATCGTAACATTAACAGTGTACTGCTGAGGCATCGTAACATTAACAGTGTACTGCTGAGGCATCGTAACATTAACAGTGTACTGCTGAGGCGTCGTAACATTAACAGTGTACTGCTGAGGCATCGTAACATTAACAGTGTACTGCTGAGGCATCGTAACATAAACAGTGTACTGCTGAGGCATCGTAACATTAACAGTGTACTGCTGAGGCATCGTAACATTAACAGTGTACTGCTGAGGCATCGTAACATTAACAGTGTACTGCTGAGGTATCGTAACATTAACAGTGTACTGCTGAGGCGTCGTAACATAAACAGTGTACTGCTGAGGCATCGTAACATTAACAGTGTTTCTGCTTTAGGCGACGTAACATAAACAGTGTACTGCTGAGGCGTCGTAACATTAACAGTGTACTGCTGAGGCATCGTAATATAAACAGTGTACTGCTGAGGTATCGTAACATTAACAATGCTCTGCTCATTTATGCAGGCTTTAGTAGCGAATAAATAAGCAGATGTTTGACGGATTTCTATATACATTTATGTGAAAACTCTCTACTACCAAGTGAAAACAACAGAATATTCTGGTCATGTTCACACGTGAATTTAATGGCTGTGACAAGTCGGTTCAAAACAGAAAAAATATTTTCCAAACTTTTTTTTTAAATGGTCACAAGCATATTACACTATTTGCAATTTTTACACATCACCGAAAGAATATACATAATTTAAAATTCTCACGCATTTTTGTAATAATAAGGTAGGAAAAGGTTTCCAATAGCCATAATATGAGTTCTGAAGCAAATTTTAAATTGGAATTTGCAAAGTTTTATGCCGGGGATTTTTGAGGTTAGGATAGGTAAGGTTCGTCAGGAAATTTTGAAAATGACAAAAATCTGAGTTTCAGAAATAAAACTATGATACTAGAAATTTCGAGTAAATATCCCGAATTTTATTTGCACAGTGGATGATAGTGTCAACACTGTGTAGACAAGAACACTGGTCTTCATCTTGTTATGTTTTAGTTCCTGGGAGTCTGTGTATTTGTATTCTCTTGCTCCACCGTCCATTGGCTGGAAGCAGTATGTACAATATACTAAATATGTGCTTCAACAGGAAATTATAACTCATATTATATATATATATATATATATATATATATATATATATATATTTTATATATATATATATATATAATATATATATATATATACCTCTTTTTCTCTCTCTAAATGATCTCGGTTGAAATGATGTTCTTGAAAGGTACAGCTACAGTGTAGTTGCTGTTTGCTGCACGTCTTGTGGTGTAGAAGCTCACTTCTTGATGTCTGTCAGTCTCTCTTTCTCTCTCTCTCTTACCACTCCTCTTTCTTACCCCAGTCCTTTATTTCTCCTTTTCTCTCATTCTTATCTCCATATTTACAGTTCCCTCTTCTTCGTTACTCTTGTTACTCCGCTCTCCCTACTTCCTTCCCTTCCATCTTCTACCATCCCTCCCCTATCCTCCCTTTCCCTCCTGCCCATCACGTCTAAGGGTTAATGGGACTCACTGATGAACATTTTCCTCAATAGATGTCGCTTGTAACTCGACACGGGGAAAAAATCGAAAGGTTCTCGAAACGTGTGATTATGTGGCATTGGAGTGATGTTTTCAATTCCTGATCGAGAGGTCACGTTCGACTCCCACCAGTGGAATTTGATGGTGAATTGTGGTTGCCAAGAGGCTTAGCGGTGGTGGAGGTAGTTGTGGTTGGTGATGCTGGTGGTTGATGTGTATGGTTGGTGGTAATGGTTTTGAGTAGTTGCTGATGATGGTTGTTGGTGTGGTGGTTGAATGTGCTGGTAATGATTGGTTGGTGTTGATAGTCGTTGGTAAAAATGGTGGTAATTTGTGGTTGTACCGGGAAGATTGTGGTGTTTTTTTGATTACTGGGGATACTGTGGTTGGACTTTGGTGACTATAGTTCGGTTATTGGTCCGAGACTCAGATGATGGACTCTCAGACCTACGAAAGCAAAAATCACAATCAGTAATCGATACAAAAGTAAACATGTCACTGGTACATTGTCCGCCAGGGGATAAGCGTGGCCCAAGAGCTAAGGCTCAACAATTTCATTGAGGTTAATATATAACCACCCACTCCTCACCTTACCAAAGCCACCGATTACCACAGATCTCTCACACGTACGTCAGAATTTGTGATCATGGACAGAAGGACACCGGGTGGACGCATTCCAGACGACAAGGTCATAATCCATACCTCGTTTTGTTTTGATGTGTTTTTAATCTTCGCTGGAATGTGTAAGAGGACATGACTACCACGATAAATATACCACGTTGTGGATTGTGCTCCTGGTGGGATTTGTGCTATTTGGTGTCTTACTCTAAACTTAACCCATTCACCACAATTTTTTTCTACTACATACTATACTACTACACTACTACTACTACTACTATCTATACTACTCTACTGCTACTACTACTACACTGCGCTACCGCGGCTTCACGTTATACTGCACTTATAACTTCTTTATCTACTAATACTGCCTACTACTACTTTCTATTACTAAATCATACTATATACTATTCTCAACTGCTACATACTACTACTGAGCTACTACCAAACGGCTTTCCCGATTCTCCCAGTTATACCTTCTTTATTAGACTGAAGAAGGTCACCTCTCCGAAACAAACTGTTAGGCCTTTAATAATGTCCTGAAGTGTACATAAATTTCCCAAGTGTAATAAGTCTGGTGACAAAAATGTCCTTTTCCACATCTTGTCGGTCCCCCACACGTACCATGTTTAAGGATTCCCAAAGGGCTTACTCTGACACTAATGATCGTAAGCTCAGGACCAGATCCTGGGATCGCCTCAGAAGCGATTCTGCCTCGTGATAACTTTCTGGGTTACTGTATGAAAAAGGGTTCCGAAGGGTCCCCCACAAGAGTCCAAGCTTCAAGGGTCCCACATAATGTAGGTCCCTCACTGTCTATATGTGTAAAGTAGCAAAGCTATGGTCGTGGGTGCCCCCGTCTGTGCTTCATATGGGCACTTCGGCAGCTCAGTCTGCCGGGGGTTGAGCACTGGATCTTGGTTACCAGAATTTGAGCCATCGATTCACTAGGGTAACTCTGACCTCTGTTTTTTACCTTCGTATTTATACTCGTAGATGGACTCTTTAGAGAGTTTTCAGATGCATTCCTCCACCTCACACACTACAAAAAATCCATTCTTGCGTCACTGTGTAATAATAATATAATAATAATAATAATAATAATAATAATAATAATAATAAAAATAATAATAATAATAATAATAATAATAATAATAATAATAATAAATCATAGTGCTTATTTTTTCATAAGGAAGAAAAATAATTGCACCGACTGCAAACATAAAAAGAATGCCTAGCACGACTGAACCTTGCCTAGCACGACTGAACCTTGCCTAGCACGACTGAACCTTGCCTAGCACGACTGAACCTTGCCTAGCACGACTGAACCTTGCCTAGCACGACTGAACCTTGCCTAGCACGACTGAACCTTGCCTAGCACGACTGAACCTTGCCTAGCACGACTGAACCTTGCCTAGCACGACTGAACCTTGTCTAGCACGACTGAACAGTGCCTAGCACGACTGAACCTTGCCTAGCACGACTGAACCTTGCCTAGCACGATCTGAACCTTGCCTAGCACGACTGAAACCTTGCCTAGCACGACACTGAACCTTGCCTAGCACGACTGAACCTTCCTAGCACGACTGAACCTTCCTAGCACGACTGAACCTTGCCTAGCACGACTGAACCTTGCCTAGCACGCGACCCTGAACACTTGCCTAGCACGACTGAACTTGCCTAGCACGACTGAAACCTTGCCTAGCACGACTGAACCTTGCCTAGCACGACTGAACCTTGCCTAGCACGACTGAACCTTGCCTAGCACGACTGAACCTTGCCTAGCACGACTGAACCTTGCCTAGCACGACTGAAACATTGCCTAGCACGGACTGAACCTTCCCTAGCACGACTGAACCTTGCCTAGCACGACTGAACCTTGCCTAGCACGACTGAACCTTGCCTAGCACGACTGAACCTTGCCTAGCACGACTTGAACCTTGCCTAGCACGACTGAACCTTGCCTAGCACGACTGAACCTTGCCTAGCACGAACTGAACCTTGCCTAGCACGACTGAACCTTGCCTAGCACGACTGAACCTTGCCTAGCACGACTGAACCTTGCCTAGCACGACTGAACCTTCGCCTAGCACGCTGAACCTTGCCTAGCACGACTGAACCTTCCCTAGCACGACTGAACCTTGCCTAGCACGACTGAACCTTGCCTAGCACGACTGAACCTGCCTAGCACGACTGAACCTTCCTAGCACGACTGAACCTTGCCTAGCACGACTGAACCTTGCCTAGCACGCTGAACCTTGCCTAGCACGACTGAACCTTGCCTAGCACGACTGAACCTTGCCTAGCACGACTGAACCTTCCTAGCACGACTGAAACCTTGCCTAGCACGACTGAACCTTGCCTAGCACGACTGAACCTTGCCTAGCACGACTGAACCTTGCCTAGCACGACTGAACCTTGCCTAGCACGACTGAACCTTGCCTAGCACGGACTGAACATTGCCTAGCACGACTGAACCTTCCTAGCACGACTGAACCTTGCCTAGCACGACTGAACCTTGCCTAGCACGACTGAACCTTGCCTAGCACGACTGAACCTTGCCTAGCACGACTGAACCTTGCCTAGCACGACTGAACCTTGCCTAGCACGACTGAACCTTGCCTAGCACGACTGAACCTTGCCTAGCACGACTGAACCTTCCTAGCACGACTGAACCTTGCCTTAGCACGACTGAACCTTGCCTAGCACGACTGAACCTTGCCTAGCACGACTGAACCTTGCCTAGCACGACTGAACCTTGCCTAGCACGACTGAACCTTGCCTAGCACGACTGAACCTTGCCTAGCACGACTGAACCTTGCCTAGCACGACTGAACCTTGCCTAGCACGACTGAACCTTGCCTAGCACGACTGAACCTTGCCTAGCACGACTGAACCTTGCCTAGCACGACTGAACCTTGCCTAGCACGACTGAACCTTGCCTAGCACGATCTGAACCTTGCCTAGCACGACTGAACCTTGCCTAGCACGACTGAACCTTGCCTAGCACGACTGAACCTTGCCTAGCACGACTGAACCTTGCCTAGCACGACTGAACCTTGCCTAGCACGACTGAACCTTCCCTAGCACGACTTGAACCTTGCCTAGCACGACTGAACCTTCCTAGCACGACTGAACCTTGCCTAGCACGACTGAACCTTGCCTAGCACGACTGAACCTTGCCTAGCACGACTGAACATTCCCTAGCACGACTGAACCTTGCCTAGCACGACTGAACCTTGCCTAGCACGTCTGAACCTTGCCTAGCACGACTGAACCTTGCCTAGCACGACTGAACCTTGCCTAGCACGACTGAACCTTGCCTAGCACGACTGAACCTTGCCTAGCACGACTGAACCTTGCCTAGCACGACTGAACCTTGCCTAGCACGACTGAACCTTGCCTAGCACGACTGAACCTTGCCTAGCACGACTGAACCTTGCCTAGCACGACTGAACCTTGCCTAGCACGACTGAACATTCCCTAGCACGACTGAACCTTCCCTAGCACGACTGAACCTTGCCTAGCACGACTGAACCTTGCCTAGCACGACTGAACCTTCCCTAGCACGACTGAACCTTCCCTAGCACGACTGAACCTTCCCTAGCACGACTGAACATTCCCTAGCACGACTGAACCTTCCCTAGCACGACTGAACCTTGCCTAGCACGACTGAACCTTGCCTAGCACGACTGAACCTTGCTAGCACGACTGAACCTTGCCTAGCACGACATGAACCTTGCCTAGCACGACTGAACTTGCCAGCACGACTGAACTTCCCTAGCACGACTGAACCTTTCCTAGCACGACTGAACCTTCCCTAGCACGACTGAACATTCCCTAGCACGACTGAACCTTTCCCTAGCACGACTGAACCTTCCTAGCACGACTGAACCTTGCCTAAGCACGACTGAACTTCCCTGCACGACTGAACTTCCTAGCACGACTGAACCTTCCCTAGCACGACTGAACCTTGCCTAGCGACTGAACCTTCCCTAGCACGACTGAAACCTTCCCTAGCACGACTGAACCTTCCCTAGCACGACTGAATCCTTCCCTAGCACGACTGAACCTTCCCATAGCACGACTGAACCTTCCTAGCACGACTGTAACTTCCTTAGCACCACTGAACCTTCCCCAGCACGATTGAACCTTCCCTAGCACGACTGAACCTTCCCTAGCACGACTGAACCTTCCCTAGCACGACTAACCTTCTTAGCACGATTGAACCTTCCCTAGCACGACTGAACCTTCCCTAGCACGACTGAACCTTCTCTAGCACGACTGAACCTTCCCTAGCACGACTGAACCTTCCCTAGCACGACTGAACCTTCCCTAGCACGACTGAACCTTCCCTAGCACGATTGAACCTTCCCTAGCACGACTGAACCTCTAGCACGACTGAACTTCTCCTGCACGACTGAACCTTACCCAGCACGACTGAAACCTTCCCTAGCACGATTGAACCTTCCCTAGCACGACTAATCTTCTCTAGTCACGACTGAATCCTTCCCCAGCAGGTCTGAACCTTCCCTAGCATGATTGAACCTTCCCTAGCACGTGATCTTTGCGAACTTTCCCTAGTCACGACTGACCTTCCCTAGCAGACTTGAACCTTCCCTGTACGATTGAACCTTCCCTAGCACGACTGAACCTTCCCAAGCACGACTGAACCTTCCCTAGCACACTGAACCTTTCCTGAAGAACACAACGCCCGATCTCCCTAAGCACGACTGAACCTTCCCTAGCACGACTGAACCTTCCCTAGCACGACTGAATCTTCCCTAGCACGATTGAACCTTCCCTAGCACGACTGAACCTTCCCTAGCACGACCGAACCTTCCCTAGCACGACTGAACCTTCCCTAGCACGACTGAACCTTCCCTAGCACGACTGAACCTTCCCTAGCACGACTGAACCTTGCCTAGCACGACTGAACCTTCCCTAGCACGACTGAACCTTCCCTAGCACGACGAACTTCCTAGCACATGAACATTCCCTAGCACGACTGAACCTTCCCTAGCACGACTGAACCTTCCTAGCACGACTGAACCTTCCCTAGCACGACTGAACCTTTCTCTAGCACGACTGAACCTTCCCTAGCACGAGTGAACCTTCCTAGCACGACTGAACCTTCCCTAGCACGACTGAACTTCCTATGCACGACTGAACCTTCCCTAGCACGACTGAACCTTCCTAGCACGACGAACCTTCCTAGCACGACTGAACCTTTCCTAGCACGACTGAACCTTCCCTAGCACGACTGAACTTTCCCTAGCACGACTGAACCTTCCCTAGCACGATCGAACCTTTCCTTAGCACGACTGAACCTTCCTAGCACGACTGAACTTTCCCTAGCACGACCGAACCTTCCCTAGCACGACTGAACCTTTCCAGCACGACTGAACCTTTTCTAGCACGACTGAACTTTCCCTAACAGATGAACCTTCCCTAGCATGATCGAACCTTCCCTAGCACGACTGAACCTTCCCTAGCACGACTGAACCTTCCCTAGCACGACCGAACCTTCCCTAGCACGACTGAACCTTCCTCTAGCACGACTGAACCTTTCCTAGCACGACTGAACTTCCCTAGCATATGACTTTCCTCTAGCATGATTGACCTTCACTAGCACGACTGAACCTTCCTAGCACGACTGAACTTCCCTAGCACGACGAACCTTTCCCTAGCACGATTGAAACCTTCCCTAGCACGATGAACTTCTCTAGCACCTCGAACCTTCCTAGCACGACCGAACCTTCCCTAGCACGATTGACCCTTTCCTAGCACGACTGAACTTTCTCCTAGCACGATTGAACTTTCCCTAACATGATGAACCTCCCATGATGACTGAACCTTCCCTAGCACATAACCTTCTTCCTAGCTGAAATCCGTACCACATGGAAACCTTCCCTAGCACGACTGAACCTTCCCTAGCACGACTTAACTTCCCTACACGACTGAATCTTCCAGCAGCACCGGAACTCCCCAGCAGATGAACCTTCTATAGACGACTGAACCTTCCCTAGCACGACTGAATCTTTCCTAGCACGACTGAACTTTTCCTAGCACGATTGAGCTTTCACCTATGAACTTTGGCACGATCTGAACCTTCCCTAGGACGAACCGAACCTTCCCTAGCACGATTGAACCTTCCCTAGCACGACTGAAACCTTCCTAGCACGACCGAACATCCCTAGCACGCGAATGTCCCTAGCACGCTGAACCTTCCCTAGCACGACCGAACCTTCCCTAGCTCGACTGAACCTTCCCTAGCACGACCGAACATCCCTAGCACTGGAACTTCCTAGCACGACGAACCTTCCCTAACACGACGAACTTCCCTAGCAGACTGAACCTTCCCTAGCACGGCTGAACCTTCCCAGCACGACGAACCTTTCCATACCACCCGATCTGAACCTTCTCTAGCACGACCGAACCTCCCTAGCACGACTGAACCTTTCCTAGCACGACCATTCCCTAGCACCATGAAATCTCCTAGCACGACGACCCTTCCCTAGCACGACTGAACCTTTCCTAGCACGACTGAACCTTCCCTAGCACGACTGAACCTTTCCTCTAGCACGATTGAACCTTCCCTAGCACGACGATACCTTCTCTAGCACGAGTGAGCCTTCCCTAGCACGACCGAACCTTTCCTAGCACGATTGAACCTTCCCTAGAACGACTGAACTTTCCCTAGCACGACTGAACCTTCCCTAGCACGACTGAACCTTTCCTAGCACGATCTGAACCTTTCCCTAACATCGACTTGAACCTTCCCTAGCATGATCCGAACCTTCCTAGCACGATTGAACCTTCCCTAGCACGACTGAACTTTCCCTAGCACGACCGAACCTTCCCTAGCACGACTGAACCTTTCCTAGCACGACTGAACCTTTTCTAGCACGACTGAACTTTCCCTAACATGATTGAACCTTCCCAAGCATGATCGAACCTTCCCTAGCACGACATGAAACCCCCTTCCCTAGCAGACTGAACCTTCCTAGCACGACCGAATCATCCCTAGCACCCGACTTGAATACTCCCTAGCACGACCGAACCTTCCTAGCACGACTGAACCTTCCCTAGCACGACTGAACCTTCCCTAGCACGACTGACCTTTCTCTAGCACGATTGAACCTTCCCTAGCACGACTGAACCGTCCCCAGCACTGACCTGAACCTTCCCTAGCACGAATGTAATTTCCCTAGCACGACTGAATCTTCCCTAGCATGACTAAAACCTTCCCCCCAGCATGATTGAACCTTGCCTAGCACGACTTAATCTTCTCTATCACGACTGAATCTTGCCGCAGCATGGTTGAATCTTCCCCCAGCAGGATTGAACCTTCACTAGTACGACTGAACCTTCCCTAGCACGACTGAACTTTCTAGACGCTGAACTTCCCTAGCACGATGAGTCTCTCCCAGCCATGATTGAACCTTCTCGGCACGATGAACCTTCCCTAGCACGACCGAAACTTCCCTAGCACGACTGAACCTGTCCCTAGCAGATGAACCTTCCCTAGCACGACCGAATCTTCCTACACAGCTCGAATCTTCCCTAGCATGGCTTGAACTTCCCTAGCACGACCGAACCTTCCCTAGCTCGACTGAACCTTCCCTAGCACGACCGAATCATCCCTAGCACCATGGAATCATCCCTAGCACGACTGAACCTTCCCTAACACGACCGAACCTTCCCAAGCAAGACTGAACCTTCCCTAGCACGGCTGAATCGTCCCAAGCACGACCGAACCTTTCCTACCACGACTGAACCTTCTCTAGGACGACCGAACCGTCCCTAGCACGACTGAACCTTTCCTAGCACGACCGAATCATCCCTAGCACCATGGAATCATCCCTAGCACGACCGACCCTTCCCTAGCACGACTGAACCTTTCCTAGCACGACTGAACCTTCCCTAGCACGACTGACCTTTCTCTAGCACGATTGAGCCTTCCCTAGCATGAGAGTACCTTCTCTAGCACGAGTGAGCCTTCCCTAGCACGACCGAACCTTTCCTAGCACGATTGAACCTTCCCTAGAACGACTGAACTTTCCCTAGCACGACTGAACTTCTACCTGAACCTTTCCTAGCACGACTGAACCTTTCTAGCACGACTGAACTTTCCCTAACATGATTGAACCTTCCCTAGCATGATCGAACCTTCCTTAGCACGATTGAACCTTCCCTAGCACGACTGAACTTTCCCTAGCACGACCGAACCTTCCCTAGCACGACTGAACCTTTCCTAGCACGACTGAACCTTTTCTAGCACGACTGAACTTTCCCTAACATGATTGAACCTTCCCTAGCATGATCGAACCTTCCCTAGCACGACCATACCTTCCCTAGCAAGACTGAACCTTCCCTAGCACGACCGAATCATCCCTAGCACCATGGAATCATCCCTAGCACGACCGAACCTTCTCTAGCACGACTGAACCTTCCCTAGCACGACTGAACCTTCCCTAGCACGACTGACCTTTCTCTAGCACGATTGAGCCTTCCCTAGCATGAGTGTATATTCTCTAGCACGATTGAACCTTCCCTAGCACGACTGAACCTTCCCTAGCACGACCGAACCTTCCCTAGCACGACTGAACCTTTCCTAGCACGACTGAACCTTTTCTAGCACGACTGAACTTTCCCTAACATGATTGAACCTTCCCTAGCATGATCGAACCTTCCCTAGCACGATTGAACCTTCCCTAGCATGATCGAACCTTCCTTAGCACGACCGAACCTTCCCTAGCACGACTGAACCTTCCCTAGCACGTCTGAACCTTCCCTAGCACCGCTGAATCTTCCCAAGCACTACCGAACCTACCCACGCACGACTGAACCTTTCTAAGCACGACTGAACTTTCCCTAGCACGACTGAACCTTCCCTAGCACGACTGAACCTTTTCTAGCACGACTGAACCTTCCCTTGCACGACTGAACCTTTCCTAGCACGACTGAACCTTCCCTAGCACGATTGAACCTTCCCTAGCACGACTAAACATTCCCTAGCACGACTGAAACTTCCCTAGCACTGTTGAACCTTCCCTAGCACGATTGAACCTTCCCTAGCACGACTGAACCTTTCCTAGCACGATGAACCTTTCCTAGCACGACTGAACCTTCTCCTAGCACAATGAACCTTCCCTAGCACGATTGAAAACCTTCCCTAGCACGACTGAACCTTTTCCTAGCACGATTGAACCTTCCCTAGCTAGACCGAACCTTCCTAGCACGACTGAACCTTCCCTA
Organism: Cherax quadricarinatus; assembly: GCF_026875155.1. Lineage (NCBI taxonomy): Eukaryota > Metazoa > Arthropoda > Malacostraca > Decapoda > Parastacidae > Cherax > Cherax quadricarinatus. The sequence continues at coordinate 38,619,628 of NC_069405.1, read as the reverse complement.
GCAACGACTGAAACGTTCCTAGCACGACGAAACCCTTTTCCCAGCACGATTGACCTTCCTAGCCATGAATTTCCCTCAGCACGACGTGAACCTTCCCTAGCACGACCGAACCTTTCCTAGCACGACTAAACCTTCCCTAGCACGACTGAACTTTCCCTAGCACGAAAGAACCTTCCCTAGCACGGTTGAATCTTCCCTAACACGACTGAATCTTCCCAAGCATTACCGAACCTTCCCTAGCACGAATGAACCTTCCCTAGCACGACTGAACCTTTCCTAGCACGACTGAATCCTTTCTAGAACGACTGAATTTTCCCTAGCATGATTGAACCTTCCCTAGCATGATCGAACCTTCCCTAGCACGATTGAACCTTCCCTAGCACGACTGAACTTTCCCTAGCACGACCGAACCTTCCCCTAGCACGGACTGAACCTTCCCAGCACGATTGAACCTTCCTAACACGACTGAATCTTCCCAGCACTCCGAACCTTTCCCGCACGAATTGAACCTTCCCTAGCACGACTGAACTTCCCCTAGCACGACTAAACCTTCCAACATGATCGAACCTTCCCTAGCACGATTGAACCTTCCCTAGCATGATCGAACCTTCCCTAGCACGACCGAACCTTCCCTAGCACGACTGAACCTTCCCTAGCACGGCTGAACCTTCCCTAGCACGACTGAATCTTCCCAAGCACTACCAAACCTTCTCAAGCCCACTTAACCTTTCGTAGCACGAGTGAACTTTCCCTAGCAGGACTGAACCTTCCCTAGCACGACTGAACCTTTTCTAGCACGACGGAACCTTCCCTTGCCCGAATGAACCTTTCCTAGCACGACTGAACCTTCCCTAGCACGATTGAACCTTCCCTAGCAACTATTTGGAAACCTTCCTAGCACATGCTGAACCTTCCCTAGCACGACCGAAACTTCCCTAGCACTGCTGAACCTTCCCTAGCACGATTGAACCTTCCTTAGCACGACTGAACCTTCCCTAGCACGATTGAACCTTCCCTAGCACGACTGAACCTTCCCTAGCACGACCGAACCTTCCCTAGCACGGATGAACCTTTCCTAGCACGACTGAACCTTTCCTAGCACGACTGAACTTTCCCTAGCATGATTGAACCTTTCCTAGCACGATTGAACCTTCCCTAGCACGACCGAACCTTCCATAGCACGACTGAACCTTCCCTAGCACGACTGAACCTTTCCTAGCACGACTGACCTTTCTCTAGCACGATTGAGCCTTCCCTAGCATGATTGTACCTTCTCTAGCACGATTGAACCTTCCCTAGCACGACCGAACCTTTCCTAGCACGACTGAACCTTCCCTAGCACGACTGAACTTTCCCTAGCACGACTGAACCTTTCCTAGCACGACTGAACCTTTCCTAGCACGACTGAACCTTTTCTAGCACGACTGAATTTTTCCTAGCATGATTGAACCTTCCCTAGCATGATCGAACCTTCCCTAGCACGACTGAACCTTCCCTAGCACGACTGAACCTTCCCTAGCACGACCGAACCTTTCCTAGCACGACTGAACCTTCCCTAGCACGGCTGAACCTTCCCTAACACGACTGAATCTTCCCAAGCACTACCGAACCTTCCTAGCACGAATGAACCTTCCCTAGCACGACTGAAACTTCCCTAGCACGACTGAACCGTCCCCCAGCATGATTGAACCTTTCCTAGAACGACTTAATCTTCTCTATCACCACTGAATCTTACCCCGGCATGATTGAACTTTCCCCCAACATGATTGAACCTTCCCTAGCACGACTTAATCTTCTCTATTACGACTGAATCTTACCCCAGCATGGTTGAATCTTCCCCCAGCATGATTGAACCTTCACTAGCACGACTGACTATCTCCTAGCACAACTGACCTTCTCCCTAGCACGCTGAACCTCCCTAGCACGACCGAATCATCCCTAGCACCCCCAAATCGTCCCTAGCACGGCTGAACCTTCCCTAGCACGACTGAACCTTCCCTAGCACGACCGAACCTTTCCCTAGCACGACTGAACCTTCTCTAGCACGACTGAGTCGTCCCTAGCACGACCGAATCATCCCTAGCATCATGGAATCATCTCTAGCACGATCGAACCTTCCCTAGCACGACTGAACCTTCCCTAGCACGACTGAACCTTCCCTAGCACGACTGACCTTTCTCTAGCACGATTGAGCCTTCCCTAGCATTATTGTACCTTTTCTAGCACGATTGAACCTTCCCTAGCACGACCGAATCTTTCCTAGCACGACTGAACCTTCCCTAGCACGACTGAAACTTCCCTAGCACGACTGAACCGTACCCCAGCATGATTGAACCTTTCCTAGCACGACTTAATCTTCTCTATCACCACTGAATCTTACCCCAGCATGATTGAATCTTCCCCCAGCATGATTGAACCTTCACTAGCACGACTGAACCTTTCCTAGCACGACCGAATCATCCCTAGCACCTTGGAATCATCCCTAGCACAACTGAACCTTCTTTAGCACGACCGAACCTTCCCTAGCACGACTGAACCTTCCCTAGCACGACTGAATCGTCCCTAGGACGACCGAACCTTTCGTAGCACGACTGAACCTTCTCTAGCACGACTGAGACGTCCCTAGCACGACCGAACCGTCCCTAGCACGACTGAACCTTCCCTAGCACGACCGAATCATCCCTAGCACCATGGAATCATCCCTAGCACGACCGAACCTTCCCTAGCACGACTGTACCTTCCCTAGCACGACTGAACCTTCCCTAGCACGATTGAACCTTTCCTAGCACGACTCAACCTTTCCCTGACCTGACACTTCCCAAGGCAGTGACTGCACCGTTTGCATTGATTCCTGAAAACTTAACAGGCATGAACATGCACTTTGTCGACTAATTGACAATCTTAATAGTGAATTGTAATTAGCATTTTCCGACTAAGTGAATTTAGAGTGAGAATTTGGGTCTCTTTTCCACTACTGGATCTTTTGATGCCATCTGTCTTTTTGTGTGTGGGGGTTTTTGTGTGGTAGTGTGTGTGTGGTTTGTGTGTGTTGTGTGTGTGTGTGTTTGTGTGTGTGTGGTGTGTGTGTGTGTGTGTGGTGTGTGTGTTGTGTGTGTGTGTGTGTGTTTGAGACTAAAGAAATACTTCCTAACATCTCTATGGTTCAGCTTTCTTCAGCTTCTATTTGGATGTCCTTTATCTAGGTCCTTTCAATTCAAACAGCCTGTCCTGAAATGTCCTATCAATTTCTCTAAAGATTTGGTATGTTGTTTTAATGTCTCCTGTTGTCCTCTCCACCGGCTCCTTCAGCCTCTCCTCACCCACCTTGTCTCTCGTTGTTGGTGTTAGATCAGGTTATAAACCTTTGAATCATTTCGAGGTTCTGCACGTGCTTGACCAGGTGTGGGCTGCATGAGGGCGCTGCGTACTTAGTGACTGGTTATACATTTGCCTTATATAAACTTCTGAGCAGAAAAAAAATTAAGACAACGTTTCGCTCTATGTGGAGCTTTATCAAGTGACTTGATAAAGCTCTACACGGCGAAACGTCGTCCCAGCGCCACCTTGTGTATTTCCTTGAGTAAGTTCGTTTGTGTACAGGTACACATAAGTACAATTCATACATTGTCAAAAATGTGTAAATTAAACAGGATAACACACACAAAAAGTCCTAGATATTTCACACACTTGTTAATTTTCTGTTTTCATAATCTACTGCTACCTACATAGACCTTTTCTTTCGTTTCCCGTAATCACGTTGACAAATGACTCAACGCACATACAAAAAAGAGAGAAAAACTTTTTCTCATTATTTTTTTCCCATCCTGACCTCCGACCGCGACCTCCAAGACTTTCTCACAAGAACAGTGAGGTTCAGCGTTGGACCAGATATTGAATTGATCAGGTCCTTGGCAATCCTCTTAGACAACCCCTCTAATAATAATAATCTATTTATATATGTATAAGGTATACAGGCCTAGCTGACATCAATGACATACTACTATATAGAAAGCCCCTTGTTATGCAGAGCATTTCCCACAAATTAGGTCAATTTTGTCCTAAGGATGCGACCCCGGCTGGTCGACTAACAGACAGGTACCTATTTTACTGATAGGTGAACAGGGGCAGCAGGTGTCTTAATGAAACACGTCCTAATGTTTTCCACCAGTTCCGAGGATCGAACCACGGACCTCAGTGTGTGGGCTGGGAGTCAAAACACAGAACAACTCTCAACGGCACCTAACGCTCCGCAATGACTCCAAACTACACACAACGATTTGCGATGACTCAAAACAGTACTCAGCAACCAGTAACGACTCAAACTCTACCACTCGCATCACTGCTAGTACCAATACCTATTTACCTATCTTGTTATTGGTGTATTTTATCGGTAAGGTATAAATCCTTCGAGGCAGGAAGTGGATTATGAAATTGGATCCCTGATGACTTTCCGATAATTCAGTATTGAATAGTATAGTATACCTACACCTCTTTCCAGTCCGTTAGAAAACGGGATCACGTCAAGAATCATGACTAAAAACAATATGCAATTTCGTTTTCATGTCAATTCTGTTTTGCACTAAACCCAGTCCTAGAAATCCATCATATTTTTGCTCAATTTTTGCTTAAAATAATATTGCTTGGCTTACATAACCTGCTTAAGAATTTGCATTACCAAATTTGCTTGTTCCTGGGGAGAGAAAATTGGTGTCTTAAGGGAGTCAAGTCGACTTTTCCACGTACGTTAATGTGTACCTTTCACGTGATTTTTTAAATATGCGAAATTTAAAAAATATAGGGAAATGTGTATGTCTTGGCGTCCTGGTATGAATGTGTTTTTTTTTAAGACACGAAATGGGTACTTTAAACCTTTCTTTTAAGGAATTATAGATTTTTAAAAGACGTTTTTGTAACTGTTTTCAAATGTATTTTTTATATCTAAAAGATTTTTAAAGAATTTTTTTCAAATTTTTTTTTTTATTTTTAAAACATTTTTCTTTTAAAGATTTTTTTTAAGATTTTTTTAAAAGATATTCTGTTAAAAGAAAATTTATAATTTTTTTCAAGACTTTTTGAAAGATGTCCTCTGAAAAATATTTATACTTAATACAAGATATTTGTTACATGTTTATCACGAGATGTTTATTATAAATAATGCCTCGCATTAACCTTAAATCAAATTTGCAGTTTGGAAAACAACACATTTTTTCTTGTCCAGACAAAATTCCCCTTTATTAACACTTAAAAAAAAACACAGGTTGAAACATCTAGCATTATTCTGCACACAGGTTAACCTCTTCTTAAAACAAAGACCCACAATTTCTAAGTTCTGATCTAAGTTTGATTATTGTCGAACTTAGGTTATTACCTTAACATATATGTGCCAAAGTTTATTGAATTTGTGGAATTCCATAAGAAAATCTCTCTCAGGTGAAGTTTAAAATTCCAAGAGTGAATATTGCCGACGTAAATTCTGAGTTTATAAGGGAATTTCCAGACCTTGAAATTCTGTAGTGGTCATTCGAAACTTCTGGGTCATAAAATTCACGTTTATAGGTGAGGTAAAGATTTCGAAATTCAACATGGTGTGTGTGTGTGTGTGTGTGTGTGTGTGTGTGTGTACGTACTCACCTAATTGTGGTTTCAGGGGTTGATTCACAGCTTCTGGCCCCGCCTCTTCACTGGTCGCTACTAGTTCCACTCTCTCCCTGCTCCATGAGCTTTATCGTACCTCTTCTTAAAGCTATGTATGGATCCTGCCTCTGCTACATCACTCTCCTGATTGTTCCATTTCCTGACGAAATAATTCCTAACATCCCTGTGACTCATCTGAGTTTTCAACTTCTAGTTGTGACCCCTTGTTACTGTGTCATATCTCTGAAACATTTTGTCTCTATCCACCTTGTCAATTCCTCTCAGTATTTTATATGTCTTTATCATGTCCTCTCATCCCTCCTGTCCTCCAGTGTCGTCAGGTTGATTTCCCTAAACATCTCGTAGGATATACTCCTTAGCTCCAGGACTGGTCGTGTTGCAAACCATTGCACTTTCTCTAATTTCTGGATGTGATTGACCAGGTGTGACTTCCAAACTGGTGGTGCATACTTCAATATAGGCCTAACATATACGATACATAGAGTCTTGAATGATTCCTTACACAGGTATCGAAGCTGTATTCTTAGGTTCGTCAGACGTCCATATGCTGCAGCAGTTATTTGGTTAATGTGTACCGCAGGAGATGTGTTCGGTGTTATACTCTCCCCAAGATCCTTTTCCTTGAGCGAGGTTTGCAGCCTTTTCCCCGTAGCATGTACTCCGTCGTGTGTATGGGTATGTGTGTGTACTCACCTAGTTGTACTCAGTTGTGGTTGCAAGGGTCGAGTCACAGCTCCTGGCCCTGCCTCTTCATGTGTGTGTGTGCGCGCAAGATGACACACATTATTACCAGTCAAAAAAAAAAATCTAAATCTTCGTCACTATTAACATCAATGATCCTTTTTCCCCATTGTGTTGCTTGAAGAGCTGAACCCGTATCTTTGTATGAGCTCGTGGAGGCTTATTACGAACGCAGGAGTATATATGGCCTCACACTTTGCCGTAATGCGATAACCACTTGATAACAAGCAAAAGACAACAGAGAATAACTGAATTATATTTCCTTAACCAAAACAAGCTGGTATTTACAGTGTACTTTAGCCTTTCTACAGTATTTACACTATGTACAATAATGAGGCAAATACCAGCACAAGACACGGTGAACCGCGACGACCAGCCGGGAATGCAAGTCTGTCAAAGCTGTTCCACGAGTATACCACGTTGCTTCACACCTTTGGTAGGCTTCCTTGTGATTGGTTAGTTGAATCAAGGTACTGGTATAACGAAGGAACTCTTCGATCGTTAAACCATTAGCACCTGGTTCGCTGGTTGGGAGGCAGCCTGTATGGGTGTGTAGCATACGCCGAATAAAATATAATATACTCTTAGCATGCCACAGGACTCGATCCTCCGTCCTCTGACCCCGACTTGATCTCTTGACCAGCCAAGAACATGTCCACATCCCATCTTGGTCACCGTTGAACCTCCTTCCGCATTCTTCTACATTCACTCCTCATTCTTTTTCATCATTCTTCTCATTAATTTTCATCACGCATTCCTTCTTCCTCCTAACATCCTCTACAGTCTCCCTCTTCTATATACATTCTTCCTGATTCCCCTTACCCTCTATCTCATTTTCCTTCCTTTTACCTCCAGTCTTCTATATTCCTAATAGGCCAATTTTTCTCGGCAGACAGGTGCCTGGCAGGCGGGTTGGTTGACCTTACAGGCAAGATGAAGCCTATTGAAGGGTTTCTTTGACAGGTAATTGTGGGTTTGGATGTCTAGGATCGTGACATCTGGAGTTGGACACACCACTTCCTGGCCCCTCACGTGGCCTGGGAGCCATTCATCACCTGGTTTGATCTAAATCCATCACGTGGTCTAGTTCCCATCCATAACGTGGTCTGATCCCCATAAATAACGTGGTCTGATCCCCATAAATAACGTGGTCTGATTCCCATCCATAACGTGGTCTGATTCCCATCCATCACGTGGTCGGGATTTGAACAAAACCTAATTACCTAATTACGATTGGACTCGACTGATCGGAAAAAAAATATATTTAAATAATACTTCAGTAGTGTCAGCCAGAGTGGGGAGACACTTCAGTAGTGTCAGCCGGAGTGGGGAGACACTTCAGTAGTGTCAGCCAGAGTGGGGAGACACTTCAGTAGTGTCAGCCGGAGTGGGGAGACACTTCAGTAGTGTCAGCCAGAGCTGGAAGACTCTTCAGTAGTGTCAGCCAGAGCTGGCAGACTTCAATAGTGTCAGCCTGAGCTGGGAGGCTCCAGAAGGCTAATAAGGATATCGTCAAGTATTCCAGCAAGGGCTCAGCAGCTACGACAGCTTCAAAGGTTTCCTTGCAGCCGAGCTGGAGTTACTACTTGAAGTGGGGAGAGAGAAACAGAGAAGGAGGGGGTTATGGAGCTGTCTGGAGGGAGGGAGGGAGGTAGGGAGGGAGGGAGGGAAGGAGGGAGGGAGGGAGGGAGGGAAGGGGAAAGAGTGATTGAGAGAAGGAACAAGGAGACAACAGCTGTTTATCTAACCTGAGGTGGGATGGGGGAGGATTGTTAGACACCTGTGATTAGGATGCAATTATACCTGAGCTGATAAAGCAGATGTCTGTTATTGACACATGTGTGCTGTTTCGAGTTGGATTTATTGCCTTTATTACCCCAATACACCTGTAGATACATGGTATTTGTCCAGGTGGCACAGGTGTACTGAGGGCTACACCTGCCGTAATTAGGTGGTCGGAAGAACAAATGGTTCCTAAGTGGCTAGTAAATCAATATATTTTGGGAGGTCAGGAAGTCATGCTCTCTGTGTGGCTATCCTTGGTGGTAGTAAAGGGCTTTTGATCCAAGGTAATGTACAATATTTCATGCCACGGTATGGCTGTTATAATTTCAACACTATCAGCAGCTAAAACGTAGTGTTCTACCAGCATCTTCCTTGTTTTTACATATGGAGAAGACGAACTTTATCATGAAGTGAGGTCGGTAGGAACCCATCCAGAGTGGTGGAAGAATTGTGACATGAACGCGTGAAGGAAGGACTTAAGACGCGCGTGAGTTTCCCTGTCTCCTAATATTATGTTCATTTTCCCTCTATAATCTACCTTGTCCGTAATTACTATCGCATTTGCTTTGTCTACATTCGTAAGGTGAAGTCCAGGATCTTTCCTTAATTCATGGTATAACTTAACAAATCTTTGAGGATAATTGTGTTGTAGAGGTCCTCAGACTTCTGCAACACAATTGTCCTCAAAGATTTAAGTTATACCATGAATTAAGGAAAGATCCTGGACTTCACCTTACAAATGTAGACAAAGCAAATGCGATAATAATTATGGACAACGTAGATTATAGCGGAAAAAAAAATATTATTAGAACACAGGGGAACTAACGTGCCCCTTAAGAGGACGGAGTAAGGAGGTCGCTAATCTATTGATAGGGTTCGTGGATTGAGTGTTGGTTGAAGAAAACAACTGTAGACTCTGTGATGGAGGCGTATATTCGGTAAGTGTGGGAGAGTCCAGCCTGTCCCTCTTCTCGTTTAGTAAGCCTGCCGGAATCTAAGGCCAAACTGGCTGGTTCAAACGGGAGTCACATGACCAAAGCTTCGTCAGGAAGCATGCCTGTAATGTTGCTAGGAAATTTCTATGAATATACTACACAAGTATTACTGTTGACAAATCTTAGAACACTGAAGCCACTTCTGAAACCAGTGATGGGTATGTTGGCGTCTTTAATAAATCAAGGTGGACTATTAATTGCAAGTGATTTACTGACTTGCCAGTATACACTACGTTGTAACCCTCAGTTCTCTGACAATTAGAATAATTACAATAATCTCCCTAGAGCTATTAATTTAATGAAATCCCAGTGAGTCTACGTAACTCCTTAAAGTAATCATTAAAAATTTATTATTTTCAGTACTAGTATTAAAAAAATAAATTAATTTTTATGCTAGCAAGTATAAATTTACTTGCAACAGATAAGCCATAAACAGTAGATATATATCGAGCTGTACTGCTGTTAACCTCTCTTACACTACCCTCCGCAGGATGGATATGAGGTGCACAATAAACCAGTCACTACCCTCAGCAGGATGGATATGAGGTGCACAATAAACCAGTCACTACCCTCCGCAGGATGGATATGAGGTGCACAATAAACCAGCCACTATCCTCCGCAGGATGGATATGAGGTGCACAATAAACCAGCCACTATCCTCCGCAGGATGGATATGAGGTGCACAAACTAGTCACTAACGTACACGGGAAACATATGAGGTGCACAATAAACTAGCCACTACCCTCCACAACATGGATATGAGGTGCACAATACATTAGCCACTACCCTCCACAAGGATATGAGGTGCACAATACATTAGCCACTACCCTCCACAACATCGATATGAGGTGCACAACAAACTAGCCACTACCCTCCACAACATGGATATGAGGTGCACAATACATTAGCCACTACCCTCCACAACAAGGATATGAGGTGCACAATACATTAGCCACTACCCTCCACAACATGGATATGAGGTGCACAATGAACTAGCCACTACCCTCCACAACATGGATATGAGGTGCACAATAAACTAGCCACTACCCTCCACAACATGGATATGAGGTGCACATTAGCCACTACCCTCCACAGGATGGCTACAAGGTTCACAAATTAGCCGATTCGTCGGCAAAATCTAAAATATCTATTAATTTGGAATATTCTCCAGCCATATTTTAAGAACATAAGAACATAAGATAGGAGGAACACTGCAGCAGGCCTGTTGGCCCATACTAGGCAGGTCCTTTACAATTCATCCCACTAACAAAACATTTGCCCATCCCAATTTTCAATACCACTCAAGAAACAAGCTCCGATGTGCAAGTCCCACTCAAATCCAACCCCTCCCACTCATGTACTTATCCAACCTAAATTTGAAACTAGGGTGAGTGAAAGTGGTATGAAAGTGAATAAGTGACATCGGCCGGTGAGTAGAATGTTCCCTTTCAACCAGAAGATTAAGTGCTAGTAACCAAGTGGTTAATAAGTGGTTACGAGGAATAAGGGAAGTATGAAGGGGTGATGAGGGAGCTCATTCCCCCTTAACCCCCTTCCCTTGGTATGACAAGTGGCGCTGCTCTAAACTTCCCCGGGTCGGATACGATTATCTTAAATTCCCTGGCGCTTCTTTACGTTAACACGAGACACTAGTTAAGTTCTGAGTGGCCAGTAAGTCATGTTCTCTTAGTGTAACCATGCTCTGTGAGTGGCCAGTAAATCATGTTCTCTGAGTGTAGTTATGCTCTGGGTGGCCAGCAAGTCATGTTCTATGAGTGTAGTTATGCTCTGAGTGGTCACTAAATCATGTATTCTGAATATAATTATGCTCTGAGTGGCCAGTAAGTCATGTTCTCTGAGTGTAGCCATGCTCTGAGTGGCCAGTAAGTCATGTTCTCTGAGTGTAGCCATGCTCTGAGTGGCCAGTAAGTCATGTTCTCTGAGTGTAGCCATGCTCTGAGTGGCCAGTAAGTCAAGGTTCTGTAAGTGGTCAATAAATCCAGGCTTGAGGGTAGAGGTAAGAGCCTGGCTCAAGGTCACCTGGCAACAAGTTTTTCAAGTTCGCTATTTCTCTCTCTCTCTCTCTCTCTCTCTCTCCTTCCCTCTCCTAATTGTCAGCAAACATCTCACATTTGTTTGTCAAATTGTTCTCTCTCTGTTATAACACTGACCTTAATGTAACGAATGTAATAAAAATAGCAAACATGGTTACGTTCAACCCGTTGTAATATTCTTAAGTTATTTGCTCATGTAGGTGTTCCGTCATACAAGAAATTGTTTGCCAAATTACCGTACTCAGAGAATCCTGTTTGGTTTTCAAAGTATTTACCTCCAATGTTATTTCTAACACAGTTAACAAACTTGAAGAATCCTAAGTTTGATTTTCAACTCATTGCCTCCTGTTGGTCGTATTTGCCTCCCATAACAATATTCTCCACGGGGACGTGGAACAGAATTCTTCCTCCGTAAGCCATGCGTGTTCTAAGCGGCGACTAAAATGCCGGGAGCAAGGGGCTAGTAACCCCTTTCTCCTGTATACATTACATTATACATTACTAAATACAAACATAAGAAAAACTCTATATAACTGTTCCTTCTTTATCAGGAGATGACCGGAGTGTTGAAAATAATACTAATAATTAATTAGGGTAATCTAACCAATTAAACCTAACTTCAATTAATTTAACAATAATAACGTTCATAGAGAAATAATAATAATAATAATAATAATAATAATAATAAAATAATAATAATAATATACACTGCTGACCAGTTGACGAATGAGACACATGAGAAGTAGAGATACCCAGGTGTTGCACATGTGTCTCATTCTTTAACTTGCCAATTCTCATGTGTGTTGAATTTCCTTGTATGATGAAGTAACTGACTTAGGAATCGGAGTAAGTGTTTTGTTTATCAAGCGAGGTTATGAATCGTGCTCGTTCTGGTGTTCTGGTTTATCGTGTTCGCGATTTCTGGAGGGAGTTAGTGCTCAGCACAGATGTTTCAGAGGAGGTCAAGGAGTCAGCAAGGATTTCTCCAAGGAGGTTAAGAGTCAGTAGGGATTTTTCAGTGAAGGTAAAGGAGTCTTGAGGATTTCTCCAAGGAGGTCAAAGAGTCAGCAGGAATTTTTCCAAGGAGGTTAAGGAGTCAACAGGGATTTTTCCAAGGAGGTTAAGGAGTCAGTAGGGATTTTTCCAAGGAGGTTACGGAGTCAGCAGGGATTTTTCCAAGGAGGTTAAGGAGTCAGCAGAGATTTTTCCAAGGAGGTTAAGGAATCAGCAGGGATTTTTCCAAGGAGGTTAAGGAATCAGCAGGGATTTTTCCAAGGAGGTAAAGGATTCAGCAGGGATTTTTCAGATGAGGTAAAGGATTCCATTATTTTACGAGGGAATTACATACGAAAGACGATGCATGAACACCAAGAGTTAAGGAATTCTTTGTACACACCTGTGAGGGATTGATCAGGATATCCCTCATAAGGGAGGTATCCCCTGAGATATTCCTCACACAACAACTGATGGAATTGTCACTCAGCTGTTAAAGAAAACGAATCGTATAGAAGTACATGTATAATGTGTATTCCTAAACTCGTATGGGTGGCCATTAACCTCTAGGAGTAATGGAGGCTCGATCCTCTGCTTCCATATCGAGGAACAGAGAGCCGTAATTAATTGCATCTCAATCAACATAATCAAATTTGCAACCAATTAAAAAAAACTTGATAAAAAATAACAAAATCAAACACAAATGGTTAATAAATCGGGAAACGAAACTCTTCATTAAAGGCTTTGGGAAAGTTACTCCCTCTCCCGGGATAAAATTTTGAGTACATCCCATTTGTTAAAGCTGTATTGTCCCTACGGCTGTGGGGAAAAAAAAATAAAAATAATAATAATAATAAAATAATAAAGTAATAATAAAATAATAATAAAAAATAAAAAATAAAAAATAATAATAATAATAATAAAAATAATAAAAATAAAAAATTAAAAATATAATAAAAATAAAATAAAAAAATAAAAAAGAAAAATAAGATATAATAATAATAAAATAATAATAATAATAATAAAAAAATAAAAATAAAAATAATAAAAATAATAAAATAAATTTAAGATTCGTAGTAAGTTTTAGTTAAAAAAAATTTTGCAAACGAACAAAAAAAAGGGATACATTTCCTCTCCCCCCTAACCTTTGTTGTTGTTGTTGCTATATTATAATTTTTATTTTTATTATTTTTTTCAAATTAAAAAAATCAAGACTGAAAATGCAGAATAATACTTTTGGAAACGCTTCGGGATTTTTTCCCTGTGAGTACAGATTTTTTAAACTGTCCTGGGGGGGTATTCCCCTCCCCTCCCCCCCCCACTCCCTCCTCACCCCCCCCTCCCTCACCTTACCTCCCCCCTTACCTCCCCCCCCTCCCCCCCCACCCACCATCCCTCCCCCTCCCTCCTCCCCCCCTCACCCTCCCTCCCCCCTCCCCTCCCCCCCCCTCCTCCCTCACCCCCTCCTCACCTTACCTCCCTCACCTTACCTCCCTCTCCCCCCCTCCCTCACCCACCATCCCTCTCCCTCCCCCTCCCTCCACCCTCCCCCCCTCACCCCCCTCCCTCCCTCCCTCACCCTCCCTCCCTCACCCCCTCCCTCCCTCACCCCCCCCCTCCCTCACCCCCCCCCCTCACCCTCCCTCCCCACCCCCCCCCCTCACCCTCCATCCCCACCCTCCCCTCTCCCCCCTCCATCCCCACCCCCCCCTCCTTCCCCCTCCCTCCTCACCCTCCCTCCCTCACCCTCCCTCCTCGCCTACCCCCCCTCCCCCCTCCCTCACCCCCCCTTTCCCTCCCTCCCCCCCTTCACCCTCCCTCCCTCACCCCCCCCTTCCCCTCCCTCCTTCACCCTCCCTCCCTCACCCTCCCTCCCTCCCTCCCTCACCCTCCCCCTTTTCCCCCCTCCCCCTTTCCCCTCCCTCCCTCCCCCCCTCCCCACCCTCCCCCCTCACCTTACTCTCTCACCCTCCCTCCCCTTCCCCCCTCTCCTTACCTCCCTCACCCCCCTTTTCACCCTCCATCACCCTCCCTCACCCTCCTCACCCCCCCTCTTCACCTTACCTCCCTCACCCTCCCCCCCTCACCCCCTCCCCCCCTCACCTTACCCCCTACCCTCCCTCCCTCCTCCCTTCCCTCACCTTGCCCCCTCCCCCTCCTCCCTCACCTTACCCCCCTCAACCTCCCCTCCCTCACCCCCTCCCTCACCTTACCTCCCCACCTCCCTCCCTCCCCTCCCCCCCTCACCCCAATCCCTCACCCTCCCTCCTCCCCTCCCCCCCCCCCCCTTACCTCCCTCACCCTCCCTCACCCCCCCTTCCTCACCTTACCTCCCCACCCTCCCCACCCTCCCCCACCCCCCCTCACCTTACCTCCCCACCCTCCCTCCCCACCCTCCCTCCTCGCCTTCCTCCCCCACCCTCCCTCCCTCACCCTCCCTCCCTCCCTCCCCCCCCCCCCTCCCCCCCACCCCCCTCTCTCCCCCCTCCCTCCCCACCCCCCTCCCACCCTCCCTCCTTCACCCCCTTTTTTTTCCCCCCCTCCCTCCCTCCCCCTCCCTCCCTCACCCCCCCCCCCTCACCCTCCCCCCTTTTCACCCCCCTCCATACCCTCCCTCCCCACCTACCTCCCTCCCCTCCCTCACCCTCCCTCCCTATTACCCCCCTCACCCCCTTCACCCCCCTCACCCCCCTCCCCCTCCCTCACCCTCCCTCTTTCCCCTTTACCTCCCTCACCCTCCCTCCTCACCCCCCCTCCCCTCACCTTAACCCCCCCTCACCCTCCCTCCCTCATCCCCTCCCCCTTGTTTTCCTTTTTTCCCCTCCTCCCTCCCCTTCCTCCCTCCCTCCCCCCTCACCCTCCCCCTCCCCTTTACCTCCCCCCAACCCCCCCCCTCACCCCCCCTCCCTCACCCTCCTCCCTCCCCCCCCCTCCCTCACCCCCCCCCTCACCACCTCCCCAAAACCCCCCTACCCCCTCCCTCCCCCTCCCCCCCCCCCTTCCTCCCCTTTAAAACCTCCCCACCCCCCTTCCCACCTCCCCCCCTCACCCTCCCCACCCTCCCTCTTTTCCCTCCCTCACCCCCCTCCCTCACCCTCCCCTCTCCCTTCCCCCCTCACCCCCACCCTCACCCTCCACCCTCACCTTACCTCCCCCCCTTAAACCCTCCCCACCCCCCCCTCCCCACCCTCCCTCCCCAAAACCTCCCCACCCCCCCCCCTCCCCACTCCCCCCTCACCTTCCCTCCTCACCCTCCCTCCCTCCCTTACCTCCCTCAACCTCCCCCCCTCACCCCCCCCCTCACCTTACCTCCCTCACACTCCCCCCTCCCCCTCCCCCCTCACCCCAATCCCCACCCCCCTCCCTAAAACCCCTCCCCCCTCACCTTCCCTCCCTCACCCTCCCTCACCCCCCCCCTTTCTCACCTTACCCCCCACCCCCCCTCCCCCCTTTAAACCCCCTCCCCTCCCTACCCCCCTCACCTTCCCTCCCCCACCTCCCCCCTCACCCTCCCCCCCCCTCGCCTTACCCCCCTCACCCTCCATCCCTCACCCTCCATCCCTCACCTTAACCTCCCTCACCTTACCCCCCTCCCCTCCCTCCCTCACCCTCCCTCCCTCACCTTACCTCCCTCACCCTCCATCCCTCCCCTTTACCCCTCACCACCCCCCTAAACCCTCCTTCCCTCACCCTCCATCCCTCTCTTCCTCCCTCCCCTCCCCACCCTCCTCCCTCACCCCCCACCCTCACCTTCCATACCTCACCTCCCCACTACCCTACCTTTCCCCCTTCCCTCACCTCCCTCACCCTCCCTCACCTTCCCTCTCCTTCCTCACCCTCCCTCCCTACCCTCCCCCCCTCCCCTTTCCCTCCCTCACCTCCCTAACCCTCCCTCCTGGTATTTGCCACCCCCGGATTATGTCTGGAAAGCAATTATTTAGCTGTCAGGGACGGGGGGGTTTGAAAGGGTTTTAAAACGGGAAATTCGTATTTCTGCAGCCGGGGACCTAAACGGTTTTTTACTAGCATGTCGACAAGACCGCAGCCGGGACCTAAACTTGTTTGTTGACTACAGTGTCGAGCAAACACTTTTTAACACCCCCAGTTCCTCTCCGGGCGACGTTTTGACTCTTAATAGGTAGTGTGACCTTTTTCGAAACTCTCTGGTGGGAAACATCGCCCCCCAAAAAAATAGAAATAGGCGGGGCCTTGCCCCGTGTTTAATTTATCACGTTTTCGACTCTTTAAATCTTAATGACTCTTAAAATGTCGAAAAGTCGGGTAATGAACCCCCCCCCGGCGTGTGTATGTGTGCGTGTGTGTGGTTGTGTGTGTGTGTGTGGTGTGTGTGTGGGTGTTGTGTGGTGGTGTCATGTTGGGGGTGTGGTGTGCATGTGTGTGTTGTGGGTGTGGTGTGTGTGGTGGTGTTTGTGGTGCATGTGTGTGTTGTGGGCATTGTGTTTGTTTTTGTGTGTGTGGTGGTGTGTGTGTTGTGTGTGCATGTGTGGTGTGTGTGTGTGTGTTGTGTGCATGGTTTTGTGTGTGTGCATGTTGTGGTGTGTGTGTGTGTGTGTGTGGTGTGTGTGTGCAGTGTGTGTGTTGTTGTGTGTTGGGGTATGTGGGGGTGTGTGTGGTGGTGGTGTGTGGTGTGGTGCATGTGTGTGTGTGTGTTGGTGTTGGTGGTGTGTGTGGTTGTGTATGTGTCATGTTGCATGTTCTGTGTGGGTTTTGTGTGTGTGTGTTTGTGTGTGTGTGTTGTGTTGTGTGGTGGTGTGTGTGGTGGCATGTGTGTGTGTGGTGCATGTTGTGTGGTGTGTGTGTGTGTGTGGTGTTCATGTGTGTGTGGTTGTGTGTGTGGTGTTGTGTGTGGTGGTTTCATGTGTGTTGTGGTGCATGTGTGTGTGTGTGTGTGTGGGGGGTGCATGGTGTGTGTGCATGTGTGTGTGTGCTGTTGTGTGTGTGTGTGTGTGTGTTGGGCATTTGTGTCCTTCGCGGAGAACCCGTCTACAATTTCTCAAGGTAAATTTTTCTGTTATGATTGTATCTGTATACAGTGTTAAAAAAGGTTAGTCAGGCAGCGAAGCAGAGTTTCTGTATCGTGATAACTAACGGTGGATCGAGCCTTTACCATTCTTTGTAAAAACAATCTATCTATAGGTTTTTGCGCTTTTATTAAAGAAATACTACTACGCTACTACTATTTCTACTATTAACTACACACTACTACACTAATAATAATAATAAAAATAAAAAACCATTTCGCTCATAGTTGCTCTGTCCTGTTATAAACATCACGGGGAAGTTTTTAAACCCTTAGGGGCATACAAGACCTGGGTATGGGAGGGGAATCAAGTGTGTCCCAGGGGGAAAAGGAATTGTTCCGGCCCTTATCAAAACCCCCTCTCTCCTTGAAGGCCACATTTGTACGGTATTTTTGATTAATGTTTTGGGCGTCAATGCGAAGAGACCAGAACAGAGACAGAAGACTGAGAACGAGAGACTAGAATCGCTGAGTCAAGAGGTTAATAGGAGTGTGTTGAAGTGTTGGGTTGGGCATTATCAGGTGTGGCACACAGTTTACTGGCACAACCCCTTTTACCCCCCTTTCCCCCCCACCCCTTTCCCCCTTACTCCTCACCCCCATCCCCTCACCCCTTCCCCCCCCCCTCATCCCCCCAGAGAACCACCCTTTGTTCCCGCAAAAACACATCACACAGAAAAAGGGTGGCAGCACACTGCTGAGATTCAATTGGGGCAAAAAAAAAAACAAGGGAAGGGTGGAGGGGGTCCTCGCATCTGCCTCCTGATCTTAGCTCACCGTCCCCTTTGGGGGATATTTTTTCGGGTTTATCCGCTGCTGCTGTTCCCCTCCCTCTCCCCCCCCTGCAGGGGGGATCTGTAGGATGCTTTGTCTTTCCCTTTCTTGTTAGGTGATGTTTTTTCCGGGTGTGTGTGGTTGCAGAGATGTGAAGGGTAAAGCAGAGAGGAGTATTCTCTCTGTCTCTCTGTCTCTGTCCTCCCCCTCCCCTTTTAATCCGAATTCGCCCGTAAGGGCGTTTTTCATGAAAAGCCGCGTCATGGCGGGAAAATAACAGGACCCCGGGAAGGAGGGGGAGGAGGAGAGGGAGAGGAGGAGGGGGGAGGAAAGGGGGGGGGGGGGGGGGGGGGGGGAGGGGAAGGGATAAGGGGGGAGGGTGAGGTGAGGGAGAAGAAAGAAAAAAATTTAATCATATTTTGGGGATCTGGGGGTACTTATGCTGACCAGTTCTGGAGTTAATCTCTCTCTCCCCCACTCCCTTTTTCGCTCTCCGTCTCTTACTCTCCCTTTCTCGCTCTCCCTCTCTTACTCTCCTTTCTGGGTCTCCCTCACTTACTCTCTCGCTCTTACTCTCTTGTTTTGTCTTCAATGTGTTTAATATTATCAAAACTGCTGAGCGACAACTTAAATACTTACTATGTGTGTGTGGGTGGATGGAGGGATGGTACGTGCGTGTTTCGTGCGTGCTCGTGCGCGCCCGTGCGCGCCCGTGCGCATGTGAAATGCGTGGCGTGTGAGCTGGTAGGTTGCTTTCTAACTACGTCACTTAAACACCACCAGCGTGGTGCAGGTTACGTGGGTCGTCACCCACCCAGACAACACGCGTTTGCCTCTGCTACACCACCTAGATTTACAGGTTAATCTGCCTGAGAAGGCGAGGCAGAGGCGAGCAGCAAGAAAGAGACGAAAGCAGAAGGCAGAAAGTTAAATGGGGACGAAAGAGAGAAAGGAAAAGGCAGTATCTACTGTTGTTTTTTTCCCCTGTTACCCTTACCTGCGCCTTTACTTTTTTCCCGTCTCTTGTGAGATGCAGTCAAGGGAAATTTTTGCAGCCCACTTATCCCTCTCTCTCTCTCTCACTCTCTCTCTCTCTCTCTCTCCTTCTCTCTCTCCTCCCCTTCTCTCTCTCCCCCTCTCTCCTCTCTCTCTCTCCCCTCTCTCTCTTTCTCTCTCTCCTGCCAAACTTCTGTTGTTGTATCACACGACTCCAACAGATATGTGATTAAAGAACAACCCGGTTTGACTAGAACAATACAAAAATAACGCGCACATGGGAGAGAGACGCTAACGTTATTGTGACTTGTAAATGATTCAAGTTGGATCGAAACGTAAGCTTCCCTCTCCTATATGCGGGTTATTTTTTGGTATTTATGATACAAGATTTGGCGTCAGTAACTTTTTTAATGTAACAACTTCTCTCAGAGTGCTACAACACCCTCACTCTGCTTATCTTCTGTCACCTTAAATGATATACGTGTCAGTGATACTGATCTGTAGTTCAACGCTTCCTGCTTATTCCCTTTTGTTTACATTTTTGGGGAAATACGTTTTGTTTTTTTAAACGGAACTCTGGCAAATTGCCTTGTATCCACTGACTAGAAGCAAATTTTTAGCTAGCGGTTCAGACAGGACTTCTGTTAAACTCTCACAGCATCCATGGGACACGGCAGGATTCCGTCCTCGCAAATTTTAGAAAGCCTTATTGTAATACAATTATACACTCTTTTTGGGTTTAGCTGTGTAGAATAGAGGTTGTCTGTGGTCATGACTGTTTTAAATTTAGTGATCCAATCAAGCCAGTTTGTGGAATTCAGCCCAGAAACCTGCCATCCCATTTTTGCTACCTACATTCCAGTTACACAGGACACTGTTCATTTAAGCTGGCAAACAGGTATATAGCATCTTTGGGGGGCTGGAGGATTTTAGTTCGCCCCAACGGTACAAGAAATGATATTTAATGATGCCATGGGTACTTAATCGTGAAGTGTTGGGTGGGGAAACCAGAAATATTGTGTTTGAGTCACTGTCTGAGACAGCCTTGTTAACAGCGAGGGAGTCATTTATTGCTTGAAATGTTATCTAATTCGCGTTTTGATGTTTTTATCGAATGTTAGTGTACTTCACTGCGTAAAGGTTTGGGTCGTAGGATAAGTTGTCCGTTCATTAGTCTGTTAATAAATCGGCACAGTGGGGTAGATTTTAGACTTATGCCTGATCACTCACTGTGGGTGGTTTTGTGACTGAATCCGGGTAGGCTGGAGTGCCTTGTTACCGGCACAAATGCTGGTCAGTTGTCAATTTGTGTTTTGCTGTGAGAGGAAATTAGGAGAAGGTGCGGGTCACTAGAAGTATTGTCCAGAGGGCTGAGAAGGGGTTGTTGAGGCGGTTCGACATCTAGAGACGATGGAACAAATTAGAATGGAGAGCGTATAAATCTCTAGTGGAAGGAAGATGGTTGGGGGTCGGGCCCCTGTAAGGCTGGAGGGAGGGGGGAAAGGAGGCTTTGTGTGCGAGAGGCTTTGGGCTTCCAGTAGGCGTTCGTGAACGTGTTAGATAGGAAACTAGTGGAGACAAATGGTTTTTATGACATGACGTGCTGTTGGGGTGTGAGCAAAGTAACATTTGTGAAGGGACTCAAGGAAACCGACAAGTTGGACTTGACTCCTGGAGATGGGAAGTACAGTGCACACTCCGAAGGAGGGGTGTTGATGTTGCAGTTTTATATCTGTAGTGTAGGCATGCCTTTGGCAAGACAGTGATGGAATGAATGATGATGAAATTGTTTCTTTCTCGGTCACTATTACGAACATAGGTAAGAATTTGGGCCTGTAGGGCTGTAATGTATATTTGCCCTCACCAGATATCTATAGGTATAATACAATATGTACAATATGTACAGACAGAAATGGTAAACGTACATCACAGTGACAGATGACAAAGCAGAAGCCAGAGAGTGTGCACCGTGCTCAACCAGCAGCTAGGCAAGTCTGTCAATTTGCTTACCACAAGTGAACCGCATTGCTTCACTTTCGCCAGCTTGCCTGTGATTGGTCAATGAACCAAGGTACTGATATAACTATGGGTACCCCTTTTCATGCCCCAGTCACCCTGCTTAGTGGGAAACGACCAGTGTGTTAATATACATATATATATATAAATAATAATATATATATATAAAATATATATATATAAATATATATATATATATATATATATATATATAATATAATATATATTATATAATGTATATATAAAATATATATAATATTAATATTTAAAATATATTATAATATATATATATATATATATATATATATATATATATATTATCTTTTTCTCGAAGCACAAAATTTGTAGACCCGGTGGAATAATAATAAAAAATAATAATAAAATAAAATAATAATAATATAATAATAATAAAATATTATTATTATTATTATTATTATTATTATTATTATTATTATTATTACTGAAATAATTTTTTGGCCTCGATAAAAATTATGGAAACACAATTGAGCAACTGTAGGCAAGCAATTAGCCCCTTGCTAACAACCGCACTAACTGGAAGCTTCGGAGCGTGATGCTCAACCATGGAACGAGAAGCAACACTGTTGAGGTGAGCAAGGTGTTCAAACCAGCGCTCTCCACTAGGGCGGTAATGACACGCGTCCTGGAGCGTACTTCCGCCCTTAAACGTCGACCATTTTTATGCGACTATATCTCGCTGCTTTTTCTCGGATGCCATGGACACTGTCGTAACGAGACCATAACCTCGACTGGGTAGTTAAGTCGGCAGTTTATTCCACTTCGTAAGGCTTAATGATCTGAAGAATTACCGGGTGAATGTATGTTACAGAATTCATCCAGATATTGTGATGTTTGCTCTAAATTGATTCAAATGTTAATAGGCCGTCAATCGGAGGTAAACAAGGAGTCAGGAATGGGACCCAAAAATAATGTGAAGGAACAGCGGGGTAGGAAGCAGGATCAAAGGGAGTTTGGAATGCTTTTAACAAGGGTCGAATGGAATTACGTGGCAAAA
>NC_069405.1:38567862-38597045 GCF_026875155.1 Cherax quadricarinatus | reverse complement strand
TTGTCAGCGGGAAAGTTTTGGCAATGATGCACCGAGATTTCTAGTTCTGACGCTTTTTAATGCTTTTATTGCACGAACTATGATCTTGTCGCTTACTCTCAGATATTTTACATTATATTTTCCACAAATTCATCCGGCAGTCTATCACTTCCCCGGGGAGAAACAACACCATGAAAGACGAGCTATTGTTTACACAGCTTCTCGCCATGACTGAGCTCTACAGAGTGAAAAGCTGTCTTAATTCTGCAACATTTCTTCAATAATGCTAGTACGCTGTGTGGAAATACGCATGACGTCACTTATTCAACGTATCCAAGCCTTCCTGTTGCCACGCTATAATTTGCATTGTTTATTTCTGGCAAGAGAAAAAAAAAGACATTCGCAATCTTTGGCATGTCTGTTTTTTTTTTTTATTTTCTCCTTCCAGGACATTTACATAAATTTATATATGTGTACCATATCACATAAAGAATACATATATGTGTGTTTACCGGCGAATCAACATGAATGAATGAACGAGGTCATAGAAGCGACGAGAAGCCTCATTATCGTACCTCGAGGCACCGTTTATATTTATTATTTTGAAGTTATGGGATCCCATATCTGGATTAGTGAACGGAAGCTGTGTAGGTGTGAGCACCACTCTGGTGACGCCAGTGACGGCACCACGCTGGTGACACCACCACCACGCTGGTGACACCACCACCACGCTGGTGACACCACCACCACGCTGGTGACACCACCACCACCACGCTGGTGACACCACCACCACGCTGGTGACACACCACCACGCTGGTGACACCACCACCACGTTGGTGACACCACCACCACGCTGGTGACACCACCACCACGCTGGTGACACCACCAACACGCTGTGGACGCCACCACCACGTTGGTGACACCACCACCACGCTGGTGACACCACCACCACGCTGGTGACACCACCACCACGCTGGTGACACCACCACCACGCTGGTGACACCACCACCACGCTGGTGACACCACCACCACGCTGGTGACACCACCACCACGCTAGTGACACCACCACGCTGGTGACACCACACACACCACGCTGGTGACACCCACCACCACGCTGGTGCACACCACGACCATGCTGGTGACGCCACCACCACGTTGGTGACACCACCACCACGCTGGTGACACCACCACCACGCTGGTGACACCACCACCACGCTGGTGACACCACCGCCACGCTGGTGACACCCACCACCACCACGTTGGTGACACCAACCACCACGCTGGTGACACCACCACCACGCTGGTGACACCACCAACACGCTGGTGACGCCACCACCACGTTGGTGACACCACCACCACGCTGGTGACACCACCACCACGCTGGTGACACCACCACCACGCTGGTGACACCACCACCACGCTGGTGACACCACCACCACCACGCTGGTGACACCACCACCACGCTGGTGACACCACCACCACGCTGGTGACACCACCACCACGTTGGTGACACCACCACCACGCTGGTGACACCACCACCACGCTGGTGACACCACCAACACGCTGGTGACGCCACCACCACGTTGGTGACACCACCACCACGCTGGTGACACCACCACCACGCTGGTGACACCACCACCACGCTGGTGACACCACCGCCACGCTGGTGACACCACCACCACGCTGGTGACACCACCACCACGCTGGTGACACCACCACCACGCTAGTGACACCACCACGCTGGTGACACCACCACCACCACGCTGGTGACACCACCACCACGCTGGTGACACCACGACCATGCTGGTGACACCGCCCTTGACCATCTTGCAACCTTCCTCCTGTATCTTGAAATTCCAAAATAAGACTCGCGGATAGTGTAAATAATTGCAACTCGCTAATCCATTACCTTCCTGAATATTTTCAGTTACTTGTATAATATAGGTGAATACAAATGGGAAGCTCGTCTGTCTGGCGCTCAGCAGACGGAGGATCGAGCCTTTACCACGTCTTGCGCTGAATGACCCACATGGGTTTTAGCCATGTAAGAATGGTTAAGGGCTCTTGAGCCAATGAACTGTGAACACATTCAGATTCTTGGATCAAATCTGATTAACTTCCATTTCCCTTGAATTGTATGACTTGAGGATTTTCACAAATAACCGGAGTATAGGAGAGGGGATAAACTTACGACGACGTTTCGGTCCGACTTGGACCATTTACAAAGTCACACTAACACACAAGAGTGAGGGAGCCAGTATATATAGGCGAGGAGGACAGGGACGGGACCAAGAGAGGAAGAGCAAGAAGTAGTGGTAGTGGTAGTGGAAGTAGTATAAGAGTAGAAGTGGCAGTGGTAGTAGAAAGTAGGGAGAGTAGTTTTAGTGGCACCAGAGAAGGGAAGGGATTTAGCACTTTCTAATTAATATATTATAGTTTAACATGTTTTATTTGTTGTAATTTCTTGAATATTGGCACAATGGGGCCATTTTTTTTTCATTTATCGGACTGTTTACCTTCTTGGTTTGGAATTCCCCCACAATTCGGAGATAACTCAGTTGGCTGGGTAATTGTGGTCTCTCGTCTTTTCGTGTTGCCATCTTCCAGTCAGCTTCCAGTAGTAGATTTTCACCTCCCATTCAGGCTTGTTAATATCCTCCATTTTACTTGCTATTCTTGGCTTAAAATAGCAGCATCTAATTTGTCCTCTTTTGTACACACACACACACACACACAACACACACACACACACACACACACACACACACACACACACACACACAGCAGCTGTGACTCGAACCCTGCAACCACAAACAGGCGAGTAAACATTCACGGGTTTAATATTTCGTACAGTTTTTCTTCAAGTTCGTTAATTTCGCTCATGTTTCTTTGTATTTTGTCTTTATTGCTAGTTTCTTATAAAACTTTATTTCAAGATCTGTCTCTATCTTGATCTTCTCTTCTATTCTTCTTTTATAAAGTTCCTTCTGTCTATTTTCTTTATCTTCTATTAATTCCTTATTGTCTATTAATTCCAGACAAGTTTCAGTTTTCTGGCAAATTGAATAAAAGTTTCGAATATTGGTTCCAAATTCTCCTTTTTATATATATATAATACTCCAGCACCTGCCCTTAATATTTTTTTTTTCCATTTTGGTGTAAATTTCTTGATACCATTTTCCATACATTTTGCAGAATTCTTCGCATATCTAAATTGTATATCTGTCCCTTATTGCCCAGTTTATCATTATTTCCTTTCGTATAATTTTCTTCTTGCAGTTTTATTCGTCGTTTCCTTCTCACAGTCATTTTTTTTATCACATATTTTCAAAATCAAAAGATTCCTCTTTGAAAGAAGATTTAAAAAATTTATTTCGAAAAATTTCTTCCTCTCATGTATTCCTCTTTTACATTCTGCCTCTTCTCCAAATTTAATAATTATGCTCTACTGCTGCTTCATTTAAAAGCAAAAGAAAAAAAAAAACATTAAAATTACTCATTTTTTCTGTATTCAATTTTTAAATATCTACTTAAAAAAATACATTTCATTTGACTGCATTTTACAGTGAATTATTTCTACACAAGGCTTTTAAAGTAGCCAAAGAAATCGCTTTAAAAAAAGAACTGGAACATAAATAATATTGGTAAGTGTCTAACATTAGAAAGAACATTAGGAGACAAATATTGAAGTTTAGTATCGTAGTAATGAACCTGGAAGCCTGAGTCATTTATTACCAGCTATGATACATTAAAGCGGTAAACACGTTAGAGAAGGAGCAACTTGTAGTGTAAACACAGTGTTCCAGCAGCCAGACGTATGTTCCAGTAGCCAGAAGTATGTTCCATTAGCCAGAAGTATGTTCCAGTAGCCAGAATTATGTTCTAGTAGCCAGAGGTATGTTCCAGTATCCAGAAGTATGTTCCGGTAGACAGAAAATGTTCCAGTATCAGAAGTATGTTCTAATAGCCAGAAGCATGTTCCAATAGCCAGAAATATGTTCCAGTAGCCAGAAGTATTTTCCAGTAACCAGAAATATGTTCCAGTATCCAGACGTATGTTCCAGTAGCCAGAAGTATGTTCCATTAGCCAGAAGTATGTTCCATTAGCCAGAAGTATGTTCCAGTAGCCAGAATTATGTTCCAGTAGCCAGAGGTATGTTCCAGAAGCCAGAGGTATGTTCCAGTTACCGGATGTTTCAGTAGCCAGAAGTATGTTCCAGTAGCCAGAAATATGTTCCGGTAGCCAGAAAAATGTTCCAGTAGTCAGAAGTATGTTCCATTAACCAGAAGTATGTTCCAGTAGCCAGAAGTATGTTCCAGTAACCAGAAGTATGTTCCAGTAGCCAGAAGTATGTTCCAGTAACCAGAAGTATGTTCCAGTAGCCAGACGTATGTTCCAGTAGCCAGAAGCATGTTCTGGTAGCCACAAGTATGTTTCAGTAGCCAGAAGTATGTTTCAGTAGCCAGAAGTATGTTCCAGTAACCAGAAGTGTGTTTCAGTATCCAGACGTATGTTCCAGTAGTCAGAAGAATGTTTCAGTACCCAGAAGTATGTTCCAGTAGCAAGAAGTATATTCCAGTATCCAGGCGTATGTTCTAGTAGCCAGAAGAATGTTCCAGTACCCAGAAGTATGTTCCAGTAACCAGAAGTATGTTGCAGTAGCCAGAATTATGTTCCAGTAGCCAGAAATATGTTCCAGTAGCCAGAAGTATGTTCCAGTAGCCGGAAGTATGTTCCAGTAGCCAGATGTTTCAGTAGCCATAAGAATGTTCCAGTAGCCAGAAGTATGTTCTGGTAGCCAGAAGTATGTTCCAGTTTCCAGACGTATGTTCCAGTAGCCAGAAGCATGTTCTGGTAGCCAGAAGTATGTTTCAGTAGCCAGAAGTATGTTCCAGTAACCAGAAGTGTGTTCCAGTATCCAGACGTATGTTCCAGTAGTCAGAAGAATGTTCCAGTACCCAGAAGTATGTTCCAGTAGCAAGAAGTATATTAAAGTGTCCAGGCGTATGTTCCAGTAGCCAGAAGAATGTTCCAGTACCCAGAAGTATGTTCCAGTAACCAGAAGTATGTTGCAGTAGCCAGAATTATGTTCCATTAGCCAGAAATATGTTCCAGTAGCCAGAAGTATGTTCCAGTAGCCGGAAGTATGTTCCAGTAGCCAGATGTTTCAGTAGCCATAAGAATGTTCCAGTAGCCAGAAGTATGTTCTGGTAGCCAGAAGTATGTTCCAGTTTCCAGACGTATGTTCCAGTAGCCAGAAGTATGTTCTGGTAGCCAGAAGTATGTTTCAGTAGCCAGAAGTATGTTTCAGTAGCCAGAAGTATGTTCCAGTAACCAGAAGTGTGTTCCAGTATCCAGACGTATGTTCCAGTAGTCAGAAGAATGTTCCAGTACCCAGAAGTATGTTCCAGTAGCAAGAAGTATATTAAAGTGTCCAGGCGTATGTTCCAGTAGCCAGAAGAATGTTCCAGTACCCAGAAGTATGTTCCAGTAACCAGAAGTACGTTGCAGTAGCCAGAATTATGTTCCAGTAGCCGGAAGTATGTTCCAGTAGCCAGATGTTTCAGTAGCCAGAAGAATGTTCCAGTAGCCAGAAGTATGTTTCAGTAGCCAGAAGTATGTTCCAGTTTCCAGACGTATGTTCCAGTAGCCAGAAGAATGTTCCAGTAGCCAGAAATATGTTTCAGTAGCCAGAATTATGTTCCAGTAGCCAAAAGTATGTTCCAGTAGCCAGACGTATGTTCCAGTAGCCAGAAGCATGTTCCAGTAGCCAGAAATATGTTCTAGTAACCAGAAGTATGTTCCAGTAGCCAGAAGCATGTTCCAGTAGCCAGAAATATGTTCTAGTAACCAGAAGTATGTTCCAGTAGCCAGAAGCATGCTGTAGTAGCTAGAAGCATGTTGTAGTAGCCAGAAGCATGTTGTAGTAGCCAGAAGCATGTTGTAGTAGCCAGAAACATGTTGTAGTAGCCAGAAACGTGTTGTAGTAGCCAGAAACATGTTGTAGTAGCCAGAAACATGTTGTAGATCCATGTGCGCATTAGTTTATGTTATAATGATACAGAACACGTATTTATGAAGGCACCTTATATTTGAAAATAAGATACCGTAAATTCTGGACATCCTAAATTTTCCTGTAATATGTAAAAGAATGGCAGTCTGTAAACAGCAGGTATGTAAATGTTTTATTATTGCATATATTTACCCCGTTGTACTTCTCTGAACTGTATAAGCCACAACTACAATCACTGCTTAATTTAGTACTGTAATCACTACTGTAATCCTCACTACTGTAAATTACTAGAATAACTATCAGAATCAAGGCTATTAGAATCACTACAATATTCGACCATAGATTAGAATAATAAGTCTCTAGCTAATTTAGCCGTCACTTCATTCCTTCTTTCCTTTTCCTTTTCCTTTTTTCCAACCTTTGTTTCCTACATTCACCTCAACTTTTTTTTCTAAACATACCTACTTTCTCCCCACCTTAGCAACTTCTCCTTTTCCAAAAACACTGCGCCATCGCAAACAAACAATGAAAAAAATTCGAATTTTATCATTCTTATCCTCGAACCACACCTCATCCCCAATGAACATTACTTAAAAAAATAATGCAAAGACCCTAACTACAATAAAATCACTACATTCCTGTTAAAAACGGAAAATGTGTCACTGTCGCTCCCGTATTAATGTTTGATTTATAGGCCCCCCAAATAACTGTGGAAATTAATGAATATATTAGAATTTTGCGTTTTTATTTGTATGTTCCATTTTGTTTTATTTTCGTCCAGTTTATTCATTTGGGTTTTTTATTGAGGGAGTTCAGGTTTTCTGCAATAAGTTTTGCGGGTGAGTCAAAGTAACTGTTGTGTGCAGCAAGGCCGATGATATACTGGGCCCCAAAGCAAGAACCCTCCAGTTGATTTAATCCCCTTTAAGAGGGGATGAGTGTTTGGGGGTGAGGGATTTCATAGTTCTTGATAATGTGATAGTCACGAAAGCGATTGGTATTTCTCTATTCTTTCAGAGTGGTTGTTTTGAATATTCTGAAATCACCTGTTTACTGTGATCTTATTGCATATATATATACATATATATATTTATGTCATATATATATATTCATATATATTATATATAATATATAATATATACTATTTATATATTTGTCATGCCGAATATGTAAAACGGGTCAATTAGCAAGAACTATTTAAAAATAAGTCCTTCTGGGGGGGGGGGGGGGGAAATTTTCTCTTATACGTTTAAAGATATTTTTTTTTCTTTATGTTAATGTAAAATTTTTCAATTTTGCACCAAAAGATCTTAGAAAAACTTACCTAACCTTATTATAGCAAGAGTATTTATTTTAGCCTTACCCAACTAAATATATTTTTAAAAATACGTTTACATTAATAGCACCTAAACAAACACAATGAAATACATATTTTTTCGTTAGGTCAGAATGGATTTTGGCGAATTTAAATGGATTCACAAATTATCGCTTGCCTTATTCGGCGAAGAAGAGCGGTTGCTATTTAGCCATAATGGCAAGTTTTACTTATTATCAGCGACACACACACACACACCATACACACACACACTACGCACCACACGATACACCCATACACACACACACAACCAACACACACACACACACACTCACACACCACACACACACACACACACACACACACACACACCACACCCACCAACCCATACACCTAAACTTACGCACAACGATACACATACACACACACAACCAAACACACACACACACAAACACACACACACACACACACATACACACACATACGCACACACGCATAAATATACACCACCATCCACACACACACACCACACACCACACACACACACACACACACACACACACACACATACCACACACACACACAATACACACACACACACACACTCACACACACCACACAACACCACACACAACACACACACACACACCACACACACACACAACATACTCAGATGGAATAGCAAACCAAAATTCGAGGGACAAGTGCATGAAAAAAATCAAACGGAGCAGTCACCAGACATCTTAGCAGTCACAGAAACGAAACACAATGTGACAATAAAACAGACGCAGTCTTCCCACGGGATATCAGATCTTGAGGAGGAAGACAGAAGGAGCAAGAGGGGCAGGAGGGGTTGACTACTCATAAATAAAACGATTGGGTTTCGAGGGAAATGGCAACCACCCCCCAATCACCACCCAAAAGGCATGGAATGATATGCGAAAGGGACTACATAGTAATACAATTCAATCTGGGGAACATAAGGTTGTCACTGCAGTGTGAATGTGAAGCGAACAACTGGCGATGGTGGACACAATGGCTGAGGTGGCACGAAGAGCTCAATCGTGCAGAGCAAAGTTACTGGTTATGGATGAGTTCAACCAACAGGAAAGATTGATTGGGGAAAACCTGGAGCCTCCATGGGTCCCGAAACATGGAGAGCCAAGATGATAGATGTGGTTCTGGAAAACCTCATTCATCAACGTCAGGGACACAACCAGTGAGAGAGGGGATGGATGAAGTAGCAAGACAGGACCTTGTGTTCAACCTGAGTAGTTCAGACATTGAGGATTCAATATGAGTGGCCCCTTGGTGCTAGTGAATCACGTTGTCCTGAGTTTTGATTACATAAGTAGACTTACAGGTGGATAGAGTAACAGGATTCGAAGGGAAAAAAAGCCAAACTTTAATAGGGGGGCCTTCACAAGTATGAGGAACTTCCTGCGGGAGGTTCAGTGGTGACAGAGAACTGGTAGAAAGTCGGTAACGAAATGATGGAATATGTAACAACAAAATGCAAGGTGGACATGAGGAAGGTTTGTCCCCAAGGGACACAGAAACAATAGGAAGACTCAAAGAGGTCCTTGGTTTACCCGAAGGTGCAGGAAGGGCAAAAAACTAAGTGCATTAGAATACTGGAGAGGTACAAGATGACAAAGTACCCAGGTTAACCAAAGGAGATCAGTCGAAGAGCCAGAAACGAATATGCACGTTAAGGAGGGAGGCCAGCGACAGTACGAAAACGATGCATCGAAAGTCAAGTTGACCCGAAACTGCTGTTTACCACATAAGGAGAAAGACAATAGTAAAAGACAGGTGATGCGGCTGAAAGAAAGCATGTGGGGAACTCACAAGAAACGATCAAGAGGTATCGAGGTGCTCAACACAAGATTTAAGGAAAGTATTCACATGGGAGACAGGAAGGGCTTGGGAGACAGGGCAGAAGGGGACACAAAGGGAATACACCAACAAGTGGGATGGGTGACATACACACAACTGAGGAGGAGGTTGAAGAAGCTGGCTATGTGGGACCTTGATAACTCAAGGCAATGGGACTGGACAATCTCCCGTGGGTCCTCAGAGAGGAGCAGAAATACTTGCGTTGCCATTAAAACCACAATCTTCATCACATCCCTGCGAATCTGGGCAACTACCAGAGGTAAGGAAGACAGCCAATGTAGTACACATATTTAAAAAAGGAGAGAGAAAAGAGGCCCTAAATTGCAGATAGTGTCACTGACGAGTATAGTATGCAAAGTCATGGGAAGATTACAGGGAGGAGACTGGTGGAGCACACATGGATGGAGCATGGTTTAATACGGCAACAGCACGGATTCATGAAGGATAATCCTGTCACCACATACCATCTTGAGTTTTATGACAAAAGTTATAGTATGGACACGAGAGAGAGGTGGTGGATTAATTGCATTTTCTTGGACTGCAAAAAGGCCTTCGACACAGTTCCTCACAAGAGATTAGTGCAGGAAACTAAGAAAAATCGGGCGTGTATAAACAGGAAGGGGACTGCAGTGGATCACAGAATACCTGACATGGATGGCAACACGAGTATGGACTGATGAGGTATCACAGTGGGCCACCTGTGACGAACGGGGTCCCACAGGGGTCAGTGTAGGACCAGCGCTATTTTTGGTATGGGATAGTATCAGAGGTGTCCCTGTTCGCGATAATGTGAAGTTAATGAGGAGAATTACATCAGACGAGGACCAGGAGGACTTCAAAAGAGAACTTGGACAGGACTGGACACGTGGTCAGCAACGGCTTCTCGAATTCAACCCTGCCATGTGCAAAAGTCATGAAGATCGGAGAAGGGCAATGATGAACCGCAGACAGAGTATAGCTAGGTGATCAAGACTGCAACCACACTCATGGAGAAAGACTTGGGGTGACAAAACACCGAGCACGTCTCCGGAGGGCACACATTCAACCAGATAACTTCTGCTGCATATGGGCGCCTGGCATACCTGAGAATAAGCCTTCCGACACCTTAGTAAGGGAATCTGTTCAATTCAAGGCAATGTACACTGTGTACGTCAGGCCTTACTGGAGTATGCAGCCACCAGTTTGGACCCTACCTGGTCAAGCACGTCAAGAAATTAGAGAAAGAAACAACGTTTGCAACAAGGTAGTTCCGGAGCTCATGGGAATGTCCTACGAAGAAAAGGTTGAGGGCATCGGACTGAAACACTGGATGACAGGTGGGTCAGGGAAGAATGATACGGACATACAAAATACTGCGTGGAAAAGATAAGGGTGGATGAGACAAGATGTTCCGAGAGGGGACACAGAAACATTGAGGTCACAATTGGAGCTGAAAGACTCAGACGAGTCACAGGGATGTTTGGAAGTATTTCATCAGCAATAGTTTAGTCTGAAGTGCGGTAAGCCTAGAAAGTGATGTAGTGGAGGCAGGAAAAGGAAACCATTTACATAAGCTTTAAGACAAAAGGTATGACATGGCTCAGGAAGCAGGAGAGAGAGAGGACCTAGTAGTGGAACAGTTGAAGAGGAGGGGCCAGGTGAGTCGCGACCCCTGCAACACCAATTAGGTGAGTACACAGAGAACATACTGATCATTAAGTTGAAACCAGATAAACAATTAATACAAACTTGGCTCACAAATATAACTTGTTCAATTGAGTTCAGTTATCGTTATGAAAAAGAAGCATTTGGCCGGCGAAGAACACGATAAATTTGCGGTGGACCAGAAGTGGTTGCAGAAAAGGAAACTTCTCGTGGACGGTTGCAAGAGGTGTGAAGGAGGGTTGCAAGAGGTTTGTGAAGGAGGGTTGCAAGAGGACGGGGGGAATGAAGGAGGGGTTTGCAAGTAGTGTGCAAGGAGGGTTGCAAGAGCGTGTGAAGGAGGGTTGCAAGTGGTGTGAAGGAGGGTTGAAGTGGTGTGAAGGGGTTGCAAGAGGTATGAAGGAGGGTTTGCAAGAGGTGTGAAGAGGTTCCACGAGGAGTAATGGAGGGTGGAAGAGGTGTGAAGGAGCATTGCAAGAGGTGTGAAGGAGGGTTACAAGAGGTGTGAAGGAGGTTGCAAGAGGTGTGGAAGGAGGGATGCAAGTGCGTATGTGAAGGAGGGTTGCAGAGGTGTGAAGGAGGGTTGCAAGAGGTATGAAGGTGGGTTGCAAGTGGTGTGAAGGTGGGTTGCAATGAGGCGTGAAGGAGGGTTGCAAGAGGTATGAAGAGGGTTGCAAGAGGTATGAAGGAGGTTGGAAGGGTATGAAGAGGGTGTAAGACGGTGTGAAGGAGCATGCAACAAGTGGTTGTGATGGAGGGTTGCATGAGGTGTGAAGGAGAATTGTAAAGAGGGTGAAGGGGGTTGCAAGTGGTCTGCTTGAAGGAGGTTGCAAGAGGTGTGAAGGAGGGTTGTAAGAGGTGTGAAGGAGCTGGCAAGAGGTGTGGATGGAGTGTTGCAAGAGGTGTGAAGGAGGGTTGCAACGAGGTGTGAAGGAGGGTTGCAAGAGGTGTGAAGAAGCATTGCAAGAGGTGTAATGGAGGGGTGCAAGACGGTGTGAAGAGCATGCAAGAGGTGTGAAGGATTGTGAAGGAGGGTTGCAGAGGTGTGAAGAAGCATTGCAAGAGGTGTATATGGAGGGGTGCAAGAAGGTGTGAAGGAGGCATTCCAAGAGGTGTGATGGAGGGTTGCAAGAGGTCGTGAAGAAGCATTGCTAGAGCGTGTAATGGAGGGGGCCAAAGAGGGTGTG
The DNA here is from genome assembly GCF_026875155.1 of Cherax quadricarinatus. Taxonomy (NCBI): domain Eukaryota; kingdom Metazoa; phylum Arthropoda; class Malacostraca; order Decapoda; family Parastacidae; genus Cherax; species Cherax quadricarinatus. Next base: position 38,585,010 of record NC_069405.1, on the reverse strand, counting down.
AAGGGAGCATTGCAAGAGGTGTTGAAGGAGGGTTTGCAAGTGCTGTGAAGGAGGGGTTGCAAGAGGTTTGTGAAGGAGCATTGCAAGAGGTGTGAGGAGGTTGCAAGAGGTGTGAAGGAGGGTTGCAAGAGGTGCTGAAGGAGGGTTGCAAGTTGCTGTGTGAAGGGGGTTTGCAAGAGGTGTGAAGGAGTGATGCAAGAGGTGTGAGGAGGGTTGCAAGAGAGTGTGACGGAGGGTTGCAAGAGGTGATGAAGGCAGTTGCAAGGAGGTTGAAGGATGGTTGCAAGAGGTACAGACAGACAGACAAACAGACAGACAGGACAGACAGACAGACAAACAGACAGACAGACAGGACAGACGACAGACAAAACAGACAGAAGAACAGACAGACAGGACAGACAGACAGGACCAACAGACAGACAGGACAGACAAACGACAGAAGACAAACAGAAAGACAGACAGACAGGACAAACAGTCAGACAGACAGACAGAAAGGACAGACAGACAAACAGACAGACTGGACAGACAGGACAGACAGAGCAGCAAACAGACCGACAGACAGACAGACAGGACAGACAAACAGACAGGACAGACAGACAAACAGACAGACAGACAGACTAACAGACAGACAGTCAGACTGGACTGAGACAGACAGACAGACAGAAGACAAACAGACAGACAGACAGACAGACGACTGACAACAGACAGACAGACAGACAAACAGACAGAAGACAGACAAACAGACCAGACAGACTGGACTGGACAAACAGACAGAAGAACAGTACAGACGACAGAAGACAGAAGACAGACAAAACGACAAGAACAGACAGTCAGACGACAGACAGACAGACTGACAGAATAATAGCAAACACTTGTGTTTCTCATGAATGACGTTAAATTTTTTTTGGTTAATTCTCTTTGTTTCTCTTGTTGAAATGTCTGTTATCGCCTTCTGTGGCGGTAAGATTGCTTTACTGGTGCTATTACTGTTGACTTAGTATAATAGTTCAGATCTTTATGTCTTGTTTTAAATTTATTCTTATTTTTTTTTTTTCTCATTGGTGTCGTTTTGTTTTTTTTTAGTTTTTTATTATTATTTCTATTTTTTAAACATTGTGTGCTTTACTAAATCAGTTTTTACTCCTGTTTATTTTGCTTTACGTTACCAGGATCTCTGGGTGACCAGTCACTGGGTGACCAGGGTCACTGGGTGAACAGGTTACAGGGTGACAAGGTTAAGGGGGTGACCAGGTTACTGGGTGACCAGTTTACTGGGTGACAGGTTACTGGGTGACCAGGTTACTGGCGTGACCAGGGCACTTGGTGACAGGTCAATGGGTGACAAGGTTACTGGGTGAACCAGGTCACTGGGTGACCAGGTTATGGGGTGACCAGGTTACTACCCCCCCCCCCCCCCCCCCGGGTGACCAGGTTAATGACTGTGGACCCAGGTTACTGGGTGACCTGGTCATGGCGTGACAGGTAACTGGGTGACCTGGTTACTGAGTGACATGGTTATGGGTGACCAAGGTTTCTGGGTGACCAGGTGTACCCCACTATGGTGTGACCAGGTACACTGGCGTGACCAGGTTACTGGGTGACCAGGTCACTGGGTGACCGGTTACTGGGTGACCAGGTTTACTGGCGTGACAGGTCATGGGGGTGACCAGGTACTGGGTGGACCAGGTCACTGGGTGACCAGGTTACTGGGGTGACAGGTCACTTGGTGACCAGGTCACTGGAGTGACCAGGTTACTTTAGGTGAACATGTGTCTGGGTGGGACAGGTCACTGGTGGACAGTGTCACTGCGGTGACCAGGTCACGGGTGTCAGGTTATGGGTGACCTGGTTACTGGGTGACAGGTCACTGGGTGACCAGGTCACTTGGTGTCCAGGTCATGGTGACCAGGATTAACGGGTGACCAGGTCACTGGGTGCCACGGTCACTGGGTTGATCCTGGTCATCTGGGTTGGACAGGTCACTGGGTTACCAGGTCATGTCCGCGGTGACCAGGTCACTGGGTGACCATGTGTCAGGGGAGACCAGTGGCACTGGGTGACCAGGTCAATGGGTTGACCAGGTTACTGGGTGACCATGTCACTGGGCGACCATGTCACTGGGTGACAAGAGGTCACTGGTGACAGGTCACTGGGTTGTCACCAGGTTACTGGGTGACCAGGTACTGGGTGCCAGGTTACTGGCGTGACCAGGTAACTGGGTGCCCATGGTCCACTGGGTGTCCAGGTCACAGGGTGACCAGGTCAGTGGGTGACCAGGTCACTGGTTGACAAGGTCATTGGGTTCCAGGTGCAATGGGTGGAGGTCACTAGGTGACCAGGTCACTGGGATCGTTGACCAGGTCATTGGGGTTTCCAGGGTCAGGGTACCAGGTCATTTGTGAGACGCCTCAGTACAGCCAATAACAGGCATTTTTGTTTTTGCATTCTTGAAGCACTTAACTCGTTAGGGTCAGTCAGTGTAAGGGCTGGAGGCTTCTGGTTCACCGTCTGCAATCGTGGTCCGCTTTGTGTGCTTTGTCCAACTCCATGGGTAACATCAGTACCAATATACTTCAAGCATCATATTACAGCATATATACCCCGAGAGGATTCTATCAACGTATTACCAGGAGAGGGAATAAACCTCTCGTTGTGTTTTCCTCTTTAATCCCTATTTTTGGAAATAGTATTTCCATGTTCTGGTAGCGAAAATGTGGAGACCTGAATTACCTTGTGCAGTCGATAAGGTTCAAAACCCCCATTAACCAGCCTACTGGATATCCCAACTACATACTGTTTCCACCCAGCTAGGATACTGTTCTGGATGGTGCTGCCAGCACATGTTAATGGTCAAGTCACCAGTCAGGATGGAATAGTCCGGGGCCGGGACCAGTAACGCGGGGGCGATAAACAATGTAGGTCGAGAAAGCGTTGGTCGTTCGACTCTCATAAACTTTAGAAAGAGTACTTGGTGGGATGGGCCACCTCGGGGGCGTTGACCCCGACAACGTACTTCTGGTAGCCTCATTTGGTGTGAATAAGGCTCATGTGCCACATTGTGCATCTTTATTGTGAGACGTTTCGCCCAAAACGTTGGCTGGTAATCAGCAATACTGAAAAAATACTCACTTGGGATGATACCACAAACCACTGGTGTCTTCTTCGTATCTGTGTATATACACCGAGGACGTGCATATACACAGTGATCTCTCAGCGTATATAATACGACAGTGGTGTGCATCTTTGCTGTTTATTGATAGGATGAGGTGTAGTTCTTGTGTGGATTGAACGAGAAGTGAAATATAGCAGAGGTATATATTTACAGAGATGTAATCCTTGCGTATCTTAACACCGAGAGGAGTATTTACGAGTGTATGTACATAAAAGTATCTGTATCTCTAGCATATATATATATTTTATATATATATATATATCGATATATTATAATATATATATATATATATATTTTTATATATATATATTATATATATATATGTCGTGCCGATAGGCAGAAACTTGCGATCTTGGCTTAAATAGCAACGCTCATCTTGCAATTTAGGACAAGCGAAAATTTGTGTATGCAATAATTCGCCAAATATATTTGACGTAACGAAAAAATATATGTCACTGTGTTTGTTTAGTTTTATATTACTGTATACAATCTAAAATATATTTAGTTGGGTTGTTAGGGCAAAATATTGTTTCTTGTTATAATAATGTTAGGTAAGTGTTTCTAGATTTTCTGGTTTGCAAAAATTAAAAATTTTTTACATTAACATTAATGAAAAAAATTATAATACTTTAAACGTACAGGAGATAATTTTAGAAAGTTTTATTTTAAATGAGTTCTTGCTAATTTGACCAGTTTTTCATATTCGGCACGAATACTATATATATAAACTATATATATTGTATATATATATTATATATATATTATATATAATATATATACATATCTATATATATATATATATTTATATTATATATATACTTATATTATACATATTTATCTATATATATAATAATATATATATATATATATATATATATATATATATTTATATTAGTATTTTATTATATATATTATTTTTATTTACGTATTATAATTTCATACATGTGTATTTTCTGATGAAGTATACGTATTTGAGGTACACAGCAGCAAAAATTATCTCTCAATGACCCACGTTGAGTTAAGAACTTTTAAATTAAAGTATTGTGTTCATAGCAAAATAAACGTGAATAAAACAGAGAAAAAAACACAAAAACGGGGATGGTATCATTAACTTAACTGCAGGGAAGGTATTATTAAGACGCCCTCTTGCGGTTGTGATGAGATCACTCGGAGTGTTTGTTTCACAAGTGGCGGCATGGGACCACAAATTGACAGTGCTTAACTGGATGGTACCGAGGGAGAAGAGGCGTATTGGAGGAGGTGAGCGGGTAGTTGGGGGGAAGGGGTGAGTGGGGAGAGAATGGGGAAGGGGGGAGGAGGAGGGGAGGTAATGTATGAAAGGTTTCAAATGAGTTGAGTAGGTAACTGCTCTTAGTTTTTTAGTAACGTAGGAACTCTTAAACCTTGTGTTAAAGTGAGTGAGTGAGAGAGAGAGAGAGAGAGAGAGGAGAGGGAGAGAGAGAGAGCGAGAGAGAGAAGAGAGAGAGAGAAGAGAGAGAGTGAGAGAGAAGAGAGAGGAGGAGAGTGTATGGAGAGAAGTGTATTAAATATTTAACATTCATTTATACTCTAGTTTACAGCCTATACGAGGCAATTGCAACTTTTTACACCTTCTGTTTAACCTTTTTCTTCCATTTTTTTTTTCCAGCGGCGCAAATCTGCACATTACCGCAACATATTCCCCGATTTAGGCGAAACATACGCTGTGACATCTCGATTTTTTTTAATATTTCAATGCAGCATCAAGAAAGGTTTTTTTGATACTGTGTGTTTGTTTCTATTATTTTCTAATATCTTCCGTGACAAAATATAAATAAAAACATTTAGTATACATAAATCACAATTATTTTATATATATATATATATATTAAATATATATATATTTATAATATATATTATTTATATATAGTTATATATATATATATATATATAAAAAAAAATTTATTATATATGTCGTGCGACTAGGCAATATCTTGCGATTTTGTTTTTAATAGCATCGCTATTCTTGCCGAATAAGGCAAGCGAAAATTTGTTGATATGCAATAATTTCGCAAAAATATTTGATTCCTAACGAAAAAAATATATTTCATTGTGTTTTTTATTATTAAAAATTTTATATTAACTTACATGAAAAAATATATTTTTAAGCGTATGAAAGAAAATTTTTGGAAGGACTTAATTTTAAATGATTTCTTGCTAATTGACCAGTTTTTACCTATTCGGCACGACATTATAGTATATATATCTATATATATTTATATATATATATATATATATATATTAATATAGCTATATATATTTATATATATATATATGTGTAGTGTGTGTGGAATTGAATCATTAAACAAACACTGCGCATAGCCATGGATTCGACCATGTTGTTCTGGACTGGCTCAGGGTAAGCGATGAACCACATGGACGCTTTAAACCTCCAGGACCACCCAACCTACAAGAAATTAGCTAGAAGCTCCCACACCTCCGTATGCCCGCGGATGGCGGCCTCAACTGCTAGCGGTGTGCTGGCTTGCGCGTGTCTAGTTGGGTTGGGTTGGGTCCTTGTGTTTTAATAAAGCGTCTTGTGGTTTTGCCGCTTACCTTGAGGGAAGGCCAGTAAACATGGGTTCGAAGCTTGGCTAGCAAGCACAGTGTTGATATTCGATATACTATATATATATTATATATATATAATATGATATATATTTATATATATATTACTATATATATATTTATATTAATATATAATATGGAGAAACATACAGGAAAAAATCCTTAGTGCTTTCAGGTGTATACAAATTACATGTGATTCCTTGCTGTGTGTGTGTGAATTACTTGTAAGCTCTCAGGTACGTTGTTCTATTTTTCAATGGTGGTAATTTCTTATATCTACGTAATGCGTTTATTGTGATTATTTCCAGAAGATTAGTTAGATACATAGATAGTCTAGACAGACAGATAAAAGAGAGAGAGAGAGAGAAAGAGAGAGAGGTTGTGGTTTGTGTGTGTGTATGTGCGTTTTAACCGCAGTATCTTAAATGGCATTGACGTAATTAATCACTCAAGCATCCAAGCTGACATTTTTCTCCTTTAACCTTTATTGTACGCAAAATGGAACGTGTTGTTTAAGGCGATAATTCCCCAAGTCTCGTGCAAAAATCATTTCAAAAATTCGCAATAAAAGAAGAAAATGATCGCCCTTCGTTGCAATCGACGTCTATTGCGAATAAACGTCGCAATTGAACACGAGTCGCGTCAGTTTTCCAGCGATGATAAATTCTGATCTAAGCCCCCCTCCGACCGTATTACAAACAGGTGTACGATCATATCAGGACGATGCACACCATTCTGGCAAGACCTTCAACGCAATTGTGGCTCGTAACTTATGAGCTCTGTTAACCACGTCTCTCCCAAGACTGTCTGAAATATGCGATCCGTTATGATTTACGGTCATATCCATCCAGCACCTGAAATATCGAATTGTGCCAAAATAATTTACAAATATTGAAACCAAACCGCGGTTTGCCAGCTAGTTGTGGATTACATGAAATGGAACACACACTCGATCTTGGGTTTTCCATGACAACCTCGGGGGTGCTGTGACGTGGCGGACGCTCATTGGTCACCAGCCAACACATATTTGGTGTAGTAAACCAAACCCAGACGCGACTGATATGTAAACACAACACAGCTGATCGTCCAGCTGCTCAATATTTTTGCAAACGGGTTATTAATTATTTTGAAAGGTAATCTTAGACTTACATTTTTACTTCAGATATTGAGTGTATTTAAAGTTTGTATATACCTGTATTCCAGGACTCTATTAAAGGGGGAGGGTTGGAAAAACAAGGAAGGTCCTATCTGGATTAGCTTTAGAGAGCACTGTGAGGAATATTATTGTCATTGACACCCCTTCATTTCCCCTCGGCGGATATTTGTGTGTTTACTTCCGTAGGTGTGCTGCCCCAACTCAAGCTCTGGTCCCTCATGCCTATTAAACTTCAGTCGATTCTCAATTTGTTCTTAATTTCTTTGTTGTTACTCTTTCTTTAAAAACTAGTTTTTATTTTTTTAAACACATCGGCCGTTTCCACCGAGGTATATGACCCTTAAAAGGAAAACACATTACCATCACTTACTCATATAGATGCGCCTTTCCTGAAAGTACTCACGCATCCATCAGTTATGCATGAACCATGGGGAGCGAGTGAGCGTGTACTCACCTGTTCGTGGTTACAGGGGTCTATTTCACAGATCTGCGCCCCGCCTCTTCGTGGTCGCTAATTAGATTGTGTTTGTCTCACCTATTTGTGGTTACAGGGTTTGATCAATCTCCCGGCCTCGCCTCTTCGTGGTCGCTATAGGTCCACTCTCTCTCTCCTGCTCCATGAGCTCTTGACCGTATCTCTTCTTAAAATTTATGTATGGCATTATTCCTCCACTACATTCAATCTCCAGATTGTTCCACTTCCTGATTACTATATGACTGAGAAATTATTCTAACATCCCCTGTGATCAATCTGTGTCTTCAACTTCCAGTTGTGCCCACTTGTTGCTGTGTTCTCCCAACTCTGAAACATCCTTGTCCTAGCTACTCGTCAATTCTCTCAGTACTTTTTATGTCGTTTTCATTGTCCCCTCGATCCTTCCTGTCCTCCAGTAGCCGTCAGGTCGATTTCCCTTAAACCTTTCCTAGTAGCACTTACCCTTTTGTTCCGGGGATAGTCTTGTTGCAAACTTTTTTTTGACTTGTTGGCCTTGTATGGGTTACCATATGGTGTTGCATACTCCAATAAGGGCTGACGTACACAGTGTATAGTTTTTGGTACGATTCCTTGCTAGGGTGTCGAAACGCTGTTCTTAGGTTTGCAGGCGCTCTTATGTTGCAAGCAGTTATTGGGTTAATGTGCACCTAAGGAGATATGTCGGTATTATCTCACTCCAGATCACTTTCTCCTTGAATGAAGTTTTGAACTTTTGGCACCTAACCTGTACTTGTTTAGGTTCTTCTTAGATCTTCCCCAATTTAGTGACTTTCCATTGGTGGGATTAATTTTAGGAGCCAGTTGTTGGACCAGGCCTACCCAGGATCCCATTCGTAGTCCTACTGAACCGATTCGGTTGAATTCTCGCATTAGCGGTTCACGTCTGTATGCAAACGGGAACACCCTTCCGTGTCTGTGTGTGTGGTGTGTGTGTGGGTGTGTGTGTGTGTGTGTGTAATGAGGAGGCTTTCTTGCTATTTCATATAAAGGAATTTATATTTGTTTGAACAAACATTTTGAGAGAAAAGTATTTTTATGAACTCTGCAAGATATAGAAACTACTCTTTCTCTCTCTCTCTGTTCTCTCTCTCTCTCTCTCTCTCTGTCTCTCTCTCTCTTCTCTCTATCTCTCTCTATCTCTCTTCTTCTCTCTCTCTCTCTCTCTCCTCTCTCTCTCTCTCTCGTCTATCTCCCTTCCTTCCCCTCCACCAAAAAACGCAGTGGACTTAATAACTCATGTAAGCGGATTAGCATATCCCTATCGAGTCATAACGTAATCATTCGAGGTAGATAACCCCGTGTCAGAGAGTACACTGGCGTGTCAGGAGGGGGGACAGTAAAAAACCAACCCCCCCCCCCCCCCCCCCCCCAAAAAACTGGCGGTGCCAGCAGTAACGACGGAAGTGCCCTAGTGGGAAAGGCCAACAGATGTTCAGGTCTGTCCCAACGAGCAACAGGAGGATCTCTCTCACAGGAAACAGTGGTAGGGCTTACCCTAGGATATGCAACGTGGGGCATGGCTTACCTCAGATGCAGAAGAGGGGCAAGGCTACCCAAGGATGTAGCAGTGAGAGAGCTACAGTAAGAGGCAACAGTGAGCAGGGCTACCTAGGATGTATGTTTCGGTGGGCAGGGCTACCCCGGATGCAGCAATGGACAGGGCTACCCCATGATGCAGCAGTTGGCAGGGCAACTCAGGGAATATCAGTGGGCAGGGTTTACCCCAGGAGGCAGCAGTGGGAAGGGTTACCCCATGGAATAGCAATGGGGTAGGGTTCCCCAGGATGTAGGAGTTTGTACAGGGGTTACCCAGGATGATGCTAAGAGGGAAGGGCTACTCCAGAATGCTGCAGTGCTACCCCAGAAATGCAGTAGTTGCTACCCAGAATGCAGCAGTGAGCAGGGACTTACCCCAGCATGCTGAGCCGTGGGTAGGGCCTAACTAGATGCAGAAGAGGACAGGGCTACCCCAGGATTTGCAGTGAGCAGGCTACCCTAGGATGCAACAAGTGAGCAGGGCTACCCAGGATGCAGCATGGGCTGGGCTACCCAGGATGCTGAAGAGGGCAGGGTACCCCAGGATTGTACAGCGAGCAGACTACCCAGGATGCAGCGGTCGGGCAGGCTCCCCAGGATGCAGCGTGAGAGCGGGCTACCCCATGGATGCGGAAGAGGGCACGGATACCCAGGTTGTTGCAGACAGCGTGAGCAAACCTCCACCAGGTAAAGCAGCAGCAGTGAGCAAACCTCCACCAGGTAAAGCAGCAGCAGCAGCAGCGCAGCAGCCAGAAGCAGCAGCAGCTGCAGCAGCAGCAGCCAGCAGTAGTAGTAGTGGGCAGGAAAGTAGTAGCAGACAGCAGAAAGCGGTGGGCAGGAAAAGTAGGAGGAGGAAGTAGCAGCAGCGCACGTGAGCAGGAAAGTAGGAGCAGAGGAGCAGCATGGCATTGGCAGGAAAGTTTGGAGCAGCAGCAGCATGGGCAGGAAAAAGCAAGGAGCAGCAGCAGGGAGCTGCTGCAGCAGCAGCAGCAGCAGCAGCGCAGGGGCAGGAAAAGAGCCCATCTGGTACCCAGAGCTCACAAAAAATAAATCACCCTCTCCATTGTACCCGCGACCTTAACAGGGACAATACTCCCGCGACATTGTCTTATGGACCATCTTTTTTAAGCTCAAAAACCGTGATATATTCTTTTCAAGGACCCCCCATCCATCACCCCATCCCCTCTTTTTCTCCCCATCCCACCCCATCCTTTCTCCATACCCTTCCCACACCTTTCGTCCGATCCACCCAACACCTCAAGGCATGAGCGATCCATTCTGCCGTCGAGTGAACATATCCCCTTTAATCTCAGTACTGTTCCCTCCACTGGGGCATCATGAATGAAAAATGCCCTCTGATTATGTAGCATTTCGAGGCAAGCAAATGGATTTATAGCCCAATAGTATGCAATATATTCAGGGCTGATTAATTAGCGAGGCTGGCGGGGAGCGAGGTAGGAAAGGCTCCTTCATCTTCCGTTAGATTAGGTTTTGTGATGTATGAAATCTGAGTTCAACTAGGGACTAGTAGACGAGAGGGGAGAGGGCAGGTGTGGGGGGGAGAATGAGAGGACCAGGAGTGGGAGGAGAAGAGAAGTGGGAGAGGGGCAGGGAAGAAAATAGAACAGAAACGATAGAGGTGAGATGAGAGGAGAAGAGGGAGGACATAGGGAAAAGAGAAAAAGGTTAATGAGGGAGTAAGAAAAGAGAGATGAGAGAGGTGAGGAGAAACAAGATAGAGGGGCCGACCAATGGGAAGAGGAGAGAGAAGGGAGAGGAAAGGAGATGCTCTTCACTTTCAGGTTATCTGAAGCCGAGTGTCGCCATGCAAAGATGTACAGTTGCTATCCCAGAACGGGTTTTCATCTACTAAGGGCAATATGGTGAATCCACCGGGGAGAGAGTAGCTGTGGTGGTCCTGGGTCTGGCTACTGATGGACACTAGGTCTGTTAGAATGGCTTCACCTGATTATATCGCTGACACGTCACGAAGCCTTATATAAAGAAGGGCAGCCGGAATATATAATATATAGATATATATTTTATTATATATATATATATATATAGATATATATATATATAGATATATATAGCTATATATTATTTATATATATATATATATATATGCAAAACATACCTCTCTGAAAGATTAGAGAAATTCCAAGCGCATTCGTGACTACCACATTATCAAGGAACTATGAAAGTAAAGCATCCAAGGAAGCTATATTAAAGGGGTCTGGCCAACACCTCACTATTCAGATCCACAACGGTTGAACACCTGATAGTGAGGGTGCTGCCTGAACCCTTATATAGCTTCCTTGGTTGCTTTAATTTCATAGTTCTTGATAATGTGATAGTCACGAAAGCGATTGGTATTTCTCTATTCTTTCAGAGTGGTTGTTTTGAATATTCTGAAATCACCTGTTTACTGTGATCTTATTGCATATATATATACATATATATATTTATGTCATATATATATATTCATATATATTATATATAATATATAATATATACTATTTATATATTTGTCATGCCGAATATGTAAAACGGGTCAATTAGCAAGAACTATTTAAAAATAAGTCCTTCTGGGGGGGGGGGGGGGGAAATTTTCTCTTATACGTTTAAAGATATTTTTTTTTCTTTATGTTAATGTAAAATTTTTCAATTTTGCACCAAAAGATCTTAGAAAAACTTACCTAACCTTATTATAGCAAGAGTATTTATTTTAGCCTTACCCAACTAAATATATTTTTAAAAATACGTTTACATTAATAGCACCTAAACAAACACAATGAAATACATATTTTTTCGTTAGGTCAGAATGGATTTTGGCGAATTTAAATGGATTCACAAATTATCGCTTGCCTTATTCGGCGAAGAAGAGCGGTTGCTATTTAGCCATAATGGCAAGTTTTACTTATTATCAGCGACACACACACACACACCATACACACACACACTACGCACCACACGATACACCCATACACACACACACAACCAACACACACACACACACACTCACACACCACACACACACACACACACACACACACACACACCACACCCACCAACCCATACACCTAAACTTACGCACAACGATACACATACACACACACAACCAAACACACACACACACAAACACACACACACACACACACATACACACACATACGCACACACGCATAAATATACACCACCATCCACACACACACACCACACACCACACACACACACACACACACACACACACACACATACCACACACACACACAATACACACACACACACACACTCACACACACCACACAACACCACACACAACACACACACACACACCACACACACACACAACATACTCAGATGGAATAGCAAACCAAAATTCGAGGGACAAGTGCATGAAAAAAATCAAACGGAGCAGTCACCAGACATCTTAGCAGTCACAGAAACGAAACACAATGTGACAATAAAACAGACGCAGTCTTCCCACGGGATATCAGATCTTGAGGAGGAAGACAGAAGGAGCAAGAGGGGCAGGAGGGGTTGACTACTCATAAATAAAACGATTGGGTTTCGAGGGAAATGGCAACCACCCCCCAATCACCACCCAAAAGGCATGGAATGATATGCGAAAGGGACTACATAGTAATACAATTCAATCTGGGGAACATAAGGTTGTCACTGCAGTGTGAATGTGAAGCGAACAACTGGCGATGGTGGACACAATGGCTGAGGTGGCACGAAGAGCTCAATCGTGCAGAGCAAAGTTACTGGTTATGGATGAGTTCAACCAACAGGAAAGATTGATTGGGGAAAACCTGGAGCCTCCATGGGTCCCGAAACATGGAGAGCCAAGATGATAGATGTGGTTCTGGAAAACCTCATTCATCAACGTCAGGGACACAACCAGTGAGAGAGGGGATGGATGAAGTAGCAAGACAGGACCTTGTGTTCAACCTGAGTAGTTCAGACATTGAGGATTCAATATGAGTGGCCCCTTGGTGCTAGTGAATCACGTTGTCCTGAGTTTTGATTACATAAGTAGACTTACAGGTGGATAGAGTAACAGGATTCGAAGGGAAAAAAAGCCAAACTTTAATAGGGGGGCCTTCACAAGTATGAGGAACTTCCTGCGGGAGGTTCAGTGGTGACAGAGAACTGGTAGAAAGTCGGTAACGAAATGATGGAATATGTAACAACAAAATGCAAGGTGGACATGAGGAAGGTTTGTCCCCAAGGGACACAGAAACAATAGGAAGACTCAAAGAGGTCCTTGGTTTACCCGAAGGTGCAGGAAGGGCAAAAAACTAAGTGCATTAGAATACTGGAGAGGTACAAGATGACAAAGTACCCAGGTTAACCAAAGGAGATCAGTCGAAGAGCCAGAAACGAATATGCACGTTAAGGAGGGAGGCCAGCGACAGTACGAAAACGATGCATCGAAAGTCAAGTTGACCCGAAACTGCTGTTTACCACATAAGGAGAAAGACAATAGTAAAAGACAGGTGATGCGGCTGAAAGAAAGCATGTGGGGAACTCACAAGAAACGATCAAGAGGTATCGAGGTGCTCAACACAAGATTTAAGGAAAGTATTCACATGGGAGACAGGAAGGGCTTGGGAGACAGGGCAGAAGGGGACACAAAGGGAATACACCAACAAGTGGGATGGGTGACATACACACAACTGAGGAGGAGGTTGAAGAAGCTGGCTATGTGGGACCTTGATAACTCAAGGCAATGGGACTGGACAATCTCCCGTGGGTCCTCAGAGAGGAGCAGAAATACTTGCGTTGCCATTAAAACCACAATCTTCATCACATCCCTGCGAATCTGGGCAACTACCAGAGGTAAGGAAGACAGCCAATGTAGTACACATATTTAAAAAAGGAGAGAGAAAAGAGGCCCTAAATTGCAGATAGTGTCACTGACGAGTATAGTATGCAAAGTCATGGGAAGATTACAGGGAGGAGACTGGTGGAGCACACATGGATGGAGCATGGTTTAATACGGCAACAGCACGGATTCATGAAGGATAATCCTGTCACCACATACCATCTTGAGTTTTATGACAAAAGTTATAGTATGGACACGAGAGAGAGGTGGTGGATTAATTGCATTTTCTTGGACTGCAAAAAGGCCTTCGACACAGTTCCTCACAAGAGATTAGTGCAGGAAACTAAGAAAAATCGGGCGTGTATAAACAGGAAGGGGACTGCAGTGGATCACAGAATACCTGACATGGATGGCAACACGAGTATGGACTGATGAGGTATCACAGTGGGCCACCTGTGACGAACGGGGTCCCACAGGGGTCAGTGTAGGACCAGCGCTATTTTTGGTATGGGATAGTATCAGAGGTGTCCCTGTTCGCGATAATGTGAAGTTAATGAGGAGAATTACATCAGACGAGGACCAGGAGGACTTCAAAAGAGAACTTGGACAGGACTGGACACGTGGTCAGCAACGGCTTCTCGAATTCAACCCTGCCATGTGCAAAAGTCATGAAGATCGGAGAAGGGCAATGATGAACCGCAGACAGAGTATAGCTAGGTGATCAAGACTGCAACCACACTCATGGAGAAAGACTTGGGGTGACAAAACACCGAGCACGTCTCCGGAGGGCACACATTCAACCAGATAACTTCTGCTGCATATGGGCGCCTGGCATACCTGAGAATAAGCCTTCCGACACCTTAGTAAGGGAATCTGTTCAATTCAAGGCAATGTACACTGTGTACGTCAGGCCTTACTGGAGTATGCAGCCACCAGTTTGGACCCTACCTGGTCAAGCACGTCAAGAAATTAGAGAAAGAAACAACGTTTGCAACAAGGTAGTTCCGGAGCTCATGGGAATGTCCTACGAAGAAAAGGTTGAGGGCATCGGACTGAAACACTGGATGACAGGTGGGTCAGGGAAGAATGATACGGACATACAAAATACTGCGTGGAAAAGATAAGGGTGGATGAGACAAGATGTTCCGAGAGGGGACACAGAAACATTGAGGTCACAATTGGAGCTGAAAGACTCAGACGAGTCACAGGGATGTTTGGAAGTATTTCATCAGCAATAGTTTAGTCTGAAGTGCGGTAAGCCTAGAAAGTGATGTAGTGGAGGCAGGAAAAGGAAACCATTTACATAAGCTTTAAGACAAAAGGTATGACATGGCTCAGGAAGCAGGAGAGAGAGAGGACCTAGTAGTGGAACAGTTGAAGAGGAGGGGCCAGGTGAGTCGCGACCCCTGCAACACCAATTAGGTGAGTACACAGAGAACATACTGATCATTAAGTTGAAACCAGATAAACAATTAATACAAACTTGGCTCACAAATATAACTTGTTCAATTGAGTTCAGTTATCGTTATGAAAAAGAAGCATTTGGCCGGCGAAGAACACGATAAATTTGCGGTGGACCAGAAGTGGTTGCAGAAAAGGAAACTTCTCGTGGACGGTTGCAAGAGGTGTGAAGGAGGGTTGCAAGAGGTTTGTGAAGGAGGGTTGCAAGAGGACGGGGGGAATGAAGGAGGGGTTTGCAAGTAGTGTGCAAGGAGGGTTGCAAGAGCGTGTGAAGGAGGGTTGCAAGTGGTGTGAAGGAGGGTTGAAGTGGTGTGAAGGGGTTGCAAGAGGTATGAAGGAGGGTTTGCAAGAGGTGTGAAGAGGTTCCACGAGGAGTAATGGAGGGTGGAAGAGGTGTGAAGGAGCATTGCAAGAGGTGTGAAGGAGGGTTACAAGAGGTGTGAAGGAGGTTGCAAGAGGTGTGGAAGGAGGGATGCAAGTGCGTATGTGAAGGAGGGTTGCAGAGGTGTGAAGGAGGGTTGCAAGAGGTATGA
This sequence comes from Cherax quadricarinatus, assembly GCF_026875155.1. Classification (NCBI taxonomy): domain Eukaryota; kingdom Metazoa; phylum Arthropoda; class Malacostraca; order Decapoda; family Parastacidae; genus Cherax; species Cherax quadricarinatus. Next base: position 38,569,215 of record NC_069405.1, on the reverse strand, counting down.
AGGTGGGTTGCAAGTGGTGTGAAGGTGGGTTGCAATGAGGCGTGAAGGAGGGTTGCAAGAGGTATGAAGAGGGTTGCAAGAGGTATGAAGGAGGTTGGAAGGGTATGAAGAGGGTGTAAGACGGTGTGAAGGAGCATGCAACAAGTGGTTGTGATGGAGGGTTGCATGAGGTGTGAAGGAGAATTGTAAAGAGGGTGAAGGGGGTTGCAAGTGGTCTGCTTGAAGGAGGTTGCAAGAGGTGTGAAGGAGGGTTGAAAGAGGTGTAAAGGAGCTGGCAAGAGGTGGGGATGGAGGGTTGCAAGAGGTGTAAGGAGGGTTGCAAGAGGTGTGAAGGGGGGTTTGAAAGAGGTTGAAAAAGCATTGCAAGAGGTGAAATGGAGGGGTGCAAGAGGTGTGGGGAGCATGCAAGAGGTGTGAAGGGGGTTTGAAAGAGGTGGAAAAGCATTGCAAGAGGTGTAATGGAGGGGTGCAAGAGGTGTGAAGGAGCTTTCCCCAAGGGGTGTAAAAGGAGGGTTGCAAGAGGTGTAAAAAGGCTTGCAAGAGGTGTAATGGAGGGGGCAAAAGGTGTGAAGGAGCTTTGCAAGAGGTGTGAAGGAGGGTTGCAAGTGCTGTGAAGGGGGGTTGCAAGAGGTTTTGTGAAGGAGCATTGCAAGAGGTGTAAAGGGGGGTTGAAAAGAGGTGTGAAGGAGGGTTGAAGAGGTGTGAAGGAGGGTTGCAATGTGGGGAAGGGGGGTTGCAAAAAGGTGTGAAGGAGGATGCAAGAGGTGTAAAGGAGGGTTGCAAGGGGTGTAAAGGAGGGTTGCAAGAGGTGTAAAGGGAAAAAGTTGCAAGAGGTTGAAGGAGGGTTGAAGAGGTGTGAAGGAGGATTGCAAGAGGTGTGAAGGGGGTTGAAAAGAGGTGTGAAGGAAAGTTGAAAGAGGGTGAAGGAAAGTTGCAAGAGGTGTGAAGGATGGTTCAAAAGGTGTAAAGGGGGTTGCAAGAGGTTTGAAGGAGGGTTGCAAGTGCGTGAAGGGGGTTGCAAGAGGGGTGAAGGGATGCAAGAGGGGAAAGGGGGTTGAAGAGGTGTAAAGGGGGTTGCAAGGGGTGTGAAGGAAAGTTGAAAGAGGTGTAAAGGATGGTTGCAAGAGGTGTAAAGGGGATTGAAGAGGTGTGAAGGAGGGGTTGCAAGGGGGTGTAAAAGGGGGTTGCAAGAGGTGTGAAGGAGGGTGCAAGAGGTGTAAAGGGAGGGTTGCAAGAGGGTGAAAGGAGGATTGCAAGGGGTGAAGGAGGTTGAAAGGGGTTTGTGAAGGGGGTTGCAAGGGGTTTTTGAAAGAGAATTGCAAGAGCGTGAAGGAAGGTTGCAAGGGGGGGGTG
>NC_069405.1:38544509-38567362 GCF_026875155.1 Cherax quadricarinatus | reverse complement strand
ATGACTAAATTAATACTAGCATTAGAAATCTTCCTTATGAAGAAAGATTGAAGACTCTCAAGTTACATTCACTTGTTAGACGAAGAATGAGGGGAGACCTGATCGAGGTGTATAAGTGGAAGATAGGTATTAATAAAGGGGATATTAACAAGGTCTTGAGGATATCTCTCCAAGAGAGAACCCGCAGTAATGGATTTAAGTTGGATAAGTTTAGATTCAGAAAAGACATAGGAAAGTATTGGTTTGGAAATAGGGTAGTTGATGAGTGGAACAGTCTACCTAGTTGGGTTATTGAGGCTAGGACTTTGGGTAGTTTCAAATTTAGGTTGGATAAGTACATGAGTGAAAGGGGTTGGATTTGAGAGGGACTTGCACATCGGAGCTTGTTTCTTGGGTGGCATTGAAAATTGGGTTGGTTAAATGTTTGTTAGTGGGATGAATTGTAAAGGACCTGCCTAGTATGGGCCAACAGGCCTGCTGCAGTGTTCCTTCTTTCTTATGTTCTTATGTTCTTAAATTAAAGGGTTGTGATCAGAAAATACCATAATTTTATGGGGGGAGGTTCCCAGATAAATGTCAAAATGTTCCAAAGATATTACTAGGGCAAGAGCTTCTTTCTCTACAGTGGCGTAATTCTTTTGGTGACGTTTCAACTTTGAAGAAAAATAAGATATAGGATGCAAAATATCAGTAGAGGGGGATTTCTGAAGTAACACCGCTCCCACAGCAAAACCGCTGGCATCGATGTGTAAATAGAAGGGTTGGCAATATAAACACAAATGCAGTATAATGTGATCCTTGAATGAACATTAAAATGGTATGAAATACCGACAGATTGTTAGGTAACAATGTGATCCTTTATTGACTACGTTTCGCCCACACAGTGGGCTTTTTCAAGTCACAAACAGAACTACCTGGGGTGGAAGGAACGCGAGTATTTATAGTCCGGCTGAGGTCAGGTGAAGAATGCTGCATCTGATGATGTACCGAGTTGGGTTGTAGAGTCTAAAAACTTGGGTAGCTTGGAAAGGAGACTGGACAAGTTTGTGAGCAACAGTGTTCTTATGTGGGATAGCGATGAAGAAGTTTCTTGGCAAGTGGTTCAGCTATGTTATAGAAGCCACTATTCTGGTTGAAGTTGTCGGATATAGAAATAAGTGATGATTCCAGGATTCTTCGGTATTGAGTGTTGTCTTCTGTGGCGATAAGTCTTGAGTTTCTGTAGTTTATCAAGTGGTTGTGTGAATTACGGTGTTGTACGCAGGCATTCCTTGTGTCGTCAGACCTGCTTGCGTATTGGTGTTCTGAAATACGTGTTTGGAGGTCCCTTGATGTTTCGCCCACGTATAACTTGTTGCAGTCATTACAAGGGATTATGTATACCCCTGCAGAGGATGGAGGCTTGTCCTGCCTACTATTGGTGATGTCCTTGATGGTCGTGGTTGTGGAGGTAGATACTTGGAATGATGTTTTGGCAAAGATGTTGGAAACATCTTCCTTTCCTTGATGTTCTACTCTGCAAAGCTGACCACGAACTTCGTTTTAAAGTCTATCGAAAACCCACCAACCAAAACGATCTTCTCCACTTCTACTCTCACCACGACACCAAAACCAAACGTGGTGTAATTATAGGCTTCTTCCTGCGTGCACTCAGAATCTGCAGCAACGAGTTCCTTGAGGAAGAATGCACTATAATTGAACAGATATTTTCCAAACTCCACTATCCTCGTCACTTCATCAGAGACTGCAGACGGCGAGCACTAAACATCTTCAACACACCCAGAGAAGACACTGCCGAGAAGAGATACATAGTCCTTCCCACCAACTCCATTGCCAAATATGTTTCCAACATCTTTGCCAAAACATCATTCCAAGTATCTACCTCCACAACCACGACCATCAAGGACATCACCAATAGTAGGCAGGACAAGCCTCCATCCTCTGCAGGGGTATACATAATCCCTTGTAATGACTGCAACAAGTTATACGTGGGCGAAACATCAAGGGACCTCCAAACACGTATTTCAGAACACCAATACGCAAGCAGGTCTGACGACACAAGGAATGCCTGCGTACAACACCGTAATTCACACAACCACTTGATAAACTACAGAAACTCAAGACTTATCGCCACAGAAGACAACACTCAATACCGAAGAATCCTGGAATCATCACTTATTTCTATATCCGACAACTTCAACCAGAATAGTGGCTTCTATAACATAGCTGAACCACTTGCCAAGAAACTTCTTCATCGCTATCCCACATAAGAACACTGTTGCTCACAAACTTGTCCAGTCTCCTTTCCAAGCTACCCAAGTTTTTAGACTCTACAACCCAACTCGGTACATCATCAGATGCAGCATTCTTCACCTGACCTCAGCCGGACTATAAATACTCGCGTTCCTTCCACCCCAGGTAGTTCTGTTTGTGACTTGAAAAAGCCCACTGTGTGGGCGAAACGTAGTCAATAAAGGATCACATTATACTGCATTTGTGTTTATATTGCCATTGTGTCGGTATTTTATACCATTTATTTCCAAATAGAAGGGTTGATTAAAGTCAGGACTTTTCAATACGGGTGATGAAGAAAGCAACTGCTTCAACCGATTAAAAGCTATCTCACAATCTTTCGTCCAGCAAAACTTCATCTTACTACTGGTTAACTCAGTAAGAGGAGATGTAACCTGAGAAAAATTAGGACAGAAACGTCGATAATAACCAGTCATTCCAAGGAACCTCTGTATAGACTTTCTATCTTGAGGGATAGGAAACTCGGCAATGGCCCTAACTTTTACATCAACAGGACGTGCCTCACCCTGACCTATATAAAAATCGAGGTATTTAATCTTGGCTTGTCCAACTGACATTTGGGCTAAATTGTATAGTGAAGTTGTACTTTTCTAACTTTTTAAAAATAAGTTTTCCAGGCGAATTAAATGTTGCTCCCACTCATTGCTATAAATAACAAGATCATCTAGATATGCATCCACTCCTTCTAAATCATTGGTCAGCAGGTTCATCAGGCGCTGAAAGGTAGAGGCCGCGTTACACAACCCGAAGGGCAAACTCGAAAATTTTGAATAATCCGCCTTGTATAGTAAATGGGGATATTTCTTGGGCTCGCTGGTAAGCGGCACTTGGTAATACCCCTTAATAAATCCAGGCGGTTGAAATAAGCAGCTCCTGATACCTGTCTATTAGATCATCATACGGGTAGTGGGAAACCATCTGGTACTGTGTGAGCATTAACCTTACCGATAATCAGTGCACATTCTAGAAGTTCCATCAGGCTTGGGAACAAATATACAGGGCGAGGCCCACGGACTTTTACTCCGTTCTATGAGCCCCAAGGGACAACAAAAATTCTCTTCTTTGTTTAATGTTTCTTGTTTGAGGGGACTTGCCCTGAAAGGTGACTGTTTGCAAGGCTTTGCTCCTTGTACATCAAATGTCGTGAATTCCCAATGTACAACACTGGGGACGTCATCGAATAAGACCTCATAACGTAATATCAAGTCTTTGATATCTTTGGCTTTCTTTAAATCAAGGTCCATAAGAAAGGTATCAAGAGATTGCAATGTCTCTGATTTTTTAAAACGTACTTCTATCGCTTTAGAGATGCTGGGCAGATTTTACATTTCAGTTTTCAGCTAAGGAAGAACTGTCGAAAACTGGTACGTTTACTAGGTGGTAACCCTTAAGTTGGTTTACGTGATAAGTACGTTTTGCTTTTCTCTTTCCTGGAGTTCGTATACATAATTTACCTCATTGAGCCGTTTCAATCACTTCCAAAGGACCTTCGTTTTCTAGGTTGCAGAGCGTGTCCAGGTAAGAATTTCTGTGCCATTACACTGCACCTGGTTTGAAGAAACGAGAGCGTGTGTGTTTGTCATAACAATGCTTATCTTGGATTGGGCCCTTAGCTAAGTTTTTTGAGGTTAATTCCCTCAGTTGTGACAAACCTTTTGCATTAGAGTTGGAGTTGTTTTAAAGCAAAGGGTTCTGATTTTCCTGTCATGAATCTTTAGTAGGGCGGGGGGGGCCGCGTACTTGGTGTCCGTTAATTAATTCAAATGGACTAAACCCAGTGTTTTTCTTGTTCGCTTTCCCTTGAGGCGAACAAGAGGAATGGTATTCCTTCGTCCCAATCTCGGGAAAACTTCTCGCAGTACGCTCTCATCATTGATTTTAATGTTTAAATGAAATCGTTCGGGGGCCCCTTTGCGACTGAGGGTGATAAGCAACAGAAAATACGGACTTAATTCCGAGGCGAGATAAGGCATCGCAAAACCTCTTAGAGGTAAAATTTGAACCTTGATCTGATTGAATTATTCGGGGAATCCCCACCTGGAGAAAATTTTTGCAAAGCTGAACAATGATGCGAGAATTAAAAATTTTCTCAAAGGGATAGCCTCTGGATATCGAGTAACGACATCCATATTGTAAACAGATATTGATTCCCTTGTTTAGTCTTGGGTAACGGACCAACACAATCTGTTATCAGGCGTGAGAAGGGCTCACCACTGACGGGGAAACGGAATGAGGGAACTGGTGGAGGGGTGTGCGAAGGTTTTTCCGGTCACTTGGCAGACTTGACAACCTTCTAAATAGCTTTCCACAGTCTCTTTCATTCTGGGCCCAAAGAAAATGCTTGACTATTTTGCCCAGCGTTTTCTTTACTCCAAATGTCCTCCCCTGGGACTATGGTGGGCGAAAAATAATGGCCAATTCTCTAAAGGTGCTAAGGTAGCACTACTAGATGTTTGCTGGTAACAGATGATCGTCGGAAGACAAAAGAGACTTTTCCTTTCTCATTAATAACCATTAGCAAGATAGTAAACCAGGTCCAGGTCTTGGGCGTCGTCATTCTGTAATAACTATCTCTCGTAATTCTCTAGGGATGGTCAAGGAACTGAAACCCTTATTAAATCTTCTTTCGATAGCATTTTAATATCAGAATCTTTAAAAGGGCCGATCATAGAATATTTCAGATTTGAAGATCCGGGGTTGTAAGGATCGACTGAACAATATATCGAGACCTAAATCTTCGCCTTCACTTTGGACTTCAGTTGACAAAGGGTTTTGAGGCGCTCTAGACATTGCTCTAGTTAAAAACATTGAGAGGAAATAAGGTAGGAGCCTCTTTTCGAGCTTCTATGGCATAGTTTAAAGTCAGTAGAATTATCAATAACTAGAGGGTCTCCGGCTTATACCCGGATAGTCTAGATCATTGCCTATGATAAGTCAACGCCCCCGAATAGGAAAAGTTTTTACGGATATACCTACCGACACAAAGCCAGTATTTGGTTGGGGTTTGATGTATATCTGTGAAGAGGCCACTCTTATAATGGCACCTCCACAGCTTCAAAAAACATCTAGCTTTGTGCGAGTCATATCACTTACGGGAAGTATGTCCTGCTTCAACAATGTTAAATAACTTCCAGTATCACGGAAGGAATTAATTTCAACTAATTGAGTCTCGTCTATTCCAACTTTCACTTTAGCAAAGTAGGGACTCATACTGAGTGAATTTCTTTTTCTGAAACAGCTCTAGTATTTAGTCATCTGGAATGACTACTGATTCGTTCTTGTGAACCTTGTTCGGTACTAGGGTTCAGTTTCTTTTTAGTTGTCTATGAAGATATTACCTGAGTTGGGAAACGAAGTCGCTCGTTCCTGGTATCCCTCTCTAGCCAATAACATATTTCCTTAAATGCTACTTTCTTATTACAATAAGTGCAGTTCAACTCACTGTTATGCCTTAGTGGTTTTGAACTTTTCCTAGAGTTAGATCTAAATTTATTATTAATGGGCGTGGAGGCATCATAGGAGGTCGGGTAAGGATTCTGTATGCGACGCATCTCTGTAAGATTGGATCGTCCTTTCTTAGGGGCATATTTAGTCACTTTCCTTACTTTTTGTTTCGCCAATCAATTGTTGAGATATTTTCATAATTATCGACGAGCGAGGCTGTTTCTAGTATATTTACTATGAGGCAACTAATCAAATACCTATGCAAGTCTTCTGGTAAATTATTATAGAAATCCTCATGCGGGAAATCAATTGGGAAAAAGACTTTCCATAGATTTACAGTTAGAAGCTCTACACCATCTCTCAAAAGCGATTTTCTTTTCACGAGCAAAATCTACATACGACTGAGTTGGCTGGCGTTTTAATGCTCTAAAGGTTTTTTGATAACTTACTGGGAGGAGATCATAAGCCTTTAGGATAGCCTTCTTAACGGAATCATAATCCACACATTTCTAAAAAGGGTAACGTACCCGTACAACTTTGAGCTTTACCAGACAACGAAGTATGTAATAAGGTTGCCCAGTGTTGTCGGGGCCAGCGCATAGCACGTGCTTGATTCTCAAAGACTTCAAAATAAGTATCTAATCTCCGTCATTAAACCTTGGAACCATAGATGCAGCTTTTTGTATATTGAAAGAATCATTTGAGGATTCAGTACATCTTTCACTTACTTTATCTTGTTGTTGTTGCCCTTATATAGCGGAGCTTTTTCCCTTTGAAAGTCTTCTTCATTTAATTTACGCTGAGCCTCAATTTGAGCAGTCTGTAAAATAAATAGTCTCTCTAATTTCTCAAACTGACTGAGAAATATGCCCCGATGGTATCGAAAATGAGGGAATTGAACTGGCGGTATGTGGATATTCCTTTGGACGTGCACCTTGGTGAGGGGCAGGCTGACCATTAATAGGAATTCATTCAGTAACGGGAGAATGCCGAACAGTGGCTGCACCCTGCAGTACTTCATTTTCTTTACTAGAGGCCAAAGCGGGACCTAATCTGTCTGATTAAATTTTCCCAAAGATCAACTCTTTGAAATTGTTCTTCTAATACGTCGAATCTCGACTGGTAGCTTACTTGAGAAACTAAACTTTCAGAGTCAGAATCTCCTGCTACATGATGGTTAGAGGTCCCTGGAAACAATTTGTTTCTAATTATTGCCCTTAACGGTAATTGGCTGTGTAATATCTATCGTATGGTACTCCCAATTTACGGGCTATCTGCCAGCAGGTTTGAAGTTTCAAGGAGTCCAGCTTTGACAATGTTAAATCTTCAAATAACTCTTTAATGTGATCTTCCATGATCAATATTTTGAAATTAACTAAAGATAAATTCCCAGTATATAACTTTAATATTGTTCTTTTGATCAATGTCTTAGAACAACAGAGATCCCGGACGGGTACCCCCATTTTTTTGCGAATAAGAATTTTTTTTAAAGAACTTCAGAATGTGGCCTGTTACCATTTATTTCTTATGCAACAAGATTTTTGGATCCGAGTTCTTTAAAGGTCTTTTAGAGTCTAGGGGAAATAATTTCAACTGGGAAACTCCATAGAATAATATTCAAATTTATTAAAGTATTTAAATACAATACTTTATCTTCTCTTTGTAGTTAATTTAACTTAATACTTTGTACAATAAAATTACCATATACATTTAGTTCCAAATTATGGAAATGTCACATTAATAAGGAAGTTTAATTATTCTTCCTGTATCTAAGTCCTCATTAATATTTACGTCTCTTTCTTAACAAGACTGTAGACTCAAAATACAAAAGGTACAAGATTTAACAAGACATTTGAATCTGGCCGTATAGTATCTCTGGATTACTGAACTGACCAAGGATATAAATATCAAAAGAGTCTTTCAAAGCAATGAGGAACAAATTGAGTCAGCTCTATAGTCCAATTCTCAAAACCATTCAACTGTACACCGTAAGAGCCAATATACTATCAGTTGTCAGGGCTAGAGCTGGGAGCAGACTGACTACTTGCCAGTCTGTTGACGTGTCGTCAGGTTGGATCAGCTGAGCCACGTCAGCCAGCCGGACATAAACAACTGAACAATTCACCGGATGGTTCCGAGACTTAAACTCTATATACACAAGAAATCCTACCTAACCATAATAGTAAAATAATAGTGATAATTACAGAATAGTGATAATAACAATAATAGTGATAATAACGATAATAGCGATAATAAGGATAATAGTGATAATAACAATAATAGTGATATACCATGGTATTTTTCATATATTAACAGATAATAATATAACGCCGAAAGTCTCAATTTTAGGAATAAACGGGGACTTTCGCGCTATAATATTAAGTGATGAACATATTCTCTTACAATGGTTAAATAACACAGGATGACCAATTTCGAAGATATAACAACCAACAACGCTACATACCATCATACAACACCACATACCACCATACAGCACCACATACCACCATACAACACCACATACCATCATACAACACCACATACCCACCATACAACACCACATACCACCATACAACACCACATACCATCATACAACACCACATACAATCATACAACACCACATACCACCATACAACACCATATACCACCATACAACACCACATACCATCATACAACACCACAATACCACCATACAACACCACATACCATCATACAACACCAAATACCACCATATAACACCACATACCATCATACAACACCACATACCACCACACAACATCACATACCATCATACAACACCACATGCCACCATACAACACATACCATCATACAACACCACATACCACCATACAACACCACATACCATAATACAACACCACATGCCACCATACAATATCACATACCACCATACAACACCACATTCCATCATACAACACCACATACCACCATAAAACCACCACATACCATCATACAACACCACATACCACCATACAACACTACTTACCATCAAACAACACCACATACCATCATACAACACCATATACCACCATACAACACCACATACGATCATACAACACCACATAACCACCATACAACACCATATACCACCATACAACACCACATACCATCATACAACACCACATACCATCATACAACACCACGTACCACCATACAACACCAAATACCACCATACAACACCATATACCATCATACAACACCACATAACCACCATACAACACCACATACCATTATACATCACCACATACCATCATACAACACCACATATCACACCACATACCATCATACACAACCACATACCACCATACACCACATACCATCATACAACACCACATACCACCATACAACACCACATACCATCAAACAACACCACATACCATCATACAACGCCACGTACCACCATACGACACTATATACCACCATACAACACCACATACCATCATACAACACCACATACCACCATACAACACCACATTCCATCATACAACACCACATACCACCATACAACACCACATACCATCATACAACACCACATACCACCATACAACACCACAAAACATCAAACACCACATAACACCATACAGCACCACATAACACCATACAACACCACATAACACCATACAACACCACACAACACCAAACACCACATAACACCATACAACACTACATACCACCATACAACACCATAAAACACCATACGATCACCACACAAACACCAAACACCACATAACCCCCTTGCAACACTACATACCACCATACAACACCACATAACACCATACAGCACCACATAACACCATACAACACCACATAGCACCATACAACACCACACAACACCAAACAACACATACCATGATACCTCATACCATCATACAACAGCACATACCATCATACAACACCACGTACCACCATACAACACCACATACCACCATACAACACCACATACCAATCATACAACACCACATACCACCATACAACACCACATACCATCATACAACACCACATACCTCCATACAACACCACATACCATCATACAACACCATATACCACCAAACAACACCACATACCACCAACAACACCACATACCATCATACAACACCACATACCATCAACAACACCACATACCACCATACAATACCACATACCACCATACAACATCACAAACCACCATACAACACCACATACCATCATACAACACCACATACCACCATACAACATCACATACCACCATACAACACCACATACCATCATACAACACCACATACCATCATACAACACCACATACCACCATACAATACCACATACCACCATACAACATCACATACCACCATAACAACACCACATGCCATCATACAACACCACATACCACCATACAACATCACATACCACCATACAACACCACATACCATCATACACACCACATACCACATACCATCATACAACACCACATACCATCATACAACACCACATACCACCATACAACATCACATACCACCATACAACACCACATACCATCATACAACACCACATACCACCAACAACACCACATACCACCATGCAACACCACATACCATAACAACTCCCCCATACCACATACCATCATACAACACCACATACCACCATACAACACCACATACCACCATACAACACCACAATACCACCATACAACACCACATACCACCATACAACACCACATACCATCATACAACTCCACATACCACATACCATCATACAACACCACATACCACAGTACATATTACAAATCACACATACGTTTTGTTCATAATTCAACAATTTTTTAGAAAGTAATTACATTGTATCCAAGGTAATTAAAAATAACTATTTCAGTGTATTAAGAAGCCATCATGATCATCAAGGAACCTCTCTTGATGAACAGTAATGTTAAGTCATCATGGAACTTCTCTTGATGAACAAAAATGTTAAAAGGACACGGACTGTGAAAAAAATATTTTATTTACCATAATGGTAATTCCAAAAATAATTCGATGACGAGTAATGAGATTATTATTATTATTAAAGTTTCGCCGGTATTCTCCCGGCCCGGGCCTTTTCCAAGTGGTGGCCCGGCCTTGGCTCCCTCTTTAGGGAGTGTCTGAGACCTAAGTCTCCCATGGGAGGAGGCACAAGTACCTCGTCATCTTTGGGACCAACTGTCCCCAGGCCTAGCCACAAGCTAGGCCATTCTGGCCTGCCATCCCCGCCCCAAGGGGGCTAATGGGAATGACAGGCTTGTGAGCTGTAAGCTCGGGCTCAGGCACCTACCCGACCCAAGAAGGGTTAGGCATGGTGTCGATCGTTCCGAGCAATTTGCTTTTAGATTTTAAAGTAATATTAATAAAAATAGGAATAAAAGCTATATTTAATAGTATAATATTATATAGTGTTTGATTTGTCAATCTACATGAGTTACCCCTCAAGGAAATTTTTTTTTGATGGTATTACAAAGATCTTGTTCTAAGGAATGGAAACTGACCTCCCCTTCCTCAGTATATCCCATTATTCTAGAGTCGGGGATCCAAAGGCGGGTCATCATCTGACTAAGACCCACGTTAAGGAAACATTTGTCCTGTTTCCTGACGAACCTTACCTAACCTAGGATAAAGTGAATGAGAAAGTAGTGGAAAAATGAGAGATGGGGGAGCGTAGGATGAAGGGAATAAAGGAATGGACGATGGAGGGAACGGGGAAGAAATGAAAATGAAGAGGATGAGAAAGGAAGAGGTGGGAGTGGAGGAGAGAGAGATTGAAGAGGGTGAATGATTTAGGAAGCGTCAAGGAGGGTCACCTCCTGGTTCCTCCATTATACGGTAGCGGACAGCGGTTCTAACTGTCACTTGGTAAGTGCTCAGCTCGTTCTTCGCTGAGACTAGGATGAGTCAAGGAAAACGGTGAATGTATGTTAAAGAGTAAGGAGAGATAAGGAAAAGAATAAGGAGAAACATGAAGAGGTAGATAGAAGGGTGGTTGAAAGGGAAGAAAGAGAGGAAGAATAATGGAAGGAAAAGTACAGAAGGAAGGAAACGAAGGAGACAATCACGGAAAAAAGGCAATGAGTTTGGTGTCGAAACAGCTAGGTGGACGAGTGCACAAGAGCATATGAACACACCAGAGACCTAGGAACTAAGCCCTAAAAGGGTTTACAGGAAAACATCTGGATATATGTCCACAGACTGTCCGATCTGTTGAAAGTAAATTTAGAGAATTTGCTTAATATATCTGGTATAATATTTTCATTTATATTTTTACCTTAGTATAATAACCTATGTGATATGCCATCTCCATATTCATCAATGGACAATGATACACAGTGCTGGAGAGTAAACACATGGCTGACCACATACTTTGCATTTGGTTTAATCGTGTAGTCTCTGCCAAACTATTAGACGTATTTGGAACCAAGCCGCCTAAGCCTGGCTACTACATCAGCAGTCTGTTTACGTTGCAAGTTGCCTCGTAAATGTGCTTATCTAAGTTCTTATTAACATGTGAGTTTTGAATGTACTCAGGCTTCTAGCTATATTCCTTCAAAATTTAGATTCATCATCTAACTCACTCCTAATATTCCAAAAGGTTTACACAGACATACACAAGATATATTCTATATTTTCTTTCAGAGGTACTTTCTTTGGTTAATTATGAACTTTATCATGCAGGAGTGATTCAGTGTGGTGTAATCCATGAAAAATTAATTAATTCCTTTTCTTCCACTTTTTTTTAGTGTCTATACCTGCTGTTATGCGAGTCAAGGTCCTTCAGTGATGACAAAATCAGGAAAGATGTAGGAGTCGAGCTCAGCATCATCACTTAACTTTAGTGTCATTAGGGTGATAACCAGTTCAGTTTTCAGTGTAGAAGCCCAGTTGTGGTAGACAAGACCCACCCAGGGAGGTATTACCGTCCTGCTAATTGAATGTGAAATAGAAACCTCTAATTGTTTACACTCTGCTAGGGTTGCTGGTGTCTTTACTTTGATGACAGGTACATCTTGCTGCTACGACATGCGGATGTACATCTCTGAGTTTCCAAGTAATTTCTCAACAGTTCATGTAGTGTTTCTTTTCATCTCCATGGCGAAGTGTAGTAAAATTTTCCTCCGTAAGGCAAGAGTGTCGTAAATGGCGGCGAAAATGCCGGGAGGGGTTTTAAAATATGTGGTATTAAAACTATGCAACTTCTAAGGAGAGTTAAATGCTTTTTATTGTTCATGCAGGTTATAAAACTTAATATAATTGTATGTTTTTGCACCGTATTTACATCTATTATTTACTTCTCGATATTTAGTAAGATTTATGGTGACAGTCTCTCTCATTTCGTAATCTCAATTATCCAATCACTGACACCAGAAATGAAGAAATAAAAGACCACAACAGAAGAAATAAAGACACAAACCGAAGCAAACATCATCGAATCGTAAAAAAATGTTTAAAAACTTAAAAGGCAAAACACGAAAGCCTCACAATATTCGATTCACAATAGCAAGGTCTCAGGTTCGATGCTTTGCCACAGAAAAATACATGGACATGTTTCCTTACACCACTACTGCCCCTGCCCACCTTGCAGTGAAAAACAGAAGGTACCCATGTGGTAGTTGACTGTTGTGGGTCGCGTCAAGGGAGAAGTGTATTTAGGGTACTATGGGAATGTCAAATTCTGTGTTAGAAAGCACTCCAGCCTGGTGTTTAGGCAACTCCAGTACTTGCTGGAATGTCAGATTCCGTGTCAGGAAACACTGGTTTTGTGTGTGTGTGTAACTCCAGTTCTTGCTGGAAGTATTCAGGTGTTGACTGAAAGGTATCTATGTACTTAATGATATTTAATTAAATACGATCCACCCAAGAAACTCTTGAGGAAAGAGAAAAGGACTCCAACACTTCCTTACTGGGCCGCTGAGAGAGTACAAAGTCTGGTCAGACTGATTCTATAGTCTAAGGACGACAACAGACACCCAGGAAGACAGCAGCACCTCTGTCAACGAGGACAACAGAGAGGGTGCAGTAGAAAGTACTGGGGAAATAGAAAGGTTGAAAGGCCCATGGGAAGATAAACATACTTTTTAAATAGTCCTCACTCAAAGGTGCGTTACCATTAAATGGCAGGAAAATTACATTGACTGCCTCCCGAGCACACACCATAGATTATATTTGGCCACCGAAGCGACTAATTCGTTGTGCGCTCCATAGAAATCTTGTGAACGATAGCGCAAGAGCGTATGGATACACAAAAGGCCCCAAAAGTGCTTCACACATGAATACATTTGTATTTATATTCACAATTTATTTTTCGTCTACTGTAGGCAAATTAAAGATATCAGAAATAGATATACTACGCAGTATACTTGACGCTTAGGACATGTGAGGGTCATATTTGTCTTAAATGTCTAGTGAAAAGAGACCAGTATGATTTCATTTTATTGGCGAGAATATTTTCCAATTTCATCAGAATATCAGCAGTAAACTACCCTCAGAGGATTTATCGAGATAAGAAAGTTTGATTACCGAGGAGTTCCACCTAACCAGCAGGTGACACAGGCAGTGTTTACTTCTTATATTAAACATTAGCTGGTACTTAAGGGGCGTGCTGCTACCCAGTACTATACGACAGTTACATAATGGTAAGGTAAACTATTTATCTGCACAAGGAAAACAATGTTTTCCTGTTAAACTCCATCAGAGGAGGATCTTAAATCATGAGCACTATGTGCATGCTTCTACAATTATTGAGGAATATAGAGATAAACGATAATAATGTAATACGTTACAGTATCTTATTAACGACAATAAAACACTAAACATATGAATATTCAGCAATTATCCTAAAGTTCCCTGCAACAGATAAAGCAAGTTACAGATATATAAATCCAGATGTTCTCCTGTTAGCCGTTTTGGAACCAAGTTCCTATTCATTTCGAGTATTCATATTCTCCTGCGCTACCATCCACCGGATGGATATGCAGTGCCCAAACAACCCGCCACTCAGACGACCCACTCTAATCCCACTTTGTATATTGACTATTGAAATGTGTCAGCCTGAGCTGGAAGACTTCAGCAGTGTCAGCCTGATCTGGGAGACTTCAGAAAGCGTCAGCCTGAGCTGGGGGACTTCAACAGTGTCAGCCTGAGCTGGGAGACTTCAGTAGTGTCAGTCTGAGCTGGGAGACTTCAGTAGTGTCAGCCTCAGCTGGGAGACTTCAGTGGTGTCAGTCTGAGCTGGGAGACTTCAGTAGTGTCAGTCTGAGCTGGAAGACTTCAGTAGTGTCAGTCTGAGCTGGGAGACTTCGGTAGTGTCAGTCTGAGCTAGGAGACTTCGGTAGTGTCAGCCTGAGCTGGGAGACTTCAGTAGTGTCAGCCTGAGCTGGAAGGCTTCAAAAAGCGTCAGTCTGAGCTGGGGGACGTCGGTAGTGTCAGCCTGAGCTGGGAGACTTCAGTAGTGTCAGTCTAAGCTAGGGGGGCTTCAGTAGTGTAAGTCTGAGCTGGGAGACTTCAGTATTGTCAGTCTGAGCTGAGAGACTTCAGTAATGTCAGCCTGAGCTGAGAGACTACAGTAGTGTCAGCCTGAGCTGGGAGACTTCAGTAGTGTCAGTCTGAGCTGGGAGACGTCAGTAGTGTCAGTCTAAGCTGGGAGACTTCAGTATTGTCAGTTTGAGCTGGGAGACTTCAGTAGTGTCAGCCTGAGCTGGGGGACTTCAAAAAGCGTCAGTCTGAGCTGGGGGACTTCGGTAGTGTCAGCCTGAGCTGGGAGACTTCAGAAAGCGTGTCTGAGCGGGGGGGACATCATTTGTGTCGGGCCTGAGCTGGGAACTTCAGTAGTGTCGCCTCAGTGGGGGACTTCAGTAGTGTCAGTTGAGGGGGAGACTTCAGTAGTGTCAGCCTGAGTGGGAGACTTCAGTAGTGTCAGCCTGAGCTGGGAGACTACGTTGGTGTCAGCCTGAGCGGGGAAGACTACAGTATTTGTCCCCTGAGCGGGGAGACTTCAGTAGTGCACCTGAGCTGGGAGACTACATTAGTGTCAGCCTGAGCTGGGAGACTTCAGTAGTGTAAGCCTGAGCTGGGAGACTTCAGTAGTGTCAGCCTGAGCTGGGAGACTACAGTAGTGTCAGCCTGAGTGGGAGACTTCAGTAGTGTCGTCTGAGCGGGGGAGACTACAGTGTGTCAGCCAAAACAGGGAGCCCACAGTAGTGTCGCCTGATTTGGAGACTTCAGTACTGTCACCCTAAGCTGGGAGACTACAGTGGGTCAGCCTGAGATGGGAGACTACATAGTGTCAGCCTGAGCTGGGAGACTTCAGTAGTGTCAGCCTGAGCTGGGAGACTACAGTAGTGTCAGCCTGAGCTGGGAGACTTCAGTAGTGTCAGTCTGAGCTGGGAGACTTCAGTAGTGTCAGCCTGAGTGGGGGGGACTCAGTAGTGTCAGCCTGAGCTGGGAGACTTCGTAGTGTCAGTCGGAGCTGGGGATTTCAGTAGTGTCAGTCTGAGTGGGAGACTTCATTAGTGTCAGCCTGAGCTGGGAGACTTCAGTAGTGTCAGCCTGAGCTGGGAGACTTCAAAAAGCGTCAGTCTGAGCTGGGGGACTTCAGCAGTGTCAGTTTGAGCTGGGAGACTTCAGTAGTGTCAGTCTGAGAAGCGAGACTATAGTAGTGTCTGCCTGAGCTGAGAGACTTCAGTAGCGTCAGCCTGAGCTGGGAGACTACAGTAGTGTCAGCCTGAGCTGGGAGACTACAGTAGTGTCAGCCTGAGCTGGGAGACTTCAGTAGTGTCAGCCTGAGCTGGGAGACTACAGTAGTGTCAGCCTGAGATGGGAGACTACAGTAGTGTCAGCCTGAGCTGGGAGACTACAGTAGTGTCAGCCTGAGCTGGGAGACTACATTAGTGTCAGCCTGAGCTGGGAGACTTCAGTAGTGTCAGCCTGAGCTGGGAGGCTACAGTAGAGTCAGCTTGAGCTGGGAGACTACAGTAGTGTCAGCCTGAGCTGGGAGACTTCAGTAGTGTCAGCCTGAGCTTGGAGACTTCAGTAGTGTCTGCCTGAGCGGGGAGACTTCAGTAATTTTCACCCTGAGCTGGGGACTTCAGTAGTGTCTGCCTGAGCTGGGAGACTTCAGTAGTGTCAGCCTGAGCTGGGAGACTTCAGTAGTGTCAGCCTGAGCTGGGAGACTTCAGTAGTGTCAGCCTGAGCTGGGGGACTTCAGTAGTGTCAGCCTGAGCTGGGAGACTTCAGTAGTGTCAGCCTGAGCTGGAGACTTCAGTAGTGTCAGCCTGAGCTGGGAGACTTCAGTGGTGTCAGCCTGAGCTGGGAGACTACAGTAGCGTCTGCCTGAGCTGGGAGACTACAGTGGTGTCAGCCTGAGATGGGAGACTACAGTAGTGTCAGCCTGAGATGGGAGACTACAGTAGTGTCAGCCTGAGCTGGGAGATTTCAGTAGTGTCAGCCTGAGCTGGAGACTTCAGTAGTGCAGTCTGAGCTGGGAGACTTCAGTAGTGTCAGTCTGAGCTGGGAGACTTCAGTTAGTGTCAGCCTGAGCGGGGAGACTTCAGTAGTGTCAGCCTGAGCTGGGAGACTTCAGTAGTGTCAGCCTGAGCTGGGAGACTTCAGTAGTGTCAGCCTGAGCTGGGAGACTTCAGTAGTGTCAGCCTGAGCTGGGAGACTTCAGTAGTGTCAGCCTGAGCTGGGAGACTTCAGTAGTGTCAGCCTGAGCTGGGAGACTACAGTAGTGTCAGCCTGAGCTGGGAGACTTCAGTAGTGTCAGCCTGAGATGGGAGACTACAGTGGTGTCAGCCTGAGATGGGAGACTACAGTAGTGTCAGCCTGAGATGGGAGACTACAGTAGTGTCAGCCTGAGGTGGGAGACTTCAGTAGTGTCAGCCTGAGCTGGGAGACTTCAGTAGTGTCAGCCTGAGATGGGAGACTACAGTAGTGTCAGCCTGAGATGGGAGACTACAGTAGTGTCAGCCTGAGATGGGAGACTACAGTAGTGTCAGCCTGAGCTGGGAGACTTCAGTAGTGTCAGCCTGAGTAAGGGAGACTACAGTAGTGTCAGCCTGGCTGGGAATTTCAGTAGTGTCAGCCTGAGATGGGAGACTACAGTGGTGTCAGCCTGAGATGGGAGACTACAGTAGTGTCACCTGAGATGGGAGCACAGTAGTGCAGCCTGAGCTGGGAGCTTCAGTATGTCACCTGAGCTGGGAGACTTCAGTAGTGTCAGCCTGAGATGGGAGACTACAGTGGTGTCAGCCTGAGCTGGGAGACTTCAGTAGTGTCAGCCTGAGCTGGGAGACTTCAGTAGTGTCAGCCTGAGCTGGGAACCAGTACAGCGATGAGTATATTGTCAAACAGTCCAATAAGGGATGAGTATAAAGTGTTCCGGTGAGGGAGGGAGGGATGGAGGGAGGGAGGGAGGGAGGGAAGGTTGCTTGATTGTGGTGAGAGGGAAGTTGTGGTCGCTGTGGCGAGGATGATGGAGGGAGCAGAGATGATGGGTGACTGGTCATGGACCGGAGACGCGATTATTGGACAGAGGATCGAGCTTCCACACGGGTTTTAACGCCTCATATAACAGTAAGACAAACTAACTGTTCCTCTGTAAAATTCGCTCATTAATTATAGTATGAACTGCACAACAGCACACAATAATAATAATAATAATAATAATAATAATAATAATAATAATAATAATAATAATAATAATAATAATAATAATAATAATAATAATAATAATAATGACTGTGATACTAGTAACATCAGTGGTGTGTGGGCAGTGTTGTAGGTGTTGTGGAATGTATGGGAGATGTTGTGGGCGGTTTTGCAAGTGGTGGGGAAGGTACGGGACATGTGGATTGTGGTGTTTGGTTACAAATGTTGGTTACCAGAGATAGTGGTGATTGTAGATGATAGCTACACATGGAGGTGGTGGTAGTCGTAGTGGTGGTGGTAGTGGTGGTGGTAGTGGTGGTGGTAGTGGTGGTGGTAGTGGTGGTGGTAGTGGTGGTGGTAGTGGTAGTGGTAGTGGTGGTGGTAGTGGTGGTGGTAGTGGTGGTGGTAGTGGTGGTGGTAGTGGTGGTGGTAGTGGTGGTGGTAGTGGTGGTGGTAGTGGTGGTGTAGTGGTAGTGGTAGTGGTGGTGGTAGTGGTGGTGGTAGTGGTGGTGGTAGTGGTGGTGGTAGTGGTGGTGGTAGTGGTGGTGGTAGTGGTGGTGGTAGTGGTAGTGGTAGTGGTGGTGGTAGTGGTGGTGGTAGTGGTGGTGGTAGTGGTAGTGGTTGTGGTGGTGGCAGTGTTAGTGGTAGTGGTCGTGGTAGTGGTCGTGGTGGTGGTAGTGGTCGTGGTGGTGGTGCTAGTAGTGGTCGTGGTAGTGTGGTAGTAGTGGTCGTGGTGGTGGTAGTGGTAGTGATGGTGGTAGTGGTAGTGGTGGTGGTAGTGGTAGTGGTGGTGGTGGTGGTGGTGGTAGTGGTGGTGGTAGTGGTGGTGGTAGTGGCTGTAGTCGTGGTAGTGGTAGTGGTGGTAGTGGTGGTAGTGGTGGTGGCGGTGGTGGTGGTAGTTGTGGTCGTGGTGGTGGTGTCGTGGTGGTGGTAGTGGTAGTGATGGTGGTAGTGGTTGTGGTGGTAGTGGTAGTGGTCGTGGTGGTGGTAGTGGTGGTGGTGGTCTGGTGGTGGTAGTGGTGGTCGTGGTGGTCGTGGTGGTCGTGGTAGTGGTAGTGGTAGTGATGGTGATGGTGGTAGTGATAATGGTAATGGTAGTGGTAGTGGGGGTGGTAGTGGTTGTGGTGGTGGTAGTGGTAGTGGTGGTAGTGGTAGTGGTGTTGGTAGTAGTGGTGGTGGTCGTGGTGGTGGTAGTGGTAGTGATGGTGGTGGTGGTGGTGTTAGTGGTAGTGGCAGTGGTGGTGGTAGTGGTAGTTGTAGTGGTGGTGGTAGTGGTAGTGGTTGTGGTCGTGGCAGTGGTCGTGGTGGTGGTAGTGGTGGTGGTCGTGGTGGTGGTCGTGGTGGTCGTGGTGGTCGTGGTGGTCGTGGTGGTCGTGGTGGTGGTAGTGGTAGTGGCATTGGTAGTGGTAGTGGTGGTGGTAGTGGTGGTTGTAGTAGTGATGGTAGTGGTAGTGCTAGGGTGGTGGTAGTAGTAGTGGTAGTGGTAGTGGTGGTGGAAGTGGTGGTGGTAGTGGTGGTGTTAGTTGTGGTGGTAGTGGTCGTGGTGGTGGCAGTGTTAGTGGTAGTGGTCGTGGTAGTGGTAGTGGTCGTGGTGGTGGTAGTGGTCGTGGTGGTCGTGGTGTCGTCGTCGTGGTAGTGATAGTGTAAGTGGTGGTGGTGGTAGTAGTGGTCGTGGTGGTGGTGGTGGTAGTGATGGTGGTAATGGTAGTGGTGGTGGTAGTGGTAGTGGTTGTAGTCGTGGTAGTGGTAGTGGTGGTAGTGGTGGTGGTGGTGGTGGTGGTAGTGGTGGTGGTCGTGGTGGTGGTCGTGGTCGTGGTGGTCGTAGTGGTAGTGATGGTGGTAGTGGTGGTGGTGGTAGTGGTAGTGGTCGTGGTGGTGGTAGTGGTGGTGTGGTCGTGGTGGTGGTAGTGGTGGTCGTGGTGATCGTGGTGGTGGTAGTGGTAATGGTAGTGGATGGTGGTGGTAGTAGTGGTAATGGTAATGGTAGTGGTAGTGGTGGTGGTAGTGCTAGTGGTTGTGGTGGTGGTAGTGGTAGTGGTGGTAGTGGTAGTGGTGGTGGTAGTTTTGGTGGTCGTGGTGGTGGTAGTGGTAGTGATGGTGGTGGTGGTAGTGGTAGTGGCAGTGGTGGTGGTAGTGGTAGTGGTAGTGGTAGTGGTTGTGGTCGTGGTAGTGTAGTGGTTGTGGTCGTGGTAGTGGTGGTGGTGGTCGTGGTGGTGGTCGTGGTGGTGGTCGTGGTGGTGGTCGTGGTAGTGGCATTGGTAGTGGTAGTGGCATTGGTAGTGGTAGGTGGTGGTGGTAGTGGTAGTGGTGGCTGTAGTAGTGGTGGTAGTGGTAGTGCTAGGGTGGTGGTAGTAGTAGTGGTAGTGGTAGTGGTGGTGGTAATGGCAGTGGTGGTAGTGGTAGTGGTGGTGGTAGTGGTGGTGGTAGTTGTGCGGGTAGTGATAATGGTTGTGGTAGTGGTGCCGGTAGTGGTAACAACAGTGTGAACATTAAAATGGTATAAAATACCGACAGATTGTTAGGTAAGACACATATGCAACAGTTAGGTATCTTTATTTCGAAACGTTTCGCCTACACAGTAGGCTTCTTCAGTCGAGTACAGAAAAATTGAAGGCAACTTCAGTTGACGGCAGTAACTAAAGACAGTGGCTATTATCAATAAGAGCGACTGCAGATAGTGGTTGTTGCATGTGCTGGTTGCTACAGACAGTGATTATTACAGAATTACAGATGGTGGTAGCTACAGATAGTGGTTATCACATGTGGTTGCTACAGATAGTGGTTATCACATGTGGTTGCTACAGATAGTGGTTATCACAGATGGTGATAGCTACAGACAATGGTTATCACAGATGGTGATAGCTACAGATAGTGTTATCACAGATGATGATAGCTACAGATAGTGGTTATCACAGATGGTGGTAGCTACAGATAGTGGTTATCATAGTGATAGCTACAGATTGTGGTTATCACAGATAGTGATAACTACAGATATTGGTTATCACAGGTGGTGGTTGCTACAGGTAGTGGGTATTACAGATGGTGATAGCTACAGGCAGTGGTTATCACAGATGGTGATAGGTACAGATAGTGGTTATAGTGATAGCTACAGATAGTGGTTATCACAGATGGTGATAACTACAGATAGTGGGTATTACAGATGGTGATAGCTACAGACAGTGGTTATCACAGATGGTGATAGCTAGAGATAGTGGTTATCATAATGATAGCTACAGATAGTGGTTATCGCAGATGGTGGTTGCTACAGATAGTGGGTATTACAAATGGTGATAGCTATAGACAGTGGTTATTACAGATGGTAATAGCTACAGATAGTGGTTATCATAGTGATACCTACAGATAGTGATTATCACAGATAGTGATAACTACAGATATTGGTTATCACAGGTGGTGGTAGATACAGACAATGGTTATTATAGATGGTGGTAGTTACAGAGAGTTGTTATTACAGATAGTAGTAGCAACAGATAGTGGTTAATACAACAAGTGGTAAATACACCCACGTGTAATAAAGTTGGTAGAATTACCAACAATATGTAAAGCAAAAGGACACAAGTGCAACTAATGTGACATTTTATTGTGGCAACGTTTCGCTCTCCAGGAGCTTTGTCAAGCCGTTACAAACAGGACTCAAGAAATCGTAATGACACGATTGCAAATAAACCATACGCGACGGGCTGGAGTTTTGAGACTCTATGACCGCGGGTTCAATCCCGGCCGGGGGTATGGTTTCGTTACAAACAGTACATGGACACAGAGGGTATATAAAGGCTCAGAGTGAGGTGCAATACTAGTGAGGCAACATTTCGATGTTCACTAGTGGTAGCAGTGGTCGTAGTAGTAGTAGTAGTAGTAGTAGTGGTAGTGGTAGTGACAAAAGTAATACAATATGGTAGAGCAATTAATTCGTACATGAGTAAAAGGATATAAAAGCTATTACTTGGGTAACATAAAAATAGGTTGGACAAATATAGACTGGATAGAGAAGGTCTGTTTCAGTGTTCACTCTCTGTAATGTGTTTTGTGTAGTATTAACAGGAGAGACTATATGATGGCAGGGTTTACTGTTTTCAGGAGGATTCTTGCTAAGACTTCAGAGATGGTGAAGCTGCCTTTGTTTTGTTTAATTGTATTAGAAACAGCGATCAGTGCTGATTCAAGGCACTTGCGTCTGCGGAAATTAATTTCTTTGATCACTAATTGGGCGTCTCTGAATTTTAAGTTACCCAAGTAATAGCTTTTATATCCTTTTACTCATGTATGAGTTAATTGTTCTAACATATTTTTTATACATACTACTACTACTATACTACTACTACTACTACTACTACTACTACTACTACAAACTACACCACTATTTTGCGTTTTGTGTCCATGTACGTTTGTAACGGCTTAAACAAAGCTCTGGAGAGCAAA